>OU343037.1:17095849-17802065 GCA_910593735.2 Ectemnius lituratus | reverse complement strand
CTTTCCGTCACGCCGGACTCGTGGTTTCCCGATCAGGCTATGCTGATCGCACACACTCGTTTCCGTATTCTGGTAAACTGATTCGAGAAGGTTTGACTCAGGAAGCCTGATTACGATAGACTGCGTTCTACCCGGGCTACATTGCACACGCTCGTTCGGATAATACTAATGCTCGGATTACTCGGAAAGGAGCTTTTTCAATCGTTCGACACCCGATAAGATGGATTCCACAAACTAGTCTGGCATTAGTCGCAGGCCAAAACCCTCTCGATACTACTCTTTCAAAGGAAAGACTGTCGACACATACTTACATAACATTAATAGCAAACTTTCACCAGACCATCACCAAATCTCCTTTTCAAAATGAATACTATTAACCCCTTACACTTAAATCAAAAACACTTTCAACCTGCATTCGAATCAAACATCCCAATACTACCATCCAAATTCCAACACCAAGTAACCAATATGTACATTCACCTAGTGATAAGGCAATGAGCGATATCGAGTCGTACAACTAGTGCGGATTGGTCGTTCTTGGGGAGACTTGAATCTCAAGGCATGCGAATGCATCATCTGAGAGAGTTGAGGGGCTGCGCCGGAGGATGCGGAGGCTTTCGCGCGAGACGAGCAGGGAGGCTGAGGCAAGTGGACGGGAAAGGAGGGCGAAGAAGGCGCAGTAAAGAAAAGGCATGGCAAGGCATGGCAAGGCATGGCATGGCAAGGCATGGCAAGGCAGGCGAGCAAGCAGGCGAGCGAAGGCACACACAGGCAGCTCAGTATTGCCGGCAGTGTAGATAGGTCAGCTTGGCGCCACCAGGCCGAGGCGAGGCGAGTGAAGGCCGGTCGGCCGTGCACGACTCTTGCCCGTTGCTTGCTCCGGCTTTACTGTTCCCCGATATGCACATCCGTGCCACCAGCATCTCCCTGGCCAAAGAGAGTAACAGAGCAAAAGAGAGAGAGAGAGAGATAGAGAGAGATAGAGAGAGTGAAGGGAAAGAGAGGGAGGACTTCTTCTGGCAGCATGCATTGTCGCAATCAGCGAAACCACTGTACCGCTGCCAGCTCGCCATAACTAATAATCCCGAGAGAGTACATCGGCCTTCCTTCCACAACAGCACCAGACTCACCGGGCGCCCGTGCCGTGCCGTGCCGTGCCGTTCGACGAAGTAGCGCTACGTGGAACTCGAGGCTGCCTGCGAAAGCCTGTTATCAGGAAGAGAGCGGTTCCACTACTCGCGCCAGCAGCCTCCAACTGCTTCGAACCTTGCATTACATTGCGTACGCACGCTTTGTTGTCAGTGGAAGAGTGGTGCTCGTTTGGTGGGGGGAGAACGTTAATGTGGATACGTCGATCATTAATATTGCATGGCTTTAACACGCGACGGATTCGCCTATACACCGCACCAAGAGTATGGTTTTCTTGAAGTCAGCCGATTTCTAGGCAATACTCTTTTCCTGAGAACTCACCGGCGTGGAATCCCAGCGAGTGGCGAGCTGGCAGATAGAAACTTGAGTGGTGGAAACGCTTCTGAGTAGTGAATGTGGATGGAAGATATCCTGTTGGAAAGGATTCGATGGAGAAGAGATGTTGTTTTTCGATATCTTGAGATTTAATTGGATATGTTATGAAATTGATAGCATCTCATTTTTGTAGACTAGTAATTACGAAGTAATTAGTAGAATGTATTTCATGGGTTTGTGTTCTCGATTTTGTACTGTGTTGGTTCTAAAGTCCTCGACATTTATCTTTTTCTTTTTTATCGAATCGGGAACCGTTCCAAATTGCCACCCTTGCGACAGTATATCTGCCAATAAAAACTGTCGAAAAATGTCTTTCGTGATGAAGCATTCGCCAGTGTAAACGCGTCCACTGCCAAGCGTACTTTATCCAATTCGCATCGTTTATTCAACTGATTAAACAGTTAAACATTACTTCATTTGAGTATTAAAATATTGGAGAAGGCACGCTTTCTGTCGTAACACTTTTCTACCATTAACATTTTAAGACGATGATTGGCAAATTCACGAACTTTCAAATTGATAAAACTCTACATTTCATCGAAAGGCTGAAATTCCAATAGAAAAGCTAATCAATTGAAATTGGGCAAAGAAGACAAAGGGGTGCGCTTGCTCCTCTATTTGTTAGAGAGGAGGTCAAGTAATCGTTGGAGGAGTCTCGCTACTGATAGTTGGATAAATCGGCTATCGTTGGATGAAGATTATTACCGGTCGGTTTAGGAAGATGAAAAACAAGGAGTGCGCGGTTTGCAATATCGAAAGGCGGCGGGGATCGCTTATTATGTTCTCTCCATTATTTGCTCGGCTTCGAAGCACCTATCGCTCTGCACGTTGAACACAGAGAGACACGTGTCTGTGTGTGTAGACGTGTGTGGAGATAGGGAACGAGGGGAACGTTGCGCAGCCGGCACTCTCTCGAGGAAGTCAGGCAATCGGACGGAGCAACGCTGACCGTGTTGGTGGAACAGATAGGTCAGCTTGGCGCCACCAAGCCGAGCCGAGCGGTACCGAGTGAAGGCCGGTCCCTTGCACTTCTTGCACACTCTTCTGCGTTGCTGTCCACCGCACTCTCCACTTCCATTGCTTCTCCTTTTCCTCCGAGTCCATCTCGTCGCTATGTCCTCCAGTGGAATTTCCGGAATCATGAACCAAGATTACTTTTGACGTCTACTTGCCCTCGATGGCTCCGCTCGCTCTCTCTCTCTCTCTCTCTCTCTCTCTCTCTCTCTCTCTCTCTCTCTCTCTCTCTCTCTCTTCTCTTCTAATATGATTCAATGCAATTTTCCACCTTCTCTCCTTTATTGAATTATGATATATCGTTTCCGCACGTGTTGTATTATCTCTGCCGTCGAATAAGCAACGTCATCGACAATGTGTCGGTACGTCGCACCAAGGAAGATCATATATCTTCGACGCTTTAATCATTACTGATTTATTACTGATTATCGAATGAAACATATTCCACCATTGTATTTTCAAGTCTTAGTACAACATCTCTTGATTCCTTACTAATTATTGAATAGAATATGTCAGATATTATCTTTGGATAATTCAAGACATTATTAATGTCTGCAATAAAAAGCGTGGAATTTACTTCCTCAGTCGATTGTTTCTGACATTACATTCTGCCTGATAGTACAAACGTTGCACATTTACTCTCTTTGGTTGAGATGGACTGTGCACAGATTTAGTGTAAGACTAGATCGGCAAAGCTGCATGGCATGCCACTTATTTGCTCTGACCAAGTACGTACATGCTTTTCCGGTGGCCGTGGACCGCAGTATTTTCTCGGGCGATGCCAGCTAAACCGACATCCGTTCGCTTGCTATGTGTGCGTGAATATGTGTACACAGTGGAAGTCCATGGATTGTTGCCAGTAATAATACTGGCGGGCCGGTGGATCGTGTTAGGAAAGAAGTGGCATCGATGTTTCGGACAAATTAAACCAGCTATGATACAATTATACAAGGACAGTCTGGGATTTGCTGATTTCTGCAGTGGCGCAGAATTTATCTATCCAACTTTTAATTTAGTTTACTAATTCCAGTTGAATGTAGGTTGTACGATAGAGTTGTATTATTTGAGTGTTTTATTTTAGCTGATTCCTGCGATTAGTATACTTTAAAAGTTGACAGAGATGGATTAAATGCACGGAAAGTTACCAAAAACCTAGCGCTTTTGACATCGATTGATTAAGTGCATAAAAGGCTTTAGGAATCGCACGAATTTCATTTGATTAATGAACTTTCGTAATTAGATTTATCCATGCATAAGTATTATTCGCAATAATGCAAACTTTCCTTTGCCATCAATTTTAACTCATGTAAAATTAAAAACAACTCTCCTAATTACTATAAAACTTTGGAAAAAATCTGATTGAATAAAACATATTTGCTCGTCCAAAAACAAAGGGCAAGTAGAATGGGTCCTCGGTGATCAGACAGGCCGAGCACTGCTCGGACCGATTGGAGCACGGAAGTCCGTGGCAAGGCGATGCCGATAAGATGCATCGGAATACAATCAGGTTGTTGTCGCGGTCGCGTGAAATCGCAATGGGACGCGAACGAAACAAACCTCGATGACTGATAACTTGCCAGCAGGATGACGGCGAAAACCGGTCGTACTTTTTTCTCGGCGAGACGCGGGGAAGGGCTCGCGGCGAAAAGTGATTTATTTAATCGTGCAGCTTCGCATTATCAGTGCTTATCGGAGCACAGGCTCGCGTCTAGGTAGACGCGTGTGTCGTTTATCTTCATTAGAGGCGTCCCGACGCCGGCGTGTCATCGCGCGTGTAAGCAGCCTTCACGCAACCCGCACCTTTGCGGACACGCGAGCGCAACTGTGTGCGCCATTACTTGCAACTAAGTGAGCGGCTATCTCATTAATTACGATTTCCGATCGACTCTGTATCGGCACGCAGGGCTTACAACTAGTCATTTCTTTTGGCTAATAGCTTTACCTAATTAGATTGATCTCTGTATGAGAATTATAATCAGAATATGAGAATAAACAGATGGGAATATAAAGTTTTCTTTAGATATGATTTAGGGAAACGGAATAATTCATAGAAATATTGATTCATTTCTATAGGATAGCAATCGTGAAAGCAGAGTGCTCTAGTTGCATCATTAATATAAAGGCGCTGTGATCTAATTAGCTCGAGCCGCTTGTATTCTAGTTAGTTGAATACGAGCCACTCGAGTTCAAGTTGGTTGACTTTAAGCCACTTGAATTCAAGATACCTGACTTTAAGCCACTTGAGTTTAGGTTGCTTGAATTCGAGCCACTCGAATTCAAGTTAGTTGACTTCGAGCCGTTTCGGTTGAAGTTACTCGATTTTAAGCCACTTGGATTAAAGTTACTTCACTTCGAACCACTTGAATTCAAGTAACTTAATGTCAAGTTCATGGTCGTTCATGCGCAAGTACAATAGAAGTGAACAGAACATTAGGCTGGAAATAAAATGTAGTCAAAGGAGTTAATATTAGAATAAGTTATCCATAACAAAGAACTGTCTTTATTGACAGTGTTAAACGTTTATACCCAACCGTCAGCGTTAATTTTAATCATCTCCCTATTGTTTACTTTTTATATCGTCCTTTTTTTGTTAATGTGCATTTTTCCCCTTACACATTAGCCTTTGTACGATGCATGCTAAAGAGTTTCTACCCACGTATGTCAGCAATAAATAAATAAATAAAGCGGCTACCAACTTTACAAGGCGTAGCAGACTCAGCTCTGAAACTAGCCTCGACGGATTTCATAATACTGTGACACATTTCGCGATTCTCCGCGATAAGGTGATCTTTTTCTGATGACTCCCGTATTCCTTAACACTCGGCAAACAGCGCGCACTAGATAGCTGCTTGAGTCTGTGACTGATAACTGAGAAAGAACACCTCAGACAAACGCACTCACTTACAAGGCCGAGTCATCGAATCATTGTAACCTGGCCGATTGTCAAGTCAGCATAAATAATCAATTATCAATGAAAGTGTTAACACAATCGGTCTAAGATCGAGCACAAAAGGATTGGCTTCCGATAAAAAGTTCTCTACTAAAGCGCATGCATTATTAAACCGTGCGAGGTGTTTTATTATTCGTTGGCCGACGCGACTGCACGCTCGTTTGGATCGCCTCCAAAACTATTACCATTGGAATTGCGCTACTGGCACGTGATAATGAACCACTCCACTCGCTGGACGCCGTTTCAGCAAGATAAAGCAGAAAGAAACTTTGAAACTGTGCGCGGAAACAAATTTCGACTGAATTTCAAGCTTGTTTAATTCACGGAAAAGTAGACTTGCCAGTTGGACAAGCTTATGAAATAGCAATGAAGAATTAATCCTTAAAAGTCATTAACGATATCTCAAATATTAATCACGTAATAATATCGTATTACATATGTAATAAATATAATTGCATGACAGTACCATAATAACTTTCTTCTTGCCGTTCCTTACAAACTTCTAATCAGTTTTGAAATATTTCTTTCATTTTTCTTTGGTTAATAACTCTTACAAATATGAAAAGTTATAACTAGTATTATTAACTTTGTCAAGAATAAACGAGTTTATCCTGCTTGTTTACGAGTGGATTTCAAGCTTGTAATCTGATTTAGAGAAAGACTTCGTAGCTTGTCAGAGTCAACAAGAATCCCAGAAGGAATACGAAGTTGTATTAGATAGTAGTGACGGCGTTCGCTAGCTGCGAAGCGAAGAAATGCTCGTATTTAACTCAGAAATGCGCAGCTGGCTGGCGAGTTGCGCAGACGATGCGATGGAAATGTATAATCTTCGAGGGATCACGTTTCTTCTCTTGCCAGGGCGAGCGAAACTTTTCCGCACTCGTAAATTTCATGTATTCCGTTGGCTTCTGCCACAATCGGCAGCATTCTATCGAAGTCCTTGCATTTTCTGCTAAGGTAGCAGCGATACAGCTGTGCACGGTCATCCACTTATTTCTTAACGTGTGCACCACTGACATAGTCAGTGCTGACTGTGCTCATAAATCGGCATTGAACAGTACTTGTCCTCTTTAATGCTTTCGTTTCGAGAATTCAGAATTCTTGCGAGCCAGCAAATGTTTCTATAAATATCAAACTTTAGGCTTTATATTTGAAATTGATACATTTATTTTATTAATCGCTTGATTCGATTCCTAAATATACCTACAAGTGAGCCGAGCTTATTTCAACGTTGGGTTAAGTCGAATTCCGAATTCAATCGGAATTCAATTCAGAATTTCGGTCGTGTCGAGTTCGATAGAAGTTCACTATTATAGACTGTACTACTTCAATTGAAACGCTGGCGAAGTCGGTGGCCCGAAAAGTTTCTGTCGACGGAAACCATCAGCATTGCCCGACGGTCATTCAGTAAGGAATCTCGCCTCAAAGTTAATCGGACTAGTTTGCGAAAGTTACGTGGAAATCAATATCAATCACAGTTATACAAGAATTATCACCCATTCATTCATTATCGATTATAAAATATTACCAATAATTCCTTCCAAATAAACTATCACTAATAAATTCACTATCAATTAAAATATTAGCAATTATTCTTTCAAAGTTATATGCCTCCTTAAAAACAATGGTATTTCTATTCTAACACAGTATTGTATTATATGTCGGTACTCGGAAACGGGACGGATTCGGGATAACTCCGCGGCAGGGTTGGTCATTCAGCGGGACACCATCGAAACCCGGGTGGAAAAATACAGGCGGCGCGGGTAAATTTCCTACGTGCTCTCGTGCTCTGCCCCCAGTGTCTCTCTTCCCATCTATGTAGGTGTCTTTGTGTATATGTATGTTAGTGTGTGTGTGTGTGTGTGTGTGCGTGTATCGCTGGCTCAGCAGCGGCCATGCTAATTCGCGGCGATCTCTTCACGGATGAAGTTGCAGGAATTGCCGGAACATTACCACGCACCACCTCCATTCAGACTGGTAAAAAGGCAACTGGTGGGGGAAGTTCGATTTTACCAGCTTGGTATCGAAGAGAATTATTCCCTTTTCCTATCCATCCTTTCATATCTGGAAAGCTCCTGCAGCTACTGCTGTTGTTATTGTTGCTGCTGATTCGATGGAACTACGGACGACTATTCGTTACTCTCGAATGACTGTCGAGATGCGACGCGATCGGGAAGAATGACTGCCGTGCTCCCGAAGATACGGCTGCAATCGTAACCGAGGAGATAGGACACGCCAAACAAGCGAGATTACCGCCCCAACTACGCCCGGTATTTGCGCGCACACTACCATTACCGATTACAGTATTTGCCGGAATTCGACGCCAACGTCCATTCCGTTTTTTCACCTTTGTTTACGGATGTCGTTTTCTCATCGAGTATGTTGGATGGGTATCCTTGGATTACTGATTGAAATTTAGTAATCGATTGCAAGAGATGCCAGAATCGGTGAAAGTTCTCTTTGGTTTTATGTGAGGTCAGGCTTGTTTTGATAAAGTTGTCAATTGAAGCTATAATTTCTGAGACTATCTCTTTCATTTGCTTTCAGTGGACATTGTTTCCAGTGCGATTCGAATACTTGGTATTTCCTGTTTCGATTAATTTATTCTTTGAATGAAAAGTTATTTTAATGTGTTGTTGAAGGGTATCGCATTGTTAATTCTGTTGACATCGTCACAAGAAGTTAGAATCTTCTCATCCGGTAGTGAATGGCTTTAAGAATTATTAGGGCGGAGGATTCCTGAGGAAGATGAGATTTCCCTCGGCAATTAGGTCCACTGATTGGCTCCCAGGAGATCCACTTAGCTGGGATGGAGCAGAGGACCAGGTTCTCGCACGTAGGCACCTACGGTGTCCGTAAAGAGACTGGCCGAGATTGCTTTTTGCCACTTAACGCTTTTCCAGAGAAAAACACCCGACCGGATAAACCATAACGTATTTATTGGCCCATTCAAACCTGGCATGGCAATGTTGATCCATTAACATTTTACCGGCTACAACCGGCTATTGTTCCGTCGTCATCCGATGTGTCCGGTGGTCCGAAATCAGCAATTCAATGTGCTTTCTCAATGTCGCACTGACTCCCAGCACTGAGATTGTCGTTCGACATCGGATAATTTATTCGAGCCAAGAAGTAATAAAGATTCGTGCGTTGTAGTTTCAATTGCAAATGAAATTGGAGGATGGAACTCCAAGAAATGCAACTAAGGATTCTCGTTGACTTTGCTGGCTTAATTGTCCCGCGTACTAATTGCCAACTGAATAACTTCAAATCTATATCAATTGCTTCTCTTGGAACCAAGAAGATTCATTGTATTTTAAGTTACTTATGAAGAACGAAATAGTTTCGTCTTCAACGAGTAAATAATTCTTCGATAAAGTAGGACAGGAAATATCGATGAATCATGAAACATTGAGATTGTCCTATAAAACATGAGTATCTTTATCTTTTTGCGCTGAGAAAGTCTGCCCGAAGAATTTCCAAGTCTTCGTATTATGTTCGGTGGGAATGGAAGAAATAAATCGGCCGATTTAGAGGCGATCGGAGAAAAAGGAGGCGAAGGGAAAGAAATTTAATTAAAGTCGGCGTGCGATGGCCTCAATACCGAGACACCTGTCGTTCTCAATTCTGGCCACGGTCATTTCGCCTTTCATTTAAATCTTACCCCTTTTCCTTTCGCGCGGCGCAGTAGCGCACCGGCACACCGACACCGCAAGGAAGATCGAGTCAGATTCAATTCTCGGCACGCACTATCGCAAACCCACCTCTCTCGTCTCGTTGTTACATGCAAAGAGCATGCAATACGTGTGGCTACTTGTGTACAAAGGATAGAGAGTTCCTAAAGATATCGCGTTGCAAATCTCTTTACACTTGCTCATTCGACTTCAGAACTCTTTTCTTTTCTTTTCTTTATACATAGCATATTTGAAAGTATATTCTTTAAAACTACGCTTTTATATTACGTATTTAAATTCTTGAAGGATTGGTTTTTTAATTATATATTGTATAAAAGAAGAGATTTTTCTTCCAACCTTCGTCACAATGGATGAGTAAATTCTCGAGATTGTCCTGTTGCGAATTAATTTCGAGCAACAGGTAGACTTGCCGCTCGAATTTAAAGGCCGATCATAGGAAATTGATGCGCGCCGGATTACAATGACCTTGCGGAACGAACCAATGATTGATAACACAAGTGAACTTTCAATTTGATATTGCGCAAGGTGAACACTTTTTCTACAGCTCCGCGCCCATTTTATTGCTCTCCTCGGCGAAGAATAAAGATCGGTCAAGATCAGCAAGTACAAAGTCCATTGTACCTCTTGCGTGAAGCGCGCTTTCATCAGACCTTGCCGGTTCGATTCCCGCGAAAATGAAGAGTTACGAGCGGGCAACCTTAAAGGCAGCAATCGTGGACTGAATCTTCGTCCAACCGGGATCAAGGACAATGCCGCTCTCCTCGTATTTTGCCAGCAGCGGTTTCCGTGTTTCTTTCACGCGACACATCCACGCATGTATGCGGTATTTTATCTTTTACGTTTAACTGGAGGCTCGGTTTTGTACGCAAATCCTGGTTCATTTGCTTAGCTGAAAGCATTCCGTAGGCGTCCGATCATTATTCCAGGGACGAGACTTGTGCATTTTATGTCACTCGATTTCCACTGTGACAAACGATTGACACAGTTTATAATTCACGGAATAAACAGTACTAGTTTTCTTTGACATTTGTCGAAAGTAAAATACTCGAATTTAAAAAATGCTTTTTTAAAACTTATGCTTTAGTGAATAATTAAACCAATGACAATCAAACGATTATAATCAATCTTAAGTAAATAGGATCTGGCAATTTTAAGTAGATGCAGACACTAAATGCCACCAACGGATGCCTATTAGTATTCGCCATGCGTGTCATCAAAACTGTGGAGAAACAGGCTGAAAAACAAGCGGCGATCCTCTTTTTTCTTGGCTGGGACTTCACAAACATTTGCGAAGTCGCAGACCAAATGTTTGTGGAGAGTACTCGGCAGCGTCAGATCTCTCGCTTGCTGCTCTCTTTCTGACTGGTGCTCCTTTGCCGCTAGGGTTTCGGCTCATTATTCACCGGGGAAAAAAGCGGCTGGCGTTCAAGCAGCGCACCCTATGGAAAGTGTGATGTCATGCTTTTCACGACACAGCGTCGCCCTGGCGTCGCGACGCTCGAGAAAAATGCGTGAAAGGAAGTCAGATCGCAATGAAAACGCCAAAGTATAGCAATGTCTTTCATGTACTGCTCTACTCGGACCATTCGTTATATGGACGTTCGGTGAGAAACTATTTTCCAGCATCATTTTCAGTGATCCTTCGGACGACAGAGAATTAATTGTATCATTAATAATACGATTTTATTAGTTCCTTGAAATGCAATACGAATGAGTAGAAAGTTTATAGGTGCAGATATATCTATATATCTAATTGATTCGCTTTTTGGCTGTTTTATAATCGTACTTCGTTTCTGTATGAACCTAGGCCATGGTCGATTTATAGCGTATCTCGTAAACTTGAAGCTGGAACTCGCGACTATCACTACTGGCTTTTATTGTCCGAGCGCAATTATGCCCACTCGTTTATTGCTCTTTCATTGCTACATTCGCCGAAATAGAATGTGCAAAACGAGTCGCAAAGTACATCTGTTTATTTTAACTAGAACAATGAATATTTCATATATTCAGATAACATCCAAAACTTGGAATTTACAATGGTGGATCATAAACGAACTGGAGTATATGTAAAATCATCTGGTTTTATTTGAGCATAAATAAAAAAGAACCCCGATTGAAATTTATGATGTAGACGAATTTGATTGTTCTACTGTTGAGGGTCCTCCTTTCATGAATGCGGAAGGAACCTCGCTTTTTTTACTTAATTCAGAGTAATAAACTAAAAACGTCTTAAAAGACTTAAAAACGTGCGCTTTAATTCGTTGGCGCCAAAACCGAATAAAAGACGATGTGAAAGAGGAACTAAAAGGATAGCACGCTATCACAGCTTACACAGGATTCGATTTCCTCGTTCCTTCACGCGCTGTAAACTAATCTCGTAAACATTTACGGTCCACCACGTAACCAAAAGGAGGACAAACTACTGGTAGTGTCGCCAATGTCGCAGTACCATTATTTTCAGACTCATTCGGTGAATTTTGCTCTTGTTGCGATCTTTCGCCACCGGCGAAGATTTTATTCGTTGCGCGAGGGAGAAGGTCACGTTTTCCAAGCATGCATCGGAAAAGTTTAATGGTTGCTGGATGTAAAAGGCGAAAAATTTACGGTGCGCCAGCGTATCCGGCACGCGATGCTTGTACATTTCACTGGCTCGGAACCAGAATGCTTGGAGCCCACTGGAAAAACGTATTTGCTTAGCGTACAACTATTTTTTACGACGCCAGGACAAACCCTCGATGTTGAAGGAAATATCGATCGGCTTGCAATGCGCGATGTAAACCCGTATTGTACTTGCGTTGAATATTTCGTACACTGTTTCTTTTATACTTTAATACTGACTGATGAAATACGAGTTTTAAGGAAAAATTCTATATGTATTTCCATAAGAATGTGAATAAAAATGATTGTCTTTTTATGTGACTGCTTTATTTCATGTTCGGTTTGAAAAGGTCAAGGATTGAGGGTTAGAGAGTTAAATAGTGGTTAGAGTGAGTTTCCTGTGTATCTTGAGGGTACTCGTGTCCTTCCTTATGCAGCAAGCACCTTCCTTTAATATTCTCACACGCGGTTGGGTAGCTATTGCCGGGACTAAAGAACCCACGTAAATATTTGGCACCAACAGTCCGTTGAAACTGGCGGCGGGTAAGCCTGGTCGACTAGTGGTTTGCTTCTGAATATTTCATGCGTAGGCAGAGACGGCTCTGTCCGTTTCTTTGACGCACTATCTGCCTTCTCTTCCTCTGTTTGCCGAGGACTTAGCACACCCACCGGTCATTGATTTGTCCAGGCCTTGCAAAAATTACATAACACACCCGCATCGATGCTTAGAAATTCGCTGACGTGCTTGCTCGCGTAGGTTTGCCAAGCTGATCGACGGAATTTCGGCTGGAAAGGGTTCCGATCGATCCTATCAAAGTTCAAAGGAACTCCGGCTGAACTGTTCCAATTTTTCATTGCTCCACATGTATCGTTATCGACATTTAGAATGGTGATAAAAATAGAAATTCGACCGGAGTGTTATGTTATGAAGGCAAAGAAGTGCATTTTATAACATTTATTCATTATTTCATCATTTATTTAATTTGATATTTAATTATTCGAGAATTGCTGGTTGTTCGATATTTATTAACTATATTATATTATAAAGATGATATTATAAAGCAGTATACTGACTGAGTACATGCAGAAGGTATATAAAGTCTCACCTTTCAACCTCCACCATGCTAAATTCGACCTTGAAGCGAGACCCATTCGACCAGAGTGCAGAGTACTTCAATGCTTATCTCTACTACAATATCCTTTCATTTTTTCCAATGCTTATCATTGTAAAGTTTTACGACCCTTTTCGTGGGCGTCGCAGCAAAAAAGAACATCAATGGACTCGTTAGACAGGTCGTCGCCAAAGCGACAGATTCTTCCTTTAAAAACACCATTCTTGAATGATAATAAACTAAAGGTGATCATTAAAAACAACGAGCAAATCCAAATTGCAATGTGCACTAGAAAATCCGGAAGATTCATTTTACGATTGCATAGCTCTATTTTTGCAAATTCGAATTCCACTTGCCTGCTTTGTGTCGCATAGAAAATTGCATGAAGTTAATCGAGTCCGCTGGGAGTTTATTATACACCCTATAAATTCACGTCGAACCGGAGGAAGCTGAGCAGGAGAACGAGCTTGCATTTATGGTTAGCGGAGAGTAAAGTACGCGCACCACACTTTCTACGCACTTTTCCTTTGACAACTCCGAAGGGACTAGTGATATAGTGACATCCTATTACAAACTACTTTTACTGCTTGTTACTTTTCGAATTACGACCTGCTTTTTTTTAGATACTTATACTACTGCTATTAATCTTCTTCGACCAGGGTTGCAAAAGTTAGAGGTAACACGAACAATGTGTTAAAAGAGAGTTTCGTAATAATTTCACTTTGCTCACACTAGACAGTCCGACTGTATTGTTGTTTTTGCTGTTATGGGATGATTCATTTGAACATAGAAACATAGGGCGCTGTTTTGATTCCCTGAGAGTATATCGTTCAAGATACATTTTCTGTAAACTAGTTATAATTTCGGTTTCAGTTAAAAGCGAATATATTTCATTAAATTGCTCAACTTATACAACTCGTTCCACTAACGAAATTCTCATTTTAATCCACTCATTTCCCGAGCATGAAGCATTTGAAGTAGTAATATTCCTATGCAATAACTACGACCCCGATTACTAGTTCGCCGTGGCGCATTTTATGCCAAATTGGATATCGTGGCTGCATTCGCGCTTTAAACGAGAAGAATTAGTGGCATAAAAATTTATGGCTGCCATGAAGAGCGGCGCCGAGACAAGCATAGGCATTAAAGTTGCTAATAAACTATCGTAGTTTGCTCGAAATACTTCTTTCTCAAATGGGTGATCGCCAGGGTGGATGCAATGTGTTAACTAAGCTGGAAAACAGCGCTCTTCAAGATTTCTCTCAGTGAGCTCTGTTTTTCGTTTATGTATCTCGTATTAGAAGCGAATGCATCCATCCAATCCATGTTTTTCTCGCAGGCATTAGTGGAATGGCAAAACCTTCACTGCAATTACTAAGAGG
Organism: Ectemnius lituratus; assembly: GCA_910593735.2. Classification (NCBI taxonomy): domain Eukaryota; kingdom Metazoa; phylum Arthropoda; class Insecta; order Hymenoptera; family Crabronidae; genus Ectemnius; species Ectemnius lituratus. The sequence goes on along the minus strand of OU343037.1, from coordinate 17,787,790 downwards.
ATGCAATGTTTCACAAATGATGTGAAAAAGAGCGAAATGGAAGTTTATAGTCGATCAATGTTTGTTCGAGTTATTATTTAATTACCATGAGCAAATAAACCAAGAAATATGGATCGATGCGTACAGGGTGTAACAGATAGAATGGAACCAGCTTTTTACCATTGATTTATCGGTAATACCGACATTGCGTAATTGTTTTGGTAGCCGTGTGATGACACTTGTGTTTTGTGTCGCTGAGCGCACGACACAAGTGACAAAAAAATTTGGGAAAAATGAATTTTGAGCTAGGGCTCTGAAATTTATATCACTTCTTCCTTGATGCAAGAAAACATTCTCTACCAAATTACAGCCCCGGAAAATGTCGGGAAGTATGAAAAACATGGGAAAAACCTCAAAACTGAAATTTTCAGGATCGGTTTTCCATATGTTTTCGGTACAATTCCGGCATTTCTGCCACTGGTTTCATGTTTTCTTTTCGTTTTGATACACAAACAATCGAAAAATCAAGCGTTCGTCCCAGTCCCAGAACCTTCGAAAAATCGAAAATTTGTGAAGGGGTACATATGGAAAAATTTGCAAAAAAATGAATTTTGAGCTAGGGCTCTGGAATTTATACCACTTCTTCCTTGATGCAAGAAAACATTCCCTACCAAATTACAGCCCCGGAAAATGTCGGGAAGTATGAAAAACATGGGAAAAACCTCAAAACTGAAATTTTCAGGATCGGTTTTCCATATGTTTTCGGTACAATTCCCGCATTTCTGCCACTGGTTTCATGTTTTCTTTTCGTTTTGATACACAAACAATCGAAAAATCAAGCGTTCGTCCCAGTCCCAGAACCTTCGAAAAATCGAAAATTTGTGAAGGGGTACATATGGAAAAATTTGCGAAAAAATGAATTTTGAGCTAGGGCTCTGGAATTTATATCACTTCTTCCTTGATGCAAGAAAACATTCTCTACCAAATTACAGCCCCGGAAAATGTCGGGAAGTATGAAAAACATAGGAAAAACCTCAAAACTGAAATTTTCAGGATCGGTTTTCCATATGTTTTCGGTACAATTCCCGCATTTCTGCCACTGGTTTCATGTTTTCTTTTCGTTTTGATACACAAACAATCGAAAAATCAAGCGTTCGTCCCAGTCCCAGAACCTTCGAAAAATCGAAAATTTGTGAAGGGGTACATATGGAAAAATTTGCGAAAAAATGAATTTTGAGCTGGGGCTCTGGAATTTATATCACTTCTTCCTTGATGCAAGAAAACATTCCCTACCAAATTACAGCCCCGGAAAATGTCGGGAAGTATGAAAAACATGGGAAAAACCTCGAAAATGAAATTTTCAGGATCGGTTTTCCATATGTTTTCGGTACAATTCCGGCATTTCTGCCACTGGTTTCATGTTTTCTTTTCGTTTTGATACACAAACAATCGAAAAATCAAGCGTTCGTCCCAGTCCCAGAACCTTCGAAAAATCGAAAATTTGTGAAGGGGTACATATGGAAAAATTTGCAAAAAAATGAATTTTGAGCTAGGGCTCTGGAATTTATACCACTTCTTCCTTGATGCAAGAAAACATTCTCCACCAAATTTCAGCCCCTGAAAAGATCGAGAAGATTGCAAAATTTACCTAAAATTCTCAATAATAAATAGTTGAAGTAAGAAAAAGTTATATAAAAAGCGTCCTAGTTTCGGCGCCTGGAGGAACTCGATGAGCACCATTTGAAAGCACTCCGGGTCACTGCGGAAATAAAAGTTTAAAAGGAATTCGGAAATCTGGCGGAATGGAAGGCCAGCGCAATTCTTTCAGTGCGGTAGCTGCCACAATCAAGAACCACTTATCCCTCCCGATTTCTCGCAATCAATCATTCCGACGGGGTTTTAGAATCGGCGAGTGGATCCGCAGCGATTTGTCAAAAGGACTGCGGTGGAAAAGCTTCAGCACGATGCTGGGAAAGCTTGCGGAAACGCGCTTCTCCATTAACTATACTAGCATCTCTACCGTCAAAGTAAATACACGACGGAAAGCATGAGAATTCTTCGTGAAGTAGGCACACACACACACACAGGTATCAGCAGTAGTTCTCGTGGCGGCCTCGTCGTTAGGAAAAAAGCTCACTTCGAAATTCTCCTCCTGGCATTAGCACTCCCATTTGTCAGTGCTTTTAATGCGCCTGGCTCTCCTCGCCATTCTAAAGCCTGGCTGTTTTTACGATCGGCATTTCTGCGGTAAAGGCTCGTTCACATTATTCGTCTTACTTGAACTCGAGCTGCTTGAATCGAGTAAAATTAACGGTTCACTGTCTTAAAGCTTAAGAACGACTTGAAATAGTTCAAGTCTAATAAATGCTGGTGAATCATTTCTACTTCAGTTATATCTTGAGAATTCAAATATTATAAATGATGATTCAACACTAATCGTACAGGTTGAATTCTTACTTGAATACGAAAACAAATGTATCGGCATTTCATTGTTTTCAGTCTGCGGACTGATTTAGTTATTTTCTTGAAGAAGTGCTGGTTAATAACAGATTTTGTGTTTGTTTTGCCAAGTAGGCCTGCACTTGCGGAGCATCGAGGAGCCGAGGATGACGGCGGAGACGGCAGCTCCTTGTGTGCAGGGGGTGCAAGGGGTGCAGAGCGTTATGGCAGGTCAGGGTGCATTGCAACAGGTGCAAGATGGCAAGTCGACCGGATATTATTCCTCGACCTCTGCCGTCTACGATCCAGAATACGCACGCATGGAAGCCTGGCTCGACGAGCATCCCGACTTCGTCAACGACTACTTTCTCAGGTTTGTTATTGACAATTCAAGCCACCCGCGCAAACACAAACTTGCACGAAAATAACTCTGCCTGCACGAAAATACCACTAACTACAGAAAAATAACACTCCGTCGTCAATAATACTATCCTTGTTTAAAGTTATAACGAATTCCTGATGTAGTTTAATTATTAGCGATAAAATTAATAGTGTTTGCCAGCGGTTTTCCAAAACAGTATCTATATTTTGTGTTAGTTAACATGAAATTCCATGGGGAAATTGAATCTTGGATTTTATTCAAGTAAATGGATACATTCTGCCGAAATCAGTAAGATAAGCGATCCTTAATACAGATATTCTTGATTTCACGTGTCCGTATCATTGAATGCGACATGACCCGTTCATTCACTCCGGCGTGACTGGTTTCCGTTCACGTGGGAGCCGCGGGTGTCCCGTGTACGCCATCGATGACATTTTCAGCATAGCCGAGCCCCGGTAATTGTTCGCGCTAATAAGCCAGCGACGCGGCGTCTGCCCCCTGGCAGGTAGGCGTATCTCAATTGGCGCCGATACACACACTGGAATATATTAACGATCGCCGATTAACCGGCGCCGCTTGACTTTCCGACGCGCCGCCGCCGCCGCCACCGCCGCCGCCACAGGCATGTAGGCGCGATGCTCTACGTCTTAGGAAATTCTCTTGAATTACCACTGTTACATTTTCTTGTAGCACTGCCATTTTAATTGCAAGCATAAATGATTATTTGACCGAATGTCACCGCCCGAAAATCATTTCAACGAACTTTCTCTTGGACTACGGGAAATCATTATTCTCAGCGCAAGCTCCCGCAAACGTTAAGCTCGGCAGCGGGCTTTATCTTTGCAACGATTAGCAGCGCTTCCTGAAACGCCGCCCCCGAGATATTCCGCATTCTGACTGTCCCCGAAGTATGAAAGGGTTTTTGCTCGATAAATTATACTGCAATTAGCTTGAATTAGTTCCTTGGATTCCTTATTCACGGCGAGTCCACGGTAGTTCGAGAATAAATGTCATTTCTTCCGAGATAACTTTTCATATAATTTTAAATACGATTTTTGTATTTAGTTAAACTTTAATTATTTAAAATCGACAGCAATTTAAGAACAGAAAGTGAAAATATTCCCTTTCTATCTTTAACATTCACATATGTTTTGGGATCTCGTGAAAAAGGGAATGGTTAATCATGAAAAGACATGAGTGTGCATGGGACGGCTTGCCAATCAATTACACTCGCTTGTAATCCGTTAGTGTCTAATTACTTGAAACCTTATCCGAAAGGAGCGTGAGGAACTAACTAACGGTAGCTGTGTCTGGTTTGGCCGCAGGAAAGTGACGAGGCAGACCGTGGACATGTGGCTGGTGTCGCACGCGACGCCGACGTCCTCGTCAAGTAGTTGCGTGGAGCTGTCAAGCCCGACGCATGCCGGAGCGACGTCCTCTTCCGGCCGCGGTGGATCCGGCGGCTCAGGCGCCACGACGCCAGTACGGAAGATTTCAGCACATGAATTTGAGCGCGGTGGACTTCTCAAACCGATTGTCAACACGATCGATGGCACACCAACCTTCCTCAGCGTTTCACCTGGTGACACAGGACAACCCGGTAGCCAACAAGTCGGCCCCGGAAGTTCCGTCAGACCTCAAAGGCGTTCCAGACACGAACTCAGGCATCTTGACGAGAAGGACCTTATCTTTGAACTGGTAGGCCACCCTAGTCACTTGAATCTCGCCTTACATCACTTCTAAATGCACTTAACGCGCTAGCCTCCATAAAGATGGTAATGGCATCTGGCATGATCGTAAAACGAACCGTTAGTAACTCGCTCGTTAATGATTGCCGCCAGTCCAACGAGTGTTGCAACTACCTTTGAAAGTCTAAATACATTCCTGTTTTACGATTCGCTTCTCTATTCGAGTCTTCGTAGTTTTGATGTATAATTAATTATGAGTTCTTCCTAATAGGCAATTGTTTATTGGCTGATTCTCGTGTTTCGATTTGATGGAGAGAGGAAATTCTTCGATCGATAGTATTGGTAATGTCTTACTCGTGGGTAGTTTGATGAAAGCACCACTGGGAAACCGGGTGTTTGACTAGAGTTCGAAAACGATCGTACGTGGACTTATCTGAACTCGTTCTTGACCTTTCCTAAACGCTTATCGCGTTCTCTTCTCCTTCCCTTTTCGAGCGATGGAGCCATTAATTTGAACACGCTCGCATAATACGCGCTATCAGGCCACGCAATATATTAAATACGAGCAGATCGGAAATCTGCTCTCTTTCATCTGACCGGTGAACAAATGTCTGCTTTATCATTGACATAATGTGTCGAGTATTCGTTACGAAACTATGTACTTTTCCCGTTTCAAGACTGGAAAAAGTAATACTCGCCGATTTATCTAACCGACGAGATATCTCGTCATTGAAAGATTGTCGAGAGTGCGCATCGAAAGAAAAAGTTCCATTAATCATTTCAATCTTGAATGGCTGTCACAGCGAATCCGTTGTATCTGAAACTTCAAAATATTGGTAATTTCCTAATTAAGATTACTCATCATTCCTCGAGTAACCGCGCGTACCGAGATCATTTGCGTGTTTGTGCAAGGAATACGCCGGCTCCCGAGAATTCCAATGAGTCACTGAGTCACACCGATAACAAGCGAGTTTCAAACACCCGAGAGTTGAGCATGAAAACATCACTTTGGGCGTGGAAGACTGAGCAATTGTTTAGTCGCACAGTCATGAGTTTAGTGTGGGAGGGCATCTACGAGAGCACATGTACTGCATTTTCCAAAGGATATTCCATCGTTAACAACACCCTTGTGGCTTCGTCAATGGTTTTCCGATACAACTCGAAAGATTAAGCAAAGTAGACGAGGGTATTACATTATTCATATACATCCGATACCAAATTTACTTAAGAACTTTATCTGGATGACTCAATTTCTATAAAGCACCTTGAAGATACAATCAAAAGTAATCGAGTGCTTATTGGAAATCGTATTATGTTATATACCAATGACTTACTATTTCATTACGAAAGCGTTGCGATGGCTGCTAAATGGATAAATAAATAAATCAATATTTCACAGGTCAAGGACATATGTAACGAGCTGGACGTGAGGTTCCTATGTCACAAGATCCTGCAGAACGTGAGCACCCTCTTGCACGCTGACCGGGGCTCGTTGTTCCTGGTGCAGGGTGAGAGAGCCGGTGGTTGTATGTCCTCGAGCACCCAGAATCACGACACGAACACGTCCTCGTCCTCGCTGAGCAACTCCTGCAGTGTTAGTCCACGGCGTGTCGGTAATGGCTCGAGGAACAGGTACCTCGTGTCGAAACTCTTCGACGTCTGCTCGAGATCCACCCTCCTCGAGATGGAGAAGAAAGACGAGATCAAGATCCCTTGGGGAACTGGGATTGTCGGCTACGTCGCCGAGAGCGGCGAGCCTGTTAACATACCGGATGCTTACAAGGCAAGTATATTATAGCTCTCACGCTAATTGGACTGTTGACCGCGCGAATTAATTGCTCAAACCCCTTTGGCGCTTGGACGCGAACGTAAATCCGATATCGGATATACTTGCGAGGTTGAAAGAGGAATCGCTAAGATTGCCAAATTAAAGCGTGGAATGTTGTACCGAATCGTTTTTTCTCTTCTTTTGTGATCTCTGCCAGAGGAATTATTCCGCGCAATTAAACGAATGCCGGACAATAAAATATACAGGCCTTGTGATTTCAATTAACTTTTCACCCGATGATTTAGCCACACCACGTTCTGCTTCCTTTAACGCAAGAAGCATTAGTCGAGAAATTCATCCTCAGGCGTGTAATTGATTACTTGGGAAAATGGGGGTCATAGGAAGCGCGGCATCCTTTATTAAACTGGTTCCGTTTGTAACGCGATACATTCGTCCTCCGCGTCACGCGTACTTGTGTAAGTGAAAGAAACACAATGCGGAACAGATGTAGAGAGGAATGTGGAGAGCGGGAAGCAAGAGAAACTGGAAAATTGGAGGATTCTTTAAGAGACGCGCACCGGAAACCTTCGAACTTTAAGATTACCCCAAGTTTCTGGGTTCTCGTATCGCGGTGAAAGAATGGAGCAAGCAATATCGTGGATGAAAAATGTAAGCATCCTCGTTCCCGACATGTGTGGCAGTAATACAGCTCGATGTAATCAGTGAAATTTAATACCAAAGTGTACTACACTCCTCGACTCTTCTACCGCACCATATATCATTATGCCCGGGCTCATCCAATTTTGACAGTTCATCGTACTTGCGATTTCTTATCTTGCTAGCACGCAAACATATTTAGCGGGTGAAATATGCGACACCGTAGCAAAATATCATCGAGCTTCTGCGATCCCCTGAAATTGTCTTCACTCGACTGCGCGTGCTAAAAGGTTTTTCCCGGAGCGGAGTTTATCGGCTTGTGGGAGATGAAGAGATTGCCACGCGGCTTTTCGACAAGGATTTCCCTCGGCCCGAACTTTAATTATATTTCACCTGGCCGCGATAAGGGAGATCGAATGGCCGTGAGAGAAGCGGCTACAGCAACGTAGTTACGTTCCACCCCCGAAATTGCGTTTTAAAGGGAATTACAACCTTATCAAGCGCGCGCGCCGCGCTTTATCTTGATTACCTTTTTTCTTTCGGTTATCAAGCACGCCACGATACAATCGCCGTTACTCTACCAGAGGCCGGTTCCTCTTAATCACAATATTGACATGGCCTTCGCGGTAACCAGAAATTGCGAACTTGTGTTTGCCACTGTTTGTGATGATTTCGATCATAGGTGTTACTCATAAAATACGGCTTTAAGAGATTATTTGAAAATCATACGACGTAGTATAGATCATGAACGTTATTAATAACAGTAATAAGATCATATCTTAATTGTAAAATGTTAGTATATAAAAGTACATCGTTCGCTGTACATGAGAATTTACTTGCTTTAGTGAAATTGCGAAATAGTATGATATATAGGATCGTAGAATTATGCCTGTTCTGCATGTCACAGCCAGTTCCTGGTATCATGTCTCACTCTGCATCTGCATATTCTCAACCCCTAATAGTATTCCGTAACTTGTCCTCCTCCTAAGATACTCGAACTGAAACTAGTGTTAATTAAAGCTCTCCGTAGCACCGTCTAAACACATTTAACGAATCGAAGTTTCGAGAATATCGGAATTCCCGTCGAGTTGACGTACAATAAATTGGTTGTTAAAATAGAATGAACATTGGAGACTACTCTTGCGCTGGATCAATCCAGGAATAAGTTTCTGAGTTTCTGTAATCACGATTGTCCTGTTGCAGGATGTAAGGTTCAATCACGAGATCGACGCACTAACAGGATACAGAACACGAGCGTTGTTATGTATGCCGATCAAAGATTGCAACGGCGATGTCATTGGGGTGGCACAGGTGATAAACAAGCTCGGTGGCGAAGGCCAATTCACGACACAGGACGAGAAGGTCTTTGCCGGTTATTTGCAATTCTGTGGAATTGGCCTGAGGAACGCACAGCTCTACGAGAAGAGTCAATTGGAAGTGAAAAGGAATCAGGTCAGTTTGCCTACGGTTTCCATGAGTCACTCTCCCATGCACCGTATACGTCTTCAGTCGACCTTCCCTTGAACGCACCAGGGGATCATTGAGTATTTGTCTATGAGACTGATTCTGCCGGCAGGTCCTTCTCGATTTAGCTAGGATGATCTTCGAGGAGCAAAGCACGATGGAACACATGGTTCTCAGGATTCTCACTCACACCCAGTCTCTCATACAGTGCCAACGAGTGCAGGTACAGTTTGATACACGTGTTTTCATTTATACGTCAAGCATAAGATATTGTCGAATTAATGAAAATATATGAATTTTTCTTGCTAGGTTCTACTGATGCACAAGGCATCGAAAGGCAGTTTCTCCCGAGTATTCGATTTCGAAGCGAACGATCTCAATGGCGAGGATTCCGATTCTCGCACTAGGTGAATGAAGTTTGTAATTACGATCTTACTTTTCCTTATCCGATAGCCAACGAGCAACACAATTTACGCGGCAACCTTACACACGTGTTCCTCTTTCTGTTGGCGCAGTCCGTTCGAGAGCAGATTCCCTATAAATGTTGGCATCACCGGCTACGTGGCGACAACCGGTGAGGTGAGTGGGCTGATTGATTGTTTCTCGCACAGTCCTCCTGGTCATTATGACCAGGATGGTATTGCGGCGGCAGGGCGTACACGAGCAAACTTCCTTTTACAGACGGTGAACATACCAAACGCCTATGAGGACCCGAAGTTCGATCCGTCGGTCGACGATGGTACCGGTTTTAGACATCGCACCATACTCTGCATGCCCATCAAGAACTCGTCGGGTCAGATCATCGGCGTCATCCAGCTGATCAACAAGTTCGACGACCTTGCATTCACCAAGAACGATGAGAATTTCGTGGAGGCTTTCGCCATATTTTGCGGCATGGGCATTCATAATACGCACATGTAAATGCTCCCTTTTCATACTTGTCTCGCACTGTTAATAAAGTCTTGGTCTGTCCTTGCCTCCCTTTCTTTATTGACACCGTCCATTCTTCTTCCAGGTACGAAAAGGCTGTGATAGCAATGGCAAAACAAAGCGTCACACTGGAAGTCCTGAGTTACCATGCGTCTGCGTCTTTGGAAGATGCGCAAAGACTGAGAGTATGTTGAAATTAGATTGGAGTAATATAGCATGAAGTAATATCACAGCAGCTCCATTGGTTCAAGCTGTAAACGGAAATCTTTGATTGCAGAGTCTGAGAGTACCCTCAGCAGCACATTTTCAATTGCACGACTTTAAATTCGACGATATTCACATGGAGGACGATGAAACACTCACGGCGTGTTTGCGAATGTTTCTGGACTTGGACTTCGTCGAACGGTTTCATATTGATTACGACGTGCTTTGTCGGTGGCTCCTCAGTGTCAAGAAGAATTATCGCAATGTCATCTACCATAATTGGCGGCATGCTTTCAATGTTGCCCAAATGATGTTTGCAATTCTGATGGTAAATAATTCTTTGGTGATTCGATTTTGTCCGATGTTAAATGTGGTGCATAATTTGGTACTGATAATTGATCTTTTATCTGTTTAGTCCACGCAATGGTGGAAAATCTTCGGCGAGATTGAGTGCCTCGCTCTAATTATTGCTTGTCTATGTCACGATTTGGATCATCGGGGCACAAACAACTCCTTTCAAATCAAGTATGTTCATGCTCATTTAATTTTCTTCCTTTCAATTGAATCAGAATTTTCCAATAAATCCATGATCCATTGCTCGTCTGGTGTAATTAGACAAGATCCTGAGTTTGACATTCACATTGGATTGACAATGAATCTTTATCTTCCATTTTCAGAGCTTCTTCGCCATTGGCGCAGCTTTACTCCACATCGACAATGGAGCACCACCACTTCGATCAGTGCTTAATGATCCTGAGCAGTCAGGGGAATCAAGTCCTGTCAAATTTATCACCCGAAGAGTATGCGCGAGTAGTGAAAGTCCTGGAGGAGGCAATTTTATCGACAGATTTGGCAGTTTATTTCCGAAAGAGAGGCTCCTTTCTAAGCCTGGCTCACAGCGGTAGCTACAATTGGGCTTTCAGCGACCACAGAGAACTCTTACGTGGGATGCTGATGACAGTTTGTGATTTGGCTGCCATTACGAAACCCTGGGACGTCGAGAAGAGGGTGGCTGAACTTGTCAGCAGTGAATTCTTCGAGCAGGGTGACATAGAAAGGCAAACACTCAACATTACACCAATTGTAAGTGGTTTGACCATTTCTCCGTTTGATGAGAAAAAGAAATGAAGCATTAGCTACGTAATAATAGTATTGCATCACTCTTGCGTGATATGAGTCTTACATGTATCGCAGTTTGATTGGTGTTTCACTGAACAAACATCATTCAGAAGTGATAGCTCGCCTTCGCCGATTAGGTGCTGTACGCACCTTGTAGATTTCCACGCCTAATGCGATTAAAAGCCGGACTCTCAAAGAAATTTTGTGATTTGTCACTTCGCTCGGTGGGGAGCTAACATCTGTATCAATAACAGGTGCCGGAAAAATATTTATCACGCGTAGGGGCTTTTGGGCGTATACAGGTGTTACAACTTTTCTTTTATTTTCGTGTGACAGGCCTTGCAGGTCGATGGGCACCTATGTTGATTAGTAAAAATGCCTCGTCACGGTTACCTGAAGCAGGTTGAGAATTTTCATTTGACTTTTTTATTCTTTCAGGACATTATGAATCGAGAAAAGGAGGATCAGTTGCCAACGATGCAGGTTGTCTTCATTGATTCGATTTGCCTTCCGATCTACGAGGTAATGAATGTGACATTCATGTAATTTTGGCTGTTTGTTCTCTCAAGTTTCTCTAAAAGTCATGATATGAATTCTTTTGTACAGGCATTCACGCTACTATCCGAGAAGTTAAAACCGTTGGTTGATGGCGTGAAGAACAATAAACAGCATTGGCTCGAAATTGCCGAGTGCAGATCTAAGACGGACAATTGCACGAACCACGACAGGACGTCGTCGGAGGCCTCGGACAACGAAGATACCAGCGCGCAGGCGGACCAATAGTCATTACTTTGATGTAACAACGACGTACGAAAGGCAAATGCGTGAATCGAGAAACATCAGCTTCATATGTTGAAGCTACGTTAAAGTACGCGGCGTAAAGAAATCATTGACAGAAGGAATTAGTCGTCGTCTTTATACGTAACTATTATTGCACTGTACTCCCTTTCCTCAGAACTTGGTACTACTGCACCTTTCATTAGCACGACATTAAATATATTACTGTAGAATCCGACAAATATTGCTACTCTTCTATTAATGCAATTTCAAGAAGGAACGTACATTTCTCATAAAACTGATCATGGTATAGAATAAAAGCAGCTAATGATAGGTATTCCTTGCATTAAAACGGTTGAATAAAATGGGAGTACAAGTGATTGGCTATTCGGGAATCAATTCGTCCTCTCTCTGTGGAACTAAAACAGACCGACCCTGAGATGCTACCCTTGTACCTGATCGTATTGTATGTATATTTACTATGGCAGAACTTTGGTGTCGAGGGAGGGCGAAGAGAAACCAAGGGACAATTGACGAAAGCGATCGCAATATGCGAATCTTTTCGTATACGATTCTTGTTACGAATGGAAGACCTGTAGCTTGTAGGAATCAATGTCATTTTGCGGCAAAATTGGAACTCATTACAGAGTATTTCAGGCGTAAATTGTTATCGAATACTCTTCGATTGATCAGAATTTGAAGCAAATCATCTTGTGTGCACAGGTCTTCAAGGAAAGAGGCCTGTTAATCCCGATTATATTCACGATTGTATTCACGTTTGCGTAAGGGGAAAGGATACAGTTTCGTTTTGAAATCACATTTGCCCCGATCTGTTCACCCCGCTCGCGGTTCTGCGACTCGCAATATGACGCGAGTCGCGCGTTTTAATTAGGTGATGTATTCGTATACCAAAGTGTACATTTATATGCCGGTGGTCGCGATCGTGGCCACCGTTATTATCCAATATGACAGCGGTTTTAATTGTCTGTTGTGCGTGCTAATTAATTAGTGATTAGAGAGTCGCGGCGGCTTAAGATCTTGGCCGCTGCTTCATTTTGCTTTTCGTTATCTCTCCGGCGGAGTTTCGAGGGTGTACTCGAAGGATCGCATTCACCCGGACGATCGGTTTCCTCTTCGCGTTTAAGCCACACACGCAAAAAACAAAGCAAGAAAGACCAGCAGTCTTGTGAGGGCAACGACTTCCATGATTCCGGCCCGCGATATTGGTGACTTAATTCAAGCCGATGATTAAAATAATTCGATTCTTTGCTATTCTCGCCTCTTTCGTCCTAGGATCGCGTAATTATACTTAAATATTCTATAATCAAAAGTGAACATATCATTAAGTGATCGCGCGAGTTTCTTCCCTCATCTTCTCCCTATCTTCTCTCTGTGTCCCTCTCGTTACGATACGCTATAAGAATTCATCGGTGTTAGTTAGAGTAACATTGTAGTTATACTGTTACTTATAGTATTTTCGCACAAGTAACATGATAGCTACTCTTCGACCTTACACGCGTGTGTCGCATTGGAATCATGGAGGAGGGTTGCGAGGTACGATTCGTTCTAAGAAGTCGAAGCGATTAAAAGCGTTGTTGTCCACTGTGTAAAAAATATTATCTTCATAAGACTTCAGATCGAAAGAGGAATAGCATTGACAAGCTTTCCGCATTACCAATAGCATTTTTGGCAAACAGCAACAACGTTTCTACGTATAATCGCAGGGACCAAAAGCCCTTTGCTTTGTTCAACTAGAATCTGTCTCGACCATCATCAAAAAAGGAAATGAAGCTTCGCGAAGTAGGAAACAGTCAGGCATTCGTTCGCGTGTGATCGTTACTTATAAACTATAGTCCGTGTCTCCTATATGTTCCTTTTTAATCCTTCAAGTGTCCTTTTTTATGGTCAATCTGAGATGATAGGTCGCCTCTGGCCGATTCGAGCCACCCTGCTCGAATTCGATTGAGGCGCGGCGCAAGGAGTGTGATAAAAATTCAGTGTGATTGGGTGATTGCGAATGCGTGATGTGCGTGCGCTTGCGAGCGCTACTTGTACAGTCTTTTCCGTGTAAATTATTGAGTACGACAGAACGGCGATGTTCTAGTATGTATGCCCGTTCATTGTTACAATTAACGAATAGCATGAGAGTCATATGTTATATGAACAATATCTAATATATTAAAGCGACTAAATTATGTGATACATATATAATATCTTGTGTCTTTGCTTATCGTTTCTATGTTTATCCAACCCCCATCGTGCATCCAACATTTTATTCCAATTAACAGTAACTTGCATTATTTGTCCTGTACGATCTATAATTTGTATTGAATTCCAAATGGTACAAGATCGAAGCCAACAGTTCTTGATCCGTTTTGAAATCAATAGTGATAGCGTCGATGGTCGAAGTTCAGGTGTAAATTAGAGTAACCGGGAATGACGAGGGGGCATGAAAGCCGATCGTTTAAGTGGAACGGCTAACTGCATCTCATTGAGTGGCACGTTAAAAGTGCGATGACTCAGGTCGAATAGCCAGGATCGCGGTGGAGGCCGGATCGATAGTTGACAAATTGCCGTGCGATGTGGGTCAATCGGTGACACAAAGCAGCACACACGCCACTGTGTGTTGCAAGTCAGAGTACCCGATGGACCTTGATTGTCGCTGCCAAAGGCGCGGCAGCTAATGGCCAGCAAATAACAACGCACCGATCGTGAACAAATTATTTGGACACACTTCGCCAGCTGATTCGATGACACTCGAACGTGTGCCGATGAGCTGCTGGTGCCCCAAGCACGTAGGAGTTCCAAAGAGATTCTCGAGTACCTTCGCAGGGCGAGAATAGTCAACAGCGAACGGTAGCGCATTTGAACAATTTATTTTCGAAAGGGTGCATTCGTACAATCATTCATAAAAAGCATTCATAAAACAATAATCCACTTCTCTCTTGCTGGGTGCTACAACTCATCGCGTCCATGAAGGTGTGCATAATTAATGAAGGGCGAATTCGCGTCTCGGGAGCACCCTGCGAATGGCAAATGGCACTGGGCTCCGATAAATCGTGAACAGATACATATGTATGATTCGAGTGTGTGACCTTATTTCGAATTATGTCACTTGTGAGTCGGGCGATAAGTAAGTTAGAGCTTATGAAGCGGCAAGGAGATAATGTCCGTTTCACTTATCAGGTGCTGTCCCCTCCTCTTCCTAGCGACAGGGGATGAGGGGAGAGGGGGGAGGGGGGGGGGGGGAAGAGTGTAAAATATACAGAATAAGCCTTTGAGAAATGAGTGTGCTAGGGATTATTCTTCGTAAACACTGTCGTCCATTTCATCCTCAGTGGTAAGAGTTTCGTCTGTGCTCCAATCGGATTTCGGTTTCTTCGCTTTCTTCGGTTTCCTCACAAGTTTCAAATCTCTCAGCACGCACAACGGTACTTGGTCTCCTAGCTTGACAATTCGATCGAGGGCTTCGCAATGTCGCAGATGACTTATGGTCTCACCGTTTATCTTCATGATCACGTCGCCCGCTCGTAGCCCAGATTGCTCAGCGAGGCCTCCGACTGCCACCTTCATCACGCAACCCACAGATTAATTATTCGAGTAATTAAGCAGAGTTATAAAGTTATACAAGCTCGTGTTGATTACTGGCAAGATTGTCAGTGTTTAAGTTTCTACAATTTCTAGCTCGAGTTATAGAGTAAGTATTGATACGGTACCCTAACGGCAGTTAGTGGAAAGGAGAAATCAACTCCTCCTGAAAGTCGAACTCCCCATGGTCGACTGTTGGTTCTTGTCAGTTTCACCTCAACATCCATTGTTGTAAAAATCGAACAAGTCTTGCTAGCCTGGAGAGAAGAGTACAAGTTCTAATTGGGTCTTAAGAAGTACTAATTGTTACACTTTTATCTCTCCTTTATTTTAAACCATTTGACTTTGAAAATCTACTTCCTGGAGTGCTCGGATATCATTCACGAGGTTTTCTATTGGTAAAATAATAAGAATGATATCGGAATGCAATAATCAAACCGCTTATGGAATAATGGAGTATGACAGCGGTCGAGTTCCATTGGGATTATAGATGAAGTGCACTATTTATAATAACATTAAGATCGAATCTCCATGGAGAAGATCTAAGCGGGTCAGAAATGCAAGCGATCGCACTAAAATCCCGGATTTAATCGGAAAGTCATCCAACAGTCGGTGGTCTCTCTTTCATGTTCTATCGGGGGCACAGTTTATAAAAGAGCTTCCTTGCTGATCCACCAGATATGATGAGAGAGAGAGAGAGAGGGAGAGAAAAAAAAAAGAAATCGTGAAAAGAGGAAAAGAGGGAAGGAGAGATGAGCGAAGCCCAGCGGGGCATTATCGCAAATTGAACGGCTTTCCGAGGACTTTCCCGATGTTTTCTCCCTTGCAACCAGATGAATCTTCAGGAGTTTGTGCAAATATATGTGTCGAATTGACTTCCCTTCCATTCCGTCACCAAAAAGCTTTTGCTTCGATCTTAGAACATCCTTGCCGGTCGACAAAACTTCGCGATAACCGGCTGATAAAACTTATAGACTCACTTAAATTCACCAGGAATAATTTCACTTAATTCTAGAATGAAATCACTATTTTAATTACACAGCGCACAGTGAACACTCACCTGAAAAAGCGAAGGTGAAATGGATGCGAATTGTTAGGGAACTTGGCTCTTTCTTCGGAAGTCGCGCACTACCGATCGACCAAGCACGGGCTTCAACCGCACGTTCGGAGGAGGATGAGACGATCGCGCGCGCACGTGAATAAAGAGCACACAATATCCCCGAAAGATGATGATGACGCTTTAAGTCAGCGCATCATCGTTGTCACGCTATTCTGGTGCGAGCTGTATACGGCCGTCGTATAGCCCACATACTATTTCCGATGCAACAAGCGCTCCGCACTGTCACACGTCAATGGCAGGTTCAACCCTTAAAGCTCGTGGCAAGCATCACTCGCTTGACAGTTCAAGGTCCTGGCTAATAGGCTAATAATAGTTTCTACCGACGTTTTGGAGTTTCCGACATGTGATACTTACTGTAATCATCAAATTATGTAAACACTTCGCTTTAATTGTTATTTTTATTCTTCTAGAAAGTTAACGTATTTTATAGAATATTAGTTTGTGATATGAAATGTATATATATTGTAAATATTGTTGCTTTATTATAATATTGGGAGACAGTGAGTCAAATTGATTTTAGATTTCGGAAAGTTCTACACTCCGATTGCCGATCTCCGGGTTTATTCTATCAAACGTTGCATCGTACACTCTCTGGAGTTGAAATTTCAAGGAATTCGAGCTTATTGTCTCATGCGAATAGAGTATAAATAGTTCTCGATGAATGCGGGATGCGTATAACATAGATTGGACCAAAGGGAAAATAGAAGAAACTGTTAGCAGAGAGAGGAGCAGTGGGAATCGAATTGCCGGAGGGGCGAGTGGGAATCACTTTAGGATCCAAAGAAGTTCCGATCTATTTGCCGGAGGGGATGCAATTAGTCCGTTCCCGATCATCGTTTTCCGGATTCAAGCATCAACTGTTCACCGGTTCATCAATTTCTTTATGTCCCAGTACTCTTTGTTCTTGACGGGTGAACCATACTGAGAAGAAAGAAAGCTCTCTTGTCTATCAGTTAAAAACGCAACGGGCGCAAAACGTGCTGGCAAATTTTCGTTCTTTCCTACACTAGCTCGCACTCGCCCGATATTGATCTGCCCGGTGTCGGCGGACTTCATTCTCTTTACTAGCGCTCTCAACTTATCAAGTTTTACAGGAGACTTTTACGCGCGCAAAACTGACTGCGTGTCAGTTGGTTAACTATGAATTTTACGAATTGCCAGCGAGCGGGAGGAAGTTAACGAGGAAAAATTGATAATTTCCAAGTTTACCTTGGCTATGTAAACCCGATGAAACACCGCGGAAAAATGTGTGTTTGCCACCGAAGTTCTTCCGGTACGAGCGCCGTTGCTCTAACTTACCACCAGCGGCGGTGGCGGCGGCGGTGGCGGCGGCGGTGGCGTAAGGAATATTTGAAGTGCATTTGCATAGCAAA
Organism: Ectemnius lituratus; assembly: GCA_910593735.2. Classification (NCBI taxonomy): domain Eukaryota; kingdom Metazoa; phylum Arthropoda; class Insecta; order Hymenoptera; family Crabronidae; genus Ectemnius; species Ectemnius lituratus. The sequence continues at coordinate 17,770,302 of OU343037.1, read as the reverse complement.
GACTCTCAGCCGTGCTCGTTATTGCATCGGCATAGCCGGAAACAGTCGGCTTATGTCGTCACATTCCCCCCTCAGGAATTACGAATCGATGATTTACGCAAAGATATTAGAGATTGGATTATCGCTTTTTAGTCATTGCGTCAGAATAACGATCAGCGTAAGTGTTACGTGTCCATTCGATATGATACGAGTGCGGTACGTGTCGTAATTCTAATTGGCAGCCGATCAGTTCAACTTCCAACGTAGATAGACACATTTCAAAATATAGGCGGCACAGATGGATCTCGAAACAACATATCCCTTACATAATTACTGCCAACGCACTCATAATTAATACAGCTCACCAGACGATTATGAACAGACAGTGTAACAAATGGGCAAGCACACAATGCTAGTCGATTTTATTCTATATAACGATAGATGTTTCACTGCACATAATTAAACGCGCTCAATTATGCAATAGGGTCTCGCATACATCGGCTATTTTAATACATTTTTAAATACCTCGGACATACATCGAAACCATCATCCAATCAATTACTATTCACTAGAATTTACAGTATTTTGTCGGTCAATATAACTGTTTTCGAAATTCGAACCACTCTGTTGCCATAGAAGATTGATGTATCACTGTGTCATCGAACAAATACATGTCACCCACAATTCTCTCGTATTATTTCATGTACATTTAACTCGCTCTTCACCATCAATTTTCAATGCGTCATGTTAAAAATCAGCAATAAGAAAAATCAAGAATTGACAAAACTGTATGTATAAGAATGGAAGGAATGCGTTACTTTCGAAGACGATGAGGCGTGCCGAAATCAGGCCAAGCGCAGGGTATCAGCGGCGATACCCTACGGACATGTGTAAATAAAGCTGGTGGGTTCGACAGGTTCGTATTCAGGTATCCGTCGTGGATGAGGAGGGGCGGGTAAGAGCGAGAGGGGGTTGTGGGGGTGTGGGTTAAGGGTGGAAGGGAGGCATAGAGCCCGCGCTCTGGATATCCAGCGGCGACAAGGCTCGCTGGAGAAGGTGAGAGGACGAGTGAGAGGACAAGGAAGAGGGAGCGAGTGAGGGAAAGTTTGATTCCGCTGAGGGCGCACGCCCCGGGTTCCAGCTGCACAGAGCCGAGTGGCCTTTAAGCAGTCACGAACGAGCCTTCGCTCGTCGCACCAGCGATTCCTGTGCTCGCTCCTGCTTCCAATAAGCAACCCCCTTTTCTCCCCTTTGCGGTTGGTGCGCGCGCGAGAGAAGACTTTTCCGAGCTTCCAACCTCCTCGCGGTTGTCCTAAAGGAAACGAAGCAGAGATATTAGAACAATTGAGCTGGGAATCGCGTGAGTGCTCTCTACCTGCTGCCAACAGACTAGAAAGAAAGAGAAAGAGAGTGTGTGCACTAGTGACTTACTTGGCGAAACCACCCCCTTCACCTGTTGGGCTCACCCTCGCCGAGCCAGGCAACCCTCGCGATGCTCGAATGCCTGCTGGCCTGTGCGAACCCGCTACCAAGTAAGTGTCTGAATCCCCGCCACTGGAATGTTCCACTTGCCGAAATTTTCCATGCCTTTAGAAATCCTGGTCTAATCTACTCGTAGCATGCTTCGATCTTATAAGGTGGAACTTGGGTGTTTTCTGTCATTTTGACATAGAGAATTTTGTTGACACTCTGTGATCACTGATTGGCCAGAAATAGGAATACTTGATTGATGGGTATACTTAATGCGTGAAAGCCAGTTTATGTTTCTTAGACATTTCTATTTTCGTATATGTTTGAATAAAGAATACTGTTTCTTTTTCATTCTCGGACATTCCACGTCTGGTGGGTGGTTTCTGTAAGATTGTTTGGGAGACGTTTACTCGGAGAAGCTGTCTTATGAGAACTGCTACTTATTTTCTCGTCAAATCCTTCATGTTTCCCAGAGGGATTTACCACTAATTGTTCTCGCAAATATCCTATGCGAAATAAAGAGCATTTCGATGCACTGTGTTATTTTCTAGAATAGTTTTGTAGAATATTATAAGATGAGCTTGGACAAAAACAAGAGGGATCGATTGCCCAGGCTTGATACGAGTTTCACGATCTCGTATCGCGCGAAACCTCATTGTAATTGAGTGTAATGGTCAATATGGGCAATGATCGACGTAGACTCTTCTGTTATTGAGTTTGGTACTTGATGAGCAACCTTTGCCCTTCCCACAACCGCCAGGCTCCCGAGCAAGCTTATGGGCTTCCACGCTCTCAAATGAAATTCGGAAAACGGATCACACGGAATTAGCCTTGCTGCAAAATGAACGTATTGTTGAATGAAGATTATTGTATGTAATGAGACACAAAACATTTTTTATTATGTACTTTATTACGGTTATATCATTCTGGATAAGTGCTCCGTTATATATCCCCATGACTCGGCTGATTTACCACCATGTTACAGGTGACTCCAGTGATCATAAAATATGATACGTCAAGTTTTACAGCCCACTTTGTTCATCCTACTAATCAGCCGCTATTGGTCTCGTCTAATTCACACGATTTCTTCCATGTTTTCTAATCTGCCCTTAACAAATTTTCGATTTTTTGAAGGTTCTGGGACTTGGACGAACGCTTGATATTTCGATTGTTTGAGTATCAAAACGGATAGAAAACATGAAACCAGTGGCAAAAATGCCGGAATTGTACCGAAAACATATGGAAAACCGATCCGGAAAATTTCATTTTCGAGGTTTTTCCCATGTTTTTCAATCTTCCCGACATTTTCCGGGGCTGTAATTTGGTAGAGAATGTTTTCTTGTATCAAGGAAGAAGTGATATAAATTCCAGAGCCCTAGCTCACAATTCATTTTTTCGCAAATTTTTCCATATGTACCCCTTCACAAATTTTCGATTTTTCGAAGGTTCTGGGACTGAGACGAACGCTTGATATTTCGATTGTTTGAGTATTAAAACGGAAAGAAAACATGAAACCAGTGGCAGAAATGCCGGAATTGTATCGAAAACACATGGGAAACCAATCTTGAATAATTAAGTTTCATGGTTTTTCCCATGTTTTTCAATCTTCCCGACATTTTCCGGGGCTGAAATTTGGTGGGGAATGTTTTCTTGTATCAAGGAAGAAGTGATATAAATTCCAGAGCCCTAGCTCAAAATTCATTTTTTCGCAAATTTTTGCATATGTACCCCTTCACAAATTTTCGATTTTTCGAAGGTTCTAGGACTGGGACGAACGCTTGATTTTTCGATTGTTTGTGTATCAAAACGAAAAGAAAACATGAAACCAGTGGCAGAAATGCCGGAATTGTACCGAAAACATATGGAAAACCGATCCGGAAAATTTCATTTTCGAGGTTTTTCCCATGTTTTTCAATCTTCCCGACATTTTCCGGGGCTGTAATTTGGTAGAGAATGTTTTCTTGTATCAAGGAAGAAGTGATATAAATTCCAGAGCCCTAGCTCACAATTCATTTTTTCGCAAATTTTTCCATATGTACCCCTTCACAAATTTTCGATTTTTCGAAGGTTCTGGGACTGAGACGAACGCTTGATATTTCGATTGTTTGAGTATTAAAACGGAAAGAAAACATGAAACCAGTGGCAGAAATGCCGGAATTGTATCGAAAACACATGGGAAACCAATCTTGAATAATTAAGTTTCATGGTTTTTCCCATGTTTTTCATACTTCCCGACATTTTCCGGGGCTGAAATTTGGTGGGGAATATTTTCTTGCATCAAGGAAGAAGTGATATAAATTCCAGAGCCCTAGCTCAAAATTCATTTTTTCGCACATTTTTGAAAGTCCGGAATTGTACTGAAAACAAGGAAAAGCCATTCTGCAATACAGTTGGTTGCAGAATTATTCACTCATGCTTATGATTTTTGCATTTTAGTTGTTGAGATACTTTTGCGAGGAACTATACATCCAAGTAGAGCAGTGGCGAAACTAATTCCTATTATTAAAAGTACTGTGAACTCTCTTCGCACAATATTTCACAGAGGGATGCAGATGCAAGGCTGCGCGGGAAAGTTTGGCGGCATTAACTACGCGTAGGCAGTGGTCAAATGTCAGCGGAGCGAGACGCATGGGATGCAACGAAAGTCATTCATTAGAGGCAAAGCAATGCAGGAGTGCTCGTCGCCGCACAATTCGGTTGAGGCCAAAGCAGATGAAATTTTTCTTCTGGCAATGACAGCCGCGCGAAATTATTCCATTGGGAAAATGGTGCGCGAACCGGATTAACACGGATGGCGAGTTCGATGATTGCTAGCCGGGTGGCAATGGGTGCTATTAACTTGCCAGTGAGCAGTTAGATTTACTGCCATTATTACGTTGCAAGTAAGCAGTTGAATTTACTGGCAATTACAGAACGGCTCCGCCCGATTAAAGCCATCTTCCGCCGAGCTAGCCAATTATCGCAACTCCTACTTTGTACCAGAGAAGACGCACCGATTGCAATTCACCCGGGCTTTCAACCGAGTTCAATTTAGGTTGGATTATTTCCACCTAAGACTAACATTCCTGATTTGTGTGACATAATAAAACCATAGAATTCCCAAGCTTGCATGAGGAAAACAATTTCACAATAATAGTAATAACAAACTTTAAATCACAATAAATAATAATAAGACATCAATCGAGGTTAAGTTTAATATTATTTAAATAGATTACGAGAAATGAATTTCTCTTAACACGTTGTTGAAATTCAATCCGAGCGGAGCGACGAGAATTTCGAGTTAGTGGACAATAATTTGCTGAATAAAGTTCGTGTCGGTCGAGCATCGGTGGTGTCTGCAGCAGTGGTGCGCGTTGGATGTTATAAACGCGGAATTAATGCCATCCCCTCGGAATACTGACAAACAGGTTGGCCCTCCTCGCACGCCGGGCTAAAATTCGATTTATAGAGAGGAATGGAGTTACGCCGCTCGCACACGTCCGCCGAGAACTGGATAATAAAATAAAATAGCGGCAAATTCGTTACACGTTTCCGTCGTCAAGGATCGTTTCGTGCCACGCTGAAGTTAGCAGCACCGTTTCGGATGGGTATAATTCCCAGAATGATCGAGATCTCGTGACCCTTGCTGTAAAACGGTAGAGCGTGAACTCTATTACCCACCCTTTTCGCAAAATTATCAAACTGCAACTTCAAATTGCCAGATCTACTTCGAACACGAAAAAGCTTTCTCTCAACAACTAGTAACATTAACTACACCTTTTAATTATAAATATGGATAATTTCTAAAATAATAGTAAATAATTAACATTCGAAATCATTGAAATATTTTCGCTCGAGTATAAATTATGAAGACTAACTGCTATGAGTTACAGTATAAACTGGAAAATTACGAATATTATTCATAGAATCATATTGCTGATTCTATTTCGGGATAGAAGCATCAGCGGCTGTGAATGCAGAGTACGGGAATTTCAACCTGTTCGAGATACTTCTGTGAGAATCGGAGCGTTGATGCAAGCGGATCCATGGGAATTCGCGCTACACAAATCTTCAGCAATAATAACGTGTTTACGAAAGTAACGAAGTATGAGAATGGTACACAAAGGTCTTGAAATATCGCAACCTATTCTTGGCTTTCAACGAGCATTCACAGCAGTATACATTTAAGCGGTGTTGGAGACTTGTGTATTCAAGGGAATACGTATTTCTGAAGTAGGAAGGGTGAAGTTTAGTATTGTGATATTGCACACTCGGCATCAATCTCGACCGCCTACTCATTTTCTCCTCGGCGTACGATCTCTCCGTTCATCCCTTCGGCTTCCAACCGGCTCTCTTGGCAGTTGGCCATCGGTAGAATCGGACACTTGATTCTACCAACACTGATCGTGCCTGATAATGATATCTAGCTCGATGCTGGAAAAATACTCAATGCTCCAAGCAAATCGTATTTTTTTTCAATTCGTACTGTAAAAATAGGAACACGATACAATATATATTTGTAATACGACAGAACTTTATATCACCTCTGAATGATTTCCTGAAAAAGTGAATTAGGAACACAAAGAATTTTTAATTCGTGGGATTAATTGGTCTCCACAAAATTGACGGCGTCATTTCGACATTTTGTCGAATTCATATTTCCAATTTTCACCCTTTCAAATTCTTCAGCGTGAAATGTCGACTCTTTGAAATAGCACCCTTTATGAACTTCAACTACCTCGAAACGTGGACTCTTGAAATTTTCGTACTTTTTCATCGCATCGTACAAATATTCTTCGTACGAGTAATTAGGAGAAATAACGTACGTTTCATGTATGTTGGAGAGTGGGTCAGTGCAGTTAAATAAAAGAGTTGGGGATAACAAAGGTCTTACAATTAATCCGTGCTCCTACGGGGCAACCTGGCGATCGCCAGAGGGCGGCGATATCAATTGGGAGATTCGCTATCTGTTCCATCGATTTTTCGTGAAATCCGTTGTTGACCTTAATAGCAAGCTGTCGACGATATCTCCGTCGAGCTCTGAGGGCATCGTGCGCGCCCGAATTTCTCGCCGAAACGCAGCGAGCACGAAATTCGTAGTACTTGTAAAATGGTTGTGTACCTTCTGTTCTATGGGACAGCGAGAGCTCCGCCAGAGAAAAAGTGATTTTTGCTTCTCAACTCGAGTGGAATAAAACTTCCTGCGCACTCCCATAATCTAGAGACTCGTATTATAGCAATGATTATTGCCTCCCTCTTGACAGCGACCGTCCATTTTCAAAAGCTCTCCACTGTTGTCAGCATTTTTCGTAGGAAATATAGAAGAGTTAATGAATCCATTAATTAAATTTTGCAAAGTATCTAATACTCTTATCTCAATTTGATATTAATCTTTAATATAAAGGTACTCAGCACCGCAATGGAACAACAAGTGTCACCAGTTTATTCTTTGCGGAAAGGAATTCCTAGAAATATTCAACAGTACAGTTGCTAGAATTGCCTTTCACCTAAAATTGAAATGTCACATGAAGATCTAAGATAACGAAGAAGGGAAACAGAAATTACGATGAAGACCCGCGAAGCAAACGAAGCGGTACTTGGTTGAGCGTTGCTAATCATACCCACGTCGAGAAGAACAATTTTGCCAAGTGGCGAGTTGGCCGTGCCAAGAGTCTAATTAATTTAACTGCGTAATCAAGACAGCGTAGCTAACAGCTGACAGTGTCGTTCGTGCGCGAGGGATGCTTCCGCAATACAAGGAGGTCCGAGGAGAGCCTGGTTACTTTCAGATTGATGAAGACAAATTGATGACGATGATGAGAAGGCGAATCAAGCGGATTCTCCAAGTATCGATTCCCTAATAAAAATCTGCAATTCATAAAGCGAAATTAGGAGCGGGTGGTGCGAGAGTAGCGTGCAGCGGCCGATCCATCGTTAAGTCACGATTTATGAAAAGGTCGCCGGGATCAGCGAAAAAGCTGACGGCGACCTCCTCCTTGTCGCGAGCGCCTTCTTCTCCTCCCCGTCAGCCGTTGACGCGACCTCGAAACCCAATTAAATTAATTAAAATGTAAGCGGCCCTAAGGGTGCCCTAAAAGATTTCACCGCCACTGTCAGAAACACGCACCCGCGCACGCATACACGGAACACACGGATGAGTGAGTGTGGGCTCCGGAAAAAAGGAATTTTCGGGCGTTCCTAAAGTTTTAATTTATTGGCGTTTCATCCGCCATCAGGTCCCGAATGAATTATTCAGAGTTTACGAACAGACGGCTCGACTCCCCTCGCGTCGACCCCGTCGCCGCCCCTCTCACTCACTATTATACCTTAGAGATGCAAAAAATGGAAGCATCTCTCGCTGAGCAGCATAAATATTTATACGTCCGTCTCATTAAGAGCGGAACGATGATACGAATATTTGCCATGATAAATATGTTTATATATAAGCCAGTATTATATGCGCCCGGCTTTCCAATAGTTCGTTGATTGCCATTCTATTCTGCATTTTAATTAAACGGTGACGAGTCTGCCACTCCGAGTGCAATAATTTGATGAATCACATTCGATTTCGAGTTGATTGTTTTAATTACTTTAATGTCAAGGATTTTTCATTTTTCGAATTAAATCATAATTGGAATTTGTTTTGTACAGAATATTGGAGTGCAAGTCACAATCGGTTGGTTGATTGGATGACTATAGTTTGTAACTGTTGTGGGTCAGTGAGATTTACTTTAGTTTAGCTTGGGAAATGGTAACTGCCAAAACTGTCCGGCAATATCCATGGGAGCGAGGCATGCTCGAGAGAAACTTGTCATCCACAGGAAAACACCCTGCTGAAGGGTTAATTAGCAGAAGCACGCACAGGCTAAAGTTATACATTCATTAAAGTGAAAATTGATTGAATGCACGCTGCCTTTCGGAGAATACAATTGCAGTACCTGTAATCCTGAATAGTTCCAACTAATCGGTCTCGGTTTTCAAGCTTTACAGACGTCTTTACAGACAAGCATTGCTTCGCATAAAGCTACTTCATTCACGCGAGGTGGCGTCGTACATTTGCTAATTATATGATGTAGAATGTACGCATATAACACTCAACCTTTTATCTACACTCTCGACCCTGGAAGAGTAGTACTTACCTTATAACCCTTCTATGAAAATGTACCTTTTGCTGTCTGAATAAACCACTCCTCTTTTATTATAATAAGTCAACGTATTTCAACTATTAACTCAGAATAAAAAAACACGTGTCAAAGGGATAAGAAAGACTATAAAAGGAAGTGGAAGCATTCTAGACGGAAGTCAATCTTCTACTAGCAGAGTGATTGTCAATTTCATTGTAAAATGTCTGCCTGAAGACAAGAAGAGGAAAGTCAGTGGAATTAGTCGTTGTGTAAAAAAGCATTCAGCCGGCATGAAGATTTCTCCAACAGCATTTAGATCAGTAACGAAACGCAAGGAGCCGGCCTCGATCTTGGACGAACGCCCACTTAAGATGGCCCGATTAAATTGAATTTCCCCGCGGCAGCCCTTTCTCCACCACTTCCCTCTGCTTTCGATTCCGATGGCACTCGAGCATTCAGTTCTTTCTTAATGAAACTTACTTCCTGCATTAAGCCATTCATTATAATTAGCCACCGCCATTGCGGCCTGCCGCACTCAGTGAGGAAATGCTGCTTTAATGAGAGTATGACTATCTTTATTTCACTTATTTTTCCTGAGCTTCCATGAAATAGTATTGAATTCCACGGTACGGAATGTTTTAGAACTTTGAATATTCTTAAAGAGCTTTTCGTGAAACTTTTCCAGATCTTTGATGGAATAAAAAATATTATTATATGCATTAATTGTATGTTAATCTAGTTAAAGTGAGTAATTACTATGTTTTTAATTAGTACTAGTGAGTTAAATTCTATGAGCAAAAACATATGTCTAAGACTGCAAGCTTAACTTGCATCTTTCCAGATCAACGAGCTGTTATCATTTGCCCTGGAAGCACAGTGCATCTGAAGCTTTATCCAACATGAATACAACGTAATATAAAGGCAGCGAATAGGTGTAGTAAGATACTTTGTGCTCGGCGTACAATAGCACGAGCATCCACACAGATATAAAGGCCAGTCTGGATTGTGAAGATTTTACCTTAGAAGTTTACTGTTATCTTTTCCTGCAATGAGAAGGGCTTCGCTTCAATGAAGAAAAACAACTCCTCCTCGTTCCCAGCTCCATTAACTGGATATGATAGCGTATTAGAACATTTACGGCTTCTCTTCATTCAAGATTTATCAAACTACTTTAGATATTCATCTTTTCGGCGAATATTTATGGTCGTATTACTATCTGACTAATTTATTATTTAAAGTAATAGTCAGTTCAATCTTGAATAATTAACGTTGAAACCGTGTGCACTCTAACATGAGAGAAAATGTCACTGGATGGTAGTAACATATACTTTTCGAGGCAATTTTCACTCGATCCTTTCAGTCTGCAGAATGAGTTTGATAGGTTTTTGAATAGTAATAGACCACGGTGTATATCGCCCTCGTGCAATTTGAGTGGGGTTGAAACCAACTCCGCTTCAGAATAATAACTTTATACTGGTTTACGCTATAATTGGGTCAGCCATCGAAGCCCGCGCTTCGGATGAGATCAATACCACATGAAAAATCAAGAACTTTCAATCGACTCGTGCAAAACAAATATTCATTCCCGTCAACATCGGAGAGTATTACAGAGACACGTCAGTAAACATCAAGATCAGTTTAACTCTGTTAATAAAACTCGTCATTTGCTCGATGAAAACCAATGAAATGAGAAGTTTCATTATTTTCTTAGGAAAGATTAATTATAAAATAGATGTTCAAGAACTGTCATCATTTTCCTAAGTTCTCTCTTTGAAGAGTGTCACGTGCAGAATGGCAAATAGACAGGTAGAAGATGAAGGAAAGTTCGATTTATTCCGGAAGACTCGTTTCTCCATGGGGATGGAAGAAGTATGCGAGTCTAGGCAAGCAGAACCCTCGCTGACATAGAATCGCTCAGGAAATGCTTCCATCAGACAGGAATAATCCGGTTATGTCAGCCGTCCACGCCCATCGTGCGCACGATGGGCACTTTTGGGGTCAGAGTAAACCATTTCCGACTGAGACAATTGCAAAACCAAGGGTAGATTCCTCATTAAACCGTCTGACGGGAAAGCCGGAATTAAGATTTACTGGGATGGTCGCCTTAAACGGAAATATATTGTTTCCTCTTAGAGTAGATATACTTCTATTGTGTATATGAGTTAGTCTGCTATACAGGAACGATAATATAGTAGCATACTTTCAGCTTACCATAAACTGCAACATGATACTAAAAGTATGACAAAGATAGTGCACGTAAAAAAGTGTCAACAAACTTGACGTTCCAAATTTATTCATCACCCTAACTTCCTGTACGATACTTTAGGCGTCGATTTAATTCGAAATTCCTACCTGTTCATTGTAATATAATATTAGAATAAATTTAGATTTCGTGTAAGTAATATTTTCAAGGATATAAATTTAGAACTCTTTATTATATTTCACATATATGTGGCTAAATATATTTCTAGTAACCTTTAAATTCTTATCGGACCTTTTGTGCATACAGATATACTCTGCTCATCGACTCACCCCAACTTCAATTATTGGGTTTCCAGAACAATGGCGGTACGGTCTTAACTGTAGGTCTTGAGGATTCAAGGGTCAATTCAATCTCTGCCGAGAACTAGCCAGCGCGATTTAAACCAATTTGCGAACGGTTCATCAGGCTTCGTATCAGAGATCGGAAATCGAGTGACCAACCTACGATTCTCTATACGGGGGATCCACCATATGTCTAGAATATACCAGATCAATTTGATCCTATTACAAATTGCAACTCTATCCCTTTGTATCAGGATAGGCTATCAAATATTCAACATTCTGCTAACTAATTTTCATCAGCCAAAATTCTTATAAAGTATTACATCAATATATTCATGAATCTCTCAATTTTTAAATATCAAATCTGCTTTAAGATGCAATATAATAATTAATTATTGTTAGTGTTTCAATCTAATTATAAATCTTGATTTCAGTGCATAGAAACTATTCTCGTTTGCTTTGTCCGTGTGACAATTGCGCGTCGAGTTTAGAATTTCAATGGATTATGTTCTAGACAATAGTGTTGCTAGTCTGGAATAAATTTAATTATCTACTGACAAGAAAGAGCAGCAGCAGAGGGAGAAATTTGGGGAGGTTGAGATGTACACAGCCTTGAGGGATAGGATCAATAAGGATTGGCCAGTTACTAACCAGTCTCTTCATCAACTGTCAGGATTCAAGCCTTAATTCGGAATTACTAGATTAGGGCTGGGAAGCGAATCCCATCTGTGCTAGCCGCACTATTCCTGATACACCACTACCAATGCCAATGCAGTCAGCTAACCATTGCTGTGCATGCTCGAATGTACGCGTCAGACAATAATCACCTTATGCTCTTGTAGCACGTCACGCTAGCAGCGCGTCCCGGAAATGAAGTCGTGTATCAGCATCTATTTTGTCGGCATAATCCAATCTTCAACACGCTAGCATTTTCAACGCAGCAGCCTCGCTCGCTTCGAAATGCATTGCCCGCCACTCCCTGGCGAACCCTTGGCATTTCATTCGTCAAAACGAGTGAAAACACTCGCGTGAAAATGCATTCTGTACACATTCTCACATTCGCATCATCCTTCATGCGAAAATGAAATAGCAAAGGGAATACGGAGAAGGTGCTAGGGCAACTTAGCAACGAGTGCTAGAATTGAGAGAGAGAGAGAGAGAAGTACTTCAAGTCTAAGTCCAATGTTTGCGGCGCGTTGCTCCATTTCTATTTCGTCGCTTCCTCAAACGAAACAGGAAGGAGATCCACCTTCCTAAGTGGATTCTGTGAGACTCCAGCCCGCTCGATTCCGAATTCCACGCTAGTTTCGCGCTTCCCACTACTAAAATAGGATCTGTAGTAAGTCGAAACTTGCCTTGTACATTCGTGGCAAAGTACTAGCTTTCGTTCGCCCGAAAGCTACGCTTCAAAGTTGAAGTAGAGAATATATATATATATATCGGCGACTTTCTCACATGTATCGTCAACCTTAAGCGGATTGGATAGTGCATTAACAGGTTAGACCAGTGGTTGTAACAATAGGATCGCAATACGTCGCAGCCATCACGAAGGATCGAATCTGTAACATCAGATTAGGAGAGCGTGTAACAATACAAGGCTGGCTCGAAGCTCGATCCTGTTGTATAGGACGAAGAGGCGGATCCCGAGCAGTGCAGCTGCCAGTTCGCGTTATGTCCTTACACACACTGGCCCATTACACCCGCCGGGAATGCTTGAATATAACACTGGAAGCTTGTATACTCGTTGCGCGAGGAATCCCAGGAAACAGTAGAGACTGCCACCATAAAAGATAAAGAACACCGACGGCTTAGCATGCGCGTTATGAAAGGATCGTAAAGAGGTCGAAATGATCAAACGAAAACGGCTTGGAAACGCAATAAGCCAGAAGAAGAAAAAGTACTAAATAAAAGAAGAAGATAGGGTCTTATTTCAAGAAGATTTTTCCTATGGCAAGATAGTCTAGTGTAATTAAAGGGAAAAAAGAAGCTTACATGACAAAATAAAAAGTCGAAGAATATTCCAATTGCAATGGGACGAACACAGTTGTCGCAGTGGTGCACGAAATATGATCTAGATTCCTACTCTCCTTCAACCACCGGAACAGAAGTGGTATGCTGGAAGCAGGAGCGGCAAAGTGGAAAACAAGGACTGGAAAATACAATGGAGTGACGTTGTTAAGGGAAGGGCGCAACCACGACGTGTGCATATGTATACTATTCATAGAAACAGATATATGTATATCTATATATATGAATATATATAGATATATACATATTATGTATATGAGAGAATGCGAGGACTTTCACGCACACGAGAGAAGAGCGTGTAAATCCTAAAATGTGAAATTACATTCATACTGTGGGGAGAGGCGTGAAAGTATGAAAGAGCGTGCGGGGAAATCGGAAAGGTCGTCAAGGCTTAGCGAGTCATAAGGTCGCCGAGCAAACGGCTGACGCGAGAAGGACGTGAAAGGAGGTGTCGCGCGTCCTTTAAACAGGAAACCGAGGCCTGCAAGACGACACCAGTATAATGAAGGATCGCAAAAAACCTGAAACAATGTACTATACAAGCCACCGCCAGTAAGCAAAGCGAATTAAAAGCAAGCTCGGAGAAAAGCCGCCATAGAAATCACCAGCAACTAAACAAGGCTAAAATGAGAACGAGGAAGAAAAAAAAGGATAATTGTGCTGACGCAAACTGTCTCGGTAACAAATAGTAAATGTCCTTCAATTAGGAAGACAGGAATAAAACGAGTATTACGAGTTAATTCGAAGACACCCCGATGAAACACAGTGCTCGAAAGACGAAGGGAACACGATAAACCGCAACGATGAGAGGAGAGAGTTACACAAGGTAAAAGCAAGAAAGCTCCTGGTAGCTGGCATGTATAAGACAGGATAGTGGAAGAGAGGCGGATCCTAAGTCAGGCACGGAGGCCTTCGAGGGAAAATAGGACGTGAATGGGTTACAGGAAGCAACGGAGGCAAGGGAGGAAAATAGTGCGGACGAAGGGAAAATCGGAATGGTAAGAGAATCAGGCGTTAGAGGGACAGGGATGAGAAAGATAGAGCTGGAGCAAGAGGGAAAGCGTAAGAGGGTGAGAGAGGGAAAGGGAGAAGGAAGGAGAGAGAGAGAGAGAGAGAGAGAGAGAGAGAGAGAGAGAGAGAGAGAGAGAGAGAGAGAGAGAGAGAGAGAGAGAGAGAGAGAGAGAGAGAGAGAGAGAGAGAGAGAGAGAGAGAGAGAGAGAGAGAGAGAGAGAGAGAGAGAGAGAGAGAGAGAGAGAGAGAGAGAGAGAGAGAGAGAGGAGGGTGCGATCTGGGGGTGGCTGGTTGGGTTGCTGGTGGCTGCATCGATCATCCCTGCTGCGCTATAGAGAACTCTCTCTCCCCCTGACTCTCTCCTCTCCTCTCCTCTCCTCTCCTCTCCTCTCCTCTCTACGGACACACGATGCGACCTCGCTCCCCAGAAAAATGCCATAAATCGCGATAACGACTCATTATGCGGAGTACCAGCTTACAAGCCGATGTCGGCCCTTTCTCAGCTCGAATCCCCCCTCAACGCATCCGCCTTCGATTCCAAAGCTTCACATAAAAGGGATTTTGCTCGCCTGGCCTTCGAACTCGTAATATTCCTATCGATCCTCTGATCTTCAGGTGCAGGCATTTTTTTCCTTCGCCGGTTTCGTCCCTCTGCTCCGTTTACCCGGAAGTCGAGCTTTATTTCATAAATGCGGCTAAAAGGAAAAAAGCAAGGCTGGTATAAGAGCATCGAGCATAACTGTGCACGTGGATAGCGCTGTATTAAAGAGAGCCAATTGTCGTTGACAGGAACTTATAGTCCGTGGTGGGGTCTCTCGAAACTTGGGCGAATCCTATTGCTCGAAAACAATTCCCAAAGTAGGTAACAGCTTAAGTGTAATCCGGCGGATTATGTCTGGCAACGAGGGATCCAACTGGTACGCTCCAATACCATCAGCCAAGAAACTTGTGTCCTCGAATCCTGGGAGAAGCTGCGTGAGAAAAGGAGTTCGATTGTCGTGTCACTAATGATTCGACTAATAGTCAATTATAAGCGATCCGATAGTCGATATTAATTAATCGACTAATTCTTTAATTGAGAGTCCATTGTAATTGAGTATTCGTTCATTGGATTGATTGCTTCGACTTTTTTTTTTTTCAGACAACAAGCTTCGAGCAACTTTTCTTTTAGTTGAAAGGCGCGCTGAAGTTGTCTGTGCGGGAGAATAAGTAAATAAAAAGGGAGA
Organism: Ectemnius lituratus; assembly: GCA_910593735.2. NCBI lineage: Eukaryota > Metazoa > Arthropoda > Insecta > Hymenoptera > Crabronidae > Ectemnius > Ectemnius lituratus. Next base: position 17,754,941 of record OU343037.1, on the reverse strand, counting down.
AAAGGTCGCAGCTATCGGAGTTCCCAATCGTTTTCAATATCGCAATGGGTCGCGCCGTTCTGTTCTCTTCCCGTTCGCAGAGACTAGCGGGTGTACATGTGATGCCAAGCACGGAAACTTCAAACCCCGTACTTTATTACAGGAGTCTGGGCATGACGTAACTTTGCCAGATATGAAACGATCCTGTAGCATCCTGCCGCTCCTCCAAACTCTATATCGAAATAGCTTTTACTACCGTACGAAACAGAGGATTGAAAAGGAATTAATGCGCCTTGCAGGCTACAACATTCACAGTTTTATTATCCTCTTGCAATTTTGAACGACGTATAAAACAAAGTTGCAATTCCAGTTGCCGAAACATTCCGCATCTTTCTACTTAACGTTCTCTGTTCTAATGAAATTCGATAAGGAGGGAAACGCTCAACTAACTTTCTACTGGAATTTATTGGAATTTTTCACTGACTTTACGAAATTTCCCACGTAATTCCAATGTCATGATTGTCAACTGTTTCCTTCAATAAAAATTTCATGCAGACAGATTATCTGCTATTAGCAGTGCATTATAAATGTTGTTTTGACAGTACGAATAGGATTACTATTAAATCTCGCACATAGCGTACATAAACCCGGTATTATGATTATCAACTATCCTTTGTATGGCATTCGCTTTCCCTGTACTCGGAAATCCACAGATTAAACACTAGTTAAAGCTATATCAGATAATTAAATAGCATTGTTTACCTTGAATGATGTACACATTCAAGAACTATCACTTTGAGGACTGTGAAATCCGTATCCACAGTTCCGATTGGATTTGGATTAAATTTCAGAGATATCATGTGGAAAGCAGATATTGCGAGTATCGATTATTCTATCTCAGAGAATCACCAATTACTTTGGAACGCACAAATTAATGCCAAACGGAACAACAACTAAGTTATTAAATATTACTAGTAATATATGGTTTCAAAAATTGAAGACAGTTTCTCGAAATACTAGCACCGGTACATTATGGAAGTTGTGTCCACAGCAGCGATACGGTTTGCCATGCAAACCAGTGGCCAACTCGGTAACGCGTGAAACGACCACGAAGCCGCGCTATGTTCGCATAATTCAGGGAGTTGCGGTCTCGTATTCTGCTTGCGAATAAAGCATCGCTGGTGTTTCCCAGCCGTGTGAACATCCGCTTGCGCATCATACGCGTTGTCAGCGTATTTTCACTATGAAGAGGCGTCGTGTTCGCATAAATACCGGCTCGGCAAAAATCGATCTTAACTTCAACCATGACGAGAAGCATCTTAAAGCATCCAACCACCGCCCTGTCAGGATCCGGACGACCTCGAACCCCGAAAAATATCATAAATCATCCGGCAGATTAAATCCTTCCTCGGCAGCGCCCTTCCGAGCGCAACATCGCCTGAACGAGTTTCCGAGAATTCGAGCTTCGGTTCAACCGCAAAGCTAATGGCATCCAAACTCAGGAGCAAAGTGCACAAAACCGACCTTTTGTTATTGTTCGATTGAATCCTCGACTTCCGTGTGTTATATTATTGACGCGTACCTTCGCAAATTGTTAAATAATGTAATTTTCTACATAGAATAAAGTTAAATTACTTTACTCTGTAACTATTAAATTATTCACACGTAAACCTGTGTCAATGGAAACTCCTCTGTTTCATGAATAAAACCTGGTTATTCTATAATGTAAGGCAAACAAAGGAAAATTGTATTATTTTAAATTGCTTTTTGCTACACGAGTTAAAATATTAACACATCAACGTATGTAACTAAAAACTCCTCTGTTTTATGGATAAATCCTACAAGCTTTCTTGAAAGGATACTCGTGCAAGATAATACAGCATGAGGCACTTCACTCCCAGCAGATGTAGATGCATTCTACCTTGATTAAGAGAAGCTTTTAAACTTTCAACAGACATACGACACAAGTTCCTCACTGGAAACCCGTAAATCGAGCCTTGTACTTTCAACTACCAAGTTCTCTTTGTCGATTGCAAATTTACGACTCGAGCTATTTATTTATTTTTATCGATTTACGAAGGAGCTAAGATATAGCAAAATATAGCTAAAATGACACACACATTTGAAACGAGGGATGAAAATTGTAGAGGCTTGTTGTCCCGAAAGGATCTTAGGAGCCCGTAAATTCCAAGGACTTTGGAGTGTGAATCGAGGCAAGACTCTTGTAAGAATGTAACCGAATGCATAGAATGTTAGAGGCATGTACTAGTGTGTGCTATCTCGGCGGGAAGATCGTGCTGTGCTTTTAACCGAGGCAGAAAGCCATAAAGTGAGTTCGGCACTAGATAAGAGGAAGTCGGTGCCATTCTCGTTCCAGCCAGTAGTCTACGTGCTTCCACGCCGATTTATATCCCCTTGCTCTTCTCCCTGATCGAACTCTTTATTAGTTCGCCTTTCGAATTGCGAGCTTCACTCCGGAGTGCGTCCCACTCGCTTTTCCCGCTCGCCGAAGGAAACCCTCGACGATTCTCCGCTCGATAAGCTGCTGATAGAAAATCTCTGAGAGCTTCCAACCCAGTAATAAATATAATAAGCTGATGTATAGTCAAACTTTAACTACGATGGCTTTCAGTTTACAGAGAGATTGCCATCCTAAATTGTTTACGCTGCTGAAAATCTTGAACGGTCCTCGAAAGCACGCTGCTACCTTTGACCCTTTCGGGTAAATACAGACCGAAATTCCGCCGAGATTGTAATGTAGCCTATATCGCCGGATACTTCAAGTGTGACCTTAATTGATAAGGGGTTGGCCCACCGGCTGAATGGGGTTTGCTTCGTGTGGGAGAGAGAGCTATTGTACGGTTCAATTTATTTGCGGACACGACAATCGACCGTAGAGTCTAATAATATTTAATTCGTTGAAGAGGAAGTAATGTTTCCAATGGCAATAATAATTTATAAATTCAAGCTTTTATCCGAGAATTTATAACGTTTTTCATTAATGAGTATGTAATGGTTTAATAAGAGTATACGATGTGGTGGAGGAAAACTGCTCTCTTACTTTAAAGCACTTTATTTACTTTTCCTGTCGCCTCCCACGCGTCGGGAATATAACGGGTGTCGTTCCCTTCCATTTTGACCTATTCTTTCTTAATCTCGGAAGCTCATTAATTTCGAAGTAGCAACGGCGAAGTGGACAATGTGACGCGAAGTTCGCAGAGGAAAGTTCCTCTCCAGTTTTCCTCTTGGCTTTGGCCATATCGTCTTTGCTTCTACTCTTCCTCCGGCGGCGCGCGTCGTTTCGTTATTATCAATGGAAAAGTCCACCAAGGGAAGTATATTTCCAAGAGGTGGAAAGATAGAACGCGGCCGGATGAAGGAGAAACGAATGCCGGCAGCGAAAGTCATTTCGACGCAGTCAGTCCCAATTGAATCCGTTAATTAAAGCAGCTGGAAAAGTAAACAGTAATTGCCAGTCCTAGCCCTGAGCGGACTTCCACACTGCGGGAGAGTACGGTGCACCTATTTACCGGGGGCGGTTTTAATTAGAATCCTCCCCCCGTTACAATTTGTAAAACGAAATAGCAGTCTGGCCGTATAAAGCGACCCACCAATTTTACTACTGACAATGAGAGAATCAGAATGAGAATGTCGACACTCTTGCCATTCACTCTGAGAGTAACTCTATGATTCTGGACCATTATTTCGCTTGTATCGTCGGATAAATGTCTGACTATTAAATAATGAATCCCTCTAAAACTAGAGCGGTGGTGATCCATTAATACGATGGTGATCATTATTGAATGAACAATTGAATGAGTGGCAGCATCCAATCTTCAAAACAAGGCGTAGAAAAATTCGAGATGCACGCTTGGCGAACGAAGACTTCGAATGAGATTTCAGAGTAGAGATGGCGAACGACGAGTCCCTCGAGGGCAGGGAAAACTAGTCCGAGGTCCACCGAGCTTCACGTGAATCGTACTGCTGGTGCTTTTGCAAAGCCCACCTTTATATTCTCCCCTCCGCCACGGACACTAGCCATGCAACCAACGTTATTTCTTACTCGCCCAATAAATGGCAACGATGAAAATCACTCGGAGAAAACTAACCAGAAAGGAACAGCGTGCTGTTTTCACCGCTTGGAAGCCGAAAGTTTGAACACTCTGAGTGCAGGCGATATTTTTTGTGTCGTTCTATCGATCGGCCAGGAGTTTCGAAGTTTCGAGAGAGGATTTAGCTAGCACTTTGCCATTCCTGTTGGAGCGTTCCGATTGACTTTTGGATTCGAAGGTGGCCCGATATTGCCGGTGTACGGACAGCTCCCCAAGGAAAATGAATTCGTGCGACGCTATCAGCCGCATTTTGCAGAGTTTCGTCTTCGGGGATCTTGAATCTATTTCTCCTTAAAAACTTCGGCTACAGCATCGACTTTCGTATATTGATGACTCACGTGTTTACATAGAACTTATCGTCGATAGATTTTAAAATGGTAAAAGATTCGTTGAAAATGTAAAAGTGAGATAAGCTAAAAATTTAAAATATTCTAATAAATTTACTTGCATATAAACATTTAATTATATGTGTACAATTCGACCTCCTTTTCAAATTCAAATAAAATTATGGCATGATTTTTTGAATACTTCTTCTTCAGCAATCAGACTTTTAACCCCTTCATGCACTTTCCAGTTCATATGTTGCATGGAAGACTCAGAAGACTTTGCATAGAAAGAATTCCGATAAAGTTTGAAAATCAACTTTCCATAGTAGAAGGCTGGTCTTCGATGTGCTCCGACGAACGGCTGGGAAAAGAGGCTTCGAGTTCAGCAGTGCGTGAATTTCTCGAGGCTTTGTGTCGCAGAGGAACTTGGATTGCTCGCACGTGAGTCTATTCTCGCGGACGTGAAGTGGCCTGAATCGCGTGCTGATCGTATCGACAGGTGGCCCAGCCATATTTCGCATGTCTCGTCACTTTTTCCATCGCTCGTTCGATCTATTACTTGGATCCTCGCGCACCAAGTCGAACGGCAGAACGTACCATTTCACAGTTTTGGCTGATATTACAGTTTTATGGGGATTACTGGCTTCGCCGCGTCGAATCGCGCCAAGGGAGCGGATAAATCTGCGGGTATTCGTGCTTACGGTACTCCGTGATAGCAACGCGTGCCTGACAAACACGCACGCACACACACACACACACACAAGTGAGAAACGATTCCGTAAATTTCTCCTGTGCGCCATGTGCCAAGCGCGTATAACTTGCTGGCTACGACGATTTAGCTTTTAAATGACAATATAAATGACATAGCCGCTCGTTTTACCGTTCAATCGCCTCGCACATTTGCAGTTTCTCAACGTTATTTCTAGGCCCGACGGTTGTTATGTGTTAGCTGGAAAAATTCATTTTGCATTTTGTAGAGCCGCGCGTTGAAAGTTATCGCAGTCTCTAAGTGGCGAAGTTCGTTTCTATGGCCTGAATGGTAAAAGTCGGCCAAATTTTCCATCTTTTTCTTAATTAACCTGGACAGTATCGCGCGCTCGTTGGTCCACTTAGATAACTTCGCCCGTAATGAATAGCGCTTTTAAACGGCCGTTGGACATTGCCATGAAATTCCCTTCGAGTACAATTTAGATGATATTTAAACATAGTAAAGCATACGATACTCTTTTATTATTATCCATCATATTATGATACAACAGGGAGGTTGTAGCAGGGTACTTGAGTAAATGCTGATTGGGACATTTATTGTCAGTCGGCGGTGTCGTTCTCGAACAATATGGGCCGACCTTTATTTGGACGAAAACGAGCGGCGTCCAGTGAGTGAGCCTTGGACAAAGGCAACAGAGGGGTTGGCGATGGATCGAAACCGCTCATAGCTCGATGTGGCCTCGACGAAAAAATATTGCCCGCCTCTAATACAACTTGGCCTTCCTGCGCGCGCGTGTTCTCATCGCAAAGGGATGATACTCGTCCGAATAGGGACACTATCGGAATTGACATCCTTTCTCTGACCGTTCGCAAACAATAAACGATATTTCCGATACGTCGCATCGTCTAGTATGATCGGAACGACGCTTTTAATAGCTGAGCCAATGGAATCCTTTCGAGGAATCCGCCGAAGAACGCGCTCTCATATTGATTCTATCTTGTCAAACTTTCCAGTTTAATTTCATCCCCGACACGTATAAATAATTTTAAATCAAGCGTCTGAACTCATATTGAAACTGTCGTTCTTGAATTTTATTTAATTCACTAACTAACTTATCATAAAAACTTTAATTATTAATGGTATACCAGAGAATGAAAATTGTTCATACGTACAAGTTACCCACGCAAGATCTAAATTAGCTTAATTATTAAATCAATTATGTTGGCTAGCAGATGAGGGTTGCATTTAAATGTCTCTCGCTAAATACATTACTGTGAAAAGAGAAGGATCCCAGGCCAAGAATTTCAAGTGGTATGCAAGAGTACTCCAACTATCCATTTCGCAAGCAGCAACCCAACTGGGATGGCGCACGTGTCCCGTTTTAGAATCAAAGGCACCGTTGGAGCTAGCGATATCATCGGAACCCTGACTACGCTCGGATTAACGACGGCGAGAGGGCTTCGTGCCCATTCCTAGCCGACGAAACCCCCACGTTACGAAAGCCTGATTTTCGGATAATGGAGCACGCACGTAGTCCGAAGTGTGTATGGCCGTGGAAGTATGCGGTTCCTAGCTTCTCGGAAAGAATAAACGTGCAGAGGTCTACCATAATACCTAATACACTTGCTACGTGACACATTGTGCTTTCTGAAAAATCGCATTCCCACCTTTAGACATTATTCCTCGCGTCTTAAGATTATTTGGAGGAAAAGGTACGCTTGGAATTTTCAAGCTTTCATTGGAGGTTGGTGGCTGCGCCGCCAGTTGATACGGGCTTCGCTGGTCGGACCATTTCTCCTTTTATATTCAAAGCCCCGCCTTAGTTGAAGCAAGCTTTCTCCCTCAACTCTTTCGGCCGATGGTAGCGCCGCCGGAACACAAGAGTTATTTAACTGGATTAAGCCACTCGAGTGGAATAAATGCCCGCTTTTAATCGCCCTCGCTTCTACGAGAGTCTGGAATTCGAGCTTTCTCCCCGGGGGCGATATGCTTCTCGCACACTTGTGCCGTTCGCTTTTCATCTCCCCCTTTCGAACTCACACTGCTCCTGTCTTCCCCCCTTGTTCGAGTATACCGAGAAAAATGCCTGATCAATTCCAACTTCTTTCCATACCGAGTGTGAACCGTATAACCATTCTAATGGCTTCCATGTATTTCATTGCTGTAATAACCATAGGGAAAAGAAGCCTTGTACGACTTCGTTTCAGCCTTTGTCCCTTGGCAATCGAGAAGTGTCTCGCGTTTCCTAAGCAGCTAGTTATCGAACGATTTTCCTAGCCAGGCTGTTACCAGGGAAATTTCCTTCCACCGATATCCAATTCCGAGCGATCTCCGATATGAAAAGCTTGTTTCCTGCTAGTATCCAAGGTGAGAAGCGATCAGTGCTTTAAAGTGCAACGCGGCGAAATTGAAAATCGCTTTCTTCACCGAACAATACTAATCATCGTCATCCAATATCGCCGTTAACACAGACACCCACGAGTGTCCTATCTTCTCGACTTTTCTCCAGAGTCTACTGCAATTTAAATTGCAAAACGACCATAATATCATTATGACGGTTTAACAATGTTCAAATATTAATAGGAAATTCCATGCGCTTTGCGAAACGTGCATTATTACGAAAATTAATATAAAAATTCCCAACTGTATTATATGTACATTGTAACGAGAACGAGGAAATTTTTATTACAGTTTAATGTAACACTCCGACTACGTTTGTTACAAAGTACGCGTAATTAAAAATTTAAAGTCCCGGCGCCTAATTAAATTTGCTGGCACGAGTAACGAGCGAGTAAATATTGCTTTGCCAAAGAGTAAAGTATAGAATATGCAAACAACAATCAACAAATATCAGACTAACACTGTTTCATTTTTTGTGACTGGTTTCACGTTAGCTTATTATCTATTTGACCTTGTTGAAGGGTGTTATAATAGTAGGTAGAAGGCAAGAAATTGGAGCATCTCCCTAACTCTATTGGTTTGGAGTCCCTAGGGAAGCTGGTATCTCCTTGTTACGACCGATCTAGTAACATCCAGTAGACGACACTTCAATCTCCCGGCAAATATTTGCCGCTGCTTTAAGTGGCGCAATTAATTACCGTTGATGAGCGCTGAGGCCATCAGGCCTTCATCAGGCCGTCATCGATATAACATGGGATCCCTTCGTCCAGTCATCTTCGTTTTCTCGACCTTGCCAATTAACTAGGGCATTTTAGCGCAGCATCCCCTCTTTTTCATTACACCTCTGCCAAGTAACGCTGTCAGATGGGAAGAAGGTTTGTTTTCCAGGGTGTTTTTGACACGTTTCTCTTAAGTCGATCGATTCCAACTCGTTGGAAGAATTCTGGTATCATGCCTGGCTTGGTAGATCGAGTTTTTCCTGATGTCTCTGCATTCGTTTCTCACTGATCTTTCGTTCCCTTTCTCGAAAATGCTTGGAAGGCCAGCAATTCTGGCCCCCTCTCTTACACCAGTCTCTAGGTGGCTATCGATTTCCCGTTATCGAGAGCTCACCGTGTTTGCTCGATTTCCTTTCTTTTCGCTGCCCAGGAGTACTTGGGACCTCGGCATTCACGGAATTGTAAATTGATTCTCAATACCTGCGAGACACTGCTAAAACCTATTGAACTTTGTAGTACGCTCCAACACCTTCGACATTCACCAATTATTCTATTTAATAATTTATTTTATTGAGAATTTCAATTACTAATACCTAAATAACTCTTCCATCGACTTCAATTATTCTCTGTCTTTAATACTTTTTACTTTCTTAAGTGAATGTGATATGTCGATCAGTAAATATCGATTACAAGCCATGCGAAATCCATCCCTAAAGCCACTAACAGTTCCCGGGCATTGCGGGTAACGCTTTTAACTGCTTATCCCCGGGCGAAAGTTTCGAAGGCCGGGTGCAGGAACGCTCGGCTCCTCGAGCTTCGATTTCCCGTGCAGATCAGTCCCGGCAGTGAATATTTATCAGAGCGGAAAATTGCATCCGATAAATATTTATCGCCAAAACCAGTTTCCCTGATGGTATTAAAGCGGCCAGCATAGTCGATGGGAAATAATAAAAGCAATATATATAGATCGATGCAACTTCGGAGAACATGCCAAGCCCTATTTATAGGGTGTACACCCTTACGGCTTGGTTTACTGTGAATTTGAGTAGGAGTTTGATATTATACGGTTGTCAGCTAAGTTGAGACGTAGTCAGTTTTTACCAAGCATGGAAAAGACAGTACGATCTCGAACGAGATATATTTCGATATGTCCAGGAACGCTCTACTTGGCCATATGATTTCGTTATGTTTTCCCTGGTGCGTCGTAAAATAGACGGGCCTGGACGATCGGCTTCATTTTCTAGAGACTTATCCCGCAGACTCTTTGACAAGCGAATCGTGAAGAAGCGCTGAACCTTTATTAAGCTCGATACCTTTCACGCTTTCACCGGCTGCCTTAGGGTTCACCTGCATTTACCGCTATAGCAGTAATACAAGCTTTGTGCTCGACTTGCATTCTCCCTTTAAGAATATTAGACAATAGTTCTTGCTATTACGCGCAAGAACTCGTCGGCATATAATGGATGAAGAAATGTGCAGGAATCTCCAAGGGTCATTAATTTAAACTGATGATTCTTGAAGATAAGCCACATAAGTAAGGGTTGAAATCTATGTGAGTAAAGGTAGAGTATAAGAAGGGTAATGAAGGTAAAGTGCAAGTGCTAAAGGTTATTCTAATCTGTTAACGGTTAGTTAGATATAACTCGTAGTAATTAAGAGTCGTTCAGTAAGTAGTTAAAGGGAAATGCAAGTGAAATAGAAGTCTGAAATAGAAGAAACGAATTCTTTCATTACGTTTATTAATTTATTTAACCAATCATACATTTACTTTATCCAAGAATCATTGGTTTAAACAAGTGACAAATCTTTTCAAACCAAAATATGCTCTGGTAAATTCATGACAACATTTATTTCTTCGTCAATTTTATTCAATAGATCGTAGCAACAATTCAATATTCGCCGAGAGGAATTTCGGTCGGGTAAACAGTACCGATAATTATTATCAGAATGCTCCGCTCTGAATTCATAAATGCCCCTTTCGATCACGCCCCATTTTCCAATGGCATTCAACAGCTATTCGCACGTGCTCGTTACCATATCTGCTGGTTCATGCGAGGATTACAAGTGATTCGTCCGAATCCCCCCCCCCCCCCCCCCCCAGCAACGATGCACGGCATACTTACAACAATGGATTTTACCTTCACACCGACAAACCATGGATGGATCAAACAAAGCATGGTACATCGGAGTTTCGGTATTGTTAATACTGGCGGCTTAGAGAGCGTATGCAGTTGGTATCTCATACACCGGGATACATATAGACACGCTAATGACAACAAGACTGACAATGAAGCACATTGTCGCGATGATGAAGCCTGGTGAGCATACAGTTTCCTCGTCGATTCCGAATACGTGAAACTCTGGTACTGAATTACTAGCGAGTATTTCTGATTTCAATCTGACGTCAGTTAATTTAGCGTCTTAATCATGTAAAATGTCTGATATCTTAAAATATCCAAATTTTGATATTTTAGTATTAGTTAGATTAATTATACTATCATACAAATTTAGCGGATATTTTTATTCAAGTGTGAAAAATAGTTAATACGTAATACATCAATAGATTGAAAAAGGGGAATTGCTAAAATGTTTATGTTCCCTATAACTTGAACTTTGAAAGCCTTCGATTTCCAACCCTTTGGCTCATTCTTTCCATACATTTCCCAGCTGAATTTCTTCTTCTGCGATTTTCCCCAGCGGAAGCTTGAGTGGCCCCGTCGCCCAGGCAACCAACCGCTTTCCTGGATACAATGTATCGCAGACCCACTTTATGGAAAGCACACGCGTGATTTGTATCCGCTTCTCTGGCGAATTATACCGGCGCTCGGCATTCACGCACGCATAGTAATGCGAATTCGAGACTGGTGCGTTATCGAGCAATCTCTTCCGCACACTGATCTCCTTTCAAGCGATGCATTGAGCATAATTGGTTTATCGCATTTTACTCGACTGATCCGCGGAATACCAATTATCGCATACGCATCCTCATTAATTGGACAAAATGAAACGACGGATAAATTGAAAATCCATATGTGCAGAGTGCGTTATCATGGGAAGCACGAGCGAAGCAGAAACCAGTAGATCAGCGCTTGGAATCCAATCAAAGAATTATAAGTACACGGGACGATTTTCGAATGACATTTTAATTCAGTGCGATATCCTGACTCATTAATACGCAAATACCATCCACTTCCTGGATTCGAATGGAGTACGTGCATTTCCTGCATTAACGCTTTTCTAGAATTCGAAACACTCCAACACGTACATTGCATATAATTCATCGTTGAAAGTACGTGCTTTATTTTACATACACAGTGTAAAAGCTTCTTATGCCACAACGTTGAAGTGAACAAATATCGTTTACCAGTGGATGAGATTACAGTATTAAAAAGATTTAAGCAACTGTATCCGTTTTCATTATGTATACGTTACAGTCTAGGTTGCCTTTAAATTTTACAAACCTTCATCTCCGGCGAATGCTACTTTTCTTGAGCGAAATTACTCCTCGCTTTTTACTTCTCGGTTTCTCGTTGGAAGAAACGCAGCAATCCATTTCAACGCTATGCTAAGCACAATGAACGAGCTTGGAAATGTAAAGCTTGAGGAAACCGAGCTTTATAAACTGACGATAGATTTAGATATGAATAGAACTTTGTTTTTCTGCTTTTTTAAATGAACCTGCCGATGGTCTGATAAATAACGCGATCGCAATGATGATTTTCATTTCGATTTCTCCCAGTAAATGTTGGAGGAACCGGTAGCGAGGAGATTGATACTGTTCCGAGCATAATCCTCTCGAATGAAAGTGAGGGCTGGCGACGAATCCTGAATTTTTCATGGGCGGCCTTTACTTTATCATTTGACACAGAGCACCCCTGTGAAGGACTCGAAAACACTTTCGTCGTATCAGCGAGAGCTCGCGTGCCACAGGTCAGATTACTCGAGCGTTTCGTGCCTGGCTGAGGGTGTGAATTTAAATAAAACTAATCAAGATAGACCCAAGAAGGCCCCACATGGCTCTACCACTGTCTGCGAGAACAATTGTTGCATGCTACCGCTCGTCCTGATAAATTCCTATAATAAGTCTCTTAAAAAGCGCGGAATCAGCAACGCTCAACTTGAAATCAAAAGGTTTTCATGTTACTAAACCTTCTGTAAAAATATCCAAAGTTTTTTGGAATGAGATCCTAAGAATGTCAACGATCTTTAACTATGAGATCATCAGAATTTCAGAACTTCTTGACGTTCTTATAATTTTGCAATAAGTCTCTTGGAAAGTTTGACGTCGACTCTTCTCGCCGACTTCGAGAAAGTTTTGATCTATCAAAATCTTGTATAAGAATGTCGAAAGTTTATGGCTATGAGAAGATAAGAATGGCGGCTATTTTTTGATCCTTGAATCATAAGAATTTCAGAAGATTTCGGTTGAGACTCACTCCGACATTATTGTTTCTATATAGGAAAAAATGTGCGGTCGTTAATTATCGGGGAACGGTTGGATTATCATATTTGCTGTGGCTTTCATGTGCTAAGTGTATCGATTAAGTGATAGCAATACAAGTAAAGTGGTAGATAAAATAATGTCATGCTCACCCATGAACCAAATTGACACTAACACACCATATAATATTCTCAATATTTTTTGCCCAGAATATCGGTATCGTTATACATTCATTAGCACTTAAACTGCGCAATTTCCTGCAAATATGGATCGTATGTGGAAGTTTGAAACGATTATATTTGCAGTAGGATATAAAGAATACTCGCACGTTTAGTTTTCCTGGAATAAATTTGTTCCTACAAAGAAGACAAAAAAGAGGAATATTTATACCAGGGAAACCAAGTATGCAAATAGATTTTTTGCCCACTGTTTTTTTTTGCAATACATATACACTGAAAAGATTGTACATGGAGCAAGTATACTTTATTCCTACCAAATATCCGCAGGCTATTTATAGTAGACGTGATAAGGCTTTTTGCTGAATTTATGCCACAATTTTGCAGGATGTTAAATGTATAAGTTTGACGTAAAATGTAGAACTTAGTGGCGCCTGAAGTAACCCAGTTTCCCTTAACAACTTGGTTCACTCTCTCTCTCTCTCTCTCTCTCTCTCTGTTGCACAGAGCAATCCCCTCATGATGAATGATTAGCGAAGACGAGGGGGTAATTGGCGGCGGGGGAAGTTCGAGTGAAAAGCATGCTGAGGCTATTAGTAGAAGGTGGATGAACGCCCCAACGACCCGGGGCTAAAACTCGGCACCACTTGAACCGGCAAAGGAGAAGGTTCGTTTCGGCATACGAAAACGGAAACTTAAGACGCTTAACACTCTAAATACTATACTTCATCCCCTTGCGAGTTTCCACTTGTCGGCAATAAACCTCAAGTGTACAAGTAAATATTCAACTACTCGAAAAGTGGAAACAACGATTTGCATGTTGTATCTTTCTGAGAAATGAGACCAGAAATCAGACTTTTTATTTTAAATTGTACTTTCTTAATCAATTTCAATAGTATTTCTCATTCTTTCATTTAAGATTATTATGTTATGCTTATATTATTGAACTTTATGGATTCAGTACAAATGTGCAAGCCGCGGGATGGGCAGGTCCTGGCTTTCGGCCCTATTTCCCGCGGTGATGACGATGACGATAATGGCCCACGTCACCAGGACCACGGCTGGCCCAACATCGGTGCCGTCACAAATGACGACTGCCAACAGCGAGGTCCTCAATGCCAAAAAGGTAAACATTCTCCTCTCAGCTCGAAGATCTCCGAGCAGTGCATCGGCAAACCCTTATTCTCCTTCCGAGTTTCTGTCAATAGACCAGTTCCTTTGCATAGCGTTCACTCGAAAAAGGGCAACCTGAAAGGCCTCTCCATTCGTCCCAGCTTTGAAAGAAAATTCCACGTGACATTTGCATCAGTTTACTTATGTTAAACGGTACAAATGTTACATTTACGATTGAACAGTTTTATTCCAAGATGTTTTACTACTTATTTTATAAAGAACCGAGAATAATTTTGTAGAAACGAAAGGTTCACATCGCGTTAAAAAGGTTGAAAAAGATCGGATTTCTTTTTAAAGGCAGACATCGAGGAGGCTCTGAACGTCATAGAAGCGGCATCGACGGGTTCCTTGGGCGAAGACTGCATGACAACAGCTGGATTCAAATCACTACCAGCTGGCACGGAGTTGGACCCACGGCGTTACGATACAGCTCGACAAAAGGCCGATATGACAGCACTGATGCTTCAAAATCTCGGCACGGGTGCCGTCACCAGACATAACGGTGAGAACACTAATACAAATTGTATTTTTATTATTGCTTAAACCTAGTCAGAGTGTGGCAGTACAATTAATATTTAAAAGGATTATTTAAACAGTAATATTATCGACGAAGAAGTAGTCTAATGACGATATGAATCAATCAATGCCATAGCAATCACCGAATGACTAGGAGGAAAATGTATTAATTAGCTGTCCGACCCTGGCGCGTAATTGGCGCGTTAATTCATTCGCAGCCAGTGTATGACGTCCCTTGTTAATATATGGTTAGTGGCTGCGGTTTCATTTAGTCGGCCATGCAACACTGTCGAGCCGTGCGTCACCTACGCCGAGTGAAAATGGGATATTAATTTAGTATTAAATTAGACTTAAAATAGGTATATTAAAAATGAATTGGTAGAGTTGAATGGGACAATAATGAGAGGAAAGAATAGAGCGGAAGTCTGCTCAGTAGAAAAAGGAATATGCCTGCTCGGACATTTACGTTATCACGTATATCTTGGCCTCACCTGCGGCTCACCTGTTGCTCGCCGAACAGAACGTGTGTTTGGCTAATCCTTTTAATTTTTGTCTCTCATGTAATGGACTTTAGCCAACTCAGGTGCACCAGTGCAGAGGATCGTCAAATATAAGCTACCCTAACGAATCCTTTTATCCATCACAGCTATCTCTACGAAGCTCTCCGCTTGTAATTAATACTCTTCAAATATTTGCAGTGCTTTCCCATTGGAAACTGAATCATAACAAATCCATAACGATGAAAGCTAAATTTGATCTGCGTGATATCAGACCAAGTATTCTCGGAGAACGGTGTTAAGAATAGTGTAAGCTAATACAAGTGAACGAGCATTTAAATCAACTCAGAGAAAGAAAGACTCACTTATTCATTCTTACTAACACACTTTCTACTAATAACAAGACCACAAAAACTATGTTTCGTAGTACATATTTCTTTCCAGGGAATACAATTAACACGTCCTTGATGGGAAAAGTAGCGTGCATAAAATTAGAAACATTAGTGATATCGGGCATGAATGTTTGTCACGCGAGCTGTGCAAGGAAGCGTGTTACTGTGCGCGAAAGCCGTATCAGCACGCAATACATATTTCTCACATGAATGGCTCGGTGGCTTGAAAACAGGATAGCAACACGAAAACAGAGACTGAAGTCGAAATTCCAGCTACGGAATTCCTTCTAGGTTTATCGAATATTCGTTGACTCAGTGGGGGGGTGGAGGAGGAGGGGTTGACGGGTCAGGGATGAAATCGATGTTACCGATAACCGGAGCGGGATGGTTGGGGGGCCACATTGTCAATAGCCCAATTTGGGAGGGGAGCCTCTATATCACCACCTAATCGAATTCCGTGGACTCGGGCGGTAACGAGAATATGTAGCCCGGCAAATATGCCGATCGTTTCAACTCTAAATCCCCTTCTATAAGCAACTGCACATGCAACACTTCGTCGATAACGGACGCGAATCACCGGTTATGACGCAACGGCTAAACAGTTCTGTATTTCCTCGAAATGATCCTTTATTGTGCAACACCACTTTCATCCCAAGTGTTTCATACTCAATACTACGAAATTCTATACATGTCCCAGATAACTTTGGATCCTCTAGTATTAAAGGATGTTTCACGAATAGAAACATTATTCTATTTTCTATTTTAAGTATTTCATTTAATGTTACTATGTCGAAGTATTAAGGAAAGTGTAAGATGGTAGAATTTTGAATGAGATAAGGAATTACAGGATCGAGAATTTCCCGCATGCTTAGACTAGGTGTTCCCGAGAGAGCTGAATGGAAGGTCCCTGGTAAACAGCTGAGCGGCACTAGGCGTGAACAGCTGTTTACAGATAGTTAATGTAGTAAACCGATGTAGTCCTTCTAGACGTGCTGGCGAAGTCGCTGTTGATGTCGGTGAATGACGCGGTGGAAGCAAGGGTGATCGCATTGAATTCATCGACGGACGTGGTGATCAGCGCTGTCTGGCTCCAGAAAAGCCCAGGAAGTGTCGGGGAGCTCTCAAAAGTCGAGAGCCACGTATTGCAGCCTGGTACGAGACCAGACCCGAGTCTACCCTGGTTCGAGAACGCTGGTGCCACTGCCGGATTAAGGTTCGATTCCACCCTCAACGTATTCCGCTCCTATGCGGATAACGCTCAACGAGCATCTCTCTTTTCCGTTCCTATATGTGTGCGAGTGTGGTGGATGTGTGTGTCTCTCGCACCCATATTTTCATCTCGATGCACCCTATCATGCACCGTTCCTTCATGCACCGTCTATGTGCACATCGGCGCGGATCATTCTGACAGAGAGAAAATTCAACGACGTCATTTCGCATCCATCGTCTCTTTTCATGTCCCAGATAAAATAGTCAAATGTATACATATGCTCGAGGATGTTTATACAGTTGAGTTTGGTCATTTTATTTTTTAGTATTCTATTAATTTAATATTAATTCAGCTATTACAATGTCCAGAATTCTTTTTTTTTTTGTGGTATCAGAATCATTCGAGCCGATTGCACCTGCATTTCGCAGATACTGCGTATTAGGAAGACAGTGGAAATATAGGAATTTACGATTCCTAGCTGACCCACATTGGAAAACAGAGTAATATGGAGGAATATGGTCGCCAGCGAGCCTTCGGGCAGCGCACGTATGCGCACAGTTCTCGACTTCCGACAAGGGCGTCGAGCACCACCTTGGCAAATGCGACTGTCGAGAGTGGTGAAGTTCGATTTTGATTTTCGCCGAACATGCATGCACTGTTCTCTCTTTTTTATTTGCGGCCAACTGTACGCGACGAACGTGACAAGCCTGCCGGATACGCCAACTTTATTTGAGAGTGTGAATGTGAAACGTGTGCTCGTGCGCACGTTGCATTTCGCTCTGTTGCTACGCCTTCGATCGCTCTCGAGAAACGTGGTATTTCGATTAACGTTCAATTTGCCTGTTGCGACAGCGATGATAGGATACCATCCATTTGTGCCTCATGACTTTTAAAGGGGAGAACATATTCGCCTACGTTGACAGCTTGACAATAGGAAACTCTGGCTGGCCATCGTAAATTTGCTTTAGGAAATAGAACGCTATGTCGAATAAACATCCAAAGGAATCACTCGTATCGTTTAAGAATACTTTTTCAAAAACACTACGAATTACAAATATTCCTTGTTGCATTTTAGAGGAATTCGAGTTCACTTTTAAATTTGTAAAAGTACTCCTCTTAATTCTTTTCTTATTTATTCAATTTTTTGTTTACTAAGAGAAATATATGATGCACACTTCGACCAGTTCTTTTCCTTAATGGTTAACTAAGTACCTTCAGCTACCAGTGGAAAAAGGGATGAGGTTTCTTTAGATTATCTAGAAGGAAACGAGTTCTAGTTCATACTCTATTTACAGCTGTCCGGGCGCACGTAGTTCTTAACAAGTAGAAGCACAGCTGTAAATCTAAGGACCTCTAGCAAAACCTGCTAGAGCATCAAGAGTAACGGGAAACGGAATTGAGAAGTTCGTAGTTCGAAGTTCGAAGCTTGAACTTACTTCCTTCCAGTTCGCTGACAGACAGTAGATCGACTTTTCTGCCTCTTTTACCCTCGCAGCTCTATTATGCTATCGATCGGCCATCCTCCACATAGGACGCGAAAGCATGTCGACAAGATAGATGAGTGTTAAATCCAAGATAGTCCTGTCATTCCCATCATATAAAAAGGAATCACGCAGAATCCCATTAATAGAAGAGTTGATGTTTGACTTTAATAATAAAATGAGTCTAATTTTGGAACATCAGACGCCTGTCCGGGAGTGTCTGGAAGATCCATTAGTAAAGAAATAAGAAATCCATTAGTAAAGATGGAAGAAAGATACCCGGCAATCAGACAGCACTCATGAAGACTGCCAAGAATACCACAGTGCATTTAGTATTTCCAAATTACAACTTTCCTTTTCTTAAAAGATGTTCGAATAAAACTTTCTCCCTTTTAATTAAACGAATTACATCCAACTTACTTAGAAAAATGACTCTCTGCGCCTCATTTCTGCAATTTCGGGAATACAAGAAATCTACATTAATTATAAATGTCCCGAATGTAATCAAGAGCGTTTCATAGCGAGAGGACGGAAGAATCTCGAAATAATTAACTCGGAACAATGGATATATCCGCGTGACTGTCCAGCATCTGCAGCTCAAATCCCGGTGTCCCGCGCTGATCAAAGGATGCAGTTGCTTCTTTGGTGGGAGTAGGAAGTTTAATTGCAGTGGCTTCCACGGCACACTAGAGATGCGCCATGAGAGGAAATCTCGAGGAGGAGCGGCCGAGTTTCCGCGAGCACACATAGTCCAACTGGTCGTGCGCATTAAACATGTATCAAAGCCAGCCGCTTTAATTTCGACGCTTTGTTGGATGGCGAACTTTCGCACACGAGCAGCCGCCTAAAGGACGCTTCCGACCACTCGGAAATACTCTTCTTTCTTTTCTTCCGGTGAAATCTCACGACGAAAAGGGCAGGCGTGCATTCCACTCTAACAGCAACAAAGATTATTATTTTTAAGCTCACCCAGTGGATCTTTGTTTTCAGTAGACATTTGTGTTTGAACTTGAATCTCTTTCTTTGCGTCAACGTGAATTGTGAATATAAAGGTGGTTGTTTAGTATTAAAGGATGCGAGACTGAAATTCTTAAGGTAGTTGTACCGAAAAACAGTTTTACCCCTTCACAAATTTTCGATTTTTCGAAGCTTCCGGGACTTGGACGAACGCTTGATATTTCGGTTGTTTGAGTATCAAAACGGATAGAAAACATAAAACTAGTAGTCAAAGTGCCGGAATTGTACCGAAAACACATGGGAAACCGATCCTGAATAATTCATTTTCGAGGTTTTTCCCATGTTTTTCATACTTCCCGACATTTTCCGGGGCTGAAATTTGGTGGGGAATGTTTTCTTGCATCAAGGAAGAAGTGATATAAATTCCAGAGCCCTAGCTCAAAATTCATTTTTTCGCAAATTTTTGCATATGTACCCCTTCACAAATTTTCGATTTTTCGAAGGTTCTGGGACTTGGACGAATGCTTGATATTTCGATTGTTTGTGTATCAAAACGGATAGAAAACATAAAACTAGTAGTCAAAGTGCCGGAATTGTACCGAAAACACATGGGAAACCGATCCTGAATAATTCATTTTCCAGGTTTTTCCCATGTTTTTCATACTTCCCGACATTTTCCGGGGCTGAAATTTGGTGGGGAATGTTTTCTTGCATCAAGGAAGAAGTGATATAAATTCCAGAGCCCCAGCTCAAAATTCATTTTTTCGCAAATTTTTCCATATGTACCCCTTCACAAATTTTCGATTTTTCGAAGGTTCTGGGACTGGGACGAACGCTTGATATTTCGATTGTTTGAGTATCAAAACGGAAAGAAAACATGAAACCAGTGGCAGAAATACCGGAATTGTACCGAAAACACATGGGAAACCGATCCTGAATAATTCATTTTCCAGGTTTTTCCCATGTTTTTCATACTTCCCGACATTTTCCGGGGCTGAAATTTGGTGGGGAATGTTTTCTTGCATCAAGGAAGAAGTGATATAAATTCCAGAGCCCCAGCTCAAAATTCATTTTTTCGCAAATTTTTCCATATGTACCCCTTCACAAATTTTCGATTTTTCGAAGGTTCTGGGACTGGGACGAACGCTTGATATTTCGATTGTTTGAGTATCAAAACGGAAAGAAAACATGAAACCAGTGGCAGAAATACCGGAATTGTACCGAAAACACATGGGAAACCGATCCTGAATAATTCATTTTCCAGGTTTTTCCCATGTTTTTCATACTTCCCGACATTTTCCGGGGCTGAAATTTGGTGGGGAATGTTTTCTTGCATCAAGGAAGAAGTGATATAAATTCCAGAGCCCCAGCTCAAAATTCATTTTTTCGCAAATTTTTCCATATGTACCCCTTCACAAATTTTCGATTTTTCGAAGGTTCTGGGACTGGGACGAACGCTTGATATTTCGATTGTTTGAGTATCAAAACGGAAAGAAAACATGAAACCAGTGGCAGAAATACCGGAATTGTACCGAAAACACATGGGAAACCGATCCTGAATAATTCATTTTCGAGGTTTTTCCCATGTTTTTCATACTTCCCGACATTTTCTGGGGCTGAAACTTGGTGGGGAATGTTTTCATGCATCAAGGAAGAAGTGATATAAATTCCAGAGCCCTAGCTCAAAATTCATTTTTTCGCAAATTTCTGAATGGGAATTTAACGGTTTACAACTACCTTAAGGGTCATCTACTTTCCCAATGATTGACAGTGTGGATATAATATAAGTGAACGTCAGTGAATAATAATATAGACGCCGGAAAAATTGGATATCCGTATTTTATCAATAATTTAACACTTTGACTGCCAAATAAGATTTAAGTATTCAAATATTGAATAAATTTAATCGCGCCAGTTGTCGATTGACTATTCCGGCCATCAAAGTGTTAAATATAGTATACAGGAATATCTCTTTTATGTTGTGACGTCTATGTCGTTGAACTGCACGCACGCACACGCACAGACGAAGCTTGTCTATTTCGCACCTCACCATTCATACCAACTCTCCTGTCTCTTTCTCTCTCTGTCTCTCTTGTCTTGGCAAAATGTGTAATTGACTCAACGTAAAACACAATGAATATGTCTGTTCTGGAAAACTCAAGTTTCTTTGAAGTTCTTAAGTGGAATACTCACGTCGAGAAAGGCTTTGCCATGCGTCGTACTACTACTATTAAAAGTTGATCAAGCTCTTCTCTTTTCTTCACCTACGGAGAGCTATTATTCTTTGCCCCGAGGAAAAGGAAAGACGCGGGGTGGGAGACATTTTGCCGAGAAAGGGCTGGTAAAGTTTTTATAGGCGCTCCACGATCATTCATCATCCTTCATCATCCCGTACGAGCGTCAGGTCATAGAAACTCGATATACGCGACGCTTTTTTTGTCGGTCGGTCGACTGCAGTGCTTTCTCTCTCTTTCTCCTCGGAATATTGACTCGAGCGTATAAGCACGCGTCATCGTCTCGGTAAAAATCTTTTCGGCATGATATATACTTTGGGCGCGGGATTATCGGTCGCATTGACTACTCACAGATTTCGAGACAATAGTCATTTCAAACAGGAAAGTCCAAGTACTTATTTATTATTCTAGAAGTCCAAAAGATAAATTATACAACGCTTTCAGGATCGTTTTTGCGTTAATTGAATTCCTCTTTAGAAAT
The DNA here is from genome assembly GCA_910593735.2 of Ectemnius lituratus. Lineage (NCBI taxonomy): Eukaryota > Metazoa > Arthropoda > Insecta > Hymenoptera > Crabronidae > Ectemnius > Ectemnius lituratus. The sequence goes on along the minus strand of OU343037.1, from coordinate 17,733,138 downwards.
CAGAGAGATAAATTCGCATAATTTATAATATTTGCATATCCATCTAGAACCTTATACACTGTAGAATAAAAATAACTGGTTAATAAAATCACAATTCGAATGAAGTACACTAAAAAGAAAATCCCTTTTATTTATTAAGTGAAACAGTTTCTTTTTGGTGGAAAATCAGTATTCTTGAGTGAGTTGGAAAAAGTTCAATGATATAATTTAGATTGATCGAATCTTGATGTGTCAATGTGACAATCGGTAACGATGGACCTCTGAGGAGGTCGATTAACTCGTCGGCTACCAGATGACCGTGAAGTGCCAGGCGCACGAGACTAAAGGAAGACGACTGATATTGATGGGGGTCGTTGCACGAAACACGTGTTTACCAGAAGGTCGAAGTTTCTATGGCGGTTTGTGGCGTTTGCGTGTTATCCCAGGTCACCGAAGTTCATGCAGTCACCGCCGATTGAATCCTACAGGGGTTGGTGGACCATCCCATATTTCTCCTGCAAGAGTCATCGATGGCTCATCTCCTACAGCGTTAACATACGACCGCAGGACGCCCGACATGGGTTCGTACATCTTCCCAGTAGTCATCAGAGTAGTCTTAGCAGATCAATACTCCTTTATAAATGATAAATAATATAACCCTAAACCCATGGTACAAGTATTTTTTTCAATCCTTTGATTATAAAACATAATCTTTATGTAGTTAGTTGAAAATCGTGTTCTTTTAGTTCTGCATGCCTTTGTTATGATGAATGTCTAGACTTTACCTGATTAATTTTGCTCAAGATAGCACCCTCTCTTGAATTCATAAAACCCTTTCTTTTAACATCTTGAAATTAGCCCCAGTGGGTATATTAAATTTACGTCGTTCTTGCCCCATACTTCTTGTCCCACTCTATACTTTATCTTCTTGACTATGACTTTAAGTGGTCGCTTTTTCGCAAATCAAATTAGCAAGGAGTATGCATTACTCAAGTGTTCAACAGAGCATTGCGGTTCCCTTTCCCTGATATTAATTAATATGAAATAAAAGAAGAAATAGTTCGTAGTATGTAGTTCTATCGTAAATCGTTCCGACTGCAAATTCTCCTGGTTTTTCTATGGAGATTTCGAAATGCTGAAGGATTTCTAATGTGTGTATTGGACAATTTCAAGGGTACGAGAATTCCTCAGTGTGGATGTGGACATAAGCGGTTTGGAGGTGAACCAGTGCGATGTGCCAGCGCACCCCTCCGAGAGAGACCTCTCCAACAATCAGATCGCGTCGTTTAGAGGCAGTCACAAGTGTCACAACGACACGACACAAGTAACTAGTCATATAAGTCGTATTAAGCTTCAGTTAATTTTAATTATTTGAATTTACTGTCCGAATTGAATTTGAATAAACATTCTTTAGTTGAGAAGAATGTCTAAAACAAAATTTGTGAATAACGAATTACAGTACTTCTTTGAAATCAATGATATTGGATTGCAAATATCGATAATATGGGATTTCAGTGCGAATATCAAAGTCCCAGTAGTCGCATCAATCAAAACGATGTCGGTGCCGGATGGGCGAAGGGAGCGTACGTATGCAAGTGTCGGAAGGGCTTTTACAGCACGGGTCAGCACCAGTCAGGCTTCGAAGGGTTGCTCGTCGAAGGTTCGCACAGATCAATACGCACCTTTTAATCTTCTGAACTCATACTCTATCAATCTCTTTAATACTTATTCTTCACTCAGCCGCGTGGAAGGAGCTGCAAGATAACGTGAGCAATTCTTACGCGACAGTCTTCCGATGTATACAATGCGCACCTGGTTGCGCTACTTGCAAAGGCCCGGAGCCTTGTCTTGCTACATACAATTGGCCCTTTAGGTACGAAAGAGTAATAATAATTAAACAATTTAACAGAAATTTTCATACTATAAAATATAGTTAATAAGAATTCTAAATTGGGCAATTTCATGACTTGGGATTAAACAATTTACTTTTAAGGATCACCCTCTTATCATTCTCCATATTTTGCGCGTTTGGTACCCTCGTCCTGGTGGCCTATATGTATCAGCATCGCAAGCTCAAAGTGTTCAAGGTTGCCTCGCCGATATTTCTATCCATCACGCTTCTAGGCTGCGCTCTCATGTACAGTGAAGTACGTAAACTCCTCTTTGCCGGCATGTTTTATTCAGAAACGATCCAATTACTTGGCTCGTTCCTACTTAACTCCATGACTTCCTTGGGGAACTAGATGGCCGCGATATTTCCGGTTTTGGACATGTACTCGTGTATCGCTACGAAATGGACAAGACATTTTGGCTTCTGCATCTCCTACACTGCTCTACTCATGAAGACATGGCGGTAAGAAACTTTAATGTTTAATACATGTACTTTTTAAATAGAAATAGATTTTCTTTGACTAATACCTGTTCTCCTTCAAAAAAAAATATGTTTCCTTTGGAGAGATAGTTATCTTTTTACAATAATTCTGTTCTAAAAATACTGGGTCTGTCAATACTTTTTTAGCCACTGTACAAGTCTGAAAGGTATTCGAATATACATTAGCCAACTACGGGCAACTGCCATTCAAATATCTGGAGACTTGCTAGACTTTCGCGTTAAGTAGTACTTTTCGAACGATCCAAAACTTTTGCCTTAATTCCTGAAAAAGTTACAGTTCAATGGTATAACTTATGAACCATATATAATGTAATTTAGAAGTTTGACAGAGTTTTTGATCGGAAACTCTATGCAGAAGCGACGTGACTCACCATGGTCGAACTGAAGATATCATATTTTATCAAACTTCATATAACAGAGTTATCAGATCTCACGAACATTCTAGCTCCAATATCGATTCATTCAAATTAACGTTCGTGAAGACTAAAAAGGAACAGCCATAAATTATAAATACTCCAAGTAAAAAAATACATAATCACGAAGAAAAAGCTATTCAAATCACGGGTAAAAGTGGAACAATATTATGACCGGTCAGTTACATTAGCGTCACTCCGGCACCCATTTATTCACGTCACTCACAATGTACATACAATATACATCTTTTCCAAGCTAATAGCAATGCGACAGTGTTATCAGTTGCAATCCATTATTCATTCGAAGCGTGTCTCTCACACATGGAATTCTCTTGCATTCGTCTAGCAATGGAACGACATACCAACGAATATCAGTGAGACCAAAACAAGCAGTAGCTTTGTTTCGCAAAGGAGAGATCTCAGTCTCAGCGTATAGCCGAACTGCTATCGCGTACCTGTCACGGCCAAATTAATTATTCCCTTATCTCCAGCAAATGTTGAATGCCTGCGCTTGAAAGGACGTCATAAGCGGACAAGGCTGATATCGACATTCTAGGGGTTGGAAACAAGTGGGACGAGGCGAAAAAAAGTGCACAACAATTACGAGGGAAACATGACACACTTGGTAAAGTAATTCATTCAATGGATTGTTTTCTGTTTGCCAGGGTATCGTTGACGTACCGGGTAAAAAGTGCACATAAAGTCAAGCTCACTGACAAACAATTGCTCCAATGGATGGTACCGATCTTGTTGGTGATGCTGATTTATTTGGGCACGTGGACCCTCAGCGCGCCACCCTTCGCCGAGGTGATAGCTGACAATTCTGGTCTCAAGTTCTACCAGTGCTCTTACAACTGGTGGGACCATAGCTTGGCAATTGGTAAATTCATAGACTCAATAAACCCCTGAATAATTCCTTTCTATTATTCCTTTCTATTATTAAACCTTCATGGACTGCGTCATACCTGTAGCACATAATCTTTAAATAATTCTAACGGGAAGACTGCAAAAAGTGTTTATCAACCTTTTAATAAAAGCTCGAAGAGGATAAAAAAGCTCTGTTTCAAGTTACAAAGCTTAGGAAAATTTTAGTTTTATGCACGTATAATATGTTTAAAGTTTTAAACGTAATTAGCGATGCATAATTAAGTGCGTGAAAAAGGTCGTATTTTTTCAATGAAGGGTTAAAGAGCAGCTCTATTTCCATGCGAAAACAAGCTGGTTGTATGTCCTTTGACCTACCCAAGCCTGCACTCATATGTGCATCGATTACGCATTGATCAGTCAGTTACAAAAATAAACCCGGCATTGCAGGGGAAATTCTATTCCTGGCATGGGGCATCAAGGTGTGCTACAACGTGCGAAATGCCGAGAGCCTTTTTAACGAGGCTCGATTGATCAGTTATGCTATCTACAATATCGCTGCTGTGAATACCACTATGATTGCAATCCAGTGAGTATTCAAGACCGACAAAATGCATGCAGTCAGCACATGTTGAAGAGTAGTAAAAACTTAATTCCTCACGTTCCCCGCAGTCTCTTCATTTTCCCACATGCTGGTCCGGATATGAAGTACTTACTCGGCTTCGTTCGAACCCAGTTGTCCACCTCGGTCACTGTCTTCCTTGTTTTTGGCCCAAAGGTAATATACGTCGCCAAATTTTTATGGACTTCGAAAAGATTTAATTGTACGTATCTAAATATTTAGGTTCTTCGAGTCTTACGAGGCCAAGGTGATCAGTGGGATAGTCGGGCAAGAGCTCGCGGAGTCACCACAAGCTTCTCATTAAATGGGATAGGCTTGGTTCCTGAAGAAACCACCGACTTGTATCAGGAAAATGAGGAACTCAAAGTATGTACATATAGTTTTATATTTATTCCACTCACCATTCCACTTCGTCTGCAGATAAAGTCCATTTAATTCTATGCAAGATTATCAGAGAAATATTATTCAAGCAAGTTATATATTTGATAAAAATATAGGAAGAGATTCAAAAGCAAGCGGCTCAAATCGAATACATGAAGATCGTGTTGATGGAGATGCACAATCGGCATATTAAGCCGAAGGCAGGCGGTTATTTCAGCACTCATGGCCACGGCCATGGCCACCCTTCGTCAGGGCAGAGTCCAATCTCCAAGAGCACTACTGCCAGCTTCATATTGAAAGTATGTATCTAAGCTGAAGTGTAACCTGGTATTGGGCGCTGCACTGATTGGCTGTGGGAACGTTGGGAAAAATAAAGTGGAGTAATTTATTGAGCAGAGAGCCGTGGAGCGTGGGGCGACGGCGGCCGCCGCGGCGGCGGTCGAGGATTCGACTTTCCCTTCCGGAAGTCTCCACAGGGCGCGCAGGATGGAAATGTGGCGCGAACGGAAGGCTGAGCGGGAACGAGAACGCGAGGGTGAACGCGAGAAGGAACGTGAAAAAGACAAGGTGAAGGAAATTGAGGTGGAAAAGGAGAAGGAGAAGGAAAAGGAGAAGGAAAAGGAGACGGAAAAGGAGAAAGAGAAAGAGAAGGATAAGGAGAAGGACAAAGAAAAGGACAAGGAGAAGAATAGGCAAGACAGCACGCAGAATCAAAATAGTGCCGAGAAAGTCTGACTAGTAGTCAATAGTGAGGAGGTATATATCCCATTGAATTAAGCCAAAATTGCATGTTTTACCTTATTAAGAAAGCTGACACAAATCGGAATGATTTCAATTATATTTTAAACGTATTATCTCTTAAAATAAAATACAATTCAATGTTCTCTTTCCTTCGTCCTGAATATTTTCAGATTTCGATCTGTGTCAGTTTTATTTTAGGGTCACGCTGTACTTTAAGTAATTTATTCTTTGCATGCAAGGAACCTTAACTATTTGCCTAAAGCATGCTCAAATAAGCATCTCATTAAAATATTATTTGACGATTCTTGATTTGAGTTTCTAAGAAGCCCACTGTCGTATTCTATCATCATTCATCGTATTCAGCATAAACTAAATGCAACAAGAATTCGGAAGACAGTGGCGAGTAAATTAGAAGAGGAAGCATTATTCCCATATGCGCAGTAGAAGATCGTAAAGTAACGAGTTAACAATCGATCAGGTATGGTTGTGACGAAGACAGTGTTCGGAGAAAAGCGAGAAGGCGAAGAAACGACGAGCTGGCGGGAATTGGAAGCAAAGCAAGAAAAAGAAGTTCAGATGGTATTCGTTGAAGGACATGAGACACCCAGTGTTTGTGTGAATCGATACGATCCAAATTATTAAGTGACTGTCTTCGTAACGCTCGTTTGTAATATAACGTTTCTTCCTGATTCAATCATCGCGGGCTCTTCCCCGAAATGTCACCTCGCCGCGCTGCAAACAAGAAACTTCACTTTCGCACAACTGACAAATGGTGACAATTGTTCCCAGCACAGTTGGAAGATTTTTTCACTTTGTCGGTTAGTTCTTTCCGTCATGCGCATATATATCCTTGGTATACGAGGTCGACTTGTTTAACAGCCAGAGATACAATCATACCTTCTCACTATTGAGCCGTTCTTTGAATAAGCTATTACATATTGATTGCGTTTCGTAGTCGTAATTTCCATTTACCTAAGTTTAAATCATTTATAAAATCCCGTCGAATTAATTTCAAATAACTGCTTAATTAGTTCAGAATTTCATCTAACTTATAATAAATCAGAATTGTAAGAACCCCATGGAAAAGAATCATATCATAGGGCCTCCATTCGATTAAGTTTGGAAGTCATTGAATTCTTCAGACAGAGCACAGGATTCCTTGATTCCCACTCTTGCCATGCACTTTGCACAAACTTTGAAATGAACCTAGCGCGATAAACCTCTGCGTTTCATTTCATTTTCACGAGAACACGCACTACTCGCGCGTACGATACTCGCGTTAAAACTCGAATAACTATAACATACATGGAAGAAACAGTTTTGAAAGTAATGAGACTTCCGTCACTCCCCTTTCGACCGATGTCCTGACAGATCGCGGTAGGAGAACAGACACGTCGCGCTAGATAAGTGGAGCACGAACAAAACCGAAAGTAAATACAAACCTAAGGCATCGTATCGCACAAACTATCAATATAAGTGACGACTCGCCCGGCGGCAAGCTTGCACTTGCACCCACACACACTAATTCACCCCGCAATTGGAGCACACATGCACACATACGCCCACCGAAATCTAAAATGAAAAAAAAAGGATCGAGCAAAGAAAAAAAAAGCAGACGACAAAGGAAGAAGAGATTAAATCATTGCGCATTTTGTACGACAATAAAGTACAAGTTAAGATGTTTCCTCTCTGTCTCTCGGCCTCCCTCTCAAATCTCGTTAATTAAGTCCAAAGAAGTGATTGTACAAAGAGCGAGTAAAGGGAGTGGAGTGCACACTATCGCCACAATCTTGGCGCCACTTTCGTTTCAGTGCGCTCGAGACAAGAGAAAAGCAAAGAAACCAATTATATGTACGATGTGTGTGTGCTTTCGCTTCTCTACCAGGATCATACATCATAGCAAGATAATCGTCCCCATAAGCGTCCCCATAAATATCGTGAAATCATTTGTCGAATTGAAGTTAAAAGAAGCATTCCACGTATACGCGAGAGCTCGCCAAGAAGAGCGAAGCCGACTAAAAACAGACATCCAAGAGCAGTGATCAAAGAGAACAATCGTTGGTACAGACCGTTTTTTCTAAGAGATTTACTTTCGCCGCGGTAACGTCACTGTGTTACACACAAGCACACGCATACACAGACACACACACACATTATAGGCGACCGCGCACACGTATGTATGTTATATATTATATATAAATATATATATATTATATCCAAACGCGGTCGACGTGTATCGCTGTTCGTGTCTAAGATATTTATTGTATGTATCCTCGTTGTTGATGCGCACGTATACAAGCTGTACATGTATACAAACTGGCGCTGGTACGTTAAGGCGACTAGAAACATGTTGGTGCCGAGAATGAAGACTCTCGAGTGGAGAGGACGGAGAACGATCATCGCGGATCATCACCGATCAATTTCCCTTTGACGAATTTTTTATTCCAACAAATCTTTCAATTCTGATGTCCATCTAATGTACGTTGAGTGGAAATTTATCAAGATGCTAAACCATAAAAGAGAACCAACGTGAAAAAAAGCGAAAGTTTTCCCACTCATAAATTCGTCAAAGGAAAATAGATGCTGCATCCGTTTATCGGTCCAGATTTCGGAAAACGATATCGCGATGATTAAGAGAAAAGTCAATTTGGAGGATCAGCGCGATCCGAACTCATCTCGAGAAGCCACTACCGGAGAGAAATCCAAGGTCGATTTATTAGCTTACAAAGATAGCGGCATTAATGACCTGTTATGCTAGTTGTACTGTTGCCTCTACGGTGTACTAGTGTAGTCGTGCGAGTTCTTGTACAGACTGCCATTGAAATCGATGGTCGTCAAGCAATTACCCACAAAGAATTGAAGTCATTAATTAACATATAAAGACTTCCATTGATTTCTCCAGAACGTACAAGCGATGGCACAAGTAGTCGAGAAGTAATTAGGAGTACTTATAAACTTAGGGGTTGCGAGAAGCTTAAATAATTATGAGCCCAAACAAGGAGAATTCCTTGTCAATGGAAAGTCACTCTATTTAACCGTCATCATCGAGTAGATTGACTTTCAAAGCTGTCTCGCATCTCCTTAATTCAATGTAATGTGTAAAATGCGACTTAGAGTGACTGAAAAGTACGAGTGGAAAAAGAAAACCATGCTTTCGATGTTGCCCGATAATTAATCATACGTTGTAAGCAGCCTTGATGTTCGTTGACTGTAAAGTGTTTACGCGGCCACGTTGCTCCGTCAAAGACGGATATTAAACACTGTTCGCCTTCTCGAGATTGATTTCGGCCGGCGCGCTGATCTTAGGACCGGGCGTTGTTATTTTTTGAGGCTGCGGGGGAGCGCTGAAAACACGTCGTGACTGATGATAGGTGTGTAATGTCAGACGCAGACAGGCTAGTGTTGCATCAAGGTAATCGCGGCAATGAAGCCCGCAGCATCCCCAGTTTCCCGAAATAAAGTCTGTGTACAACCAAGAACATATTTGTAAAAATATACTGTATGTCGATGAATACAATGATAATTCGAGTAAGTTGAAGGTCATTTATATTATTCACCATCCTGATATTCCACCTAATATATAAATAAACAATAATATCGATTGGGAAAAGGAATATTACAGAAACAATGCACGATGTCAATTAGAAAAGACATTGACTTTAGGATTTATTTACACAATAATGCTACACAATATACATTGTAAGGATATGAAGACTCACATACGGCTCATTCGGTAGCCTCAATGAGAATTGCACGTTTCTCGCAATCTGCCACAGCGGACCAGATTGTTTATCGTTTCTATATACGATTATATCACTGAAATAAATTGCACGTTTCCGCGGGGCAACTCAGAATCCCATGGAACCAGTAGAACGCTAAGGGGGAGATCAAGCAACAAGGACTTAACAAAACAGAACTTAGTGTTCGTGCAACAACAACAATCAGTATCCCGTGGAGCCAGTGACAATACGGCTAGGACACGGTGCCTTTCGGTACAACGTAAACACGCGCTCACGCATACACCGATATTATACTTTACAAGTAATCGCTGGTTTGCGGAAGTTTGTGCCAATCGAAACGTATCAATAAGTTTCGAGAATTCGACAATATTCTGTCGAGTCTCTTCACACAAGTTTCTAATAGATAAGGGAAAACATAGGTGAAGTGACATGTGCACTAACATCCGCAGTCCCAGATATTAGCCAGACTCGACGTGATCTTCGGTAACCAAACAAAGCTACATGAATCGCCAAGAAAAATACAAAATTGCCTACAGTGTCAAATGAAACAGGAATGCTACGAACGTAGCGTATTTATCCAAGCACTGACAAAAGTGTTCTATTGTTTTCGGGCGTTTAGCACTTTGAGTTCCACGTCCACCACTGTTCCATCACACGTTTATGAATGACACAAAGGCATATTTATTTATAGGAAAATAGTACTAGTAAATCTAGAACTAGAATCACAATGAAAACATAAGAAATAGGAGTATGTCTCAGATGTCCTCCTTGCACCGATGATTTCAGCCAATCTTTGAAGAAGCAATACTCAAATTATGAAATGATTCAATTATTGAGTAATAGCATTACAAAAATTAAATCATCGGATATTACTAAAAGCATGTGCCTGGTCTCTCAAACATAATAATAAATTTTTTAAGGCTCTCAAAGTGTTAATAATCGTCTCGAATACAGGATTTCGCATATGAACATATATAATTGTGTAAACAAAGGTTGCAACTAAACTGTTACATTAATAGGATCGCTCGAAACGCATTAACAATTTCATACCATCCTCCCCTTGCTTCACTCGCATCACAAATTGCAGGCTCACGCACACATATGCACATAGATTTCCTCTATAATCTAATATTTGGACATTTGTACTTGACGTATTACAACTCGCGCGTGTATGACAAAATAGTCGAAGCTACTCTTCTCTGTTTGCCTGGCTACCCGCTGTCAGCCAGCCGCTACTAACGAAGCACGGGTGGTTCGCACTGCATTATATATTACGCCATACATTCAAATCCAAGTGAATAAAAATTCAGTTATCATGAAGAAATGATGCATTTTTAAAAAAAGATCATGCAACAATCCATTTCTGTCCGTTTTCGGCTTTATCAATGTATATATTGAAATGTATAAAAGACAGTACATTCTATCGACATTATAAAAGCACGAAATTGAAGGACAATGATTATTAAGAATCTTTAAAATATATATTTTAGTCTATTCACTTATTATGAGATTTGGGAAATAATGAAAATCTTTGAAATGCTAGAATTATTCAAATATTGCTGCTTAAGAGATGAAAGTTTTGTAAAAGCGATGTATATCTTGTTGATGGCAAATACATAGACTGGCAGTGCAAACCAGGCGACAGTCTTGAAGTTTAAGTAATTTGGTCGAGGATCGAGTACAGGCGTCTTACTCCACTAATGTTATCGTCCGATAGAAATACCGAAATTACGACTGTACGACGTCGCAGAATACTCCATATCAGTTTACCTTTACAGCGTTAGTTCGATATATGAGAGGTAAGGGAATCCTTATCTGACTTTCTCTATAGGCTTTCTCTCTCTTTCTCTCTCCCTCTCTCCGTCTTCCTTTCGTCGGGCACACGGAAATAACGTTTCAGGTACTCTCTCGAACGAAAGTGAATCGAAGTGAGGACGACCCAAGGAATCGTATTACTAATAAATAAATACCATTAGCGCAACGGACTGAAGGATTCTGTGCTAATCTAAGACGCTCGTGCTTTGGTCTCCCTTTGCGAAAAAGGTTGGTACAGGAAAAAAATCATTCCGAGTGAGGAACGCAGGCGAATATGGTATATCTTTGACATCTAGACGAAACTCTCTCCAAATCATCATATAACAAACGAAACTACTCCTCCTCCTCTCGCGCAACTCACACATAAAAACAAAGCTTTGGCTAGTCATACGTCAATAAAGATCGAAACATTTAACGCAATGCTTAATGATTCGCATCCGTGACTACAATTGATTACATCAATTTCATCATTTACTTGGATAAGTGTATTATGCTCGTACACTTGAAATACTCCTAGAAATTCATCGTGATCGCGCTGTAAATCTGCGCATGGATTTTCGCCGCGAAGCAACATCTCATCAGTCGTCTTGACTTTGCGCACTCGCACGATGCAAAGGTTCATCGGCCGGCGAATGTACGAAAAATACCTGGGTTTCAGTATCCATGGAAGAAGCTCGATAATAATGGCGTCCCATTAGAACCCAGTCATGCTGGGTATGCCGTCGGGCGTAGAAAAATATGGTTTATGTGCCGGGGAAAGTAAACGATGTGGTAATTCAAACGTCACCCTGACCGTTTTCCGCTTGACTGCCACTGTCATCCCTTTCCTTTTCCGATGATCTGCTATCCTCGAGGTCATCGGTGATAGTACCGGCCTTCACCACTTCGGATTCGTCATTCTTCAGAGACGCATTTGCCAAGTGCGACTTGTCCAGCAAGGAACTAAACTCTCCGAATTTAAGAATCTCCTCCATGGCTGTTTCTTCGAATGGGTCCAACTTCATTTGCTGTTTGGATAAATCATTTCATGATTCAGATGTTATTTATCTAAAATTTTTATAGGAGATGATCCATTATAATTAGAGATACAAAAGTATTTCTTACCTTACGCGGTCTACCCCTTCTAGCCTTTGACAGCGACGAAACTGCGTGTCCAATTGGACTAGACATGCCACCCTTCCTTTTTGACCATTGCAAATGCGAATCCATATGTTGCTTGAGCTTGTCCTGCCTGGCGAACATTCTCGGACAGATCGTACAACCGAAAGGTCGTTCGCCCGTGTGAACTCTTCTGTGTCGCGCAAGATGCGATGCTCTCGTAAACGCAAGAGTGCAAAGATCACAGGAGAACGGCTTGTATTGTGGTCGTTCAGATTTTGAAAGGGCAACTTTGCCTTCTTTGCCTTCATTGCCGCCGAGAGCTTTCCTCAGTATTTCACCCACTTTCCGCTTCATCCCTGGTCGGCCACTTTCCTCTCCTTTCGACGCTTCCTGTAAATATTAATATCCTGGTTAAAATAACAATTCTTCTTGGGGATTAATGAACTTACAAGAACGTTAGACGGTGAGAAAGTTTTCAGTTAATATGAAGGCGAATAAGGACACAGAAGCGATGGGGAAGATGAGAAACCATCGAATTTTGACAAGCTGGATTTGTTATTTGCAAGACGTCGAAGGTGATGTTATGATTAAATGAGTGAACAACCAATTTGAAGGGATAGTCTCTCTGATCATACCATACGCTCATCTAGTTCTTGTAAGTCCTCGTTCATCTCTACATCTGGTACCGTGGGATCAGTCAATCCGTTGTAGCTTTGGTCGGACTTGAGACTATTCGACGAGTCCTTGTAGCTGTTGTCCTTTGACGAATCATCTTTCTGCCGATCCTTCGAACGCGATTCGTTCGCTTCAGTATTTCTCATTACTCGACCAACCGATACCCTCTTTTGACCTTTGAACCTAGTTTCACGTTTGTACATGGGAGGTGGAATACTTCTCTGTAACAAATTCGATGATTGCATAGGTTAGACGATGTCAATGTTTGCTAACTTGAATTGCATTTCATAAATTGATATCAAATTAATATGATTGAAACTGAAGTCTATTGATATCCTTCAGTCGAGATTCAGGACATTCTAGTAACTCCAATAGTACAATAAAGGGACTTTGCGAATAGTTTGAATACGTTTTAGAAACAAATAGTAATTGTTATGAAAACTTGGCAAATAGAAAATATGAATGGAGAAATATATGTACTTCGAAAATATACATGTTTTCAATTATGATAAGTGATTTGAGTTTTCTCCTAGAAGCTCATTGAATTCACACTCGGAAGTTCGTGCCAAGATCTATGAAATTTCTTTTAGTTTATCCCAACTTTCCGCATCATTCACTTGACCCAAGACGTTTCGGACAGGGAAGCTGCCACCGTCTATCAAATAGAAGCCGTGTGCTTTTCTCTCTTAAACTCGATTAATTATTAGAATACTCAGAGACAGGAGAAAAGTAACTAAGGGATCTTCTCACGGAAACATTTCAATTAAAAGTTGCCGTGCTTCGGCCAGCAGTCCGACTAAATTAAATTTCCCCGGCATCATTAAACCCCGCAGATGTTGGCCGAATTAAAAAATTCAACGACTGGTGATACACATAAATTTATCTTTAAATGTGATTCAGTATTAACCCTTCGCACTTCTTATGATTTAATTAATATAAAATGTAAAGAATTGAAAAACGGAAGTAATCTTAGACTCTTACAATTTCTGCGTCATCGGACCGCAATGGTTCATCGAAGGTATCTTCGTGACCGTCTATAACCATAGGATCATCTTCAACTTCGATCTCCTCGACCTTTATATGGTCGTCCAGGGATTCAACGGACGACTGCTTTGGTAGGAAGGGTATTACCGACGGTTCCTTTATGTACTCGGTAGTGTGCACTCTAGCTTCAATGTGACACCGTTGCGATCGAGACTCGACTCTGGTGTAAGGACTTCGGCTGTTCTCTTGGTTCCTTTGATCGCCGGAAAGCCCTCGAATTTCGAGGTCCGTCGCTGTCTTTATTAACGAGGGCAAGTGTTCCTCTGCAACGTCAATTGATCCACGATACATGAAGTCCAGCAGGCATTCCATTTCCTCAACAGCCACCCCTAGAATTATACAAATTTTTCTTTAATATTACCAGAACTGACAAACGGACGTGAAGATTCTTTATAGACTTTTCTCGTCCTGAATTTTTCGATATTGACGTATGTCGAAAGGAAGACTTGCCTTTTAGAATGAGGATCGGCTGTTCTCCGTAATGTTCTTTGAAGACCCTTTCGAAATAGGGACTGCATGCTGCCAGTACCAGCCTGTGCGCTCTAAGCATACCGCCTTGGCATGCCAGGGTCGTGTCCGTCAAGGAGCCGCTCTTGTAAAGACCCTCGAACAATCCCGACAGATTCGCAAGGTGATTGTTCCATGTTAGATTGAAAGTTTTCTCCCCCATTATCCTTTGGTGTCAGCTAAACCCTGCGAACAATAACATCCGTCGTTACATAACAGAAAATTACAATTCTGTTCTTGAGAAATTTTCAAAAATCTTTCGTACGTTTTTCTATTTTGTACAAGAAATTCCAAGGCAATTGGAACGCGCACGATGTTATGTCAAATTGCAGTAATGTCTTTGAAAGTCGCTTGTGTTACGTCATGATAGGAGCAATCGATGTTACCGGCGAAACGTGCCATCCATTAATTGACGCACTCCATGTAATTACATATTCCAGTATTCCACGCGCCGGGATGATGATAATATTCCGTCTTCAAGACTTACGTGGGTCTGTACGAAGAATTCACTCACTGAATATAGTAATCTTCGACCACCACCCTTTTGAATTAATAATTCAAGAAACTAAAGCACAATAACATCCTTCACCAAACGATCATTACTGACTTTAAAATACATCACAAGATTAAATAAAGGGGACACAGATTCGACATCAAACTGACTGCGCATCAAGATACAAAGACAACCGTAATGACAGCTTGCAAACACCAACTCTATTGAGAAATCTATGTCATTAGAGCGACATTGAGAATTAATATCGAATAAGCAAATGGATAGAAAGTAGCAATATCAAATAATCGAGAAGAGAAATGAATGCAGTGCTCACAGAGAGAGGAGAAATTGTGAAGAATCATCTGTCAGAGTTGCTTGCCGCGTGAAGTTTGTCCCCGTTGGTAGCGATGTTTCCAAGCTGCGTGCTGTTTGCAAACTCGAAGGGCATCCTCAGGGTTCCAGTGGAGGCGGGAACCCGGAATGGGGACGGTTTTCTCCTCGGGGATAAGCGGGAAGTATATGTGCATGTATGTGCATACCAGCGCGTAGGAGAAGAGGGGCGATTGCTCGTAGTTCGTCTGTCTCTCCTCGTATGACGATGCTTGCAGAGGAGAAACGAGAGAATTGGGGGCGCAGAAGCCCATGGAGGTATATATCGTATGAGGGAAGAACACGTTCCCGGCGAGTAAGACTTTTGCGTCGTCTTTAGGGGAGTGGTGGTGGCGCAAGATGGCCAAGGGTACAAGGGGGTCGATAGAAGTCAAACAAGTTCAATCAACGATGCATAGAGAAATGAGGACATTTCACCTGTACGACACATGTGTCAGGACTAATTCCATAGCTATTAAAAACTAGTCGATTAATACTGAAAGAACTACCGCTAAGCATCGGAATGATAAATTTCAGATTTCATCGTTGGAAATGTAGAAACAGTTTTATTTACAGTGTGTTCTTCTAATAATTCAAAATTACATGACATTATTCGTTGTTCTGCTATTAAGAAAAGCATAAAGCTTGAACTCCTCGAGAGTAAATCAAGGGTTCGTAGCGAAGCAAACTGGCAAGTGTCACAATATGCAAAGTTAAGTATCAGGCCCGCGAAGAGCCAGATAGAACATATACGCGAGGGGTTCCAAGAGAGCGCAACAAGAATACAAAGAAGCACATTGTAAAGGTGCGGAAGAAGGATTGAATTGAATATGAGAGAGAATGGTTCTCGAGGGAGGAGAGAGGGAAGAGCTTTCAGGGCGGAAAGCACCAAGAAGAAGAAGAAGAAGAAGAAGAAGAAGAAGGTAACGTGCACAACAGGCGAAGACAAACCCCATACGAAGACTATCTGCTAGTGGAGCCGGCGAATCTTCAAAGGAAGGACGCTCACCGGTGGGGCGCCGGATGAAGCCAAGAAGGAGGCGGCTGTTCGGTGTAAGTAGATCAACGAGGCAGCCTCGATGGCAGGTCGGACTCCAGGAGAAACGGGGGTGAAAGCTGGGAACGTAGGTGGGCCGGCGGCGGGTACACGTAGAACGGGGCGTCGGGGCGTCGGGGCGCCGCGTGGTTGCGTGCACATGTACGAGAGCGAGAGGGAGAGAGAGCGAGCGAGTGAGAAGGAGAGGGTGGAAAGTCGTTGCTCGACCAGGGGGGAGCTTGCCAAGTGATCCGGCGATAGTCATGCGCAGACGTGCTGTACCTCGAGTTGGCTCGATCCATAATTTCGTTGGTGGACCCCCTCACGCATTAGCCCCAGCGAGGGGCTACGTCGCTCGGTGTGCCGGCCTGCCGAACGCACCCTTTTTTCCGCTCGCCCGACACCCCCAGCGTAGCGACGCCAGCGTCGCCAGCTAGCTACGCAGCTCCGCCGGATCTCCGCCGAGCAGAGCTGTGCCGAGCAGAGTAAAACAGAGCAGCAGCAGGGGCCACACTCGCTCGAGTTAGATTGACCGAGCCCAACCGACGCGACGCCCCGGTACCCTCCGTCGAAGAGACGTCCAAAGACGCACGCACGCACGCACGCCCGTCAAGCCCGAAAAAAGCACACGTCCCTCTTCTCTGTCACCACGTGGAAGGCCGAGCTCTCTGCCTCGAGAGAAGCCATCGAGTACGATGGCATGTAGCGGGGTTCGACCTCGTTCGCTATGTATTTACGGACTAACATCGAGCAAGACACTTTTAGGGGTACCGCTCGTCTTCCCAGCCGTCTCCTAGATCCCTCCTCTCTACTACTCCATTGTCAATCGCTCATTCTACACAATTCTTTCTATATTCCACTTCCCCCCTTGTAAGGAAAGTAAAAAAAAAAAAAATAATAGAGAATGGAATTGTTTGGAAGAGGAAAAAGTATTGGATTATTTTATTTATTGTAGAATATGATTGAAGTTTAATATTGCGATTATAAGGAATCCAAAAGAGAAGTATTTGAATTCGTATTATGTCAGTTCTTCTTATTGAAAGATGAAGAATTTAAATGATAAGCTCGATGAAATAGGAATTCCAGGAAATATTAACTTGCGTCGTTTCTCTTGGGGAATACTGTACTCGATGCTTTTCCCTTCCTCGATTTCCTCGATTACTCGCACCGGAGTAGAGATCAGAGTGCAGTGGTAATTTCTAGTCTTTGTACTTTGGAACATTCAGAGGGTGGGTTGACGGCTTCAGAGGGAAATCTTTGATCTCCTTGGAATGGAGGTTCGCTCGGGGAGCAGAGGCCGAGCCAGTCGTTGCAAAGGAAGTAAGGCAAGGAAAGTCGGTATGTGGAGCGAAAAGGGTGTTCGGATGATAATCTAAACGGCGCACCGAAAGAAACTCTATTTTCCGTATCAAAATAGAGATCAGGAAGCAGCGAGGGAGTCTGATGTATTACCGGAGTGCTGTCTCTCCAACTTCTCATAATGAATATTAATAGAATGGATGTCTAACTAGGCGGTAAAGGATGTTCCGACGGGTAACTTCCGATGCGACAACTCCTCACCATGAAAACAAATAGTCTTCTCTTCGAGGCTTGCAGTTGAAATCAGGCAGCTGGGATCGCGTTAAATTTGAAGCATGTAATAGGATCTCCGATTCGACTGCTGCGGCATCATCCGCGGTTCTACGCGCCGTTGCGAAAATACTTCCGAGTTTCGCAAGCTGCATCGCTTTCAACAATGTTTCCACACTCAAAGATCCTTGGCACCCCTTTCAACTCTCGAGCATTGTAACTTTCCGTTAGAGTAGGATTATGGCGCTAAGTTTCATATTACTTTTTCCAGGGTAAGTGATAGCGTATACTGCAGAGAATTCAATTTGAAGGGAATACAAACTTGCGCGTCCAGCACCTTTAATTACATATTGTCAAACAGAGTGTCAAATAGTATTAAATGGGTACCCCGAACAATTTAATCAATCGAAACATACATCATTATAACATAAATACCCACCTATCTAAAACTTCATTATTATTTCAAATCAACTATCATAAGTACGCCTTTTGTACACTTCAATAAATCTCAGTGTGCGTATCGAAATTCCGTAAATCATGAAAGTCGTAGAGGCGAATTCGTGGCAGACGTGGCAGTGAGAAGTAAGGTATTACTTTATCAAGCCTGGCAGGGTAAACACAACAGTACTCAGTCTCTATCGGTCGAAGTATCGCAGCGACCTGCTCGTGAAACGCAATCATGTTCCCAGCGTCGTGCGACCGCAGAGATAAAACGCATCGGTATCGCGGTAGAGAACGAAACGATAACCGCAGAAACAAAAGACAGTTTATCAGGCCAAGCGCACGATAATTGACACGTAATAAAGCAATCACCAACAAAATGATCCTTGCTCTGACAAATTGTTTTCTCCCCGATATCTACGCGAGGGCAAAGATGAGCGCGGCTCGCGCGACAAAGTATACTAGACCAGATATCTTCGGGGCATCCCCGAAGAATTTTCACACGTAATTGTTTCAACAGACAATGTGACGTTTCTGAAAGATTTCGAGGATTTCGAAACGTTCGATTACCTTTCAGTGTAATCAACGCTTTGCTAGTATTGCAATGTCGGCTTTTTCCAGGTTTAACACTAAGATTAGAAACGAAATCGTCGGGTAGAATTGCTACGATTTAACGACTAGTCTACGCAGGACATATTCGTTTGCGGAAGAGCACGAGCGCGTGCGTGTTCAGGTTTATATAAGCTCCAAAGAAGGAATAAGCAACGAGCCGATACAACACACGGCAGCATTGTTTCACGACGCATTCACCGTGTGTCCTTAATATTGCTCTTCCTGACAAAGTTCCAAGAGTTAATACAACCGGTGTACATACAATCATTATTACTCATTATCTCCGCAACAGCTCCTCTCTTTTTTCCCAATCCAAACACACTTTCTTTTGCATAAAGGTTCAAAGTTTAACCATAAAAGAAAAAAACTAGCAAACAATATTCATACGATCACTTATCACAAATTCAAATTCAACATTACACAACACTCTATATAGCATTATCTATAAATAGTTCTGAATAATATCATCTCTAACAAATCGACAACACAAAAACATTGGAATCCGTGCAGAATAGGCGCATGAAAAAAAGACTGTCGATTCACGCAAAACAAATCTACCAGAAAGTGGGGAAAAACATCAAACAATCGAAGAAGTAACAACAAAAGAAGATCGGAAAGGACGATTAAGATTTCATAGCGATGTTTCACCGGCGAATTCTCAGCGATATGTGACTGCCGGGCGTTCGGGCTGATACGAGATGTCAACATAAATACGGAGATAAAACGTTGCTAAGTGACAAGTCAAGTCCTGGGACATAGATTATTGGTAAGCCTAGGCTAGTATGGCAAATCGATCGAGCGAGCTGGCAAGGTAAGACCGTGAGGTAACACGGAACGGAATGGTCACTTAGGCAGGCTTAGCACACACGTGTAATTAATGAGCGAGCATATCACCTATGGAAACTGCCTCCGCCTGCGCCCGGTGCACGCACGTACACGCGCATATACAGGTGAGTACGTGCTAGCTTGAGATCGCGTAACAAGGAAACAGCACGTGCTAATGAGAAAAAGAGCTCGAGATGCAGTACGCGCCGCTTGATGTCGCCAATTGCGATTCCGCTCTCGAGGAGGATTTCACTCAGCGACCTTCTGCGCTTCGAGTTTATCTTCTCTCCGAAGCTAGTCTTCTCGGACACTTCTATCCTCTGTGATAATCCACTCTGACTAACTAAATCACTAGGATAAGATATAAACTAGATACGACTAGAGATAAGTAATTAGAATAAGATGTAAACAACTAGTATGAGTAGCCTTAAGCAAGCTAGCGAATGTTGACCTATCCTTAAGTTATAAGACAAGATTCGTAGAGATAACTAATGTATATTTCCGAATGCCTGAGATCTCAGATCAGTGGTAACGTTTCGAATTCGGATGAATCTAAATTTCAGTAATGAATTCGGAAGAGATTCCTAATAAGTCAGGTTGTAAAAGAGATTCGAAATTTCCTGTTATCGTCCTTTTGGATTTCACTCTTTTGGAAGGTGATCTTTCAAAGCTTGCGACGAAAGCTTTGAACAAACGACAGCGAGGCAAAGGTACTTGCCGATGCGCTCGATCGACGGCAGCGAGTGAAACTCAGGCGCAGCAAACTGCAGGCGGCGAGTGATCGAATTTCACGATATCATCGATAATAAAACGATGAAGGCCGACTACGTGTACGTACAACACGCTCGCTTCGAGCGTATCGCGTCGCGCGCCGGTGCTCGTCGCGATGGCAAAGCCATGTCATAGCCGAGGAAAATTATCCTTCGGAATTCGTCGAGGTTCCTTAGCGGACGTTACAACGACAAATAGAGTTCAGCTATCGATCTACTCCGGAAGCACTAGCCTTCTACTCGAGACAGAAAGCAATCGAGAGAAAGAGAGAATATCGGAGCGACAGGGAAAGAGAGAGGTTGAAGCAGTGACCAAAAATAACCGAAAGTTCTCCTGGCTCAAGCCTAGCAGAAAGGAACACACAGATACACCAACGAGCTTCGAGCCCGTTGATCTCGCGCTGGTAGAAGAGGATTCGCAAGAACATCGGCTACCATCTGCCAGCATCCCGAAATCTCGCAAACGTAAACACATACCGCAAGATCAGCGGGCTGCCGGTACTCGGAGCCGGCTAAACTGTATAAATAATGCTGCGAATGGGTTAAATCTACATTTTAATGCTTTCTCCGCTAGATGAAAAAAGAAGTGACGACCAAATATCGTGGAAATCCCTGTTTTTAACTCAGCCAATATTAAAAATCATAATTCAACAACATACCGCAAGAAAAAAAAATTGCAAATTACATATTCCATTAACGCAGCTTAAGAACACAATACTTTATTAATACAGAGAGACAGAAAATGGGAGAGAAGGCGAAAGAGAAAGAGAGAAGAATTGAAGATGTAGCAGGAGGCGCGCGCGCGCTCACCTCGTGTTTCGATGAGCTCGCGCAACAGTCACGTACACGGTGATCTCGCGCAACGAATGATAGGCGTTTCGCGGAAATGCGAATTCTCCTCTGTCTCTGATGGAAGGCTGGCAACGGGGGGCAACGTCGGAGTAAGAAGGGGCGGTGGGGGGGGGGGGGGGGAATGGAAGAGGCAGGTCGATGAGGAGGACGAGGAGGCGGCTTCCGTGGACGGGGCACCGTGCTATCGAGGCCGCCTCTACATATGACTAAGGCATTGAAGAATGCCCCGATCTCGCACAGCTATCTAGTTAGTGCTCTAGAGCGAAGATCGCGGGAGCAAACCGTCGGTTTAAGCCGTGCCCCGTCCCGACGACGGCACTATTAATACCCGCGCCACGACGTCGCGTCTCGGGAACGTGCCCCGATATAGAGCACACACCGAGCCCCGACACGCTCCTCAGCCTTCCTTTCGACCAAAAGCGAACCCCTTTTCCATAGTACCCGTCTCAACTAATTCAATCTTTCATTCCCTGGAATCACAATTCAATTGAAACACGCAATTCGATACATTTTGTTTATTTTTTGCTTGATTTTATTCTGATTGGGTTTGGTACGATGTAATTGATTTTAAGACAGGACAAAGTCTGTATCAGTTTACTAATGATCGTTTGTGTGAGTCTGTTTTGATCGAATCTGGTCCATACGAAACGATGTTGTTGAGATCAATGTATAGAAAGCTTATCTAAGTTTGCGTGTTATCCTTAACGAGTGCGAGAGCCGTGTTTATGGCACCTCAAGTGGCACGCCGTGCTGGGCAGAACGGCGACGAGCACTCGCTCGCTCGCGCTCATTCCTTGAATGCTTGGCTAGCACATTTCCTACAACGAGCATCGAGTAATTGAGGAATCAACGCGGAGACTCCGCAGTACGAAAGGACGTCTGGCGAGCATAGTGTGCAGCTCTCGGTTGTACCGGTGCGTATAAAGCGTAGCTTGGTTGGTAGGGAATATATGTTATAAGAGTGGAAAGAGATCGAGGTTTCGATGTATCGCAAGCATAAAGCGTGCCGGCAATCCCGAGGAGGACTTGGGACTTGGCTGGCTTTCAATTAGTCCATCAAGAATTGGCGCGGCTGTTGCTGCTCTCTTTCGAGTCGCTCTTTTCCTCGGGAAAGCTACCAGTCACAAGGCCGGAATTGTATCCAATGGCGCGGTGGCAGTGTCACGCACTGACAATATGGAACGAGCGAAACGCGAGGAAGAAGCTGTTCTTTCAACGAAGCGTATTGAGGCCGGGCGCTCGGTAAACACGAGCGGGCGGACGCGGACGAGTGTACGCAGGCAGGCAGGCAGGCAGGCAATCAGTACTCGCCTCGCTCGGCCGAGTACTCGCGCCGGCTATTAAAAGCGAGTTAATGAAATGATCACTCCGCTCCTCCGCGCGCTGCATCGTGTGTGTGTGCCTCGCTCCAAACAGAAGGAGGAGCGGGAGATGCTGTGCCAGAATCTCTCTACTACGACGAGAGTAACTCCGACGAAAGAGGGGTTCCGCGGAGAGTGTTGCACATGCACGATAGCCACACTGCGATAGGAACACCCTCTCTTTCAACGTTGTTCTCCTTCTTATCAGATAGTCGGTAGAAGCAATGGCAGTGGATTCGTTCTATAATTTCGGCAATCTGCTCGGAGTCTAGGTCGTGTTCGGAGGGTTGTAAGGCAGTGCCCTCGGCCGTGCGCACCGCGCGCCAACGTCACATCCTCCAATCGACCTTCGCAGTCCACCGCGAATTCACCCCCGACGAGAGCGCGACGGCAAGCGCCTCCCTCTCTCCACCTTCTTTGCTCCTTCTCTCCTTCTCACTCTCTCTCTCTCTCTCGCATACACACGCACACATATACAGCAGACATACAGAACTCAGTGACTCTCTCGTTCTCTATCTCTCGCAGATACTCCCGGTGGAAGTGTCCTTACCTCTGGGTTGTCCGGCAGGAGTATTCACCGCAGATTCCTGATCAACTGATAAGCCGGGATGGCAGAGTGTGTCCAAGTAGAGATCGGTGGAGAGAGAGAATCGGTGTGAAGGGGTGAGAAGTCAGAGTCCGGAGGTTCAGGTCCACCCTGCCTTTCTTGGCCGATAGCGAAAGCTCGGCGAAGTCTCGTCGAAGAGTGGATGACCGTGCGCGCGCCCTGAACGTGATGGTTTCGGGTTCCCCGAGGTGCCCGAAATCTATCTCGTACCTCGAGACGAGAATAAGAGCACGGGCACTAGCGGGTCCGTGAAGGCGAGCGAAGAAGACGTGTGCCGAGCGGAAGAGCGAGCAGGATAAGCGAGCGAGCGAGCGAGCGAGTGAACGAGCGAACGAGCGAGTAAACGGGCTCAGTCTGCGAGGGGCACGGCACGTGCTGGGGCTCCCTCGACCGAGTCGCGACTGATATCATTTCCAGCGGGGGACTGTGGGGTCGGGAGCCAGAACCCCACCAGGGGGTCTTCGTGCAACCCCCACGCCGTGTCGTGGTAGTCGTGCTCGTACTCTCGCCGTCATGGTCGTGGCTGCTCGTTGTTGTCGTCGTCGTGGCTCCACCGTTGCCGGCCTCTCGAAACCCCCTTCGCATACGTACAGGGAAGAAGGGACCAGGGCGTACATGTGCGCGTGTACATCGTGCCACGGGGAGAGATCTCCGTCTCTCTCTTGCGCGATCCCACACGACTTGATCCTGCCTGACCGAGCTTTCCATTTTCTCCCTCTATCTTTCTCCCTTCATCGCCAGGCATTCGTCCTACCCTCTCTCTCTCGCTCGAACTGTATTTCTCGCGTATGCCATCAGTATCGCTGTCCCGCTTGGTCCTTCGATGCCGGCGCGCCGGCCTCTCTCTTCGCTTCTGCTCTGTCTTCGTCGCACGACGCTTGTCCGCTTCGAGCCTCTTTCTTCCGCTCGCCTTGGAGTCTCTCCCTCGCACTCGCGTTCTCCTCCTCGTCGTCGTCGTCGTCGTCGTCTCCTTCGGCCGGGCTGCCGATCTCACTCTCTCGCTCTATCCGCCTCTTCGCCGTTCCCCTGTGTGCACAACACACCCACGTACACTCGCTGGAGCTTTTCTCCTCCCCCCCGCTCGCGTCGCTGGCCCCCGTCCCTTGCCCGCGAACCCCTCGCCCACGCCCGCGTACCCAGCGGCTTTATCCACCCTGAACCCTCCCGTGTACGAGGGGTTGCCTGCCTCCAGCCAGCCCGATCGGACGCCCGCCCGAGAAGAAGGGACCTTTTCCCTTCAACCCCTCCGTAACCACCTTCGCCAATGCTTTTTTTCGTATTTCAGCATTCCCCCGCGCTTGTTTTATTCGGCCGAAGAAAATTTCGCCCCAACCGTCTGGCCCTTCCCGGCAATTTCGGACGAACCACCGTCGCCGCTGTTCGATTCTACGGCTCCCCGGCTTGTATAGGAACGTAACGTAAGCTCGGAGTACGCACAGCTCACTGCGATATAGAAGGAGCATAAAGTGATGCGGACGCTTCAGCCCGGCCAAGGAGAACGTGATTAATACTTTGAGCGTATGCTCGTAAAATGCGTGGAATCCTCAGTATTTCCTTGAACTCCGATAGGATCTGCAGCGGCGTTCAATTTATCTGAAGTATACCGGCCTCCTTGAAGCACTATCGCCTCTTTTCCTCGTACCCTTTAATCCAATGCTACTACAATTCAATGTATGATAGTGGAATACGGTACACCGATATTCTCTAGGAGTGGGACAGCCGGCACTCCGGAAAAACTTTAGGGAAGATAGCGTGATTTTATCGCAAAAGAAATTCGGGTACGCGGAAAGAACGGGAAGTCCAATTTCCAAATGGAAAGGGGAAAGAGAAATTCGTAGGTCTGGGCGAGTCAGTCGCCTTGGGCTTCGCCGAAGGGGGCAAGTATTGCGAGTGCATTGTTCGATTCCGAGAGCAGACTTCTCGGGCTTGAGGGACCTTGGAACATGAAACTGCTTGTTGAGATGTGTCGCAATACGATGAGCACTGACTGCAACGAGCACTGACGTAATCGTCACATGGGTACGCTTATATTTATGCCAGTGCTCGATGCACCGCCACGTGTGTACTTGTGGATCACGAGAGATCGTTCCTGCTGCGCTGCGCCGATAGTCGTTCGCGTCGTCACTCCAATTTTCTCCCTTCATCTGTTTCTATCTTGATGAACCCACTAGTCAATTGTAGCCCGATAAACTTATCGCTGGGACTAATTAAGTGCACTTTTCTGAAGGTACTCGAATCCGCTTGAAGCCTACGGATTGCGTCATTAATTAAGACCCTTTGCTGTGCCACTGACTGGAAAGGCCACTGTCTCGTTATAATAGATAAATTGATTTTTCGCGCGCCCGTTGACCGGGCGAACAATTTGGGGCAGCGAGCGAATATCGATTCGTTATTTTTAGGGGCAGCCCATCTGCGGACCCCACCTTCGCAACTCTCGGCTACGGAAATCCTTCATTAATGAATATCGCCGTTACACACGATTTTATTGCTGCCAATTATTGGACGGTTTAGAGGACTATTGGAATAAATGACAATTGCATATATATGTGTGCTGCGCAAAATTTTTATTAGAAAGACATAAAATTCTATTTGTGTCGTTATTGTGATTTTCGTTTTATTGTCACAGATAAGACACGGATCAATGGCAAAAGTATATTTCTGTCGTGACAATGTTTATTACGCACTTCAATACTGCAAACAAGTCCTGCCTGTTTTAAATAGAAATGCAGATA
Source organism: Ectemnius lituratus (assembly GCA_910593735.2). Lineage (NCBI taxonomy): Eukaryota > Metazoa > Arthropoda > Insecta > Hymenoptera > Crabronidae > Ectemnius > Ectemnius lituratus. The sequence continues at coordinate 17,707,197 of OU343037.1, read as the reverse complement.
CGCATTATTAGTTAAAAACTCGGGGTAAATACAATTACGGCACATGCGCCTTTCGTACGAAACAAGACAGGTAAGAACGGATCAACCGCCCAGACAAATTGCGCGTTACATAATATAAAAATATGATTTATGCAGTCAGCAGCCTTAATGTCTAGTACTTATTTACTATATTTCACAGTGATTGTCAATTGTAAATAAATAGTAAATTGTCACGCATGTATATCTATAACAATCCAATCTAGTTTTGCTTTTACGCTCTGATTGTGGGTTCAATGTTTAAAAATAGTCATACTAATTACATTTACATTATCTAATAAACATTTGATCAATTATCAAGACCAGGTATACAGGTTGTTGGAAAACTTCAAGCTTTCCAGCACCTGAATCCTGGACTGATCAGGATTGCAAAAGTGTTTCAGCAATTCATCGTCAAATCCACAATCGCTCAAATTCTCCTGAGCGAATACACTCTGCTGCGTTGTTTCCGTTTCTTCCAGTTCAGCGTGCTCTGTAAGAGTGTAAACATAGTTTTTCCACTTGATACCGATACACATGGAGAAAGAGGGGGGAAATGTCGCATACCGAGACCATGTTTTGCTGCTGAGAAGGATGTCGTCGAACCCAGCTGCGCGCAACTCATTGTATACTGTTCCAACTGGCTGGATTTCATTAAGTGACAGAGCGATGGTAAGACATGCGGTAAAAGTGCGCCTTTAACTTCCAAGGAAAAGTATCTGTCGTTGTCAACACGCACGGTACTCTCTCTGACCTTCGGTGGATAAGCAGAATATATATATATCATTTAATTAAAGCGCATAGATACTAAAAGCTAAGTACAAGTTATTCATACTTTAAGAGGTTTAAGCATGGCACCGTGAAATGCTGTAGGTGCCAATAAAGTTGGCGGCACACCAGCTAGTGGTCCGGTCGTCGCGACGGCAGACTTACAGTTTATTAAGAAATTAAAAAGTGCTTGCGCTTCAACGCCCTTAACAAAAACTAGGGATTGCTTCATATTATCCGTCTCAGACTCTTTTTCCAGTGTCACTCTTGCCTATGGAAAATGTTCCAAAGTCAAAACACGCGTATATTATTATATCTCTATTTCAATGAATAAAAGTATTTACTTGAGAACTATTTATTTTACGAATTTCCGAATTCTCTACACCGAGGCTTTCTAGCCATTCGATCTGACTTTCATCTTCGTCCTCAAGAGTTTCCTCTTCCTGCTGATTAGGGATTCCAGCATTGGACCCACTTGTGTCCAATGTTTCACAACCAGAATCCACTGTATCTGACCTTCTTTTCCCATCCTTTTTCAATGGCATTGTATACTCTATTTCTGTGGAAGAAAGTAAAACAGTAAGACTCTTTTCAATGGAAGACATTTAGGTATACTATACCTTCTTGTTTCAAGGCTTGTCTAAAGCCCCTAGTTGTTGGCGATATTAAAGCATGGACTTCCGATACACCACAAACCCCAGCAGTTCGGAACAATACATTAAACGTATTCGCACAGACATAAAAATAAGGACATTGCCTTGCTCTTAATAAATGAAAGAGCGACCTAAAACTGTCGCTCCAGTCTTTGAACAAAGCTTCCTTTACAATTTGATTATTTCCTATCAATGAATTAGTAGCTAAATTGGCACTAACTTTCCCTCCACAGCGAGGGAATAATTCTACCCAGGGTAGCGATGGGTGTTGCCATGTCAAGCAGCATCTGTGAAACCTGATAAATGCAAATAGATATACCATAAGTCATCCTGCAAGTGAAGTTTTTGGAAAATTATGGAATTCAAGTCTGTTCTATCACCTTGCATTTGGACTTGTGTCTAAAGTTGTATTCTGTTCACTGATGTTTAAGCAACGCACAAAGCCAGTTGTGCCAGATGCTTCTTCGCTTGTTTTTAATTTACAAGTCCATGGAAAAGGCTTCGGGGACATAAATCTCATTTTAGTGTTGAGTGTCCAATCCATGGGTATATACTTTTCACCTCTAGGTATTTCTATTTCTGGAATCGCAGTGACAGGCTCAAGCTTTGACAGTATTCTTTCAAATGTCAAAGGTGATTGTACCGGTGTATCTTCGCTCTTAGTCTTTGGAGGTACTCCAATATTCAACAACTCGAATAATGTGCTGTCAGTGCTAGTCTCTAATTGAGGAGTTTCAAGCTCTCTCGGCTTCTTATTAGTTTCCTCCCTTGCAAAGGGGTTCTTTCGCTTTTTACTAACTTCAGCAACATGTGCTCCAAGAGTAGTCGCTTGTACTCTGATCTCAGGCTGCTTAGTCTCTGTGTTAGGTCGCGTTTTATTCATACGCGCTTGAAGGGCACGTTTCTTTAACTTCAAGCGATGCATCTGCATCACTTGATCCGGCCGTTTCCATTCGAGAGTGTTTGACTTCTCTGGTTCCTCCATTGTCGGATAAATTTAATTACACTTGCTTTTGTTACAGACAATAATAACAAATCGCTTCAATCAGAAGGTATCAGTGTCCAACAAAATACCTGCTTGTGTCCCAAATCCAAGAAGTATTTGGAGAAACTTTATTTTCTTTAATGGAATACCGGTCGATGTAGTGCATTTTCTTTAGCTAGGTTAGTTCCTTACTCCACTTAACACGAAGTTCCTTTTTTATCTCTTTATAATAAAAAGGCCAGCCCTTTGTTAATTACTTAAATGGAAATAAAGTCGTTCGATTTTTACGCACCATTTACTTGAGGTTGAGGATGTAGTTTCTGGTAGAAACAGGCGGGCTGGGCTGATATTCCGCGAGCCCGCCAAAACAAACAACTTCCAGAGCACAGCTGATCGGCCTCGGAATAATACATATATACATACAGTACTCGAGATTCGTAGGATTTACTGCGGGAGATTCGGAGTACAATACAGTCTATGAAATTTACGGCGGCAATCGATCCATTTCTGGGCACATTTCGTAGCCGAAATATTTCTTGAACACGCTGTGCGTTTTTCACTACTGACACTGCACTGTACAGAATCAACGTAATATGGTAATTAAATATTAACAGCTAATAAACTTGAACATCGCTGCTGCGGTCGATGAAGTAGCCGATTTGTTTTATTCGCGTTAAAGTGATGTGAAGTGAAATAACCGACAGGATAGCAATTTCAAAGTGTTTAGAATTTTAATGCTAATAATATTTTCATGTTCAAATTCGTAGCGTGAGGATTAAACGGCTCTGATTAGTGGCGCCACGAGTGAGGCAAACTAGCTTTGCTTCCGCTGCAACAGTCGTATCCGGTTGCCGGCATCAAGTTGATGTTTGTTCACGCTCGACGTCCTGTAATTCGCACAATTACCGAGTAATTAGTGTTGCCATGTTCTATATTAGCGATATTCAGTGCTTACTCGCGCGTCTCGTAATGTACATTCAACAGCATGTTTGCAACGCGTGCAAATATAACTCCTGTTTCGAAATTCGAATCCCTCAGTAAGCCGACTTCCTGTGTCAATTTAAAGCTCCTATTTAAAGCAGTGCAAAATAGTGCAGCCGTGTCGAATTTCATATGAAGCGCTGCAAACCAAAATAATATAGTGTTTCTGTCCAAAAGTGATGGCTTTATTTTGGTGTACTCAAGACTGCAGGACTAATTCTAGCAAGCGGCAAGCGATCACCGAATGTGCTGGTAACTACTCGGGTAAGTTAAAACGACGGTTACCGACGAACGGAAATCCGTTGATACATGCACATGTTTTACAAGCGCCATTACTATCAATGCAATTCGATGGCAAATATAAATTGATAGACCTAAACTGCGTGCACAGGTCTCTTATGCTTGCATATTAGACTGTCTGCGATTCTTGCGAGTGAATTACATAACCTTACTGTAGCGTTTCATTATTTTCAAACTTTTGCTGCGTCGTCAACAACTATCAAACAATATAATGTATAGCAGAATTTTTTCTGATAATCAGTTATTCCATTTATCATAGAACACCGATGAATAATGATTCGTACGTGGTGCACGCATTTACAAAGGTTTAATGTTTTGTCATTATTTCATCATATTATAAATACGTATTTATAGAAAGATCAGTAAATATATGCATTACGCATTCAATATTGCAGATTGCTTATTATTATAACTTGTTGATACGCTATGATACAGATATAAATAATGAATGGGGAAATGAATGAGTACTGATATCGCTGGAAATTGGAGTCCGTTATTGAAATATCAGAAACAGTTGAATCGTCATAAATATACTGTGCTAATTAGATCGAGCTACATAATGTAGTATAGCAGGAGTATTGAAATTGTATTGATGTTCAAAAGATGATATTTCATCCATCGGATTAGCTTATTGTACCCACTAAGGATATTGGCCGATAATGTCGATTTAACCTTTCGGCGAGTGGAAGGTGCTGCCTTTCGAGGGCGGCTCGTGAAGCTCGAGACAAAAGGGCTTGACATAAGTGGCCGTAGTTTGATCGTAACAATTGCTGGGATAATCACGTTACACGGCACTGGCCTACATGAAAAGCAATTTACGGCTTGGTTGCATTGTCCTCGAGTTCGACGTTTTGATACTTGTGCTAACGAGTGTAAGTAGAAACGGAACTCTTCTAGAATAACGTCTACTGCAGACATTGTTATAGCCTCTTAACTTTGTCGCTTTATTCTTGTAGCAGTAAATTAATACTCGGTCGAGTGAATGGTAATGAATTCATTTAATCTTCAGCGAAGTAATTAACTGGAAGAACTGTATGCAGTATTAGATTTCTGGGACACGCGATGCAACGCGTGATTCAGACTTTCCAGCTCCGGTGTAATGAAAAATAAGAGCATTAGTAGGGAAAGAATAAAAATATCGGACGGTCCGAATTTTCTCGTGGCTCTCTCGTGAATGCACCAAACATAACCATGCTCCAAAGCCCTTTATGTGTAAAGGGCTTACGTGTGTTCCTTCTATTTGTAGCTCTGTATGTAATATTGGAGCTGAATTGGAATTGGAGCAGCGTTAACTTTTCCTGAATATCGAAAGCATGTGAAACGGATGGTTGAAGGAGAATAAAGAGGAGGAAAGAAGGGGGCGGAGAAAAATCAGACAACAGGTTCTCTCGTTCGCATACCTTTTTATTTCGAAACATCGATTTTCCCTGACGTCTAGACGTCCGCAGCGCGATATACCAGTGACAAAATGACCGTAAATTATTATCGACCACTCGTGAAGCATGATTTAGGAAGGGCCAAGCTGCTTTGCGCGATTTTTCCTCTCGATTCTCGGCGGTGCATTCTTCCGTCTCGCGGCACTCGGATTCGCCGTTCCGTGGCTCGATTTCCCCCCCCCCCCCCCCCCCCCCCCACCGATGCGAACGGAATCCGCGAATCCAAGTCGACAGAGTGTACATTGACAACAGGCATTGATCTAAAAATGTCTTCGACATGGGAGTAGGAAAGGGGATTATAGGAAGATTTGGGGAACGCGAGTCCCCGATTTGTTTACGTGGATTGCAGAGCACACCCTTACTCGCCCCCGCACTCCTTCGCAGATAGGCATACATACACATACAGACATTTACCCACGGAATTCTTGCACTCAGGCGGACTCGTGTGCGTTGACATATTCACTCGGATGTTTCACTTGACTTCTAGTCTTCTTCCCTTTCTTCCTTTCTTTCTTTCCTGTTGCTGCTCTCTTCGCGGTCAAACTCCACCAGACACACACACGAGTAACAGCGGTTCACATACATTCTTTCATTCTCACGCTTGCTTTTCTATCATTCTCTCTCTCTCTCTCTCTCTCTCTCTCTCTCTCGTTTGTTGTCCTTTGGCACAAAGTCACCCGGCACTCAGTAGCTTAGCAATGTCCAAGAGCGGATGCCTTCCTCACCGCGGCCAGAGCACCGGTATGAAGAGAAACATTGACACGAATTGCGGTAACCGGCTGCTGTAGCGCGGAAATCCTCTGCCGCCGTTGCTCGCACCGGAACTCTGCGCTGCCTCGGCTAAACCTGCATCGGAAATTTCATCCGGCTCTCTCACCTTACTCTTTCCGAAGTCGCCCGCAGGCTGCTCTATGTATACTATCTATCTGCTAGTCGGGCTCTACGGCTGCTTTACATAACTCTCTCACTAAAGGAACTCCCGAGCTCTCCCTCTTTTTTCTGCGTAACTAGTTCTCGAGTGCCAGTACTGCAACCGTACGCCCGAGGACAAGACTAAATATTCACACACTCGGCAAATATTTCCAAGGGGTAACTTGAGAACTGAAGCCGGCACTTTCCAATGGTAATTAAGCGACTGACTCTTAGTAGTTTTGAGGGACAGAGTGATATCTGAGAACTTACCGTTCAACATAGGCAGGTTTTCCTTCCCACGGGACGATCTGTCAAAGCCGATTTTGATCTCTATGACGATTAAAAAGAATGATAAATTGTTAGAAATAAAGTGATACTGTTACAAGATGTTAATTATTCAGTTGGAATTACAGATAGGTTTCCAACAGCAATTGCATATGAAAGTATAGGAGTTGAAGTTTAATTGAGGGAAGTTAATTGCAGTCTGAAAGGAAATATTAAAGGGTTTCTCGCTCGCCTATGTTGAACTTACCGTAGAGCCTTAAAGTGCCATCGGCCTTGCCAAGACTGTTCGTCGACACGCATTTGTAGCTGCCGATGTCCTGGTCGGTGAATCCTTTGATTAACAGGCGCATCAGAACTTTGTATCCCTTGCGATCCTCCCGCACCTTGTACTTCGGCCTGAACAATCCAGAGGCAATATATTAGAGGGTGGAAGGCACAGGGAAGCTCGCCTACATGTCTAGATACCGAGGGGAGTGTTGTACTTGAAATTATGAGAGTCTGAGAGAGCGGCAATAATCGTACCCCTCGAGCAGCATCTCGTCGTCGGAGGCGCGCCGGTTCTTCACCCAGTAATTGATTGTGTTGGGGAAAGCCTCGACGTAACACTCGAGCTCGACATCCGTGCCCAGCGGTGCTCCCAACAGCTGATTAGGTGCTTTCACGACAGGTGCAACTGCGAAAGCGATTCCAGAATTAATTGGCCGAGCCCGAAGGCAGAACAGCACTTGGCCCCGGTCAAATCACCGATTGATTCCGGGGCCCGCAACACCACGAACGAGTATCCCCCTCTTTTTTTTTGTTGCACTTTCTCTCTCTCTCTCTCTCTCTCTCTGATCCCCAGCAGGCATATGCTCTCATCCGCTCGGCGACATACCGACGCAATTTAAAAGCCTGTCTAGCAGCACCAATTATTCTCCCTATTGCTAATTGCACCGGCGAAATAACGCGGCCTCCTAACTCTCCCTCTCTGCTTCGCTCATCCATCGAGCCACGGCTCTTTCACTTTTTCTCCTTTTCAACGGAATATTCACTCTTTTTTGCATTGCGCGAAATCGGGATGCTTTTCGGGGCGAACGCAATAGCTCGGAAATATGAACATTACAGCGTAACCCAGTACCGGCATTAAGACAAATGGGACCGTTGTGAATTGGTGTATCGGGATTCGGTGTATATGCACTCTCTCTGTACTGGGAGATGCTCATAAGAGAAGGCCACGCGCGCGCGCGCGCGCACGCTGGTACGCTCGATACGTTCAATTACTCGTTTTTGCATAATGCCACGATTTCATTAAATCCGCCATGCATTATCGAGGGCAAATCGTAATTGATTCTAGGATTGCGCCTGTTATTCCGGGTCGCGGCGGTGGCGGCGGCGGCGGCGGCGATTCCTATCGCGATGCGTCATTTATGCAAATAGTTGTATAGTGGACAACAAATTATTTTACGGCCCGGCGAGCTTGGATTTGCGAGGGTGGAAGGGCAGAGGGTCAGAGGGTCAGAGCCAGAGAGATACCGTGCCAGCCAATAAAATATATAATCTACGATACAGATACTGGCGGTTGGGAAAATTCGGGTGGGACCGCTTTACGAATCTCGGCAAGGCACTCTACTCTACGTCCGAATTGGGACAGCGTATTTGCCGTGGAAATAGCGAATCATATTATTCCACTTGCGCATACGCACACCACCGTCCTCTGCTATAGCTTGTATTACGTAACGGCGCCGCCGGTGGGACTCCTGTTGCGGACAGAGAAGCTGCAGTCACGCCGGACAATGTTATGAGTAACTTTAAGCGGATAATTTCCACTCGCCGACGTTTCTTTTAATTAGTCCGCTCCCCGCAAACTCCTGGGGCTGCTGGCGTCACTTCCGCTTTACGCTCCCTTGCATCCTCGCCGCCAGTGGTAACGAGATTTCGGATTCGCGAAACTGGCAATAAAAGTTGGCGAAAGGTGTTCCCGTCATGAGGAAACTCGGCAAAATCTCCCTGGTCGAAAGCAACTCGCTCGTTCGTTCTACCACCATCCGAAAAACACACGCTAGGCTGCTTGCGTCTCTCTACCTATTGAAATTTCCTGCCACCCTTAAACTCATGAACATCAAGCGAGCAGTACATTTCTTTGAATATTTACACCGGTAAACATTGACGCTCCACGAAACAAAGGCTTGGGAGTACATGTGAGGGAGTATGAGAGCACACGAAATAAATAATTCGCATGACGAGCTCGTTAGTTCGCACGCCACGACGTTCTAGAATTTAACAGTGGGCTAATGTGCTTCCACCTTACTCGAGTCTCTCCGACTTCACTTCTGTGTGCATATGTGACACAGAACTGATGTGGGAAATCAATCACGTTATTGAAGTTGAACTTGGTCGACTTAAATCGTTTCGGTCTAATACGAGAATAAACATCTTGTCTGAAAAGGCAAATATTTACTGTGCATACAAGTACTGGTAAATAGTTAACACAGAACTTCGCTAAGCTGTATAGTTGTAGGTAATGAAACAAAAAAAGCGAGTATACTTAACCGAAGTATGGTACAAGAAAATAAGTAGAATTGCAAAGTCGAGAAATTGTGTAATTAACCTTGCCAGAGTACGCGGCGGTTGAAAATCTGAAGGTGGTTTCGTTTGAAAAATGGGGAGCCGCTGGTGGAAGCAATATGAAATAGTGGTTTCGCAGCGAAACCGCTGGAAGCTGAAGAATTAAAATGTGAATTACCGAGGGAATAAAAATCCAATGAAAATTCCAGCCGCCGTCACTCTGGCCTTATTCTCATTATTACTCCAACGTTACAGGATTTATATCAGGCACGCGTTAAACCGTTGGAGTTCAGTTCAATCGTCTGTTAAAGGAAGCGACAGCAACAGAGAGAGAGAGAGAGAGTTTACCGAGCTCCTTCCTAATTCAGCGTGCAACCACTGGTTCAACAGCGTTTAACAACGTTCAACCCAGCAGAAGCTCGCACTGCTTGCAAGCATCATGAACTTCCCCGGTGCTTATTCACACGATTCGTAGAATCCCAGCGGCAAACAAACGCGTCACACTATTTTGGCAACGATCTTTACGTGCTGCATTAAGGTAGTTGTATCAGTACTATACCGGCCAAAAGTCAACCGTTGGCCGAAGGAACTGTCAATGTCCCCTTCAAAAATTTGCGAAAAAATTAATTTTGAGGTAGGGCTCTGGAATTTATATCACTTCTTCCTTGATGCAAGAAAACATTCCCCACCAAATTTCAGCCCCGGAAAATGTCGGAAAGTATGAAAAACATGGGAAAAACCATGAAAATGATTTATTCGGGATCAGTTTTCTATGTGTTTTCGCTACAATTCCGGCATTTCTGCCACTGGTTTCATGTTTTCTTTTCGTTTTGATACACAAACAATCGAAAAATCAAGCATTCGTCAAAGTCCGAGAACCTTCGAAAAATCGAAAATTTGTGAAGGGGTACATATGGAAAAATTTGCGAAAAAATGAATTTTGAGCTGGGGCTCTGGAATTTATATCACTTCTTCCTTGATGCAAGAAAACATTCCCCACCAAATTTCAGCCCCGGAAAATGTCGGGAAGTATGAAAAACATGGGAAAAACCTCAAAACTGAAATTTTCAGAATCGGTTTTCCATATGTTTTGGGTACAATTCCGGCATTTCTCCCACTGGTTTCATGTTTTCTTTTCGTTTTGATACACAAACAATCGAAAAATCAAGCATTCGTCAAAGTCCGAGAACCTTCGAAAAATCGAAAATTTGTGAAGGGGTACATATGGAAAAATTTGCGAAAAAATGAATTTTGAGCTGGGGCTCTGGAATTTATATCACTTCTTCCTTGATGCAAGAAAACATTCTCCACCAAATTTCAGCCCCGGAAAATGTCGGGAAGTATGAAAAACATGGGAAAAACCTCAAAACTGAAATTTTCAGAATCGGTTTTCCATATGTTTTGGGTACAATTCCGGCATTTCTCCCACTGGTTTCATGTTTTCTTTTCGTTTTGATACACAAACAATCGAAAAATCAAGCATTCGTCAAAGTCCGAGAACCTTCGAAAAATCGAAAATTTGTGAAGGGGTACATATGGAAAAATTTGCGAAAAAATGAATTTTGAGCTGGGGCTCTGGAATTTATATCACTTCTTCCTTGATGCAAGAAAACATTCTCCACCAAATTTCAGCCCAGAAAAATGTCGGGAAGTATAGAAAACATGGGAAAAACCACGAAACTTAATTATTCAGGATTGGTTTTCCATGTGTTTTCGGTACAAATCCGGCATTTCTGCCACTGGTTTCATGTTTTCTTTCCGTTTTGATACTCAAACAACTGAAATATCAAGTGTTCGTCCAAGTCCCAGAACCTTCGAAAAATCGAAAATTTGTGAAGGGGCAAAACTGTTTTTTGGTACAACTACTTTAAGCGTATTTTTCAACAATTGCTTACAGACAAATTTGGACGAGGAAACCCTGTTAATCTGTAAATCAGAGGAATCATGAAATGATTAGAGTAGTTAGTGAATGTGGCTTACAGTTCACGGCGAGTGTCACTCTCTTGCTGACAGCCGGCGGCACGTCGTTGCTGGCGATGCAGAGATACGCTCCCATTTGTCGCCTCTCCACACGATGGAACTGCAGGAGCGAGCCGTTGTATGTGTCGTGCTTCTCGAAAGCGCTAACACCTGCGCACCCAAGAAAACGTTTCGTGCCAACATATTTTTGCTGAAATTGATCCTACAGCGGCTCTTTCTCGGCCCTTGCGAGTCGCACGACAGATCGTTTTTTACTCGGTAACTTCGTATTATATTCTTGATTTTACTGAGGAAAAGGCCAGGAGAAAATGTAGACACAGAGGGAGGAGGGTAGGAGAGAAAGGTGAGGCAAAGTACCGTGCAAATTGCTCGGAAGCCACATCGGAAAAATTGGAGGTCCAAGCGTTGCGCTACCAACCGATATCTTTACTATTATGGCTTTCCCGGTGGGCTTCGGATCGGATTATCGCATGTTGGGAGGTAATTTCGTACCAGTCTTACTGGCTCCTGAATAATGGAACGTCAATCGTATCTTTCTGCCCTTCTTCCCGGGAATTCGGATGACGTATACATACCTAATACGCTCGGATTTAGCAGGATCATTCGGATGAAGCAACCGAATGCGAATACGTTCGCTCGTTCGTTGGTTCCGTTCGCTTGGCGGCTCTTGGGATTTCGAGCAAGCACTCTTATATTCGGCGAGACTCCATTTCGTCTCGAGCGGCGAGTGCGCCTACACACACTTCCAATGTGAGTGCGTGGTTAAGCATTTATGACGAATGCTCCCCCACAAAGCTAAGCCCTCAGCTGATCCCGCGGTAAGTGTCACCGCGACGACGTGTCGCTGAAAAAGCACACGTGTGTACGTCGGCACATCCACGTCATCGCAGCCCATTTCTCCTTTTACACGTGTGCTTTACGATTTTATGAGACTGCCGAGAGACACGCGCTCCCCAGCCGACACCTGACAACAGCCGTAGTACGCTCCTGCATGAGTGCGCGCACTTCTCGTGTGAAAGCAAATGTGAAATCATACAGACATATACTTCTCGAATAATAAAACACTAGCTACGTCATCGTGTGCGAGAAACGCCGAAGACACGCATGTACACACAGATACATTGACGCGATGTATGTGGATCGGTTGGAAGAAACAGAGCATAAAAACGCGGCCTCAGTCGTGAAAAAGTAAGTGGGGGGGGGGGGGGGGGGGAAAGAACGGTAACCTTTGCTTCCTCGAGTACAAATAAGTAGCAGAGGGTCAGCGAATTTATTTGAGCTGGCAGGAAAATATGAGAGAGAGAGAGAGCCCTTCTAGTAAAGGAAAGAGGATGAGGTACGCGAGAATGAGGAGTGGGGCTGAGTGTGTTCGGTGGCCAATTACCTGGAGAGGGCGGTCAACGATAAGGAGACTTCCGACGAGGCAAACCGGCCACTGGCAGGGTGAACAAGCCAGCCCCGCTCAGAAAGAACATTATTCCTCTCGGACAAGAAGTTACAACTTACCGTGTACCCGGACGAGACTCGTGCGCGCTGCTAAACGAGCCAAGATAGAACTTTTAACCAGGTCGAAAGGAAGGAACGCGCACTAACGCAATTGAACGACGGACAACCGTTGTGGCAGAGCGGCGGCGGCGGCGGCGGCAGCGGCGGCAGCGGCGGCAGCAACAACCGGCTCTTCGGTACGAAGTGGAGAAGGTGTGCGAGAGGGGTTGGCTTTTGAACAATAACGAAGTATTTAGAAAGGACTAGCTGTGCGCGCCCCCTGGCAATGGTTATACAGCTCGCAAGAAAGACTGGGAAACTCTCTCTCATTCGACGCACAAACCAACAACCCCACCGGCGAAAGAAGAGACGAGGAAAGATATATGCTTAATTCACTACTTAGGGAGCTAACGAGTTCCCTAAGTGAGCGAACGCTAACGAGTTTGCTAAGCTCGTAAGAAACGCCTGCTTCCCGCTATCCGACTGCATCGAGGCGCCGTTCACGCGAGCTAACACAGCGAACTGCACCCTTAACGGTTTGCGCATATATGAGGCTTCGTTGTCAGTGACTCTATCGTCCGAGAAATTGATGCTCCGTTCTAGAAGATGCAAAAATGAATAGTGAAGCGAACAGATTCAACGGCTATGAGAGCACGTTTCCTGCATCCTCTTTCATCCGGCAAGGTGGTATCATCGGGGCAAGTTTCCCTAACTTGCAACTTCACCGAGACCGACGCTTGTCCGGGAAGTAGCTACTGCGACTCGTGTATCTTCGTATAAGCCTCTTAAGTCCACTTTCAGAGAATGGGCGAGGTTCGGTGAGAATGAGAGTGAGCGAGCGAGAGAGCGAGCAAGAGAGAGAGAGAGTGGGAGAGAATAGGAGGAGAGAGAACTCTAGTTTCAAATCAACTCCCGTCCATCTCCAAGACCGAGAAGACCGACAGATTATTTGGCTTGCCACTGACGTCAGCGGAGGAAACCCTGTCGTGCACTAATCAGACAATTGGCATTCGGGGGCTGTTTGCGCGCGCGCGCGCCAACTGGCTTCTGCTCGCCAACTTGCCGTGGAGAGAGAGAGAGAGAGAGTGAGAGATAAGAGACAGGGAGTGAGAAGCGGGCGTTCCTGTAATTGTTTACCGAACGCTTTGACACTGGGATAAGATGTTGAAATTACTTCCGGTGCAGGGCTTTATAATTATTGGAGTACTGAGAAGTGAGAGGATGAGTAGAATGCGATTGGTTGAACAGGGTGGCGCGCGTTCGTTCCACAGGATCCAAGAGGGCGTAACTCTGTACACAAAGTTTTGCCAACTCTGAACTACAGCAGAGAGAGAGAGAGAGAGAGAGAGAGATAGAGATAGAGATAGATAGACTACCGCATACACCCGATTCTAGTTTGTGACGCGCGTGTACACGCCTGCCAGGTATGCACACGTGCAAGAAGTAGGTGGTTCTATCACGTGGAAATGTAGGCTTTGTGGCTCGTTTTGCGTACTTCCAGCGGATGAGTGAGTATGCAGAGGGTTTTAAGCTGGCGGTGTGAGCACGGAATGGTAGTGTGGCCTGGGTGAAGAGGGCTCCTCTCGTACTCCGAGCTTTTCTTTACACGCGCGCGCCTTGTCTTCGAGTTGAAGAGGAGAAGCTCGTTTGAACGAGTTGCTTCGTTACATCCACTCGACTGTCTTCTTACGCGCAATCTGTGCAATTCCTGGCGGCCCTCGACCAGAGTTTACGAGCTGCTGGCTCCTCCAGACGGCCTATATTCCCCTCCACCCACCTACTTATCGTCACCGCGCTTTCACTCGCACACTTCCCTTTCCACGGCTGTTCCGTCGCGTGGAAAAAAGGCAGTTGACTCGTTGAAGAAATAGAAAGTGGAAGAGAGAAAGACAATGGTGCAAGGACGGAAACCGAGCTGAGAAAAAAGAGAGAGTGGATGCTATCACCAACGGGTGGCACTGGCCATTCATTATCATTCGCGCGCGCGCCGCTACAAGCCGGACGAAGAATGGAAATGCGACGAGAGGGATGCGCCTAGATGCAACAGATAAGGTGGTAGCGCGTTGCCGTTGTAATGCGAACTTGGCGGAACGCGTTCTCGCGAGGAAGCTTGAAATTGGGATGCAAATAATAGCTGCGGTTATATGAATAGATAAGGATCACCGAGAGGAGCGGCTGTACCGGCACGAGCGAGACTTTCAACCCCTTTGCTGATTTTTGCCTTGCTACCGGAAGCCCTCGGCACTACCCGGTAATACACTACATTCGCCGCGCCTCGCCTTGCCCGAGGAAATGCGGTTAATGCGCGAAGTGAGATAATACTGGGATCTAAAAAAAGAGAGAGAGAGAGAGCTTTCAGACGTTCGCAATTCCCGAAGAATCTTTCTTATACCTCACAGTAACAACTGCAATTCCATAGCTAGCCTGAATGCCAGCGGAAATCTTGGTACGCACTAATTAGCCTTACGCTTTATTCTTACGCTTATATTATCCGATCTCTCGAGATCTTTCCTTGCACCTTCTCGCTCGGCCTTGCCAACCGGGACCACCCTAGAATGCTCCAAAGTAGTTTATTCAGGCGGGCGCCGACAAAAGGGCCGGGTGAGAGATGAAACTTAAAGTGGGTAGCTGTTCTTTGGTAAATACGCAAGTGGTACGCCGCAATCTCGAGGAAAAATTACAGGAGCTCTTGGCTGTACACGATCGCTACGTAATACTTGGTAGAAAGAAAGAGAGAAAGAGAGTAGAAGGGGGAAGCATATCTGGACGAGTATGCAGTGGCAAATTGAAAATCTCCGTGCGGGCCGCAGTGCAAATATTCGCAGACTGGCAACCACCTCCGCAAGCATGCGGTACCTTCCTGTTTGAGGGTGGAGGAAATCGGGAACCGCTTAATCTTCTTTAATGGATCGCCTTGGCGGGCACAGGTGAACGGGAAGCCCGGCCCGTGGGTTATTAGTATGTTAAGTTGGCCGATAGTGGCGCGAAAGGATTCCGTGTTACAGCACCGCTCTAAATCACGTATTAATATGCCCTGCTGGAATTATGTCCTTGCATGTACGTACGTACGCGCGGTATATATATATATGACATATATATATATATATATATATATATATATATATATATATATAGGGGAGTCGAGTGTCGTCGGTATGTATACGTGTACATAGATATAGGTACACCTGGAGGAGGAGTTCGCCTCCCTTCCCTTTTCACACGGGGCTGCGAACTTGGACGTAACTGAGGATATTAGTACCGGCTAATTAGCCTATTAATATCGGAGTAACGCTGTCTGCCCGAGGTGAATAGCCAATGTCCTCAAGCCACTTACGGGATGCCCGAGCGACGCGCATTTAATAGCTACTCTTCAAGCGGGACGGCACGAGCGCGCGTGCAATCATATACTAATCATGCGAGTCGACGGCCCAGAGGCATAATTGCATTTACGAAATTACGCGTGACTTCGACGGAAGCACCGGGCTGCAATTTGGCCAGACTCACGCTCGCTTGATGCTCGTGGCGAAGTCAAACATTACCATGATGCTGCTGGTGCTGCTCGTGAGAGCAACGCGCCGCCCTCTCGCCGCCCGAGCTGCGAAAATGCTCTTGGCATACCAGCTCAGCATACATTCCCCGTGAAACGTGACAGCCGGCAATCAGTGACTGTGGTAGGTCGAATGAAAAATTATTAGGTCAGAGTAATTGAAATGGGCATTCGGAAGTAGCATTAATTATTCACGACGGTTTGCCTTCCCATTTAAATCCAGTTGTAAATATTGCACTTTCTGTATGAGAGCGAAACAAATGACAATTTCAATTATACTTAAGAGCAATTTGTGTTGATTATGTTCCAACTATATTGAAGCTAGTGGAACAGAGAAGTAAATTAACATTCTTTTTGTGGCATTGTGTTAAGACTCAAGGATAGGTATGATAGGGATGAAGGGCAAAGGTTTATACTGTCATTATATACCAGTGGAAGTGGCCCTTATGAGAATGGGTTTGCCGTCTTCACGTCGCCAGGATACTCTCGGGGTTGGCCTTCCGGTTGCACGGCAGCTCAGGGTAGCGTTGTCACCCTCCGAAACTGCCAGGTCGGCGCTCGTGTCACCCCCGTAAACGATGTCGGGCGGAACTGCCGAACAAAGATGAGAAAAACATGATATTGCGCAACATGTCGAATAGCCAGGCCGTACCACTTCACTCCACCGAGGGAAATGCGTTCTCCGGGCCGCAAAGTGTCATTCGAAACAGGCAACCGTATAAAATGACCCTGGCTACATGCTATCCAAACCATTAAAGGTGATTGAAGTGAGCGATGATCTCTCGCAACAGCAGTTTCCTCGATATTACAAAACAAACGACACCATGATTACTTTTTCCAAGGATCGCTACAATATCATGCACTCAATATTCTAACATGCACGTATTATGCTAATTCTATAACGAATCGTTTGACAGGAAAACGGTGGTGGTGTAATACGCTTACCGTTTACCAACGCTTCCGGTTTAACATGGCGATTTGCGGCCAATTTGGCATTCCTTCCCAATTACTACAGTCAGTGTGTAATTACACTTGATTCCGGCGTCAATGCATACAATATTAGCGGGCATAAATTTCATCAACAAATGTAGTCGGGTTACGAAGTTCGAGGGGTGCGAAACTACTCTACCATTTCCTCCCTCTCACACACACACACACGTACTCCCTCATCTTCTCTCTCATTCGCGCTCGGGATTTATTATCAGCGGCCGAATTCGTGGTAATTAATGCGCGCGAGATAAATCGCGCTGGATGCGATATGTCTAAACCACACGTACCACGCGGCGCACCCTTGCGTCTAATCGTTCCTGCGAGAGCGAACGATGCGAGAGCGAGTTCGCCCGGCACATATGTGCACACACATAGGGAGAGAGAGTGAGAGAGACAGAGAGAAAGAGAGAGAAGGGATTGGGAGGGCTCGCGAGTTTAACTTTGTGCATGGCCATAAAGCAGCGAAGGGTAGCCAGCCGCTCGGCCCCGATAATTCGATCGATCGTCCGAAAGCCGAAGGCGCCCGCTTTCGAACAAAAAGAAGAAGAAGAAGAACCAACGAAAGAAGAGGAGAAAGAGCGGGGCTAAGCGAAGTACACATACATACGGAAATGAAGCGCAGGCCAGCCGAATTTTTGCCTCGCACCCCCAAAACGAGCAAGAATTGCCCTGTTTGCGTAGAGAATAACAAAATCTGAAAGAGCGTTTGCTGCGCGCCCGTTCTATCGTGTAGTATACGTGTGCTTTTGAACGCGCCGTAACACGTGTGTGTACAAAAGCTCGGGCGGCGGCGGCGGCTCTCATTATAAGACTCGCGAAAGATGCAAACGGCTTTTTTGCAGGCCGACGGTTCCTGTTATTTAAAAAGGTCGTAAAAGTACCCCCCCCTTTTTTTTCTCTCTCTCTCTCTACTTACTTACCGTCGCTTCTCTATCTCTACTTTACTCTCGGGCGTGCTCGTCATGGGCCTCGCTACCCCGACGAATTAAAAACACCAACCACCCCCGAACCCATCCCTCTTCTCCTGCCATCTTCCTCCTCTCACTGTTACCCAGCGGCTCTCTGTGTGTATCCTCGAAACACAAGTGCACCACGACAAACGGGAAGTCAGTGTCTCGCGGCACAAACGAAAGGACGGGAAAAAAGTGCGACGTTAAAAAACACACTTGCTCTTTCCGCACACACTTCACTCTCGCACCCTCTTTCCACTTTGCGCTGCTCTCTCTCTCTCTCTCTCTCTCTCTCTCTCTTCGCATCCGTCCTCCCTCACTTCCACCGCCACCCACGGGTTTAACAATTTTGCATGGTCCTTGTGTCGATTGGAGCGACACGCACAGTGTCCGCGCGAATTTGCAACAGGGTGGCGTTTCGTGACAAAAGAAAAAGAAGGCAGTAACAACGCGAGAGGAAAAGCTTTCCGGGAAAGTGTCGTCGGATGAGAATACTAAATGCCGTTGCGTTGTCGCTCGTTCGAGCGACATTTTCCTACCTGCTCCGAAACACACACACACACACACTCTTTCAGTTGTTCGCTCACTCTTTCCGTCGTTGCTCGTTCTCTTTCATTCTCGTTAAAGCGATGACAGGGCTCTCTCGCGGTATGCTGACGAAGTCGGGCAAATAAAGTATATTGTTTAATTACCGAAGAGTGGCCGGGCACGGAGCCGAAATTAGCATAACGCGCCCTTGCAAAAATCGACGTCGACACGTTGATGTAGTCAGTGCATAAGCCGGAGCCCCTGAGGCCGGTACTAAAAAAGTACTAGCTGCTCGCGTCGGTTCTAGCAACGGACGAGAGAGGGAGAATGAGTGAGAGTGAGAGTGAGAGTGAGAGAGAGAGAGAAAGAGAAAGAGAGAGAGAGAGAGAGAGAGAGAGAGAGAGAGAGAGAGAGAGAGAGAGAGAGAGAGAGAGAGAGAGAGAGAGAGAGAGAGAGAGAGAGAGAGAGAGAGAGAGAGAGAGAGAGAGAGAGAGAGAGAGAGAGAGTGGGGAAGGGTGGGAGCACTAAAACTAAGAAGAAAGAATTATGCAAAAGTTTGTAATTGGTGGGTGGAGCCGACGCTCACGGTTCGAGGCCGTGCTATTACAAGAAGGCCACTCGTTCCCTCGCCCTCCTGTCACTGTCTTTCCACGGGATAGCCCGCACTCGGGGACATTGTAATGAGGCAGTCTTTAATGTTTAGTCAGTATAATTAGCCTCGATTTAGGGCCACCGAGATAGGAAGTCGGCAAGAAATTGCTAATGCCTGGGACGTCGTGCACATTATAATCATCCCTGGCAAGTACAGCCTCGGTCCGATACCGAGCATCGATAAGAAAAGAAAGGGAAAGTGGCCGACAAGGAAAAAGCCGGCGGCGGCGGCGGCTCTCTTCATATAATAAATCATCTCGAGTGCAAAAAATCGAGCTCTTCCTATCTCTGTGTGGAGCAGAACGCAATGCGTGTGGCTTGCAAAGAGCGGGCAGAGTTCCGCGAGCGCTTTGCCAGAGCTTTTTCATCGGTTGCTGGAGCCGCCTTCGGCTTCGGTCGACGACCTTTTAATTCATATACATATTGTGGGAAGGAATTTTTGTTGGGCTTTGTTTTTTTGTTTTTTTTTTTTTTGGTCGGCCGCGCGCCAAAGATAAATAGTGGAATGCACAAATTTCCGAAGGGTACACGGGGATTTCGTGCGACCTGTCACGCGTCTGTCGGATGAAAAAAATCGGGGAATATCCAGCTGGCTTTTACCGCGTTGCGACGTCCAACTCGGGCTAATAGAGAGCTTCAATCGAGAAATGGAAGTGTGGATACTGATCTAACGAAAAAGCGTTCGATGTCGGTGGTCCGCACCCAGCCAGATTCTCGGGTAATCGTACTTCCACGTTATAAGCACGCTAATGGACACAAATGTTTCCATCGGACGATTGAAAGAGATCGGAGAAATAAAAACCCGTAGGTGGCGTTGAGAGTAGGCGAGCAAGAATGAGTTATGCACGACACGTCTTGTTACTGGGACACAATGCGTAGGAGAGGAATTAAAAAGGGCTGCAATATTAGCAGCATAGCATAGCCAAGCCACACACATATGGAATGGCAGGCAAAGCGGTAGGAGCCAATGGAAATTCCTCAGGCTCTAGTTATGCGATACAGTATGCAAGGCAAGCCATAATTCACCGGCCCTAATTATGCCGGGGAATGCAGCCGAGATTTAGTCTAATAATGACAATAACCATATTTAATTAGTATACGCGTGATCCCTGAAATGGAATATCCCCGGGCTACGGTGAGAGCTCTTAACCAGAGGGAACACGATCCCCCACCGAGCTTGCGTCGAGGCCAGCAAAAATCTAATTGAATTACTTGAAGTCTGCTGGTAATTAATAGCGAAATTATTACCTCGCATGCCAGGACACTTTAGGATCTACACGGAGGAAAGCGTTCATGGTATTCGAAATTCCCCACCGCGTACAGAACATAGATACCTACCTGGCTCACACAGACATACAACTGCATAGAGCGTGCATAGAAAAGCGGATGAAGAATTCATGACAAAGCGATTCGTTATGCGCGTGCAATTGGCCAAATCTAGGCGCACCGCACGAGCGAGCTGGTGCGGATGCTGGATGCATGCGAGGAGAGCAAAGAAAAAAGATTCGCGCCGCCGCCGTCACCGCCGTGGATTCCAATTTCCTGGGAAAACAATTCGTCAGGGAAAAACTGTTCTCGGTGGGGTGGTTGGGTGGAGGTGGTGGCGGAGGTGGAGGAGGGCGAGCGGGATACATCTAATTTGCGCTGCGGGACAGTCGTGCAGTCGGAGGTTCGAAGCGCAGAGAGACCGGCAGAGCAAAGGGGTGCAGACAAATAGACGGATCGATTTATTGGCGAGAACCCAATGACCCGAGCTTGCTTTCTTTTCGAACGTGGAAATCATGGCTCACGAGGCAGAGCCGGCAGCCATCGTGGAAAGGAGTGCAACCCGGTGTTCTCAAGCCTGTACCATCAGACCTGCTGCTTCACTCTCGGCTGCACTCCTGCTGGGAAAAGCCAATGACGCCTCGATACAGAACGCTAGGAGATAAGCCAGGAGATAAGAACGAAATCGAACGAAATTACAAGAAATATTATGGGTCGCGCGTACCAACGGCACCTTCACACTCTAAAGAATAAGTACGTGCGACCTCATACTTCGTCGAGAGAGGGGTGGGGAGAGATCGAGGGAGAACTGCTGGAGCGGAGCTTTTATTAAATTTCCGCGTGAGAAATTACCAGCTGCTTTAAAGAAATTATTTTCTTTGGATGCCTGGCAACACGTGCTCAGCCTCGCTCGCCCATTCCTGGACTCCCAATCGCTTGGGAAAACGACTATTTTTCAAAAGTCGAACCTTCGCATGAACTCCTCTTTCTCTCTCTCTCTCTCTCACCGTTTGCTACAAATGCGCATAGCTTATTCGACGCGGGCGTCGCACTGTGCATGTATGTTAAATGGCGCAACTTTTTTGAAAAGTTGCCTGGTCGACGAGCGCACTCACCAACGGGATATTGCGGTACGACGAGAGGAATCGGAAACGAGCGGGGAGGAACGCGTCGCGCTAACAAGCGACGCGAATATAATGAGCCGTGAACTTTCCATCAGTTTCGTAGCTCTCCTTTTGCCGCGAATCATTTAACGAACAAGAAAGTTAAGTGAGCGTCGAGTGGAATTCTTTGTAACTGACAAAGCACGATTTATTGGGTCTACGGGTGAGGGAAGAAATCATGCGGTTCTCCGAATCAGCCACGTATTTAAATAGCGAGATTAAAAATCTCATTATCATATTAACTCTCTTACAAGTCCTACTAACATTTACTACTGACCAGTACAAATTAACCAATGTTTCACAGTAACGGCAGAGAGTAGATGGCATACTCGGAATTAAAAAGAGCTCTTATCTCGACAGGAAGAGAAAAAGTAGTCGCGGGGATTTTCATTAAGGCAACCTGTAAGAGTGAAGGTATGCGTGTTTGAATAGAGAGAAGTGTGTGGATGTGTATGATGATTGAATCGGTAGTTGGTGCACCGGGCGGTTTTATTGGCCATCAAAGTGAGGAAATCAGTCTCTGTGAGGGAGAGAGGAAGTAAGATACAAGATACAACGACCACTTTATTGAAAGGCGGAGTGGAAGGGAGAAGATTCTATCGAGCGGAGTGTGTCCGGATCTAACAATATAAGGTGCAGCCGCTACGTGAAAAGGTGAAGAAGGCCGAAGGGGCCGGCATGCCAGGAAAAGAAGAAGAATGTAGCATAGTAGAGGAAAAGTAGGAGGAGATTCGGTGATAGAGGATTATAAGAGGGTCAGGGAAAAGGTGGTTGCTAGTTGAGAACGTGCTTACCAAGGATGTCGAGGCAGCCGAGCTCGAATATCATCGGGCTGGTGTTAATCTGGCACATGTAGCAGCCTCTATCGGTCTCCTTTAGCTGACGAATGTACAGTCGCCACGTGCCGTTGACGACGTCGTCGGTGGTCTGACTGCTTCCTGTAACCTCGTAGGCGCTGCCGGAGGCCACACCGGACCCGGAACTTCCGCCGGTCTCGTAGGACATCGCGATACGTGCATTGTTCGTCACGATCCTCGTGTGAAGCGAGAGGATCGTGTGGTCCGAGACACGTAGCCAGCCAACCTGGAAAATCCATTGTCATTTCCCTGCCAGTGAGCTGACAAGCTGCTGCTCTACCAGAATCACTATTACACTATTTCCCATTTTCCCTTCGTTTATCTCTTCAACTATTATCCCCTTCTCTCTCTCTCTCTTTCTATCGTTGATTCTGTCGCAAGGAGAACTCGTTACATAGCCCTTCGCAACGATTAATATCTCAGAGCAGGCGTCGATGTACAGTTACATTGCTCGTGGAGCGTCGTCATCGAAGGGGCAAACTCCCGGGCCGGATGCAACCGTAACCAGTTCTCGGAGGGCGCGACGCAATCATGATTATAACTTCTTCGATTGGCGATAACGAAAGCCAAAGACGAAACTCCCTGACAGTTGCCCGAGTACGATGAGTTTCCGATGGCTGGCATGCCCGGAAGCGCCCTGGTAATTGGAATCCCCGAGCATCGTCGGACTTCGTCCTCGGATGCTGCTTATGATATTGTTGTCCCAGGAGCGAGTCGAGAGTCGAGAAAGCATCGGGTATAATCGAGGTCGAGGCGAAAAATGAAACTCGAGGTAATTCACTTCATTAGTGAAAGCTCTGATTCTCCCACTGCGGTTATTATCAGGACGGCGAAAAAACAAAGCGGTGGTCGTTTAAAAAAAAAAGTCAAAAAGAAAGCTAGATTTCAAGGGTCGAAAAGTTGATGGGAAAGAATGATTTTCGAACGGGGGGATTTGAAACTTTGTTCGGGTACAAATCGAAACGAAGGAAAATACAGTATCCTATTAGGAAGAACGTTCGCTTGGGTTATCGAGTGTCGAAAATGGAATGAAATTAAAACATCGGCTGTGGCTTTATTCGCTGTATTTTCTTGGGGGGGGGGGGGGGGGGGGAGAATCCAGGGAAACTATTTGGACTTGACAGGCCGGTGGGCTTATCTTAATCCATCCCAGGCTGCCAGGCTGCCTTGAGCGGCTTTCTATAGACCGAATATTTCATCTAGCGGGATACTTTACGGGTGGAATCTGTCGCCAGGGAAAATGTGTCTCCTCCACCGCCAGCACCGCGTGCTTCTTCTCCCAACCACCCCCTATCAACTCCTCATACCCTTGTCGCCCTTCTACTGATCCTTTCTCTCCCTCGTTCGCTCTCATTCGCTCTCTTTCTCACCAAAGACGCCACCCATCCACCTTAACTCCCGCTTCCGCCAGCCTCCTTGCCGGAATGTATAGATCCCGATCGGAAAACTTATTACTAAATATAGCCGAGGCTCGAGACTCGAGTTCGACCGAGGAGAGAAGTGCTTGAACGACTCGAAGCACCTTGGAATTTTCAACGTACACACAGTCGATCTGTCGCGTACACTCTTCCTCCCTATTTCCCTCTGTCTCTCTTTCACAGTACCGTCTTCAAATCATTTTTTACTCCTGGTATTACATCGACAGGATTTCTTCGAGAATGGAAGAAGACACGTCGCATCGTCGTGCGGTAGAATCCAACTCACTTCTACGGTTCGATGAAGACGCGATCTGTTTTACGTCTACGCGATTTGTTTCACTTTTGCGCGCTCCGAGCCAGGCACGTAATGCCTCGCATGAAGATTAACTGCTCTAGTCGCAGGAGGTTCGTGACACAGGAGGAGTGGAACGTTGAAAGAGACTCGGGAGCGAGCGAGTTAGTACAATAAAACTGTGGAGGGATTTTTCACTTCCGGTGATTGAATTTTCGGCGACGACCCTGTAGATGCTCGGTGGGAAGAGGATGAGAGTGAGAAAGAGGGAGAAGAGTGATGGCACGTGAGTAGGCGGCCTCGTGAATTTTCGTCAGGAGTATACGCGCCATTCTGGATGTCTTGCGCGCCCTCGGCCGACGTCCTATTCTACTGTCGGAGATTCTTTTTAATTATTCATCGGCCTCTTCACGCGGCTCGGGCGTCAAGTGAAATTCCATCGAGAACGGTAATTTGTTATCGCCGTCGGATTCTCGTGTCGGCCGCGTCACGCTCGCATCGTGTCGTGACGCGGCGAAAGTGCCTGCGAGAGTCGTTCTCATTAGCCCCCAACGCGCGCCGCCACCCTCTTTTCTCTCACTTTCCTCGGGCGCTCTCCTCGTAACGTGCACTGCATAACGAATTCAATTATTTGTTTCCGGCACGAGGAACTTTAACGAACAACGCTCTCTCGACATTACTGACAATAAATTACTTATAATAATTGCTAATGATAAAAAGGGACGTTGCTGCAGAACCCACTCGGTAAAAAGTTCCGTGCGGAAAACGGGGCAAAGCAAACCCCCTTTACGAAAGAGTAATTATTTAAATTGCATTTTTTACCGCTGTTTCATTGTCCTTGGTACTAAAATTACTGACGTTTGCAGCGCTTTGAAATATAGACACGCGAGTTAGAATCTGCCTGCACGAACTATGTCATTCAATAAGAACTTCATGGTAAATGAATATTTTACTTGGTAAAAACATGTGTTCCATCGCGAAATGTATTTATTATTTTCCTCTTAATAGACTGTCTTTCACATTTACTATCAATTGAGATCCCTGTTGTAAAAGTTTTTCTACGAGCAATCGAATTATTTAATACAATGTAACTAATGTCAACTAGTCTCGAAACGAAGTGTACTTTGTATTACAACGACGTGAAGAGTTCAAACGTTAGAGGAACTTGTAGAAATCAATTGCATTGTGGAGTAAACGGTCGGAGCTAGTTACAATGTTCATTCGGAAATGGAGGAACGAAGAGGAGAGGAAATCGGGGCGAGTGCCATACCACCGCGTGCCGCAACAAGGCTCGTAAAGCTCGCCATCCAATTAACAGGTTAAATCACTTAGAATACCGAAACTGGATAACTAATCGCTCCAACAAATCGGCCGACCATCGTTTCCGCTGATCATTGTTCCGGGCGGCCTCCCCCCACTTCCAGCCCGTCGGGGAGAACAAGAGCTCTCGCGCGCGCGGCGAGTACAAAGGGTGGGATAATCTGTCTTCGATCGAGGCGCTTTTACTTAATCGCTGCTGCAACAAAGCGCTTAAAAAGAGAACGTGCGCTTGTTCGCGCGAGAGAAAGGTTGTAAACGAAGTAAGCCAGAGACGAAGAAAGAGAGAAAGAGAGAAGGCGCTCCATTTACTTGGTGCGCGTGTGCAATGAAACATGTGTAGTCACAAATTGAATAAAGTACTGTCGGAAGCGGTCCATTAGGGGCGGCTTCACCGACCTATAAAGGAACAGGCTAATACGCGATTATAAGGTATCGTCCGGTGAATTTCAAGCGAACTTTTTATTGCCCACCCACTCCTACTCCCATCTCTCTTCTCTCACTTGAAGGGAAAAACTCGTGGCAGGATGGTGGGCAATAACGGGCGCGGAACTAGCGGTAGTTTCGGTGTCGTGGAAACACCCGCTCCCAGAAGCGTTAAGTACAGTACTCTTCGAGCGCGGGCATTCGGATATCGTTCGGAATCCATTTCAGGTTGGATGCTGGGATACCGCTCGTTCGCTAGGAACGCGTGAGGGTTTAATCGTCATGGACCATTCGCTTTAACAGTGCACTCCGGTGCTCGGTGAACCGTTTACCTTGTACTTGCCGATGTTGTGGACGCTGCAGGAGAAGACGACCTCGCGGCCGATCGCCGCCGTCTGATTGCCAACCGGAGCGACGAACACAGGAACCAATGCCGCTCCGCCTGAGTCTGCAATCGAAAAAAGTATCGTCAGTTATAGAGAAACGGCTATTATCAAAGGAATACTATGATTTTTCAATGTAAGAATGCGTCGACATGAGCACATTGCTCGAAAGAGAACAGCTATTCTGCTTGGTTATTTTGTTCCGGTGCAGGATTAATCCAGTATTTCGTTCGGAATGTTTTCAATTCGTTTATATTATTGCATTGTGTTTCGCGACATTGTTATTATGAAAGAGAGTTGCAAGGTATTGTTTAATAATTTTTCAGTAGTTCTTTTTTCCATTGAATGGACCAACTATTTAAGCCGTCCACTGAATTATTTGTGACCCATTAGGATTAAAAACTGATCGGTTCCGTACACTCACGGCGTATCGGGACAATGTCAATCGATCAGCCATTTGGCATTCCATATTTCGACATAAAAGAATTTATTATTCAGTCTGCGAAGAATTCTAGAATGAATTTTAGAATGTATTATTGATTCGATACGACTGTGTCATGCGGGTTTTAATCCATCAATATAAAAGTTAAATGTAATTCTACCGTACGTGGCTACATACATTTCCAAGTTATTGTGATTTTGGCTTCGGGCATTTTGCCGATAATCGATTATCGCTGATAGACACTCTTTGCGAATTCACGAATGAGTTTAAGGGAATAAATCTACTCATTCGGTCGACGGAATGCTAATGACGACAATTCCCGTCACTTTGTTTCCTTTAAGCCCAAGGGCGAAATAATATTGCCAGCGGAGAATTGGCGGTTTATTCGACGAAAGGCGTCGCATAGACGACGCTGGAGCTACGGCGACTGAAAAAGCGAAACACTGATAAAAGAGAATCGCTGGAATAATTGGGCGAAACAGTGAACGCGCGTAGCTGGTAGCCGGCGGGGGCGCTTATTCATGAAACCGTAAGTAGATTATGAGGCACCTAAACACCCACTGTCAGCTAGTTTAAAGTTGCGGTAAACTTCGGCCTCGGCGAAGAGTCGCTTCAACCAACCATCCAGCCACTCTCGGTAACCCACCATAGAATGAGATTCGCATTGAGCGATGAGCCAACCATCTCTTTTGAAATTGTTTCTGTCAGCTCGACTTATTAAAATTCATATTATTATCAATTCTTCTCTTTTCACTCATTCACCTTTTATTTAAACGATGTTCCAATAACATTAAGCCGTCGAGAATTCGTGTGATTCGCCAAGCGGCAAACGAGCGTTCGCACGTTCGAATTAAGGATTAACGATTACCGGATAACACGTTCTTTGTTCATCGAGCCGGCAGGATTCCCAGTAAAATTGCCTTGGCCACACACTGGTGGTCCGCTTATTTTCAATATGCGCTTGCACGCGCTCCTATTTAACGCGCAACTGTCCCGAGCGCAAATACGCGCGCACTGCTGCCTGCCATCGAGAAATTATGAACAACAAATTTTCGAGCGCCCAGCACTTCGCCGCCAATTGCAATCGCATTTTAATACCATCCTGGGGGCTGTTTGCTAAATAACTTAAGTTAATTGCATTTCCAATACGTCCACTTTTAATCGCATTTATGCACTGGCAGTTCGTTGCGCCAAAATTTTCGATAGCGAAATTATGAATTCTGAGAAGAGCAGCGACGATGAAAAGTGTAGGATGAAATGTGTCACATGGGGTGTTTCTAGAAGCAGCAATGCTATTGGCACGGAACGAGATCCGGGTAAAAGTCGAAAGAAGCCGATTGCGTAGAAAGGAGAGGGGCGATGGCAAAGCCGAGCATTAGTTTATTAAAGCCGATGATATCGTGATATCGACACGAGCTCCCTTTCCAGCATACTCTCTCTCCCCTCCCATTCTCTCATTCTCGCTCACTGCTATGCTCTCTTTGTCTTTCTTCAGGAAATATTTCAAGCCCGTTAACCAGACAGCAGGACATTTCTCTTGTCTCATTCGGCTACCGCCAAGATTTCTCCTCTTTCCATGCACATCTTCCTTTCTATACATCTCTGTCCCGGCCGATTCCACCTTCTCTTTTTCCGGACGACGGGCTTTCCACGAGGAGCAGCTACGCGAGTCACGTTCCCCTGTCGCGATCTGTTCCGCAGGATTCTACGTCTCTTTTCTCTTAAATCCTGCAGGGCTTCACCGCTCAGCACTCTCTTTCTCTCTCTCTCTCTCTCCACCCTGGCATTCCAAGACTCCAGGATCGTTTGCCAGAGGTGACGGTGGAATAGTTTCTTTTTTTTAATACGAATCCTACAACTTGACGATTTGTCAGGTTCAATCAATATCATATAGTTGAGCAGTGGAGATTTTATATGTTTCTTGGAATTTCGATACTTTAAATTGAATATTAATTTTTCCTCTTTATGATCGCAATTTCCAATATTATGTGCGCATCAGAATTATTCTTCGAATAAAAGTACAATCATTTCGATAAACGAACGTTGGAACGATTTTGCGTATTGGAAATTCTTTGTCTCACATTGAGACAGGTCTGTCTGTGAGCTGAACTCTTTCTCTTGACAAAACTCTCGTCCGTGTCGTCCACTTTCGCGCATTCTCATTTGCAATGTACGCCCGCTTGTCGTCGCCATCCTTTTGCCCCTTTTCACTTCGCCCTGCCTTCTTTTTCGCGGTCGAGCACTTTCTTTCAGCACTTGGCCCGACGAGCACAAGCTGTACGGCGTTACCCTTTTTCTCAGCGTCACAGCCACGCTTTCCTTACGGTACGTTCACATGCCACTTCCAGATGGAGGCGATGGATCCTCCGCGCTACTGCGAGAGAACGAGACTCTTCCAGTGGGAGAAGAGGGAGAGTGAAAGAAAAAGAGTAATTTCTGAATTACTCATCTGCAGTACTCTTAATTGCTCCTCGACGAGGAGCGACAGCTTGGATTAGGAGATAAATCAAGAAGAAGAGAAGCACTGAAAGCATAGTCGAGGGTCTTTAAGAGCAATGCGATGCATTGTTGCGATCCTCTCAGCTAGCTAGCTCTTCCTTGTCCATCTGAAACTCCGGTTGATCTCGAGACTGTGTCGCCGCTTCATTCTTTCGCCAGCAGCAGCACGCAGCGCAGCTTCATTTCTTTATTGCGCCCTTATGTATTCTTTGGAGCGCAATATTGAATTACATTGCTCTTTGAGAGAGCGCGGGCCACGCAATATTGCCTGGGAAAGTCTGGTTAGCTTGGCTGTCGCTTTACTGCAAAAGGATAATATCGACTTTTTCATTAAAGCTCTCTCGCAGGGGCCTCCTTCGCCCAGATACTGATTTTTCCTCGCCTATGTTCGTGTCTTCTTAATTCGAAATTATGCGTTGCGTTTTAGCACGAACCAGAGCAGTAAGCTGCTCAATTGAGACTTGGCTGCAGTCGCGTTATTCTTTATATCGCGCGACCTAAAGCGTTGCTGTTTCATTATGTTCGACTAAATCCATATTTTCCTTGTCTACCGTCTGCACGGCTTTCCTTTTGGAATTGCCGTTCTGCCAGTGAACGTTTCCATCCACTCTCCCTCTCTCTCTCTCTCGTTCGCTATTATGGTTTTGATAAGCGTTCGAAGTCATGCTGGCGGATAAACTTTCCTATTGAGCTTTCGATACACCATTTCAAATGCGATTGAATTTCGACTTCATGGTGACGCGACGTTTTATTCAACCCTTATAAAAGCTCTTGAAAATCGTATCAGCAATAATGTAATCGGAATAATTGTTTCATTGAAAAAAGATACGTCGTAGATTCGATGTGAGTGGGTGTCGATAATAGTGTGAGAGTGGACGTGACACATCCGACGAAGAAAAACAGGCAGGATAACGATGGGAATGCTTGCGAACAAGGACGATAAAAGAATACCGAGAAACACTTCAACCCTAATCCCAGACTAATCCTGGGCACACATTGTCTCTGGGAGCAATGGCATCCCTTAGACCGACCATCCTCAGCCCAGCCATCACTCTCACTTCCTCATTTCCTGCCGTTCTAGCAAACCCTCGCTCTCCTGTTCACCCTCGTCTACCCCATTCCTCTCTCGCACTTTTCTCGCTCGGCTGCTCTTTCGCCAGTTGGAATCCCCGCCAGTTCCAATTCCTCGAATCTCTTGAGGAAGACAGACTTTCCAGTAATATAAAAATTGCTTAGCGACATTTTTCAACTGTAATGATATTACAATTGAAATAAATAACGGGTGGTATTATATTATTAAAATTACGATGCAGAAGATTCACGGGTGATAAATAATAGTAATAATTAAGAAGAACCTAGAATATTAACTGATAAATATATAAGAAAGAAAAGTATGGAGCACATTGTTAGGATGACGAATACACGTATTCGACAAACTCGGGAAATGCAGAGATAAGAGTTTCCCTCTTTCTCAAAGAGCATCTGACATTGACGGATAATAAAGATCGTTGGAGCGCCACTCCCATGATACAAAGATAGCTTTGGTAAGCTGAAGTTCATTTCTCGGAAATTCGGGGGACAACTCGGAGAAGTATTGGAGCCGATCGGAGTCTTGGTCCGCGTTTGATTCCACTCTCGATCGGAGGATTGATACTGTACTGCCGGGGGTGGTTGATGCTCTGTGTTGTATTGTTGTGTAGGAGTTTCGGTGTGTGTTGTGCCGCGGGGAGAATCGGACCTCGGTTCAATGGAGGCGTGGAGCTGACGTGGATCGCTGGAAATAATAAAAGCAGGCTTCACCAGCAACACGTTGCTCCTCTGCGACGGCAAACCACGACAGCAGGGATGCAATGCCGTTCTCTTTACGATGAAATTCGTGCCGGGCGTTTCTGTTTTTCTTCCGTCCGTTCGTTTGTTCGGCGTTCGGTGCCGGCCGCGTCCGATTCGATCATCCACCAACCCAGCTGGATTGAATTCCCCGTCCGATTATCGCTCCCGTCGGGAGAATTGCCGCGGGACTTCTCTTATAAATATCTTGGACTTTCCTTACCCAGCATCCCATGGGCATCCTCTTCGCCAATGCACCATCGACATTCTCACGTTTATAAAACCATTTTCCTCTTTCTCTGTTTACCTACGCTTACCACACAGTCACTTCAAATAACGTCGTATATTATGAAATTATCATATTACTTTGACTTGTCATGTTTTTCGTCAGTAATAGTTACTGACATTCGTACACTCATACTAGTAAACGCACGTACAGGGTGTAACAGATAGATTGGGACCAGCTTTTTACCATTGATTTATCGGTAATACCGACATTGCGTAATTGGTTTGGTAACTGTGTAATGTCACTTGTGTTGTGTGTCGCTGAGCAGACGACACAAGTGACAAAAAAATGTGCGAAAAAATGAATTTTGAGCTAGGGCTCTGGAATTTATATCACTTGTTCCTTGATGCAAGAAAACATTCTCCACCAAATTTCAGCCCCGGAAAATGTCGGGAAGTATGAAAAACATGGGAAAAACCTCGAAAATGAATTATTCAGGATCGGTTTTCCATGTGTTTTCGGTACAATTCCGGCATTTCTGCCACTGGTTTCATGTTTTCTTTCCGTTTTGATACTCAAACAATCGAAATATCAAGCGTTCGTCCCAGTCCGAGAACCTTCGAAAAATCGAAAATTTGTGAAGGGGTACATATGGAAAAATGTGCGAAAAAATGAATTTTGAGCTGGGGCTCTGGAATTTATATCACTTCTTCCTTGATGCAAAAAAACATTCCCCACCAAATTTCAGCCCCGGAAAATGTTGGGAAGTATGAAAAACATGGTAAAAACCACGAAAATGAATTTTTCTGGATCGGTTTTCCATGTGTTTTCGGTACAATTCCGGCACTTTGGCCACTAGTTTTATGTTTTCTTTCCGTTTTGATACTCAAACAATCGAAATATCAAGCGTTCGTCCCAGTCCGAGAACCTTCGAAAAATCGAAAATTTGTGAAGGGGTACATATGGAAAAATGTGCGAAAAAATGAATTTTGAGCTGGGGCTCTGGAATTTATACCACTTCTTTCTTGATGCAAGAAAACATTCCCCACCAAATTTCAGCCCCTGAAAAGGTCAGGAAGATAGCAAAACGTGGAAGAAACCGTCAGAATCAGATGAAATGAATTAATCAGCCTTTGCGCTTAACATTACACGGCTACCAAAACAATCAGGCAATGACCGTATTACCGATATTTCGATGGTAAAAAACTAATTCCAAGCTATCTGTTACACCCTGTACATATTTTCTGTCGACAAAATAGTTTCTAGTAAAAAGTGTAAATTTAAGGAAGCTGCATTAGGTCAAGCGGGTAAGAACAGTATGATCGATGTCGTTTAGCACTTTAGTTTTATTTCACATGAGCAGTGTGCCGCTGTGAGAATCCTCTTAGAGCACTGGGCAAGAAGAAGGATCGCGCTGGCAGAGAGGCGGACGTTACCGAAGGGCATTAATTCTTTTCGCCGACTTTGTTTCGAGACACTTGAAGCGGGCCCGAGGAGGCAGAGCGGATGATCGAGAGGGGAAAATTGCGGGACGTCGAGGATGATTGATTATTTTCTTTCGGTGAAGTGGTTGTGCCACCGGCGGCTGATGCCGCCGTGCCGTGCCGCGCCGCGCCGCGTCGCAACTGGCTATACGCCGGGGGGGACCAGCAAGCAAAAGCTATGGCTGGTAGATGATAACAGAAGGGGGAGGGGAGGGAAGAATCACTCCATTATTATTCGAGTTGTTCGAGCTTTCGTTCGAAAGAAAGCGTGTCTCGTTCAGGCTGGTGTACGCTCCCTAAAATAATGACACCGGACATCTTCCCGCAAGGCAGGACCCACAGGGGAACCAATGACAAACCCCAATCTCACCCCTCCTCTCTTTCACCCCCCCCCCCCCCCCGCACCCTTAATATCTGTCGTCGAGGAAAGAGCGCGCGAGCGCGCACGTCGCCCAAGTTAATTGCGATATCTTTATGAAAGCCAGCGACGCGTAACGCCTGGCCCAGTTTCCCTGTAGCGATACGAAAACATTATCTCGCTCTGCAATAATCCACAAGTCGCATTTGTCTCGATCCTCCGCTTCCCCGTTTTCCCACGGAACTTGGAACTTCGTTCTTGACATCGGAGAAAGGAGGAACAGGTTAGAGGAACGCGGAGAAGCAAGATCTGCCCTTAATACATTGCCATTAAAG
Organism: Ectemnius lituratus; assembly: GCA_910593735.2. Classification (NCBI taxonomy): domain Eukaryota; kingdom Metazoa; phylum Arthropoda; class Insecta; order Hymenoptera; family Crabronidae; genus Ectemnius; species Ectemnius lituratus. The sequence continues at coordinate 17,673,894 of OU343037.1, read as the reverse complement.
TAATCACATTCCCTGAGGTACATATGCGTCCCGGATATTCCGAGAGTAATCTTCACAGTCGAACTCTGACGGAATGCCGTAATATCCCGGTGTGTATGTCTGTGTTGTATACTTTTGAAAATTTTCAATGATTTGTAGAAGTAATATGAGAATATGTAGTAAAGGATTTTTTAATTCGCGTCATTATTTGTTAGATAAGGTGGGAGAAAAATTAGAGAACCGTACTAATGCGATTGAGAAAATTATACTATATGAAAGTACTGATAAATTAAACGAGGAAACTAATTTCATGAGTGCGTTGGCAATGCGCAATCGAATCAAGCATGGTACACTGGTATTTGCGTTAATATATCGAGGGAGAAAGGAGCAATCGCCCACGAAATGTTCCCGTTATTTCACGCTAAGTGAAGATATTTTTTTGCTACATAGCTATTTACTGATCCGCCATAACCAGTGCTTGTTCGGCCGACGGTAAACAACGAGCCAATAACTACGATCGCAGTGCCGATCGGGGCAAATAAATTCACGGCAAGGTACGCGCGCACCCGGTGTACACGAGTGAGATAGCTTTTCGATTCGCAAACTCTTCGTCCTATGAATATACTCGGGAAAAAAAGAGGAGACAGATATCTGCGGAAGGCTATCAAGAAAGTCAGTAGGATTACATAATTGCAATGAGGAGTGCGCACCGACACAAAACTGACATCAGATCGTTCTCATTTTTTTTTTTTTAATAACTATCCAGTAAATGTTCGCTTCTCCGAACTGGGATGCTGGGCGATCGAACATCACCACCGTCATTACGATTACCTGGCGGGTGGCTGCATCCCATTCCACATACACGTGTATACGTGCACCCTGCAGCATTTCTCTCTCCTCTCTTCTCCGTATCATCTCTATCTTACTCTCTTATACTCTATCGTGTACGCGCATGTGTTCTCCTTCTCGAATCTTTCTCATTTTGTGCGGCGAGTGCAGTGTGAAAAGAGCGGGCCGATGCCGTTCTTAATCATCGAAACGATCCCCGGCGTACGTCGTCGCGCCTTTCTCTCTAATGCTGGTTTTCTCGCCTCGCATCGTCACACTATTTCCTCCGGCTTCTCTCTTTCTCTTTCTCTCTCTCTCTCTGGTGGAGGTAAAATGCGGGTGGCACGTTGTCTAGGCTATCTGCCGTGAGACAGCCTGTCGGGGGATGCTGCGGAGGGAGTGTGGCGTGTCGAGATGATAGGAAGTGTGAGGGGGTGGTGGTGGTGGTGGTGGTGGTGGTGGTTGGGCCTAGGTGAGAAGAAAGCCGGGGGAAGAAAGCCGCAATGGGACAAGGCGAGAAACGAAGGGGGAGGTTTCCGGCCGTCCGCACGGGCAAAGGGAAATCCCCTTTCAGGAATTCCTTGTTTCCGACCTCGATCGATTTTTTCCCTCGCGACCTGCAGCGCGCCGCTTCTCCCCTCCGAAAGCACCCTGCACCTTCCATCTCTCGAGTAGAAGATGCCATCGAAACCGCGGACAGCCCAGACTCGAAATCTGGATCTCCGACGTCGAGATTGTCCTCTCGTTATTCGTTACCTGGCAGATCAAACTCCGAGCTGCTATTAGTCTCCGGATGATCCTCGCCGCGTTCCAGTCTCCCTCGTACCGCCCCTCACCACTGGCTTCAATGCGTCGCTGAATAATAGTCGTGAACATCTGGAACGCTCGGCTGCATAGTACGACTATTCTATTTTCCCTGATAATGGAGGATATCTCGCGGATAGCGAGAGAATTATTGTTTTGCCTGCTGGAATCGACGCCTCTCCTGTCTTTCAATAGCCACCCTTGCCAATCTATGTCAGTAGGAATATTTGTTATGTTTATAGCTCGCTATTCTAGTGGCTCCTTTATCAATATTGTATTTACCACTATCGCTTTTACTATTTCATTATTAACATTATTACTATACATGATTCATTGGTTTGCATCACCAACTATCTATGTCACCAGTAATATTCTAGTCTAACATTGTATTTAGCACTAGGGTTTTTCTACCATTTCTAACATTATTAATACACGCGACTCCTTGGCTAGGCACGAACACGAAACGTTGTTGGACTGGAGTTACTACTGCTACTAACGAGCACTGTATCCCGGGGGCAATTTCATTTCGGGATGTGACGAAAGTTATGTCAGCTGTAAAATTGCTCCAAACGAAACGCGTGATTCTAAAGCTCGTGCCTGTCAGAGGGTAAAGAGAGCGAGGGAGAACAAGTCAGGGGTTGAGAGAAAGAGGGGAAAGGCAGTGAGGAAGGGCATAGGAGAACACCAAGCTGAATTCGGCAGGGTACTCGTAACCATTCGCGACATTTACGAGCGCGCATTTATGTATCTGACCTACTGAAACACGAAACTGTTCGTTGGAAGCGCAGAGAAGGGATAGCCGAGGTGTGCATTGAGTTGGGAAGGCTGCCGAGTTTGGTGGAAGGTGTAAAAGGAAGAATTTCAGGAAGAAAATACTCGCTCGAACGTTGACAGTACTGGTTTCGATGCTTGACGAGAAAAGAAAGAGCCCAGTCACGTGCCATTGGTGACCTCTTACATATGCATAGCCAGGAGTTCGAGACTATCCTGCCGATTTCGTAGCAAATGAGTGAGGAAAGTCCTGATGATTCTAAGTGTACGGGATCCGTTTAAATGGAACTGCTACGTGACCGGGATCTTTTTCCTTAGCCTTCCTAGCCGCTCTTCTTCTGTCGTCGTCTAATCCTCCTTCACCCATCCCTTCCCGGAGGGAAAAAGCTGCTGCTGCTGCTGCTGCTGCTGCTGCTGCTGCTGCTGCTGCTGCTGCTGCTGCTCTAAACGAGTTCCAATCCGCCCGTTGAATTTTCACGCTCGCAAACCGTACTGATTGCGAGATAAACCCGTGTATATGCATGACAGAGTTACGAGCGCATAGCACACAGCCTGGTATAGTAGGACACAGAAGTTGCGGCCTGTTATCAGAGGCGCAGAGCATGTACGGGCGCGCTCGCGCGCGCGCGCGCGCGCATGCTGAGTTCACCGAAGAAATGGGACTATCGTGGAAAGTTTGGAATAAAATATAGGGGGCATCCGGCTCCGACTGACCTTTTTCCACGGACATGCATACAAATGACATTGCCTTGAGAGACGGACCGACAGAAAGAGAGGGAATGAGAACTGGAGAGACAGATAGAGAGAGCGAGAGAGAGAGAGAGAGAGAGAGAGAGAGAGATTGCTATGAAATGAGAGGGATTCCAGCACGTCTGTAACCAGAAACCACAGCCGTTGACGGAGACGGATGAACAGTAGACCAGGATTTCGGTATTTGCATTCATAATTTCGGTGCCAAAGCTCTTCTGCTCGCGCGCGCCACCGCCTGGCAAGTACCGCGCGGCTAAATGAGGAGTCCACGGCAACTTCAGGGGAAATGGAAGTCCCTCCTCTCAACTTGAAACAGAACCGCACTCTATTTGCAAGCCCAGACGCACACGTATCATTCGGCGTACAACATTAAAGGCAAACAGGAAATTTTCCTCGCCGCTTGGACCTCACCGTTGACTTATCCTCCGAACGAAATATGAATTTCACATCGCCGACCACAGGATGGAGGGAAAAAAATTCCCCAGCCGTCACGTTGCCACTGATAAATTCGTGGATACGTGAACGTGTTGTGCAAGAGGACAGATACTCTCTGTGTAAATCTCTGGCAAGAGAAAAAAACTCTGTCAGTTCATTTACAATTCTTGGTCAAGTCTGAAGGACGAAACATTACCTTCGCTAATACTACTGATTATCAATTTTCATATTATCTTTTAAAAATAGCAACAATATTTGATACTTTATACGATAGGAAACTAAACAAGTAAGTCAATTATACCAGAAACAGGACAAAAGTAAAAACAGTCTTTAATTACAGACACAGAATTGGTGCTAAGTAGGTCGATCAATTGGTAGTATCTATTTGCAATCGTTCACGTTTATCATACATATGTCGTCGAAGCTTTGTTACCAGAGGGTTGCCGGGGGCACTGCTATGAAATACAATTCGGCTAATGAAACCTGGGAGGAAATATTTGCCTATGCGATTCCATCCCGATAATGCAGGGCACGCGTATGCAGTGGGTGTACAGGAAATCCTGTTTATCCGGGGTTCTCCTCTTATGACTACGATTATTGTTATCACCGGCTATAATCAGAAGTAGGCGAGGCTAAATGAAACAAGGTAGCGCCGCAAGGGGATGGTTCGCACCCTCGGGAAAAGATCGAGTCCCTGGAAATTCGGTGGGAAAAGGCGAAGAGGCACTCGCAGGGCAGGCGGCCATCATGGGAATATAGAGCGAAGTAAAGATGCAGGAATGTGTCTGTTATGGGTGAAAAAGTCCCATAGACTCTGGGATATGTGTGTGTGTGTGTGTGGAGGGGCTGGAGAGAAGAGGACACGCGGCTGCCTACGGTAAAGATCCCCGGGGCGTGCGAGATTATCCTGCCAATTTCCGTGGAAATCAGCGGCAGTGGGGTAGCAACCCTCGGTACGATCTTAAGCGCGTCTCTCTCTCTCTCTCTCTCTCTCTCTCTCTCTCTCTCTCTCTCTCTCTCGCGCGCGCTTTCTCGGTATAAATAGCGCCGCCGGCGGACACGCCACTCTCCCTATAGAGCACCCCTTACACCCTCTTTCTCATCCTCTCGCACTCTTCTTTTCTTCCGCTCTTCCACCTCGTTCATACCAGTAGTCGAGCTACTTCAAATCAATCCGATTGAATTCTTCAAGCTCTTTATAAATGCGAACTTATCACTTGCCATGTCTCGAGTATCAAGTAAAAGATATTGCGTATACGATGACTTGATAATTGAAACCGTATGCATTGACGCATTTTAATTGAATATTTGTAATGATCGTCTATTGATGCTTATTCTATCAATACGAATTTAAAATTCGTATAACTCGAATCCAAAGGACGCGGTGTCAAGTGGCATGGCTAATGTGAACGAGACTTTACTCTCCCTTTTCTGCTCTCGAGCACTGCCTTCGGGTTTGCCAGGGCGGCTCGATTCCCGAAAGGGAGAGCCGCAGTCTCGCACAAAGAATTCCTCTGCCACGTACCTGTAGGATTCGAGGTTGCTCTTGTGAATTCCTCCCCAACACACGAGGCACGATTCCCTCTCTCTCTCTCGTTCTCTCCCTTCGCGAAAACGAGCCCCAGTGTTCTCTGCTTTCAAATCATAGCCCGCGGAATTATCTTTCAGTCTCGCTGTGCTTGCCGTTTTGTTTCCTTTCAACGACCACCGCCGGCGTGCATTGTCCCCCTCGAACCCCTCGTCCACTCTTTCCCATTAGGTTTCTACTTTCGTTCGTAGACCGTCCGCCCCTCATTTAGCACGTATTAGCACCAGTATTATGAATTCTAATTATCCTGCGGCGGACGGCTTCACACAATTCCGTCCCCCCGAGTATCCTCAAATGACTCTATCAACGCACACTACTGCTCGCTGTCCTTTTACAAAGTGCTTCGCTGAAACCCCACCAATGTAGCAATATATGGGAATAACCGTAAATAAAATCGTGTCTCGGTGATTCCATTTCGTCTGATTTTTCCATTATCTCAAATGACTTTTCTGTATTTATCTTTTCCCGATAAATATTTATTAACACACTATGGATGTTTATGCAAAGATTATTTGTATAATTTAATTAGTTTTTATATCAACGAAATATCAATAAATTAATATAGTACTTATTCAGTACTTCAACTTCCGCCGCATAGCAAGTACAGAAACCGTTGTCAATGGTAATATCTCATATTTGCTACTGTTCCACATTAGTTATAATTTTATACTGAATTATCTATTTGCTCTTGCACAATTTAGAACAGCGATCCAACGCCAGAGCGGCTGAGCACGCATATGCTACTGATATAGCATACGTGCGACTGAACTTTAAAGCCGCACCAACCACCGTGCGCGCGCGCGCGCGCGCGGTTGCAGGGAACAAATACAAATTGGCGAGATTCTCGGCTGCACGAGCATCGCCGGTAGTTAGCATCGATCGGTCGAGCGAGCAAGCGGTCCACTAAAGTAACCGGACTTTATGCGAGCCAGGCAAGTTCGTAGATCCCCACTAGCAGATATATATGCGGCGAGCGCTCCATGTAAATGCCATCGTTGCCGACTCATGAATATACTTACAAGTGTGCAAATAAATTTGAAGAGAGAATATAAAATTACATTCAATGAGAGCAGCAAGCCTTGATTCGGTAAAAGTTCCCACTGGCAACATGTAGAATTGAAATCTCTGCTTGTGAATTGCCAAGAGACAAAAGCGACTGGCCAGAGTTACGGATTGAATACACTCGGCGTTTCTAATTCGTAGATGCGCCCACTCGTAGGATACACAGGATCCAGGATGTTGCTGGATAGTAGTTTCGGAGTAGCTCGAGCCACGCAAAAGCTTTAGCGGCTGGCTGCAAATTATCCCGCTTGCCACGTTGCCAGTGTTGAATGACTTCGTTTGAATGAACGTAATAGGGAAGCTTGGCCGCTCGCGCTCTCCCAGACAAGGTGTACCAGCTAGTGCACGATTCACTCGGTTCGAAGGGGAAAGAGCGGAGTATGCCTCTGGCTAAAAGAAAAGGTAGCACCAAGCAAAGAGATACATGCGTATACACTATCTATCTAGTGCAACAACATTCAAGCAGGATTGAAAGTAACGCGCATAGATAGATAGCGCGTCGATAAAACGGCTGTGAAGATCTCGCGATAGAGAAAATTCAAGATCGTTCTGTCAATTCATAAGCAAACCAGCTTCGTCATCTTCTTGTTGCCTCACTGACAACCAATCAAATACGTACGTTTTTTTTGGCCTCCCTCGTCTTTTCAAATGCGCGTCTACATATTTCCTGTGACAAGCGATGCAAGTTATATGTTGGATGCTGGGTGTTTATGATAGTTGAGACTCAGGAAACATCTGAGTAATGCATCTCTGTTAATAGTGCTTGACTATTCAAAGGTGTATCTAAGTGTTATAATTTCCAAGTGACGCGTAACCAGCAGATGTCTGTGTCAGTTGTCGTATAGGATGGCAGTAATTTCGCAAGAGCGTCATTCTCCTCTGAATCGAGGTGGCTGGAAGTTCATTTTTCCGTTGCGACGCGTGTGCGGCGCTAGCGTTGCGCGTGCGACAGACTGTTAAGAGTGGTGCAAAGTGGAGCAGGATGGAATTCTGTCATAGGCGAAATTTCCTGCGCGGTACGCTGCTGAATAAGCGTTCCTCTATATCAAGTTTATTGAACGTTCCTCCTCTTCCCTGGCGACGAGGAACTTATGTGCTCCACACGTCCGCGTCGGCCTACGAACATCCTGCTCCACTTGCCGTCGGCGTACATGGTACGTGGTCTTCGCGACGACGCGACGCGCCGACAGACGACTATAACAGAGCTGTACGCTCTCTGTGGATAGTATTTGCGCTTGTGGGCCGAGTCGATTGCGTGCGGATTCCGGAACTACTTATGGCCACGTGGGAGCGCCGCGCCGCGCCGCGCCGCGCCGCCTCAGATATAACTTCAACTAGGAGTTTCGACAACGTAAATTGCCCGTCTCGTGCCCAGTCGACTGTTTGTCTATGGTTTTCCGTGCGGTTGTTGGATCGCGTGCGAGAATTTCGGTTGGCTGGGTGTGACGTCAAGTATATTTAATGAAATGTTTAAACCAAGCCCAATACTATAAGCCATTAATCCTTTACACACGACAGACTGTTACTGTACTTTGTCACGCACGTGGTTTAGAATTCTGTTACGCTTAATGTTTCCAGTATTTGTTTATTGCGCTTGTACAGCATTACTCTGCATTGTAATGTATGATGTGTAAACTGTACAATTGACCTTTAACATCCCGCTTTACTATTACCATGCATTTACGATTAGTGCAGAGTTATATTAAATGTTTACGGATTTACAATTGTATTAATGTATACTTCAAGAATGACCAATTTGAATGACAGTTGATAGCAAGGAGATTCAATTTCTAATGAAAATATCATATAATTAAACAGACACCTTGCATTAAAAGGCTGTTTCTTTACAAATGCATTTTTTACAACATACCAACCTGGTTCCAGTGGTTCCTGGGTAACGGTATTGTATAGGCTCTCAGCCCTATTATTGTTAACTCAAACAGACGGCACATTTCCCTTGACTTACTTGCTGGTTCAAAGAAAACGGCGAAATGCGTGCTTTTCCGCAGCAATATAAAGCGAAGGAGGTCACAGAGAGCAAGGTTTACACGAGGTTGCATGAAGCGCGAGCGCAAGAATGTGAAGTTCAAACCGTTAACTTTCAAGCAAAACTGCTTTAAGCGCAACCGCGTGGATTTTCCTTCTCTCTGGCGATGGTGGGTTAAAGCTGGGAAGAAAAATACACATTCACACACAGATGCATAGGGTAAAACCAGCAGACCATTAGCTATGAAGTAGCCAAGGTGCAGAGTGGAATCGGATATTATCGTATAGAAAATGTCCAGTTCTTAGCCGTATGGAAAGAGTTGGCTAAGCCGCGCATGATGCGCCAGTGCACAAAGCATGCGCGAGTATATATGTGAACGAGAATTGCGGCCCAGGAACGAGAGTGTTCGATTATCGGCGATATTTACGCGATGCCAAGCAGTTCACCGTGAAATGAGAAATCCGAACTTCCCCAGCGAATGCGAGCGGCCACGATTGAAACGCCAACCGTAATTGGCATACGGCACTCTCGGAATTTTACGCGCGTGCTTACTGCAAACGTGCGCCGCCGCCGCCGCCGCCGGTACTTAATTGTTCTCGAACGATCTAACGAATGAACATCACCCACGTAGACTACAATAGTACGTATTCCAAGTGGAAGTGAATAAATACGAAATGTAGTCAACAAATGGATACATATATAAACTGACACATTCATATTTATTTGCTCGAAAGCCTCCTCCATTGCAATGTTCAATAATGCATCGTTGATAGCTCTCTTGTCAATTGCGAATCATTGATAGTTTCTATTACAAATTGCACGAATACAATATTTATTAAAAAATCAAATAAACATAACTCTATAACGTATCGATATCAAACCTCAATTGATACTTCAAACATGAATTATTCTCATAGTTGCATATAAGTCTTATCTTATATAAGAGACATCGTTGAAACTCGAAACAAGGAATACATTGGAGAATGTATAACAGAGTCAAGTACATAAGCGAGGCGAGAGAGTCGCCGCCTCGCATAATCACACATACGTAGATACCGAATAGCATAATCCGATGTCACGTGCAGCAGCCACCGGTTGGCTGTACGTGTGAAACTCGTCAGAACTTTGATAGAACTCAAGATTATCTCGCCAATTCCAGAGGAAATCGGGAGAATGAGCGGCGAAGGTTACGGGGCGCATGTGTGTGTGTGTGTGTGTATGTGGGCCCCGCAGTGGTAATGCGAAGTGCGAGACTCGAGTAAATGGGGGTTGCCGCATCAGGTTCTCAGTGCCTTGCACCCTGTCAGCTTCAGCGAACGTGTGACACTCGCTGTACAGAACTAGCGTACTATCTAATGGAGCTGGTACATCCACGTACAGACACACACACACACACACACACACACACACACACAGACATGTTGGAAGGTGGAGATGGGTGCGGAGAAGCGTGCGAGGTCTCAGCTTGCAACAGGTTCTCGTCAGGCAGGGCTCGAATCGAACTTCCCTCCTCTTCGCTTGGCGAGGATCACACTTGCCGGGGGTGAAAGAGCAGTAACGGCTGCGATACCGTAAGAAGATCATCCAACCTCGACCAATCGAGTAATTAAATCCTCACTCTAAACCTCTTACGATAATTCAAGCCATTCACTATCGGATACCGAAGCACTCCTTTCTCTTTCTCTTTTCTATTCTACCCTTTCTTCTTCAATTCGTAAGCTTTTACCGAAAAATCGACTAGTGTGTCGACGAGCTTTTTTCTTCGAGCGAACATGGATACGCGTGTTACACTTTTGCCTCTTTCAGTATCGAAATGGAAACCAACCAGCCACCACAGTTGCATTCCAGTGACAAGCGATTTTTGTGTTATTCAGTGGACTCGTTGCTCGGCCCACCGTGAGCGTAACGCACTCAGCGTGGTGCTGGGCGAAAATCTCGTTATATTTTTAATTTCTCCTGTCCGGCTGAAAAATATTCCACCGCAAAACTTACCGCCAGTGGGATATGCCTGGTGTGTGTGTGTGTGTGTGTGTGTGTGTGTGTTCCACGCTCATTTTTGATAGCGACAATTTCCAACCGCTATGCTCTCTTTTACCCGAGTTTGAAAGGTTACGCCGTATTTCAAGCGAGCGTTAATGACGCTTCACAATAATTTTCAAATGCAGAAAATCGATGGTATATTTTATAGAGAATAAGTTGGTTTATTCAAAAACGACAAAACGAACATAAAAACAAATGAAAAGAAGACATTTTTTAGGCGATAGTTTTATGAGTTTTTAATAGTCTACAGTTTTCAACATTACTTTTAATCATGGAATATTCCCATGGCTGGTAGATTTAAAGGTACCACTGAAGGACATCCATTCTAGTTACTGGCATTTAGCAATGAATCTATCCTGCAAGGTGATATACCTCTCTCGAAAAACAGTCGAGACTGCCAAGGTGGAGGGGAGGACGAATAAAAGTGTACAAGCGTGCAGACAATGGCCAATTCCTTGTGGATTCTTATCAGCCTTGGAAGAAGAGAGTGTATACAGTGGATCGGGCTACTTGAGCGGCTCTTAAACGCAGCACGCCCGGGGACAGAGACGCTTAGCGAAGAGGGTGCAAGGGCATTAAGGTGTATAGGTAGGAAAGAGAAAAAGGGAAGGAAAGCGGGCAGGCATCCAGCTAGGCAGAGCCAGTGAGCCAAGAGGAGCGCGGCAGTAGCTCTAAGGGAAGACGCGCTAGTACTGACCGGAAGAGAAATGGAGCCGAGAACTGCGGCCTGCGAGAGAAAAGAACAATCAGCGGAAGAAAGTAATCGCTTCTGGCCAAGCTTTTCCTTGCTCTTGCCGGATAGGACCGTCGCTGCTGCTGCTGCTGCTGCTGCTGTTGCTGTTGCTACCGGATTGTGTCGCGCACTTGCGAGAAGAGAAACGGCGACAATGCTTCGCCAGTTGTTACTGCAATGGCTAAACTCCCCCCTCACCTTCCTCGTGTACCGGGTGCTCATGGAAACACAGGGTTTGTTCTCCAGTATCCTTGCGAACGCTGGACCGAATGGCATGGAAACTCTCCGGCTATAGTGATTCCAACTGGAGAGGGCAATCATAAATCAAAAGTCCTGAGCGGCGGCGCATACCTGCTACGCCGTAGCATACTATGCTACCTCTGCTGGAAGTGGCGCGACAAAATTCGGAAGTTCCGCTAGGCGCTCGCGGCGCCGCCACCCATGGCTCATTCAAGAGGACGCGCCCGACACTTGTAACGAGCTTGCGAACGGTCCTGTCCAGGATGAATGTGACCTCACGGACCACCGCTCTTGGCAATCCTACCCCACTGCGAAAAATACTACCATCGCTCGCTGCCGGATGTGAACGAGTTTTAGAAAAGATCAGGAAATAAAAGGCGAACCTTGGCCATTAAGTGATCATTGTTACTTCCATTAATTGGTGAATAGTTCTATCGTTTAGCTTGCCAATCTGTGTTCGCCATGCTTGTTAAAAAGAATAACGAAATAGAATACATCGGGAAAAGAAAGATATTGTATCGTATTTGGAACAGTTTGAAAGGTTTACAAATAGGAAGACTGCACGTTTTCGGTAGCCGATACAACGTATTGGTAAAAAAAGGACTGGTGTACTTGTTACTATTTAAATAGATTCGATTTCACATAGAAAAGTCTCTCTTTTGTAACACGAAGAGGTAACAATTTCGAAAGTATCAGGAAACGATAATTTCTCAAATCAGAGTCGTACATGCTTAAAGGATTCTCTTCCTTTTACGAGGTAGCTGCTAGGATTTTTATGTGCAAACAAATCCTGATAGTGAGTAAAATCCCCACTCTGTAGATAAACTTTAGCTTCACACTGACAACCAAGCAGAGTATCCCAACACACTTACACTCTCTCTCTTTCCACTTCGAAACGAGTAACAACCAAAGCCGCTTTCCCAGAGTCCAGATAAAACGAGTGAAATTGAAGTACCGGCAATTGCATTAAGGACGCCATGCAATATGCCTGTCCCTTTAATATAGCTACAGCGAGACAAAATTTCCGCATCCACAGGGAGGACGGGAACTACATTATGTCGCTTGGCAATCTGGTTGGGCGAGCAGGGTGGTGGTGGTAGTGGTGGTGGTGGTGGAATAGCGTGGTGCCAGGGAAGTTTCCGAGTGCACGGGAAATTTCTCTCAATTGTCACGGTGAATGATTAATAAGCCGCGTTAGCGCGATCTTCAGTGTCTGCCCGACGTGCATAACGAGGAGGAGCTGCTCTCATCCGCCCTCGTAAGAGGAATAATCGTAATTTCGATAACTCCACTTCCAGCCGAACGAGCAACCGTTTAACAATGGAGTGTGCCGTAACCCCGAGCACAATTACTCCTGGGAACAGCGACGACAGCGGCGCGACGCTGCCACGCTAACATTCCTGGGGTATCAAGTTTTAGGGAAAGCTAAACGCCCGAGGAAAGCCGACAACAAAAACGAGAACTGGTAGGAGAAAAATTAGTAGAGAAGGTAGAACGAGCGAATAACTGTTTCGCGTGGATACAATTTCCGGTATTAATGCAGGCTCTGCGGTTAAAAGTGCCGCGGCGCTGAGAGAGACAAAGTTGGGGAGTTGGGGAAAAAGGGGAGAAAGAAGGGGAAGGGTGGTCTACGCGGAAATTCGAGTGAGGAACGATTTGTACGTAAATACAACTACATACATACATGCATATACACATATATCCAAGAGTGAGTGTGGGTGGAATAAAAGTCGCGCTCGCAATTGCCGCTCGCTCGGCAAACACAACGGCGGCGCGGCGCGGCGCGGCGCGGCGCGGCCGAGGGTTTAGCTGCAAATATAACTTTAACTGCGCTAAATAGGATACTCCAGCGAAAGCCTACCCCCCCCCCTCCCTCCCCCTGCCTTCCGCTTACCCCCGCCGGCAACTTTTCCCGGTTAAAAACAAACTCGTCAGGAATGTAAAATATACGTGTGTGTGCGCGCGCGTTGGCTCACGTTTGTATATTCGTATGCCTGGCGGGGCGGCGCCGCCGCATGCAGAGTCCACTTGGAAAGCCTATGTGCAACCCCATTTAATATAAACTGCTTTCCGTAAACGCTTTACATTACTTGATACTTCAACCAGCCTGATAGTGTGTGTCTCGCCGGCTTTTTCTCTCCCTCGTTGCATGACCGAGTAAGCGTATACCCGACCTATATACATGTATTGCCTGGTACGTGTTGTGAGTGGAAATTTAAGGTTACGGTCCACTTCCAGCAGGGAATCCTTACTTCACAATAGATTTCGAGAAAACAGCAGGCGATCTTACAATGGAGCGATATGAAAAGCCAAAGTACTGAAAAACCCGTGTATATCGCAGCGCTGGTTACGCCAGAATTATAATGCACATGAATGGAATGCACAGGTTCTATCGTGACTGGTTGCATAGAGTACACTGCTTTTTCCCGAGACACTGTCACGAAGAAAGGATAAAACGCATAATTCAATTGGGCAAGCAACAAAAACGTCTGCGAACAATGCTCTTATTTATGAATAGCAAGGCGCGCGAGTGTCAGTTTATAATCGTGTTGATCAAGTATTCATAGCGAGTCAGAATTGGGGGGGCGGCGAAGAGAAGGATGGGAAGAGAAGGGTAGGGCTTAATTTAGAAGCAACAATCGCGAGTGTTTCCCATCTCAAGTGCTGCGAGGTGGAATTTATTAAATCCGGGGTGTAATATTTCTTACGGCAAGGGCGTACCAAGTCGGCGAGGGGAAGGGAGAGGAGGGCTTGCTGACCATTATTGCTACGGCCGATCTTAAAATTCTTTTTAACGACCCCAGGAAAGAAATAAACGTCGAGGGCGAAAGAGCCCACCCTGTATAACTATAGAAATCGGAGCCGGGGCACTAAAGCATCTGCCAAGCGGATTTCTTCCCTTTCTCTCTCCCTTTCTCTCACTCTTCTTGTGTTAGCCAGGGATGAGCGCGGCGAACTTTCAGGATTGTCCTTCTCCCCAGACGCTCGTAAACAAAAAGTCGGCCTGAGTCGGCGAGAAAGAGCGACGAGGAGAGGTCAGTGCAATTAGAGGTAATGTTTCAATTGAACAACGAAAGTGAGAAAGAAAGCGGTACAATAAATATCCCTCTCCTTCCAACCGACGATAAAGAAGAAAGGCCAACTTTACGATATCTCTCTCTCTCTCTCTCTCTCGCTGGACCCTTCTCCAGGGATCAGGCTGCGACGATTCTTTCGCCAAGGTTGCGACACTCGTTCGTCCTCCAAAGTACATCTTTCCCGCCGCTACTGCCACCCGATACACTCTTCTCTCAGACCGTTAAGAGGATTGCACGACGGCCAATGAGGGTACCGGTGATCCTAGGAATTGTATCATCGCCTCTTCGCTCAACCATTAGTGGGCCGACCTTGTTAAACGGTGGTGGGGAGTGCAACAGTGGAATAATTGGACATTTTCAGGCGACGAGGTCTCTGAAACGGTCGATAGGTGTGCCTCCGGCAGACGTGTGTCTCCGGCATGAATATTCGTTGCGGAAAGCGCGATTACCGGCAACCCCCTCTCTTCTCTTCTCTTGTCGCCGACCACCCTTCGTTGCACGGTTCTCCGCAACCCTGGCGAATGGATGTAGCTACACCGGCATCGAAGAGAAAGGGGAACCCAGGCAAGGATAGTGTGAGATCGCAATATCCGTTTTTGCACGACGAATTAATAGGTTCCTGGGACTTAACATTTGTCCATCGCATACATACTCTCCACGTGTGTGTAAATAATGTATTCCGTGTGTGGCGTGATTGGTGTGGAAGTCGATGAAAAATATTGTATTTTCAGAGAGCACTCGAACCGTAATCGCAAAAATGTTGCAAGTGCATATATGCAAAATAGGTAAAACCAGCGGAAACGGATGCAAAGAGGAGCTCTGCAAAATTTGCGAGGCCACGTACCTTGGATTAAACGATCACCGGATATGCGATAAGTAGAGCGAGCGATTAATAATCCACCCGACGCGCCCAGCATACGAAAATTTCGGATTTAAAATGACGTATTTCTCTTAGACGCTTGATCCTCTCGAGAAATAGTAGCTCGTTCATTAACAATAAGAGATAACAAAAATTAGCATAGCTACGTAGACAAATGTATATTACACATGCTACAACTTGACACGCCATTGGAAGGTTCTACGAAAAGCTATCGGATACTATGTAATTCCTGCGACTACTAGCGACCACCACGTTGAGAGAGCTCTCTCAACGTGGTGCGGTCGAAATGTCAACCGGTTAATTAATTTCCAGCGTCCTCCTTAATTAATCCAGCTGATTGAAAGGAAATTCGGAGTCAAAGGCTGTGCCAGGGGGAAAGAGAAGGCGAGCGAGCGATCCATTGGTGGCGCGCGGTTAAAGTGCCGAGAGGGAGAGTGCGGCGTGTAACTTGTTTATTGAATTCCTACGTACTCGAAGCGCGGCCGGGTGGAGTCTCGCCGGCTAAATGCCTGGGAAAGGGGCGAAAAGGCGGGACGGAGTGAGGGAATGTTTAAACTCGACGAAGTGAATTAAGAGTATCGAGTAACCCAAGGAAGTTGGCGGGCTTCAAGAAATTAGCAAAGTTTGCACCGCTGAGGTACAGGGTTCTCTCACCGGGCGTTCGTTCTGCCACGTGAAGTGCAGCCGTGGAAATATCGCTTCAATGCGTTCGAGAAATGGAACCGCGTCGGTCTAAATCGAGTCGTAGTTCCCCCTCCTCTTCGGATAAATGTAATATTTTCACGCCACGATAGTCGGTAGGAAGTTAGCCGCAGACTCACTGCTGCTACCTTTCCTATCCAGAGCTCTGCTTCTCGCTTTCAAGCGCTTTTAATCAGTGAGCAACAAAGCTGCTGCTGCTGCTGGTGCTGCTGCTCCACTCGGCTCACTGCTGGCAACTCATTTATCTGCGATCAATGCCCACTCGAACTCTACCGGTCGAGCGAAGACCGTTTTCTTCATAATTACACCTTAACATCGGTCGACCACAGCTAGCACAAACCCGTCTGGACTTTCTCGAGATTATTCAGTTGGGACGAATCGTACTGTACGAATACGAAGACATGACTAGTGTTTGAGACTACAGGAGACCGACAATAAGACTATCAAGGATATTGGAGGTTAGCGCATGACTCTCTAGCAGACTCACCGGGCACACCAGCCATTCTTGATACAAAGGGCAAGAGACCTACGATCGAGTGGCTGTGCACTGCGCCGGAAAGAGATCAAAACCTATAGCCGCACAATAAAATTCCGTGCTGGGTCTCCGCACGGAATTTTAACAAACACTCAAAGTCCCCTGGGCCGCAAGCCGTCTTTTCACTGGCTCGGAGAGTGGCGCGCGTGCGAGGAAATGCAGGGCGCACGACGGACTTTAACACTGAAGGAAGGGGAGCGATCGTTTTCGTATCGCCTGGAATTTAATATCCACGAATTTATTCGCCAATGCCGAGAGCTTTCACGGTTACAGCCGTAGCAGGTGGGCCTCTTTCCCTCTTTTCTATCCTCTCTTACCATCTCACTCACTCTCTCTCTATCCGCCACAGCCTGTCCCGTTCGCTCACTCCATCCCCCTTTTTCTCTGGAGCAAGTGTAGCGTGGCTCGGGCGCACTTATCGTCGAACGAGCACTCGAGCCACTCGTAAACCGGATAAAAATCGTGGCCGCGCGATCCTACACGGCGGTAAAACGCTTCTTTTTTCACGCTGTCGCTCACGCCCTTCCTACCAACGCAGACAGCGCGCTACCAGCGCCACTCTTGCCGCAAACGCTCCAATCGCCACAAGGCCATTACGCTTTGCCACTGGACTCTCAGCAAGTGTCTGCTAATATAAGCCCTCCTAAATCATTCCGAGCGTTGGGCGGACCGCAAGCCCTGCTGGAAAAAGCGTGTGCCGGCCACTCGAAAGTTCGTACATCAGCCGAGAGTGAGTGCACGACAGGACGCAGCTTCCCACCTGAAACGCACTGCACAATGTATAGTGTTCTCTGTACAAGAGTTGACGAGGTTTTATTACTGGTCGAGACCTTCATTCACTGGATTGCCAGCAATATTGAGTTGGTGAAACTTTGATTTATCAGTCGCTTATTCATTTAAATGTGATAATCGATAAAATGCATAGTTTATACATTTTATACATAAAACAGAGAAAGTAGTATTTTTAATGGGACAGCGTAACATGCATAATTCCTTGAATTCTGTATACCCTGCTGAAGTTTTTAAGAAAAGTTTCAAGTGAATAATAAATTCTGGCCTAACAAAACAGAAATCTTGCAACTTGAAAGTAGGCAAGGCAAAAGTCTTCATCTCAAAGGGTTGAACCATTAAAAATTCAAATTATATCTAGATCCGAGATACAAAAGAACGTACAGATTTTACAAGAGATTTCACAACAGAATCTCTCCCATTTCTTAACTTCAATACGCAAATTTCCCTAACGAAAGAAAGTTTTATGCGAATTAAAGTTAACTTTAAATTACCATAATAGGCAGTCAAGAGATTTCCTGTTCTTGGCAGGGAATACAGGCACACGCATAAATTTAGATATACAAGTGCGATAGAGGTCAAAAGAAAGGCGAAAGAGAGTCAGGCTTGAAAGAAACAAAAAAAAAAGAAGAAATTACGAGCACCCCTTGGCGCAACGGGCACTTGTCGCTCGGGTTGGCTTGGCAGTGGTGATTTACGGTCGGGCGTGTACGTCGCGCTGGGAAAGTCGTGTTGTCAGTCGGTGTCGGCTTTTACGGAGTCAGGGGGACAAACGCGGCCCGTGCCGGCGAGTCATTAATTGAAAGGGGAAGAGCAGTGAGCAGCGGAGCGAGGTGGAAATCGAAAGGGAGAGTGAAACGGACGCGCGCGTCTGCAAGCCGGAGACGACACGTACCCCCCTTGCGGTCGTGCGGGACACCCATAAAACCACCGCATTAGGCGCTATGATCCGGCTGGCAATCCACTCCCAGTAGAAGAAGCGAATCCTCTTCCTCGACTCTCGATCGCAACCCTCCTCGTTTCTACGCTCCTTTATATATGTATGTCTCCTCTATGTATAGTTTATATATGTATATATATATATATATATATAGCTACTTGGGCCAAATGAGTGTGGCCAGTGCGGTTTCATGCGGGTCCCGTTCGTTCTTATTTGGTTTTACTTGCCCGTGGACAAACGGCCAGCTAGCTGGCTCGTTGGCTTGCTGGCTTGCTGGCTGGCTGGCTAGATAGCGCGCGGCCTGGCCTGCCCTCTCTTTCTCTCTGTGTTTGTCACGGTGATCTGGGTCGGCTTCAATTACAGGGCGAAGAGGCTCACTGCACAGTTTTGAGTGGCTTTGCCCGTCCACTGTGCGGTACTATCTCCTCCTCTCTTGCTCGCTCGCTTGCTCACTCGCGCTTGCTTTGCTTCTCGACCAGGGAAACTGTTATTGTTTCGTCGGTATACTGTGGCGGTTCGCTTTCACGTGGTTTTTCGTGTATGCCGCTCGGCCACGCCGCTCAAAGTGTTGATTCCGTGTATGCAGAATACCACGATGTAATACACGCGATGACAGCTTTTACTTTTTGTCACACCGATGAGTTAATCTTCCCTCTTAGTTGACTGAACTACACGCACACTTCTCCTCTACCGTTGCATATTACCACCTCGCCAGGCTTCCGTCTCTCACTCGTTGTTTACTCTTCCGCTTTCGTCAAAATCCTGCCGGATCGCAACGGATTACAAAGTAGTTTGCGAAACTCGTGCGCCTTCGCTTCGCCGATTAACGTATCACGACGACTCTTGAAAATGGAATAACATGTTAAACGAAATCTCGCATTAATTAAGCCATCAAAGCGAATCCTGCTCTAATTTCTTTTTTTCTCTTCCCTTTAAATCTTGTTTCGATCTTTCTATGCGTGCGTATATGGAAGGGGAATGGAAATATCGTAGTTTTCAAAGAGGTGTGAATCTCGAGAAGCTATAAAACCAGTTTTCATAGAAGGTATGATGAGTGATAGGAGGATACAGTGGTGGATGCCAGGTGAAAGGTAAAACATGTAATATTTCCCAGTGGGGTTTTCAGGAATATGGTTGGCCACATTAAAAGCTAACATATAAAATCGGTCGTATTCGGCTGGGCTCAATTTGGAGGTGTACATTTTTCACCATTCGCACAGCATCGGGCAGAGAGTACGCGCGTACTACAACCAGGTGGGACACGTGCACTCGGATAGAATGATGGAGTAGCTTTTAGTGCTTTTGCGTTAAATGATGTCAATGCTATCGATAAGTACCGATTCGGCTATAAATCTTTCGGAGAGCAACGTGCGCCGGCACTGAGAGCAGCCGAGCGGTACAAAGGCTGGCTGTAAAGGCTGCAGAAGTCGCGAAAGGACAATTGTTACTTGATGATCCGAGCTTCCAGGGAAAAGGCGGAGTCCTGGAGGAAGAGTAGGAAGAGAAGGAGGTCGTGCAAGGGGCCTTGCTCCTCCGATCGCACTGCTAGTATTTCTGTAACGCAGAGAGCCGAGTCTCTCCTCTCATGAATATGCCGCTGAACTCCCGGCGCTTTCTACCGTTCGCCTGCTCTATTTTTAAAGGGACAGACTCACCCGCTCGCCCGGATAAATAAAAGATGGAGGCTCAGCGAGAGATGGCACTGGTAAATGTAATAGAGGGTCGCCCCCCGTCGATTAAAGGCAGAGTAAAGGGAAGATTTTTGACAGAGCTCGAGTGCTCGTGCAGAGGAAAGCTCGAAATCACACGGGGATGAAAGGCAGACCCGTATTCTCTACCTTTACTTTTCTTCTTCATCCTTCTCACTCCGTCTCTCTAGTTCTTTTTCTCTCCCCATCTCTTTCTCTCTCTCTCTCTCTCTCTCTCTCTCTCTCTCTCTCTCTCTCTCTCTCTCTCTCTCTCTCGGGAGACCACCACAAAAGTCATTCTTCTGACAATTTTTTAAAATTAAAGCTATTTCGAAATTGCTCGCCTGTCGCGCCGTCCCAACGGGTGTACCGCGAGCATCGCACTCGGAAATGTTTCCGTGCCAGATACATAAGATGCAAATGCACGTTTGACACCGCAAAGTAAAAGGAATAAAGCATGATACCAAAGTAAAAAGTAACAAGACTTTCAAGGAATATTAATTAAGAGACAAATATACTGTGCAGGAATATTGCGATAGTTAAAAGCTTCCGGGAAGGAGCCAGTTGCAAATGTATTCCCCTTATTAAACGAAGGTAGAGGTTTTACGCGGTTTATTCGAGTAAATACAAAGCGCGCAACGTGTAATCGTAAAATGATTCCCTCTGCATTTTATCGTCTCTGGGTTTTATCTGAGTGGGAAGATGCGCGGCCGATGGAAAAATTCTATTTTCCAAGAGCGCTCGGAAGGACCGTTCTCCCGTTATATGGAAAACAGAAATTACTCCGCGTACGCCGGAGCATACGAATCGCGAAAAAACAAACGGAATGAGCAATGACAAACAGTGTCTCTCAACATTTGCGTGTCCACGTACCGTGAACTAAACGATCACGGAATATGATGAGTGGAATGTATAATTAATAATTCACTCTAAACAGGCATTAATGCAACGAGGAATGCAACATTTCTAGGAATTGCTCAACTGACATAACTCCACAAAATTGTACGTCACATGAAAAATGCATACTGTAGTCCAATACTATTTTTTTTCAACGATTCGGCAAAAGATAAATGAAAGTGCCGGTTCGAAATCGTGCCAAAATTTCGCGCGTGAATGATAGGAAGTGCTTACACAATACTTTTCACAGGAGATTATTAACTGATCGCAGAGTATAATGCTGCTTTTATTAATTTTCCAATTTTGCCGGGTACAGACGTTCGTTCATCCTGGCACACCGGTGTACAGAACTTTGTTTTACAGACGTGCTTTTCCGAGTAATTCCTGTTTCATTAATTGCCACGCCGCTGGCTACGAAAAGTGGGCCCGTATTAATTTCATATCGCTGCGCGTTTACATTGTTTGTATCTCGAAACACTTCGGTAATCGAAATAATAGCGAGCGAGAGAGTTTCCACGGTAAAACAAACGATGATAGACTGAAGGAAGCTCTGACTGCCGAGAAACTGTAACAATTTGAAAAGAGAGAGAGGAAAGACAAAAAAAAACATAAAAAAATTAAACGAGTTTTCAGAATAGCCTGGCAGCCAGAAGTAAGGAACTTTCGTGTAGAGTTCGGCTTCTCTAGCTTCTCTAGATGAGAAGGATACTCGAGGAGAAGTTGGCTACTTCGCTGGTTGCAATTTACTTGGGTCAACGAGAGCCACCAGCGATCGGCAGCCAGAAGAACCGAAGCTCCATAGGAAAATGAGATGCGGTGCTTATGGTACATGCATTATGGTTCATGTGCCGACCAACTTCACTTGCTTCTCAATAATCTTTCCTCGAACGTGTGGTAGAACGGCTTAAGACTTAGGAAACCCTGGATGCTGCAAGCCCCGTGTATGCAAGTAACATCAACCGGATCATTATACATTCCGTATGCCATGTACGAAAGATTGTATATATTCTTCTCACTTTTCGAACTAAGGTACTTGCATATTAATCGTCGGTTATCGATTGCCGATTACTTGAATAAGCCGAGCAAAGACGATACTTATATCGACTAAGTGAATCGATAACATGCTTGTGGTAAATATCAAATCTTACTTCGCAATGTTTTATAAGTACCCCTTCAAAAATTGGTGAAAAAATAAATTTTGAGCTAGAGCTCTAGAATTTATATCACTTCTTCCTTGATGCAAGAAAACATTCTCCACCAAATTACAGCTCCGGAAAATGTCGGGAAGTATGAAAAACATGGGAAAACCCCCGAAAAAGAATTATTCAGGATTGGTTTTCCATGTGTTTTGGGTACAATTCCGGCATTTCTGCCACTGGTTTCATGTTTTCTTTCCGTTTTGATACTCAAACAATCGAAATATCAAGCGTTCGTCCAAGTCCCAGAACCTTCGAAAAATCGAAAATTTGTGAAGGGGTACATATGGAAAAATTTGCGAAAAAATGAATTTTGAGCTAGGGCTCTGGAATTTATACCACTTCTTCCTTGATGCAAGAAAACATTCCCCACCAAATTTCAGCCCCGGAAAATGTCGGGAAGATTAAGAAACGTGGAAAAAACCGTCCAAGTTAGACGAGACCAATTATTCCAGGCGGCCTTTCCACCTGTTTCTGATACAATTCCGGCATTTCTCCCACTGGTTTCATATTTTCTATCCGTTTTGATACTCAAATAATCGATTTATGCATCGTTCGTCAAAGTCCCAGAACCTTCGAAAAAATGTTCCAAGGCGGGTGTCGATTTAACGGACGAGGGTTAACTCGCAAACAGTGCGGAAGAAAGAAAGAGAGCGAGGAATGGAGGGGGTGCGTTATCAAATTCGAAAAAAGAGCTTGCCGACAAAAAGCGTCATAGAGAGGCGAAAGAAGTATTGAAGTGTTGGGGGAGGGTAAACGGGTGTGATGGTGTCGTTGACAGCTGAAGGAGGGTCTCGCGATAAGTGATCCGCTTGACCCTCATATGTGTCCAGAGCGTGAGTGGGTCGCAGAAGTAGGTACACACGTACACATACGTGCGAGTATAACCGGGCAGGTTAGCGTTATCGCTGACATAAAGATCTGTGGGGTTATGCAGAAAGAGGCTGGGAAGCCAGAAAATCGTGCAGAGCCGGCAAGTGCGCTCTGGGTTGGCGAGGCCTCGTTAATCGGGTGGAGGGAGGAGGCAAGTGAGGCAAGCGCAGAGTAGAGCTTGAAGAGTATGGTTGGAGAGGGCGCAGAAGCTCGACTCGAGTCTCGGAGGCAGAGCCACCAAAGCCCTGGCGATAAGTGGCCCTCATAAACACCTGCTCGAGCGCACCACGTAGCTATTATCATGCATACGCGCGTCAAATATAAGCAGCTCACCTGTAGGCGCGCGCCTTACGTACGCCACCACCGTCGCCGCCACCGCCGCCACCGCCGCCGCACGTGTGCCCGCTCGGATCTTTAGTCAAGCATCGGGCTTTTCCCTTGGGGAGAAAAACACACACTCGACTGCTCCTTAGCTGAACGAGAGAGCTGAAGCGGAGTGCGCGTGAATGGGAAAAGTAGAGGGGCACGACTCATTAATAGGCGAAGCTGAGGCAAGGAAAGATACGTCGTCGACGGGACGGCAGTTCTCGTAAGCGGCCAACTTGAGACCTTGCATAAGTACATTCGTGCTCGTAAGTGCATCCACGTAGAGCTGGTGGCGCCGAGTGCGCGTTATACAGAGTGTGTACAGAGACGAATATACCCGTGAAGGAAATTCGCACTGAGGAGTGCGAGCGGACCTTGGCCGGGCGTTGGCGCGCCGCCGCCGCCGCCGCCGCCGCCGCCGTCGCTACAAGCCTGTGTGAAACGCCCGACGACCATCAAATAAAAAGCAAAAGCTTGTAGCGCGAAAACGCGCGTCGTAAAAATCGCATTAAAAAAAAAAAGGCAATGGAAAGAAGGCAGTGTGGGTGGTGTTGTGCTACC
The DNA here is from genome assembly GCA_910593735.2 of Ectemnius lituratus. Lineage (NCBI taxonomy): Eukaryota > Metazoa > Arthropoda > Insecta > Hymenoptera > Crabronidae > Ectemnius > Ectemnius lituratus. The sequence continues at coordinate 17,650,173 of OU343037.1, read as the reverse complement.
AGCAGGACCGCCGCTCTTGGATGCTGGCTATATGCGCGCATAGGAAAAGGTGTCTGCGAAATGTGTCGGCATCCTCGCGCATTCCACGAGAAAAATGGTCGCATCGTATGTGCCCAACTCTCTCTCGCTCTCCTCCTGGAATAGCAGGATTTCCGGGAGGATGCTGGGCGCTTCAATCATGCCGCCAGCTGACGATACCAAATCTACAGGCGATTTTTCGTACCGTCTTTTTCATAGATATAATCATTGCCGTATTTATGTGGCGCGTAAATCGAGTCGAAGGTGTATTTTGTGTTAGACTTAAAAGATTTTCTATCAATGAAAGGATGGTTGTTTCAAGGAATAAGTGTCTACTTAAAAAAAGTGGGAAAGGACGCCGCTCGAAGAGAGTCCTGATTAACGGCGTTGACGAGCAACACGGCTCATCAATATTTCTGGTCGTCGCCGATGGCAAGAAGATTCAATTAGTCTCGGCGAATTAAGGAAACGCGGATTACTTTCTCAGCTAGTCTTCGCCCTCGCCTTCGTCCTTCTCCTTGCACCGCTCCTCCCGCAGGAGCGTCTTTTTCTGTTCATTACGTTTAATTACATTAAAAACAAGTTCGAAGGCGCGCGCTCGCGCGCCCGCGCAGGGGTAATTAATTTTGGGAAGCCCGTAAAAGTTTAATCAGGAAGTTCCGGCTAGTTGCGGGGCGACTATCCTTACTCCCTGCCCTGTAGCCTGGCCTCTCTCAACCGGGCTGGCCCAAAGTGTCTTTTTAGGGCGCTCTAAAGGCCGGAGCGACGAGTGAACTTAAAGATATGGAGGAGAAAGAGAGAGGGAGAGAGAGAGATCCCAGCCACCTTAATCTTGCCGGGATAGCGCGGCGGAAAGTTTCTCTCATCGCAAATCTTTGGCCGCACTTCGTCTTGCCGTGAAAGGGCGCCAACCTCCTGGGAGTACAGGAACGAGCGTGTAAATCAGACGGCATTCGACTTTTTAAACAGATTACATTCCTATCTCGAGAAAAATGCGATTGTGTATGTATGTGTGTGTCGTGCAACATACCTGGACGCACATCTATACAGGCAAACACAAGCATCTGGAAGTCCCATGTTCGTGGTTATCGCCTTCGAGAAGAATTGAAAGATTGGGCCGATCGCACTCGTAATTCGTATCTGCGAGTTATTGATACGCCGGTCCGAACGATATGTCACATAATCCTATATGGAATGCCCATGTGCCGAGCACCGCACAGAAATTGTATTCCGATACGACGTGGCCCACGCGTATACAGCCGAGTGCTCATAAATTAAAGCCGAAAGGGATCCGCTCGGTTGGCCCTTTCTACTGACCTGTACTAATTGCTACTGCTATTGATAGCAGATCCCATCTGATTTACGGCGCTCAGTCAATGAACGCTGTGCAGCCATGCGGAAGTAACAATAGGAACCACGTACTAAGATATCCCTTGGATGATGCAATCCTATCATCTAGCTTTCCTCTGACAAATCTATTATAAACCGAACTAAATCCATTCAGTTATAATGAAATACAAAAGCTCGAAATTCCGTCTTTTTCCTGTTCAATTATGTATTATAATTCTAGACATTCACATGAAGAATTATAGACTACCTGCCCTATTTAATCCGTCCTATGTAACATACAATGAAAGATCCTTGTCACAAATCTTAAAATATCGAACAGTAATAGCAGGATCCTTATGAAGAATACTTTCTATTATTTAAAGGAAAAGTCACATCAGTACAATTGTAATTGAAATACCATCCCTTTGAATTGTCCATAACTGTTCGGGCGTGTTCTAACAATACTCCTGGCAAATGGTACTTTCAGTCAGAAAACCGCTTATTTCTGGGTATACGAAAATTATACAAGATGGCACAATTCATTGGTAATATTTTGGGAGTATCGGGCAAAGCACTGCAGAGTAACTCGTCTGAGAGTTAGAAACGGGGAGTGGTGCGTAGAATTAAAAGCGATTCTAAAGGCGGGTTGTTGGTGTATTACCATAAAATGTCCATTACCAAGGGAAGGATCGCCGGTTACAGCTGTATAGCTAGTACCAAGGATGACAGGAATTTTTATCGCCGGGGAATCTTTATGCGAACGATTAGGTCCGCTACATATGTATATCAGGATTGCAGAGGGGCTACCGTGACGGACGGACGGACGGACGGACGGACGTAGAGCAGTGGATGACGAGGTACGAAAGTCCCTTGGCGAAGGAGAGAAAGGGGTTACATGGAAGAGCGAGGAGGTTACACGGAGGATTTCTCAATTACCAGGATGGAATGTGTGATGAACTGAAGAACAGAGAGAGAGAGAGAGAGAGAGAGAGAGAGAGAGGGGCACCGGTCTCACTCGTGAAAAGGAAAGGGAGACGAAGCCAGAGATAGAGAAGTGACAAGCAGTCCTTCGGGATTTTAAGCTCAAGACGTCAGGAGAGTTTAGTGAAACGGTTAAAGGGGCGACCTAACGAGAAGTCCCTTTGTCCCAGAGGATAACCTTCCTCTCCATTAACCGGTATCCGCGCGATCGAATCCCTGATGTATCAGGAAATCCCTTAAGAACGAATTAGACAAGTCCTATCGCGAATCGAACGCCTCATTGCACTTCCAAGTATACCCTCGCTCATTCAATCGTTCGAATTTAACCATTTTTCATCGAATATTTCAAAGGATTTATCCAGGCGATATTTCAGTCTGTCATATTGAAAGGTGATCTTAGATGTTTTCTTATCATTGACGAAAATGAAACATTTATAGTGATTCAAAGTTTATAATCTACATGGAAACCTAAGAGAAATCTTGAAGAGGATATAAATGGAATACTACACATTCAGCCAATAACATTACTAACTGTTATAGTAGGAACAAACTATTCCTAACTTAAGTTGCTCAAGTATCCAGGTATTCCAATACGGAATCGGACGTAATAGCTGTTCGTATAGGGCGAAGTGCCCGGAGGCAAATATCTTCCGACCAGTGCAATGCAGTTGGCGAGCTCTCTTAGCTAGAGAGTTCTACCGGAGGAGCTATTCTTAAGAATGCACTTGCATTCTTAATCGTCCAATAACACTAACACTATCACGCAGTTCGCTAATTCCATTGGAAGGGTGGGAAAAGAGGGGTAAGCAGGAGAGTACTAAGAGTAGAGAGGTTTCGAGTAGGGCATCAACTTAAGGACTCATATATTCTCGCGCAACTGGCAAAACGACCAATTAAGCGGTCGAAAACTGGTGGGCAAACACAGCCGGGTAAAACTCCTTGGGGACAAATCGTCGTCCGAAACTCCTGTGGCAGCATGAAGAGGAAGAGAAAGCCAGGTGAATCTTGGGGAAAGAAGCTGCTTCCCTTTCTCAAGTTGCGAAGGCGAAACTCTTAACAGTTCTTTCCATTAACGGTGTATATACAGTCCCCGGACATATCAGGAAATCCCGTAGGATGGAATTAGGTAGCTCTCTCCCAGTGTAGACGACGCAGGCTTACCGTCGAGCATGGGAGCATCTGATAGGGACGACCACCTGTCTCGTATTTCACCTTCTTCGAAATTCCGTCTCCTTGCGCCCCTACTATTCTCAGTCGTCTCTCACTCTAGCCGGAGAAGGCATCTTCTCTATGCACTCGTGATTCCTTTTTAACCAGCATCCGCTTATACGCCGCTCTTCTCCGCCTTCCTAATGCTCTTGCCCGCTATCGTTCCTGCTCTTCCTCCTTTTCCGCATCTCTATCATCCTCTCTTACTCTTCTCTATTTCTCTATTCCTTCTCGCGTTTACTTCCAACTTTATTCCTCTTACTTCTATAAAAGTGCGTATATCTCGCACTTTTTTTCTAGAGATTCTCTATCGGTTGAATTCCCCGAGGGTAGTCGGTGCTCGCGCGTCCGCCAGTTCACTCATACCCGCCTGCGGGAATCGAGCATCTTTCGCTCGGCGGAAGCGCAAACCCGCACAATGCTCGCAAATAAACCGTCGGATGCCTTCTCGACCGCGGCGTAGTTAAAAGAAAGAGAGTAGGTAGAAGATTAATCCGGCGCTCGCGCGCGGCGCTACTTCTCTCTCAGCGGGTCCAGCGGATCTCAGCGTCCTCTTTAGCGAGGAGAGAGCTGCTGGGGCGAGTGGTAGCTGCGCTCGATTATAATTTAACGTCGCCGTGCTTGCCGAGAGAACGGATAAGGTCGATACGGGCACGAATCGAAGCGTAGTAATTTAAGGTGACCTGAATCCGCAGCAATGAACGAACGAACGAACGAACGAACGAGCGAGCGAGCAATGTATAGGGTGTATAGTGGATTCGTGAGAGGTTTGCGGGGTGATGAGAAGATCGAGCTGCTTGGTGACGAGGATGAGCTAGAGTCGAGATGTATCGTGGAATCAGAGCCGGGATTGGGAATATTTTTCTTCACCGGGTGTTCGTCGTAGTGGTCCATGCGGGTAAAACGAGTAACGGGTAAGGTTGGATAGGCGAAAATTAAGCGAATGGAAATTAACGAGCCGATACGTTGTAATTTCGAAGAGCAGCCCCCCCCATCGAACTTGGCCACCGTGTGTGCTGGACGCCCGCTTGGAGTCGGCGACGTCGAGCGCCCCCGGCAAATGCCCTTTCAATTTACGAGCAGACTGCAACGAGCAACGGTGCAGCGCCTGCCGTCCGCTCTCCTGTCGGCGCCGGAAAAAAATATGCTCGCCGATAAGCGAGGCAGCAACGCCTGGCGTATCTCGGCCTCTTTAGTTCAAAGTAAGTTCGTAACTCATAATCACCTTGCGACGGGATGATATTAAGATAAAGCTGAGCACTGCATCAATTTGCCGTTGGCTACATACTCTCCTCCACCTCTCTCTCTCTCTCTCTCTCTTTCTCTTTGCATACATCTCCTTCGCGTGTATACTCTCATCATTAATCAAGGGAATTCCACGCGAGCGAATCGATTGACGAAACTCGCCGGGAGGAACTCGCTAGAAAATGGCAATAAAGCGATGCGCCGAGGAAAAAACCAGGGCAACTGCTTCCTTCACCCCCGGCCGATGTCCCTCGGCTCGCTGCACAGTTTCGATACTTGGAATCCCGGATGCAAGCGCGCCACACCACCATCGTCGTCCAGGACGCATCACATCGTTTTAATCGCGCGATGTGGCGCGCGGCGGCGGCGGCGGCAGCCGCGTTTGCGATCAATCACGGCCAACTTACAATTAGACAGGCAAGATCGATGGAGCGGTGGATTCATAAACGTCACTCTCACCGGCGCTAGCAATCCCCCCCCCCCCCCGCAAACACGAATCATCCGGTCGAAATAGCACTCGGTGAAAACAGCCGCGTAACGCTAGCAGATGTATTATTAAGAAAGACAGGAAGAATATGAAAGAGAGAGAGAGAGAGAGAGAGAGAGAGAGAGAAAAATGACAGGTGATTGGTAGGAATCAGCGATGAGTGTTGGAAGTTTTAGTGTTATGGTTATCTTGGTGGTAACATATCACGGAAGAGTGAAGAGGAGCGCGGCTTTCCCACACGAATCAGCGGTGAAGTGTCAGGGCGAAGTTGGGCCGCGGTTAGTTTCGTTATCTCGGTTGTAATAGAGCCGTCGAGCCAGGAACACACCGTGGGAGTTTAGTTGGCCCAATAAAATACAGCCGGTGCGTTTATCGCCCGGGGCTTAATTACTTTTGTCCGCGCGCTTCCGGCCGCGTGAAAAATGCCCTGCAATGAAATCCGCTCGACAGGGTAGCGGGACGGGGCTTCGACCAACCCCAGAGAGAGAGAGAGAGAGAGAGAGAGAGAGAGAGAGAGAGAGAATGAGAGGAGAGAGTTTTGCACACATGCACCGTTGGTGGTAGCCAAGCGGCCGGCATCCCGATTCTAGTTCCGGTTGGCATGGCTGCGCCTCTGTAACCCAAATCAGTCAGTCGTGCCGCAATCGTGCGACAACGGGGCTTCGATGGCCTCGAGTCGATGCACCAGTGACGCAGCAGGGTTTTGCAGTCGTTGGAGAAAGCGTGGACGAAGAGAACACACGATCTCGAGTCAACGGCTTGCTGCATCCTGTCAAGTAAAGGGAACAAGAGAGACAGATATCTTGGGTGAAGGAAGCGCTGATAGAGAAAAGACTAGAAAGGAAAAGCGATCTTCCAAGCAAGAGGCAACTGGAGATGGATCACACTCTGCAAGGAAAGGAAAGGAACTAGAAGCACCACGGGGCGAGACATCACGTTCGACCTCACGTTGAACTGGAAAATCGTACCCGCTTCCCCCGAAACAGACAATCTCTTCTACCCACCACTACATTCACCATTCATGCCTCTCGGAAATGTATATTAAACACAGAGGCGATGGATCACTGGACATGCTTCGAAACGAAAATATATACGATCTCGCACACCCTTGCCAAACCCCGCCTCCCCCGTTGGTATACAGATTCGTCGCAGCAACGTAGTAGTTGGCAAGAAGGGTGAGGAAACAAAAAATTGCAATCGAGATCGGCATAGGCATTAGCGGCCGTGTGTTTTGATTGACGAAGCGTCCGGTTGGCCTTTCATTTAATACCCACACTTGGAACGAGGCGGACCAGCAGCGCAGCAACTGCTGCCGGTGAAATACGTTTTACGGGAAAAAATGCCGTCAGTGGCGGGAAGCCATGCGCGAGAGCGAGAGCCAGGAAATACAAACAGGCTGGCGGATTGCGAGAGGATTACAAAAAAATTTCGCGCGACCACCACACGAATTTATAGCATTCGTGCGGAATTTCTCCGCGTCCGCCCCCTTCACCCTTTCCCCCCTTTTTTCCCATACCACACTCGGCATAATATGTTCGCACCGCCAGGCCGAACTGGCAGCGCGTAACCACCACCACCACCACCACCACCACCGCCGCCGCCGCCACTCTTCTAGTAACAGCAGCACCGGCGGCTGCACTGTGGAATTAAAAAGCTGCCTGTTAAATATTTGCACCGATTCCCCGGTTATTAGTGTGTGTGCTCTTGGTTGGAGAGCGAAAGCATAAGCGCGCGCGCGCGCGCGCATTATCCTCGCATTTCGCATATCAATAGGAAGCGCGGCGCGTGCACGGACAAAAAGCGGTGCTAATTAAATATGCTCTTGTACGTGCCTAATGCGAGTTCTCTCTCCTGTTGGTGGTACCAAAAATTCCAGTACTACCTGTCATTACTGGGGGAAAAAAGGCTGGGTTGCATAATTTACATGCGCAACTACAAGTGCGTTCGAGGTATACCAGTGTTTCGGGAATGCGTGAGAGATAACGCTAATTGTCCCTAACGTCGTTGACGTTGACAGTATCGATTCGCTGGCGAAAATTGAACATTCATACAAGCCCGTAATTACTGCGACCTCGGCACACCGATAAAATATCTGCCAGCGGTACATTTATCGTACCGCTCGTCCACTTAATTACTGTTGTCGCTTTTCGATCCTCCCTCTCTCTCTTTCTCTCTTTCTCTCTTTCTCTCTCTTCCATTTAACCGCCGCACATCCTCTCCGCGCGTGAAAAATACCTGGCAATAAAAATCCGAGCGAGTGGTTTGAAAGTGGCGGAGTCAGCTCGTTCGACGAGCATTTCGATGCAACGGCGATCGCCGATCGTAATAATCGGAAGAGGGCTACCACGAAAGAGAGCACAAGTAGGCATCCTCGAATGCCAGATTTCTGCTCGAGCCTCTTCTCCAATAAGATTGGAGAAAGAGAGAAGGAACGGAGAAAGTGCAGACAGAGAAAAAGGGTGAGAGAGTGCTTCCTAGACATTCGAATGCACAGGATGCCAAGAATGTCGGGAGAACTCAAAGAAGAATCGTGTACAGCATAACCCTGGTCAACTTCGAACGAGTTAATACTGTTGAAATAAAAAGTCAGCCTTTTCTAAGGGGATGAGATAACAAATCGGGGGTAATGACCTGAGATATATTAGCTTTAATATCGCGTTAGTAGAATTCTTTTTGATATACTTAATGTCCTTTTTATTACTTGGTTGAAGTAGCTACTATTTCCTCCATGGAACGCCCTTCGAAGTAGGTTAATTTATCATAGCCCTATAAACGGAAAAACTATATTGTTCCTAGTATTTCGTTCGGAATAAAGAAGGCATCCGGCCAACCGCAGGAGCACTGATTACAGTAACTGTGTTTGTACGCTTTTGTAAAGTGGAGCCGTGTGTAATTCCAGTATGGTGCAATGTAACCGTACACTTTTTTTCAAGCGCCGGCTGTCACTGCTGCCTGTCTGCAACCGAGAAGAATCTCGGCGAAAGCTGTCAGCAAGAAAACGTAAATATTCGAGCGGTGAATATCTTATTTCCAGGACGAAAATTTAGGTATAAAGGAAAGAAAATCTAGGCAAAGGGAAGGGATAAGCGAAGGATTTAAAACTTCCACTTTTCAAAGTCCTCTCGCACTTGGCGTTCGACGTTCGTTCGTGGTGAACTTTCAAGATGTTTAAACTCCGCTAAGATTCAAATTTCCGCACGTCTATAAAATGTCTTCGTATGCGTAAAATTGCCGACACAGGGTTAATAATTTAAAAGTAACTGAGCTAATAATAATCAGGAAACTTAAAAAAATTATAAGCGATTGCTCTTTAATTGAAGAGATCATTCAGATAAATTAATTGTTTGAGTTGTAATTGTTTCAGAAATTAAGATGAAAGTTTAATATTAATCGCAGACTGCTAATCCCGGTTCGGGATAAGTATCCTTGAATGTCTCGCACTGGTATATGTATACATATAAGTACTACTACTTGGCGCGTGACTCTAACGGGTCTCGAGATAACAGCCGATGGAAAGTTGGACGTCGGCGAGCGGGAGCCGCCTGGCCGATTGATTTAATCGAAAACTTGTCCGGCTTTCCTCCGGCAGGGCATTGAATTCTCAATACCGACGTCGCCGTCGCCGCGCGCGTCCCGAAAGCACAGCGGTACCGTTCCTAATGAATCATTTCGAAGTTCCGGCACAACGACGACGTTGTACAGTCACAGCTAGCCAGGATGAAAATACTCTAGCGACGAATAATACTAGTCGTAGCAAGTAGTGGATACATGGTAGGTTGCCAGTAGTGCCGGCGGAGATTTCTCCGTTACTTCCGAGAGTTACTCTTGCCGATCGTTTGCCACCCCTGAAAAAGCTCTTTGATCGATCGCGACTCGACTGCAGGTTGCGCTCGATGATAAATTTGGCAAGCGGTCCATTTCCCCCATGGCTAGGCGAAAATTCGTACTTCAGCACCGGCGACCAAGTTTTCCTAATAACGATCGCGACTACTACCGACATTCCCCTCCTGTTCCCAGAAGTGAATGTATACGCCAAGCTTCCTAGCTCCCCTTTTCACCCGGCAATCCAACGGGACTCCGCTCGCTCTCTCTCTCTCTACTAGCAGCTGGTTTTCACTCGCGATGTAGGATATTAAATTTCTTCGTCAGCGTTCTCATTAAACGGGCTAACTCTCTGCGTTGCGCGACGTGTGCCGCCTTTCCCCTTCGTACTTTGCCGATCGAAACAACCAGCCACTCTTTGCCACGCTGCCTCTTCGACTAGGTTGCAAAAGCACCGCGCTGCGCCTCGCCGATGGGTGAAGGCATGCATATCCCAGAGAATATTGCTTGTTTCAGAATATTAACTGACTTTACATTACATCGACGGGCGACCTCATGAACCGCCTCGTGCACAGAGTAATTCCATTTAGTGCTTAACACGATTACCCCATTCATAATGAGTACGATGGATTGATCAGGTTTGATAAGGGCAGACAATGAGGTCTACATTTCCCCAACATTTTTCCGAAACCTTGCATAGTTCATATAGTGATTCTTGCGTTGATCAATAATATTATATTATACAAGCTTCATATATGACAGAGTTCATTCGTATTCATATCATCAATGCATAATTCTACTTGCGAACGGTATCGGTCTACGCATATTCGATATTCATTATTATGGTGTATTTATAATGAATGTCGAAGTGGCGGGAAAGGTTACGATACTCGGGCGAAGTCTGCATAATCCATATGGCGGACGGTGAGAAAAAGGATGAGAGGAGGAAAGGAGAGAGATAAGGAAATATGAAAGTTTAAGCCGAAGAAACGAAGGACACGCGCGGCCATAGTGTGCACTGTAACAGCGCGCAAGCCTTTATCTCAAGTTCTTATTCTTCCACGGTGCCATTAAATCCTTGTGAAAGCGCTCTGTCAAACTTTTCCTTTATTACCGCAAGCAGCTCCTCGACGCTAGAGATGGAAGGAGCAGGGGGGGGAAAAAAAAATATATATATATATAATTCCGTATCAGATTTACGGGAGCTCGAGGAATTCTTATCGGGTCGAGGCGAGAGGAGAAACTCCTGGAGCGTGTGCGTCGGTCGCGATATAACTTGCAGGTGTCTTCTTCCGAGAATGGAATGGCGTCGGTGCGACTTACGTCAAAATTACGCCAACTGTCTACCTGCTACATAGGAAATACATTGCCCGGTTGGATATATTATTTGCACGCGTCCGTAGAATTTATCTTGACAAAAGACAGACTGAAAGTTTCTATCAGTTTGACGATAGAAACGCGCGCGGCTTTGTATGTACTGACGCATAGCGTGCATATTTTCTCGAAAGCCAGATCTGCGGTGCATCCATTCTCAATTGTTGTCTGTCTCCGTATTTCGATGACAGGTATGACTGTCTAAATTTCTACAGACGCGTTTGAGCCACGCGAGATTGATTTGAACTGGCAGTGAGAGGGGAGGCTCGACTTTGCTATTTCATACCGTTGTCGAATTTCGCTTTGGGGAGATCGTATGAATCCGGTTAGCGCGGATAAGCTTTGATATCCGTGAAATAGATAAAATAATATGGTTCATCTATAAATCCTTATACTCTATAAATACCGACAATGAATTAGTGAAGTGCTTTTTATTGACGCTCGTATCCTTTAATATTTATTAGAAAGATTCAAGTTAAGAATTATAATTCTAGTCCTAATTATACGACGACGAAAATAGGAGATAAAACATTATTCATAAATAGCATCCGAATAGGAAATAAGTCAAAGGACTCAACTTCGTCAGTGCGGTACTGAAGGAGCCCCGTCATCACTTATGCTTCCAGGTATACCAGGCTAAGGCGTCCGGGGTCGTTCAATTTTTAGCAGTCGATAGCAGCCATCCTGGGAAAAGTTCGTGTCGAGGCCGGGGCATATTTTACACATTTATTGCGCCATTAGAAAAAGCGGGGCGGCATACGGTGGTGCGCCAGCAGAAAAGTGCGGGAGGGGGGAGTTTCGATTACTTCGGCAAAGTGCACGCTTTACCGTCGACTTTCATTATCTTGAGGGAAGGAAGTCAGTCAGTAAGTAAGTAAGTAACTAAGTAAGTCAGAAAGTATGTAAGTATATAAGTAAGTAAGTAAGTAAGTAAGAAAGAAAGTACGTAAGTAAGTCAGTCAGTAAGTACGCGAGTAAGTAAGTAAAGGACTAAGTCTCTCTTTCGTGCAGTTGAATTACTGTATCGGGTAATATGAAATCCAGCCACTGAAACTCCCATTACACGCCCGAAGCGAAGGCGAACGCGCGTTCGTTCGCTCGCTCGCCTTTCCGATTAAGTTTCGTGGTGCACGGGAACGCTATTGCAACGGAATTAAAGAATGTTTCGCTAGTAATGCAAAAAATTGAGCGGACACCGGTAATAGGGCTATAGAAATGAATGAGGGGTGTAGAAAGGAAAGAGGATGTGGGGTCAGAAGGAGGGATAGGTTATAAAAGGCAGCACGTACTGTCGCTCGGGTTCAGTTCGACGGTGGCCAGTGAAACAGCCATAAAATTTCGCCGCATGTCTCGCCCAACTACCAACACCGCCACCACTCGTCGCTACTATATATAGAAACACTGAATGTCTGGTCCACCCCGAATGCCACAAGTTCAAACCACCTTAATACCCACCCCTCACCCCTCCTCCTCCTCGGAACTTAAAGCGATCTGTTAAACAATTTTTGTGACCTTTTATTCGGCAAACTTTTCGAATTAACGCTCAGCACGATTGTATTTTCTAAAGTGTCGGTGACCTCGTAACTCTCTCTCTCGAGTTCGTTCAGTTGATTTTCATACTTTCACACTGCAATGTCGCCTCGACGCCGGCGAAGTAGTAACCGAAGTGCAAATTGTTAAGAAACGATTGAACTATTTGAAGAAGTTAAATTGCCATAGTAAGCAGAAAGAAAAGTAGAAAGTAGCGCAGTAAGTTACCAGCCACCACTAGGAACGCTAATTACTACGGAATCGTGAATCATATGCGAGCAAAGCCAGCGAAAAAACATCCTTGAAGTTGCAAGTTTTTCCTTCTTTTCTTTTTTTTTTTTTTTTTTTTGTTACTTTCTCGTAAAGCTACGTTATATTCACACAGACATTCCTCGGACTTTTTTGGTCGGCGTATATTCTCCGCTGAAATCAGTTGTATTTCGAAAATAAAAGGTAGCTAGGCGTACATTGTCTCGCATATTTGGATCACGATTATCAAAGGTAGAAGAGGAGGCTGCATCAGATGACAAAAAGTCAACATCACAGGATGCAGATCGAATGAACATCTCCGGGGGTGCTGGTGAGCTGTTTTTCGTTGGTCGGCCAATGCTCGCCAGGGGTTGCGCCAGATAAAGAGAAAGAGGGCAAAAATTCGGAACGCGTGTTTTCCTCCGGAGGCCGTTGAAGCTTGTCCGGCCGGCGGAAGAGGAGGATGGAGGATCAATCGTGTGGTAGATACGCCGGCAGACATGCATCTCATCCACGGGATGAAAACAAATTTGGCAACAAGCGTGGGAGTTGCCAGACCAATCTCCGCCTCGAGGGGGTGAATTCATAGCGGGGGTGGGACAGAGAGGGGGGGGGGATGCAGGGGCACCGAAGTTTTCTTAATAACGGAATCGTGAGTTCCAACTGTTCAGACGAACTGGGTCACCCTGCATACGATTTCAGGCATCCCGTCGTTGCGCGATGCCCTTTCCCCCACCCCCCCCCACCCCCCTTTTCCTAGCTGTTCTGGCCATCACTTCTATCTCTCTCGACTCCCCTCTTTCCACCCTCTCGCTTTTTTCCTATTCTCGTTCTCTCGCTTCCGCCCCTTCTCATCCTCTTTTTCTCTCTTTCTCTCCGGCTGCCGGAAAGCTTAAACTGCGCTTTCAATCCTGCATCGCAGCCGTGCTTCCACGTCGACCGCATAATGTGGAAAGGTAAACCACCATCTCCGGTTTGCATCTTGCGGCTTTAAGTGTACTCGCAGCCGCGGCCACGAAAAGTTAGCCCGCCCCAACCTCTCCGCACATCTCCACCCTTCTCGACCCTTGCACGGCCCTCGTTCGTTCGTTCGTTCGTTCGTTCGTTCGTTCGTGCCACGAAGCGTGGAAAAAAAAAAACGTCGTCGTCGTCCCGCGTGTATAGACGCCACGCCACCAGCAGCACAACGTGTGTGAAATCGCAGTCGACCCCTATGAATGAAAGGTAAGCTCGTGTGTTTTCCTATCCGAGTGTGCGTGTGTACCTTCTTTCCTTAGCGATGCTGGCACAATGTGTACCTTTCGGACACACGCGTCTCTGTCAGCTCTGCATTTTCTGAGTAGAGTGTGGCCAATTCCACCCAGTTCCTTGATCGTACGATCTTCATAAAATTCATTCCGACGTCAGTGATTTCAACGAAAATATTACAAGTTATATCGTTCGATAATTTGTCACTCGCGTTGTTACATAGTTGTTATTTATGACTTAACCTGTCATTCATACAGATTTTGACAAAGTCCTTTTTAACTACAATGTTTGATCCTATATTACACGTTGAAATTTTTAAAGCGTTCTTGTTTATATAGTCTCGACAAAAAAAAACAAACTTTCTATTACTAAAATTGGAGGGAACTCCTGTCGACGAGACTTTGTACAGTACTTTTCAAGTACATAATATCAGCATTTAAAAATTACCAGGTAGCCACGTAAGTTTTGAAAGGCATGGTAAGGGCTCGGCTAGACAGGGTGCTCGTTGCAATTACTTGGCAGTGCAGGGACAATACTAGTGCGAAGTGAGTGCGAGAGAAAAGTGGGCGGGGGAAAGGTATGAAGTAGTCGGGTAGCTGTTAGCTTCCGCAAACGGTAGCGTAAGTAGCAACACATGGCACGTCTTGGCCCAGTAAAAAGCGTGTGGCGCCGGCGAAATGACTTTTTGCCCCGAGGGCTTTGAATGGCGACGGGGTTGAACGCTCGCTTCTCCCGAGGGAGTACATTTCGGGGCTTTTTTCGGCCAAGTTGACCTTAGGTACCAAGAAGAGCACCACTAGCAGTACCAGAAGCCAAGAAGTCTTAGGGCGTCGTTGCTTAAGCTGCACGGCGCGTGGTCCCGGATGATATCATCACACTTTTCCCGCTCTCTCCCGCTCTCTCTCTCTCTTTCTCTCTCTTTCCTCTTATTTTCCCGCGTAGCCCTCTTCACTTTCTTATCCCTGCCGGGTGAGCATCATATCCCGGCAGTACTTGCTCTTAATTAACGGCTGGCGAGAAATAAAGCCGGGTTCTTCCTTGCCGTCGAACTCAATGGATCCCTCGCGTGTCCCCCGGGCGATATTGCGCGCACGCAGCATCCCTCATTAACCCCTTCGGGGACAGCGGGGCGGAGGGCGCCGAGAGGCGTCGGCGACGGCAGTGGCGGACACGTTGAATATACTCGATTACGCATTTCAACGCGGCAAGTGTCATCGTGCATGCATCGCGGCGCACGTATGCAAACCCCGACGACCTCTCTCGTCCCTCTTGGCCACCCATGCAACCGGTGCTGCTGCTGCTGCTGCTGCTGCTGCTTTCCACGAGGCCAGCACACGCCAGCAGGAAGGAGAGAAAGCGTCGGGACGCTCCACACTCCGAGACTTCCAACGGATATCTGGCAGGCATTCAATTTTTTTCGCTCGATCGATAGTTAACGTCGCCGCGGCAGCTCGCCAATGTTAATAGGTTCGCGTATGAGATCGAGAGGAAAGGAGAGTGAAAGATACGGGAAGAGGAAGGAAGGTATTGGTGAATGATTAAAAATAATGCGAGCACCTCTGTCGATCTTCAGTTAGATTATCTCTACTGGGATGCGAGGGGTAAATCTGAGCGATCGAGGAACGAGAATAATTCAGTAGACAGACTCTCGTACACTTCCATCTCCGAGGCACGCGTCATCTTTGTAGTTCGTCTTCTCCTCGCCCTGTGTCTCACGATAGCTCAACGTGGTTGATTAATTCAGGCCGCTCCTAATGCGAGGTTGCGCGCCCTCGGTGACGGAAGAGCAGCAGCAGGGTGCGAGGCACAACCAAGGTGAGAATATAATGCACCGGAACGAAAGGATAATCTCGTTTCAATCTATCTGCTGAAATATTAGCTTGTATGACACGCGTGCATACTCTTGCTTGTGTGAGTCGGCGCGTGTTGCGAACACATTGGCGTCGTAAACAAAGCGTGAGTTTCGGGCCGGTTTCACTTGCGGAGTCCATCGAAAAACTGTCGCACGCTCCGCGGCATAGCGATAGACATTTACCGATGGCCTGTCAAAAATTCATTTTCACACCCTCCACCTGTCAATACGCGTTTTACTATACGTGCGACTGGTACCAACACACACACACACACACACACACACACACCAGCGTGCGTTCTCTCTCCTTATCCACGGATCGTACTGTACGAATCCACGGATTCCACTGGCCGCATTCGAACTAGTCCACTCGGCCACTACTTCATTTCTAGCCACTGCCGTTTCAACGACAGTCACCCCTTTTCACTCTCTCTCTCTCTCGCACGCCCGCCGGTTCTCGCGACTCGTAAAAAACAACACGCCAAAGCCGGACTTCGGGAAACGCTTTTCAATCGGCTCCCATTGGTTTGCTAGTGAGTAAGTTATCGCTCGCCATGATGGCAATCTTTTAACCCAGTCATTTTCCCTTTGGCAGCGCGGCGCCCTTCAAGAATTCTCTTTGAGAAAGTTAAGAATTTTCAATTACTCTCTGCGATTCTGTGTTTATTTCATATATAATACGTAATATTGGCTTTAATTGGATGATAGCCATTATTTGAGGGTGTTTTAATTAATACCGCTGGTTTTTCATTCGCTCGATATTCCGAGGTATGCCACCCGGTGCGCATTATGAGCTCGACCCCAGAATTACGATTCACAAGCTTAGCCATTATCAAATCCATCCGTCAGGAGCGTTTATACACCCCTGGATTTATCTATTATGTGATTAGCGGACATCCCAGTGTGCGTTCTCATTCGCCTAGTCGAAATAGATTGAAACGCGGCAACGGAATTGCTTGTACGTTGTTGCTTGATTAGAGTTCTCGTAAAGTGCGATTATATCGTCTGGCTTTCACGCCGCGCGTTCTGAATGAGTTTCACTCCACACCGATGGGTTTCAGTATCGTCGACTACCTTGTCGTTACGGGTTTACTTTTACAACCATCTCACTAGTACACACGATGAAGTTACCAGACTGGCTGCTAGCTTGAGAGCCCTGAAAACCTAACGAACCACATCCCAGAAGGGATCGGAGGGTGAAGCGCGCGCGTAAAGTGTTTAATTCAGTTGAAGAGAGATTGACGATTTTCTCGGAGTCCAAGCACTGTGAAAGGCCACGAAGATTCGTAGCCGTAAGAAAAGCTCCTCCAAGCGAAGAAGAAGAAGAAGAAGAGGATATCATGGAAAATGAGACGAGCTTACCATGATGAAAGATAGTACGCATACTACCGTGTCCATTAATGTGTGCGTCGACCTCGACGAACATGAAGAGCGTTGTCAGTGAGAAGATCATCAGAATCATCTCGAAGGAATTAGGCCGGCGAGTAGTCATCCTTGGAAGAGCGAACATGCTGGCTGCCGATTACCCCGCCGAACAAAGTATACTACCACGAGTGCGTTTCCAATCAGCAAGCTTCTCTCTCCTTACGGCTGTCTTCCTATCACTTGATTTTTTTCGCCGAGCGTCAAGCTGAAATTAGCGCACTTGACGTCGCTTGGAGCGCCTTCTGCGTGGGTGGCACGTGCTCCCAGCAGCTTCTGGTTGTGTCGCTCCGTTCATTTCCACTCGTCCGTTGATCCCAGACTGAAGACTCCTCCGAAGGATTTTTACCAGGTGGCAATGTGCAATGCCTCCGCCTGGAAGCGGTTACAAGTAACACCGGCTCTCCCAGATCTCAAGGCCTTCTTCTATCCAATCACTTTAAACAGTTGCCAACATCTGCCTCGCCAGTTCTCAGCACTCGGTTTGTCAATGGAAAGTTACTCTTTTGGCGCGCACCATTTCATAGACAGGGCAGTTGAAGGTTCGCCGGTGTGTTCAAGGTCACGAACGCCCGAGGGTATGCGAGAAAGAAAAAAAAGGATGGTGGCGCGTGTGTATCAGCGAGAGCGAACTAGTGGAGTGAGCGAGCGAGCGAGGAATAAAGTAAGGAAGGAAGGAAGGAAGGCAGTAGCAGTAACAGGGGCTACCACGAGGGGAGAGCGCTCTCCTCGTCGAGGCTGGTCCTGGTCCCTCTGTCCCGGGCCGTAGACTGCCTGCTGCCTGGAAACCCACGGTGTATACGGAGTATGCTCGCGCCTCCACCTCCACCTCGACTGCCACCACGTCCACCTCCAACCCCACCTCCGGAGACAGCGCTTCCACCCGCCGCCACTCGCCGCCGATAAACTTCCTACGGGCACCCTCCGACACCCACCCATCCCACCCTACCTCCGCGCGTCCTTCGCCCCCCACCTCCTACCCCCAGTTATACCCCTGCATCCCTCGGGTTCCCCGTGTTACGTCTCCTTTTCTCTATTCCTGGCGGGCTCTCTCTGGCGCGCGCCACCAACCCCTGTTTTCCCTGTCTCTCGGCCACCCCTTCCCTTCCCTTCCCTCCCCTCCCCTCCCTCCCTCTTCGCGGCAATCCCACCCTCTCGCTCTCCCTTTAGCGCTCGCTCTCCCTCGCCGCTTTTACCCTCTTTTCCCCATTACCTGGATCTCTCTCGCGCTCGCACCCTCTGCCTCCTGCAGCCCGCACCAGGAACGCTTTACCGGCTGGCGCTTGCGCCGACCAAACTGTGCCCTGATGCCCGGGCACTGCTGCTGCCACTGCTGTGTGCTACCTCCGCTGCTTTCCCGTACCTTCACAAATCTCTCTCTCATCCCCCTCTCCACCTCGACCAACCTGTCTACTCTCTCTCTTGCACCGTCTTCGCATGTCTACGTCACCCCTTCGCTGTCCCTGTCCACCACCTTATGCCTCTCCTTTCATCTTCCATTCTCGCGGTCGCGTCGCATCCCTCGATCTCTCAACCTCATCCTCCTTCTCGAGGCCTCCGGCTTTTCTCCACGGCGAGCCACCACCGACTGCCTGCCAGCCTGCCTGCCTGCCTGCTCCCTTGCTTCGACTCGGCTTGGCTTGCTTCGCCCTGTACTTTCCGCTCTCTGCTCTGTCTCTCTTTCTGCCTATCTGGCTGTATTCACGCTTCATCCCTCTACTTCGCTGAGTGAGTCCTGCCTGCCTGCCTGCCTGCCTGCCTGCCGCCTTGGCTTACCTTGGCAAGCCTTGCCCTGTCGAGCCCCTTCTGTCTTCCTCCTTCTACACACCAATCCAACTTCTCTTATTGTCGGACCACAGCTCCTTGCTACCTACACACACACACACACACACACATACACATTGCTCCAGTGTATCCTTACGAACCCCTATTGCTCGCGATTCCCTTGCTTCTTCGTTACCACTGGCCTCGACTCTCCTCCTCCTCCTCCTCCTCCTGCTCATCCTAGAAGGTTCTTTCGTACTGTCTAGCAGCTCATTCCTGGTAGCAGGTAACAAGTTTCGACAGGAGCTATCGGCCAGCCGGTGTAATCGCCGACTTCTACCTACTCCTTTCTCTCCTCCCCCATCAACAGAAGAGTATTCCAGCTAATTTTCAGGCCAGCCTTTAACCTAGAGTTCGTTAGTTGCTCTTCGGACCTAGTCGAAGAATCGAGAACGATGGTTCGCTAGTCAGACGAGAGACAGCTATGGAAAGGATGGAAGATCAGTCTCGAAGGGAAGTTTGTTTCGCAGCTGTAATTGGATTTGGGAAACCTCTGACGCATCGAACTGCGACAGGTAGTAAGGGGATTTTCCATACACACTACTCCTGTAACATCAATGTTACAAGCTTCTATCTGCATAGACTACTTCACGAATTTAAGCTCGTACTTCGATATGCTGTGCATTTCTGAATATCATAAAGCCAGACTTGGAGAAGTCGTGTCCCCCCCCGTCTTTCCCCTTGGTAACCCGTTTATCCAGGCGAACGCGGAGAAAGCGAACACCACGGGGAAATAGCATCGATAATACTCGTCCCGTAAGACGTGTGCGAGCTTTTCATGGGGGGGAGAGAGGTCTTCTAAACGGAAAAGCTGCTCGAGTGTCAACGCGATTATTTTGATCTGGCCAAATGACTTGCATGGCATTTCCGTTGAGTCATAGTGTTTCAAAGAGACTGTGCGTTTCCCTGGAGTTATGTTCGTAAGAGGAGCATAGGAAGGATCAGTAGAAGAGGATAACGTATGGCAGGAATAACTAATATGACGAATGAGGGAATATCACCCTCTTTCTCTTTCTCTTTCTCTTTCTCCCTCGTCAGTCAGAAGAGCTGGCATTGACATGAAAGCGGCATCAATTTCTTGCGCGATTCTCGTTTGAAAAGCGCCACGTCTATCTCCCGTCGATTCTCTCGTCCTGTCGATGATTTATACCTGCGCGTGCCGAGTACGTGCATCGGATGAATCAGGACTCGACTTGCCGGCGAGAGGGAGGGAGGGAGGGAGGGAGGGAGGGAGGGAGGGAGAAGAGCATGGTTACACCAGGAGGTCAGAGCTAGCAAGGTGAGTTAACGAGTTTCGTTGCGACAATTCCACGCATCGTCGAGAGGAGAGAAGCACGAACTGCTCTGTCGGCGGAGGACCGCAGTGGTTCCAGGACGAGTTGCTCGGACGAGGAACCTCGTCAGTGGAACTGGTAGCGCGTGGAGTGTGTGGCCCGCAGTAGTATAGGTCGGCCGCTGGTCGGACGCTATGAGAATACGGGGCTGGCCCGTCGAGCAAGCTAGCCAGCTAGCTAGCTAGCTAGCTAGCTAGCCAGCCTCGGGCTTATACAAGGGGCGACGGTGAGGCGGGCGGAATTTCGAGTGATGGTAGCGATTGTACTGAAATTACGAGGTACGATCTCCACTGGGATCGTTAGCGGCAGCAGACGTCTACGATCGCGCTCTATCAGCTAGCACGAGCGGGTAATTGACCTTGAATGTGGGCCCCAGGATTAAGGGCGATAGCTACCGGCACAAATTTTATCATGACACACACACACACACACACACTATTGCCGAGTGAAAATCGGCGGAGGGATATATCCCTCCTATCCCCGAGGCTCTCCTGGATCCCCCGCAACGTTTCTAGCGCGTGGTCTTTGCAAAATTTATGCTTTACATTATTTATGCCTCGCACCGCCAGCGCGTGGTCCCGCTGCCGCGTTCGCATAATACTCGCCCTCATGCATTTTTACTCCCTCAACACCGAAGCGCGCGATCTTATTTCGAGTTTGCGCGAACGATTTTATGGCGGCGTATATAATTTTCTGCTCCTTACCTACACACCAGACTCCACCACCAACCGTCTCTTACTGCGAGATGGCTTCTTGCATTTCTCTAGATCCTTTCCAGGTTCGCGACACCGATTAGGAACATTGCTATTTTCTGTTGGTTTTAACCACAGACCTACAAGCTATCTCGTAGTTTTCTACCAACTTTTTCCCTTTGACGCTCTCGATAATTGACATTTATAGACGAAAGTGCGCACTACATAAGCTAAACGGAGCTAAAAGCACCCCTGTGAACGAGGACCGAAAATGAGCGTGAGTGGATGCTCAGACGTTTACGAGAGATGCTGTTAGAGCGGTTCGTGTGTACCTTGACGATTGGTGAAAAGCGCCTCATGCAACCTGATAGAGCCTGCAATTCTTTTTCCTCGCTCCGCCCTTTCAGTTGCCACTCAGCAATCCTCCATAATTGCAAACATTTACAGTGTATCTTGAGAATTGCGATACGTATCCGAGTACTATGAAAAACATTCCATTTTTTCTTTCAGTCCAAACCACCACTGTTGCCAAAATAACTATCGTCTTTCAATTGAATTTCTCGAATTTTGGTGATAACATCATCCGAGTTATATCTCGATCGCTAGTTTTTACAATGTATTCAACTCTCCTTGAATCCCTCTTTTTTTCACTGCACTAGTTTTTTCTGTGTAACGCCGAGGCCAACAGCGCGCTACGTTCAGCGTCCAAATGCGGTGCATTGTTCTCCTCTTGAAATCCATTTTTACCGCTCGAAAACTAAAACGATAAAAATAGCGAGTATTTCTGTAAAATGATTTAAATACTCCACGTCTTTGCCCCGTTCGTTTAACGTTTCGCCCGATGGAAACGGTAATTCCCATTGAGGAAAGCTTGCGGTTGACATCGCATTTCCGGCTTCACGGTAAGGTTTCTATTCATTGCTTACAAGCCTCGAGTAGTTAGGTGGATATTTATCATGGAGGAGAACTGAAGCGTACCGGCGGTCAAGAGTCAGGATAAAATGACGTTAGAATAATCGCTCGACAGGAACGACAACAGTCGAGGGAAGCAGGTGGAATTCAAGTGACAAGGAATTCCTGGATGAGCGTCGCGCATCATTGCGCGAAGTTGTGTGGGCGTCCGCGCAATCTTGGCCGATCGGTGTTAACGAGTTTTGTTACGAGCGTAGCAGAAGGTCTACGTTTTCTGCCAACAGTAGCAGACAATAAGGCGTCTTCGTTGCATGCTTCGAGTATAGCAGCAGCTAGGAATTAAGGTCGGCAAAGAGGAGTGATTGTTTCGGAATTACGAGGATCCGTTCGATCGTTAGCACATGTGTGCGAGGTGCCGTTAGACGGGCGTGAAGGAGTGACCTCAACCGATTAACTTTTAATGATTCTAGGGAGAATCGCCCTTGACAAGTCCCCGAAGCACGTATTTCCTAACGAAATCCCCTGCCAACAACTCGATCGCCTCGTCACTCGCCCGAACTTTCGCACCCTCTAACCACCAGGCTTGTTCCCTTCGTCACTCGATCCACAATTTGCTCCACTTTTCCTGTCAATCTCTTTCACTCCTCCTTTCCTCTCACGTTCGCCCTTTCTCTCCTTTATGCACTACTCTACTGTCTTTCCTAGTCCATTCGACCCTATACCACTTTACCACTGCCCCGACGATACTTATTCACGATTTTACGAGTTCGACGCCGCTCGTTCGCGTGCTTCTCCAACCAAGCTTCGATTGCAGTCTTCGTTTATGTGCTCTCTCCATCTCTTATCGCGCACACTTATCGCCTGGTCTATATGCGTTCCTCGAAAGTGCACACATACGATAATTGACTTTTTCCAGGCGACAGTATAGTTCGCAGTAGAAATTGCATGTGAAACTCGTATAAAAGTAAACCCTCTTTCGTGATCTTTTGCAGAAATTATCTTTGGAAAGTCAGGCAATAACCTTTAATTATCATTTATCATTTCTATTTGTGAAGTAATTGAGTATTTAATTACGACGCATGAATACTATTCTGAATTGACTGTACAGGAATACGAAACTAGGTTTTAATTATAATTATACAAAGTCGACTGATTGTTACTAAAGTGACAGTCGTACTCATTACTACCCTGTTACACTTCGTTACTATTCTAACAAACGAAGTGTTAAATGCAAGAAGTAAAATGAGAAGACGCGCAGGAGACAAACTAATCTTCAGGAAGTCAGCGGCGAGTAACGTAAGTGGGCGACGTCGCAGCTCAAAGGTGTTAGGTAGGAGAACACAGGCCAATTGCAGGAAACAAAGGCAGAAGCATTAAAGAGAAGCAGCTGGATATTCCGTTGAACGAAATCAGCATCCGGCGAGGAGCTCATCGTGTTGCCGAGCGAGCGGGAAATGCATTTCGCCGGAAACAATGCACGCGCCTTAGGTAATCCTGAAATACACAGCCGGCTGGCAGGGATTAAAATATCGCATTTCGCTTTCCTTGCATCCTACTGTTTCCCCGAGCGTCACCCACCTATTCTGCCAGTGGTGTTTTCAAGTAGCTGTGAGGCGAGAAAAAACATTGCTTAAGCTAAACGAATCCGCAGGAATGCTAGTAAGTTTATGCACAGTGATTCGTATGCCCGCACAGTGGTACAGTGACGAATACACGTACATATATATATGCCTACACATGAACAAACCTTGGAGAGAAGAGGTATACGCGAGATTTCAAAGGGAACGGGAAACGAAGACGAATGCAGTGCCGTTCTTGCGGATATTAATTCGTAATAAGGCTCTAATTGCGAACTCGGTGCTCCCTCTCATCTATGTAGCACACATAATCTCTCTTTCTCCCTGGGAATTATAGAGGAATTATGGAGAGTACGACGCCTGTTTCATCTGTGATACCTATTTCCGGTGGAACTCGTCGAGTGCCAGTTACCTAAAGTATCCTGCGGCTAAATGGTCCCTTGTAGCATCGTGGAACGCCAAGTAATAACACACACACACACATCACTTAGATATGTGTGTGTTGTTTGTTGATCTGTGGAAAAATTCCTGAGTCACACGGCGCGAAGCTTGCCAAGGCGGATTCTAGTGGTTTAATCGGATTACACGTAAACACTATGGTATTTGCTTGTAAGAAAAAGATTGGAAACATGTTTCTCCGCCGGTAGTAATAACGCAAGGAGCACATCGGCGCTATGCTGCTTAATACAATTTAGAGTAATCTGGATTTAACTAGAACTTAATAGCATAATCCCAACGGCCAAAGAGAGAGAGAGAGAGAGAGAGAGAGAGAGAGAGAGAGAGAGAGAGAGAGAGAGAGAGCGAGAATAATAAAACGAGCGAATATGCGCGACATCAAAGAGCTCTGTCCTGCTCCAATAAACCATATACCCACGTAACTAATAACATCTTTGATATTTTAGCTTATCTTGAACCAACGAATATATGCACTACTATAATAAGAGAGAGGAGGACACAAAGCTAACAAAGGACAATCGACTTACGTTCAGGGGAAAAACTCGGTTTCGCGTAGCAGGTAAAATCCGCTACAACGACCAGGACAACGACGAGGACGGCGTTAAAAAATTGAAAGGCCCTAAGCTCCCTGGAGGAAACTATTGCTAGAGAAAGAGAGAGGGAGAGGGAAAATGTAGCGTACCGGAGAAGCAGCGTTATATGGTGGTGGAAGGGGTGGTCGCGTGGGGGCCATCGCATCTCCGCTTGGATATTAATTCGTAACAAGCCACTAATTGCAAAATGCCTGGCCGCGCGAGCACCGGTGCCGGTGGGTGGGCGCGCTCGAATTTCCTTCGCACCCGCAGCATCCCGATGTACTCACACACACACACACACACGCGTACATATATATATATATATATATATATACATATACTGTTAGTGGTAGATGCAGCAGTGTTTCCCACGCGCACCGACCCTCCTGTAAATCAAACGCGATCGCTCTTACTCAGGAGCCACGGCCAATTCGCAATCGGATTATTCACCGGCATAATATTCGCCGTGCATAATTAGCAACGGGATGAGAAGTAGGAAAGCGGCGAACGAAGAAGTAGAAAGTCGAAGTCGTAAAGTTAGAAAAAGTAAGAGCGTGAGAAGAGGCGCGTCCAAGAGAAAAGGGTGTGAAGATAATTAATAGCAGCCGTCTCGCGGCTACCAACCGGCCAATTAACCTTAGGAGCGGTGTGTCAGTGTGCTGGAGTATTTAATTTCTAATTGTTCTCGCAGCCCGTGTGCGCTTCAGTCGAGCTTGAAACGATACCTTTTTAGGGAAAGGGGTCCTTTGCAGAAGAGAGAGAGAGAGAATGGAGATGCAGGTGAAGAGTACGTGTGACTTCGTGCAGCGCGGATAACAACACACCGTTCCTGCTCACCCCTCACACTTACATACACACACACACACACACGTGAGCAAGCGCGTCAATATCCGATGCCTGGCGTTAACGAGTTTCGTTAACGGCGCGCCGCGACGCTCGATTGGAGCGAGCCAGCCTCGCCCGGTTATTACTCCGTTTATCGTGCGGCAACTATTTTTTTTTTTTTCAACCCCCTTCCGTTCTCACTTCCCCCTCTTTCCTGCCATGCTTTTCCTTCTTTACATTGTGTCCCACACTAGAGACTCTCGCGCGAGCGCGGGAGTAGCTTTAATAATTGAAAGCACGTACTAAAGCGCCGACGAGCCGAGAATCCACGCTAAACGATCGTCCGTGCGTCCGTCACGTAGAACCCATCGAAGATCGTTCCCGAAGCTCTACGCTCTGCTCCAGGCTGTAAGATCTCGATGCCTCGGATGCTGCAGCCGCCGGACCTCCGAGTCCCTGGTATAATATGCGGGGTATATCCTGCAACCGGGCAAGCACAAGCCGGTTGGCCCCTCCGGTATTTCCAACGAAAAATAAAGGACGCTTGATTTATCGCCAGATTTATGAGTTAAGCCGGACCACCTCGCTGAGATAGACCATCGGAGGAGTGGCGTGAAGAGGGGCAGGGAAAAAGAGGAGAGAGAGAGAGTATGCATATTTGCTTCTTTAATTGACTCCGAGATAAATTGTACCTTTCGCGGAAGCATCCCTTTCGCACCGGCGCGCGGCATCGTATTTCTCAACTGCCTCGTCGCCACCTGTACACCATCTGGCGATTGTTCGACCGCCTCTTCCAACCAGTCCGAGTGCCCAGTAATCCCAGACTGTATCCGAATACAGTGAATGTTATCCCCCATCGTTGGTAGAAAACATCAGCTTCCGTAACACTTGGATTAACGTACATATCCTCTATCGGCGTTCAATCGACGATGGTTAGCATCCAGCATTTTTTTCCCCCCCATGTTTGCGCGAGATAATTGATACGTGATCGAGCTTTCGTATTAATGGAGGGTGAAATTATTAATTGAGCGGACCAGGAGGCGGCCTAACGGGCTATCGGTGAGCCGATGCGACCGCGCGCTCTGTGTTCGACATTCTCGATAGCTCGATCAGCCGGGTTAGTGGACGGGTTGGTAGCGCGTTCTTTAAAAGTTGATTACGCACACGTATACTTCATGGCGTGGCTCCTCGCGTAACGCGAAAACTCATTTAATCGTGTTACATTTAATTACATTAACCCCGATAACCAAACTGATCGTGAAAATATGCTCGCCGGGATCAGTGATACCCACGAGACAGAGTGCGAGTGGAAGGGGTAAAAGGGGGGGGGGTGGTGGGAGCTGAAAGAGGGTGGGGTTGGAATGGGGTGAAGGTAAACGTGGGGTCGCTCGCAGCAGCAGCAGCAGCAGCAGCAGCAACAGCAGGGGTGGCGGTAGAGAGAGCTTTCGCACGGAGCTTTAACTAATTAAACACATCGACACCGTAACAGGCGGCGCGACGCGCACGCCAGATCGCCGCTTGTCGCGCAAGAAAAATTAATAACCGAAAGACAAAACGATTTGTGAGGGTTGTCAGGAAAGAAGCATACTCGACGTAGACATATGACACGAAATAGGTCGACTTTGCCTGTCGAAAAAGTTCGGGAAAAGAATGTGCAGGTGTGTGAGTTTGCAAGGACACCCGCGTTGAGATGCAGTTGTGAAAGAAATGTATGGTTCACTAGGATCGAATATCCATGAGCTAATGACTGACGTCATTAAAGCTAGGCAAAAGAGAGACAAAGTGGATTAGAGGAACATGGAAGGCAGAGGGCGAATGATTCTATGTAACAGTGTCATTAATACTTCTTGAACTCTCGTGTTCTCCTTACGAAGATCCTTGGCGACACGCGGCGCTTATAAGAAACTCCCTAATTACTTGATTAATAACTCAGGCTGCGACCAGCTGACTCTGCCAGCCGTGAAATCGAGCCGAGATTTCTACAAGGTCGAACTTACTGCGTGGAATAACAGACGCAATCAAAATCACCGTCTGAGTTCAATAGATTTATCAAGGCAAAAAACATTGCAGACTGAAAGCACAGATTGCAATCATTCGGCGGCGTTTCTATGGTCTCGGGTTGGGTTGGGTGGGGGGCAAAAAGTCAGGGTATTACTGGAACAATCGTATATCTATTTCGGCTAGTCGAGCAATATCATCTGAATAATACGATAATGATCGCACAATAGAGATTGCGCCCCGCGAGAACAATTGTGTCCGCCAAAGCAGCCCCGAAAGTGCGATAGAAATAACGAGAATCGTTCTCAAACATTACCTACTAGCGCACGCTTCACCAGTAAAGCTCTATCTCGGCATTCGATTGGTCAGGCACGTGGGGGACATTGTTAATTTCCTAAATTTCCTATGTATACTTTCCTCGGGGATTGCCATTGTTTTCGTCGGCGGGCGCTCTGCGCCACTTAACGCCAGATGGACACCGGTACCGGGGAGAACTTTCAATTTCCGGTGATAGGTAATCAGTGCGCATGGAGGACAGCCAAGAGGAGTGGCAGGATTGGTCGAAAAGGGGTGGGTGAGTGGGTGGCAAGGTATGAGGCTTATAGCTACGGCGAACTCCTTGCCGATAGTTAATTATTGCCAGGGAGAACTGATTTGCAAGTACGTCGTTTATAATCCACTTAAGTCCTAATCGAATCCCGAGCGGCCACGAGGACAATCGGATCGCGGGACACATCGGTCGCGCGGGGCGGCGAGGGGAGGGGGGCGAAAAGGGGGAGAGTAGGGGTGGTTGGCAGAGGTTGGATAGGAGCGTACTGATCGAATGGACCATTCGCTTACTCGCTCGATTCGCACGCGTCACTTATAATCGATCGATTGGCCCGCGGTAGATAGAATTCCGGGGGATACCCATTCAATGCCTATTTTTGTAAATGCTTTCTATACAACCCAGCCAGAAAGCAACCACTCCCTCTAACTCCCTCTTCCTGCCCCCTCTGCCCCTCTAACTCCCCCCTCGTCCTCGCCCTCGCATTCCTATTCAATGTTCCGGTACGCGCGGGCCTTTTTCACCGAATGCTACTACTCCTTCTTCCATTATCCGAATTGCATTTTTCGGGATTGTACTCGCTCATGTACCAGTGCGTCCTGTTTCGCTACGATTCTAGTAGAAATCTCTGCTGCTGCTGCTGCTCGTCTCACACAAGCTTCAATTATTCGTAAAATATTTTTAGTCCACGCTAATGTGCCTATTATACAATTGGGCCAATCCGGTTTTCAATAAAATAACGCGTGGATAATGACTATGCTTCGCATAGCGCATACTGATGGTTTCGGTTATCGGCGCAGTCGAATCAAGCTAGCAAAATCCATTAATTATTCTAATTCGAGCGAACCGTTAATCATATGTAATATATGTCATATAATTTGTAGGCAGTTGGATGAAAAAAAGGTCATTTTGTTACATGGGTTATATTGAATTCTTGTATGGTGAATTAGTATGAGGATTGTTTAATCAAGAGGAATGTAGTACGTATAGATTGATAATAGAAGAATTGTGAATATATTGACAAGGGATTCGTATATATCAAATCTCGAGAACGACTAGAATTACAAATCCAGTATTCCTATTAATTCGGCAGTTAATTATTCATCGTATAAATAATATCCAATTAATAGCGACAGGATTGTCAATATCGAATATGACGGACCAAGTTTGATGGTCACTTCAGTTGGTCGATATTAAAGGGGACAGTATCGAAATTATTAACGAGTTAATCGAAAGAAGTAATTCACTTTCACGCGCTCTTTTTCCGGCTGGGTCAACAATTGAATCGAAGGCAAAAAGAAGTCTCGGTTTTAGTCACGCGATCTCGATTAAAGGAGCAGCTGTGACCGGCAATGCAGCATGGTATCAGTGAAGTTAGGTTCGGCAAGAAGTTAGGAAGCTGTGCGAAGTCGGCCACAGTTTGTCCCCACGCGAAGGTAATTAAATGCGAGCGGCAGTATAAATTAAACGACCAAAGAATCCGAAGGACGCGGCTGCAAATGATCTCACTGGCAATCGAATACAGCGATTCGAGGCTGTATTTGTGCTGTGACCGAGGTCGTGGTCAAACGAATTAGGTTAATTAAAACCCGTAATGATCGCTTAGTATGCGAAACTCTCATTCAATTCCCATCCAGCGAGTGTAATTGAAAGTGCGCGTGTCTATGAAGAAAAACAGATGACTATCAAACTTTCCAGTTGCTTTTAAACATAATTACATTTTCGGGGACTAATATTTCATTCAAAGCCTATGGAAAACTAGTATGTTTGATATATCAATATTTAATAAGTTTGCTAAGATTTAATAAGTATATTGTAAATCTTAAAACACAATTTTCAATCTTGCCACGGGAAGACAATGATATAAAATTTGCGCAATAATAAGGAATTACATTTCAACTTATTGTTTAGCAGTTAACAATATACAATATAGAAACTCTCAAACAAAAGTTAGAATCACTTTCAATTCTCCTTAAAGTATCGTCTATTTTGCAATACAAGACAGATATTCTGTAAATGATGTATTTTTGAATTGTCTGCATCATTCTGAAAATGCGTAATTAGCGCGGTATTCGAATGGCATTCTTGGCGATAGTCGTGTACGAGAAGTGCACAGTAAGAGTCTGAGAAAGAGAAGGAATGGGGAAACACAGGAGCGACAGGATCAAGGTAACGAAGGAAAACGGGCCGAGGAGCTGAGAATAGTTCGGTGGCCAATTACTGCTGGAATTTTTACGGGCGATTTAACGCCGCTTACAGTGCTTTCCTGCAGCTAGAGTCCTTCAGAATGCGGAGCAACCGGATGCTGGCGGCTGTCGGTGGGGTAAGAAAGAGGAAACTCGATGGGTGAAGAAAAGGAGCTCGAAGGGGAGGCTGGAAAAATTAGTTCCGGATCTCCTGTAAGCTTCGTATCCCGATATTTGCATGTGATCTCTCACCGGACGAGAGAACAAGCGTCTTCTCTGTCTTCTACTTTTACCGAAGGGAGGATTTAGATGGCGTAGAATATAGGAAAGTCGTCATGAAGATTTGGATGAGAAGTCCAAACCAATGTTTCCTTCTTTTACCCAGCATTGCGTAACTAAACTTTCTTTTTCGCAACATCATCCATCCATCAGGACAGTTTCTTTTTCAGAGGGTCACTCTCCACTGCGAAAAAGCCCTATCTGACATTCACCAATCTGCCAGCGAAGTTGGAGCTGCCAACGCTTCGCCTTCGGAATTACAATCTGCTTGAGGGGAAAAAAAGAACGTGCTTTTGAAATGTTAATATGTTGTTGTGTGTTTAGTATACCAAGAAAAAAAATATAGATCAATGAAACTTAACTAAAATCGAAATAAAATTCAACAGTTCATACTTTCTAATGTCGGAATTCGACCTCGCAGAAAGTAAAGTAGGTGAGTGCAGGGTAGTAAAATACGGGTGCAAACAGAAAATTCAACGAGAGTGACCGCTTGAGGAAAGGAAAATAGAATGAAAACTAATGCGATCCTTGAGAAAATCTAGCGTCCTAATATCTCCATGTAAGCTCTCAGCACGGGATTTGGTCGGCGCCAACGCCAGAGAAAAGGACTCCTAGACGCACTCGGAGTTCCAGAAAAAAGTGGGGAGGCGGGTGGAATGAAATCCCCTGGTGAATTCGGATTCCCCGCTGCCGCCGCCGCCGCCGCCGTAGCCGAAATTCGCTCGAACCTTTCGAACAGCGGAAATTAGTTGGAATTAGAACGTCGAACGGTAATGCATGCACGAGGGAGGGGATGACGGAGAGTCGGCGACGAGGAGAAATGGATGGAAAAACATCCTGGAAAAGTCCCTTCTCGAGACGAGGGAGCAAACCGAAGGGGAGTAGATCGGTTCAAGAGACTCCATTGCGAATCCCTTAGCCCGGCATTTCCATGTAAACTCTCAATGCCGCATTCGAGAAAAGGTCGAAGAAAAGACTTCCGGGAAAGAAGAAGCGCGAAACTGGAGTGCCAAGGGGAAGTGTACCAGCACATTTCCCAACGTGCTGAACCATATTGTACACAGGCGAGAAATCAACAAGCGGCCAACAGGGGGAGGGTGGAAAGCTGCATTTTGTCTGGAAGTAGAGTCTGGAAATACAGGCTATTTTACGAAGTTGGAGTTGGTAAGGAGAAGCCACGAAAACATAACGGAAGCACGGCGTGCAATAAGCAACGCCCGGCTCAGGAGATAAACGTGGCAGATAGTGACGAGAGGAAGGAATAAGGAAAATTAGTTGGCATCCCTTAGGAATTACCCGTTCAGATATACTTTCAGCGAGGCAAGCCCTCATCAGGGAGCTTTCGAGTGGCTGATTCTCGCGGCGGGGAACAGCGACGTGCGAGAGAACTCCCTCAAACTTTTTCATCTCGAACTAGCACTAGTCCAAAACCACTTTTTCCGGTATTAACTCGATGCTGAATTCCAACCGGCTGGTGAACTCATGCTAGGTGAACTAATACACCAGCTCCCAAGCGATGCGTGAAAAATAATCATGGCAAGACTTAGCACTGTTGTTCCCCTTAACAGGAAAGTAACACTGGCGTTAATTAACTGACTGTTCCCGAGAGAGATCGGCCGATCCTTCTTGATGAGCCAAGCGAGAAAAGGACGCTAACCACGGTAAACTGAAAAGGAGAACGATAAACACGGATAGCAACATCGGCGGAAAATTTAGAGTATCGTTAAACCTAACACGTTTTCCGAATCGAAGTAGAAACGAGGATACATAAAGGAGCTTGGAGGCCACGTAGAGAAAAAGAATAAACTCGCGTCGCCCGAGTGAACTATTCTCTTAGCGATACGCATTCGCGAATTATTATGATTCCAGTTAAACAAACAAAGCAAGCTTAACGATCGTCCGAAGGAGAACTTTATACTCACGTCGCACCATTCGTCTCCGAAATCGAACTGCGTTCCACAAGCATTCTGGCACATTGCCTCGCGCAAGATAAAAAAGATTCGACGATACACCTGCATTTGTCAATAAAGCGTAAACAATAACCGTTATTAAAGCTGTACAAGTATCGCCACTAATCACCTTCCATGGCACGCATTCAACAAGAAAGAAAAAAGCCCCGAAGCGCGACGAAGCACCGGATTATTGAATTCAAAGCACTATCGTCCGTGGTTTTTCCCATGTTTTTCATACTTCCCGACATTTTCCGGGGCTGAAATTTGGTGGAGAATGTTTTCTTGCATCAAGGAAGAAGTGATATAAATTCCAGAGCCCTAGCTCAAAATTCATTTTTTCGCAAATTTTTGCATATGTACCCCTTCACAAATTTTCGATTTTTCGAAGGTTCTGGGACTGGGACGAACGCTTGATATTTCGATTGTTTGTGTATCAAAACGAAAAGAAAACATGAAACCAGTGGCAGAAATGCCGGAATTGTACCGAAAACACATGGAAAACCGATCCTGAAAATTTCAGTTTCGTGGTTTTTTCCATGTTTTCAAGTCTTCCCGACATTTTCCGGGGCTGTAATTTGCTAGAGAATGTTTTCTTGCATCAAGGAAGAAGTGATATAAATTCCAGAGCCCTAGCTCAAAATTCATTTTTTCGCAAATTTTTGCATATGTACCCCTTGACAAATTTTCGATTTTTCGAAGGTTCTGGGACTGGGACGAACGCTTGATATTTCGATTGTTTGTGTATCAAAACGAAAAGAAAACATGAAACCAGTGGCAGAAATGCTGGAATTGTACCGAAAACACATGGAAAACCGATCCTGAATAATTAGCTTTCGTGGTTTTTCCTATGTTTTTCATACTTCCCGACATTTTCCGGGGCTGAAATTTGGTGGGAAATGTTTTTTTGTATCAAGGAAGAAGTGATATAAATTCCAGAGCCCTAGCTCAAAATTCATTTTTTCGCAAATTTTTGCATATGTACCCCTTCACAAATTTTCGATTTTTCGAAGGTTCTGGGACTTGGACGAACGCTTGATATTTCGATTGTTTGTGTATCAAAACGAAAAGAAAACATGAAACCAGTGGCAGAAATGCCGGAATTGTACCGAAAACATATGGAAAACCGATCCTGAAAATTTCAGTTTTGAGGTTTTTCCCATGTTTTTCATACTTCCCGACATTCTCCGGGGCTGAAATTTGGTGGAGAATGTTTTCTTGCATCAAGGAAGAAGTGATATAAATTCCAGAGCCCCAGCTCAAAATTCATTTTTTCGCAATTTTTTTAAGGGGACTCTGACGAAAGTTTAGCCCAAATTAACAATTCCTTCGGCCAATCGTTGATTTTTTGATGGTACAGTATTGACACAAGTACCTTAAGCAAAACAGTCATCGCTATCCAAGAGCAAAAAGGAAACTTACCCCTGAAACCGGCGCGTCAATTGAACACGCAAACCCGCTCGCTGAATTAAGCTAAAATCCTACGATATTTCACTGAACATCAAAGAGTCCTCGGGAAACAGAATGAATGGACCACTGAGTAGAGATGGGAAATTGGCGAGCATGTAAAGCAATAAAAATCAATGAAAGAGCCATAGAAAATGGGGGGGGAAGTCAAAAACCGAGGGCATGTAAGTCTGCCCGGGTGAATGGACCAGCAAAAATTCGCATATAAATTCTTGCTGTGATATTTACTAGAAAAAGACATCACACGCAGAGAACGAGAAAGGAAAGAGTGAGAAGGAGAAACTCAGCGGGACATAGTTTGCGGCGAGATTCACGTTGCCCCGAACTCGCCACTTTTCGTTCTCTGTCACCCTTCGCAGCATCCGGCTCCCTTTTTCTACAGGACCACCACCCTCTGAAATAGCATGTACCTACTACGTATGGTGTAAGTCGTGCCGGTGAAAACGGGGTGCAAAAAAGTTGCCAGTCCGGACATTTAGTCCCAACGAAAAGGCATTCAACGACAGCAGGCTCGACTTTTGCAATTATAAATAACGAGAGTACGACAGAGACGTAAGTACTCGCAGACAATCTAAGGAAATTAAAGGACCACCAGGAATATATCTCGTTGGCCATGGTGAATTCGGTGGATCGAAATTTGCATAGAAATTCTTACCGACGGATTTATGGGTAGGAGATGGTAGTAGATGTGTCTTCTTGTGCATTTCGTGGGGCCTGTTTTGACTTTTCAGTGGAAAGTGCTGCTAGCTGGGAACAAAAGGAGCCTCGGTTATTCCGAGGCGAATGAAGCGGAACTAGACTGTTTTGCGTGACAATAATAAGTGGAGCTTTCCCAGCCGTCCTAGAGTGTTCTTGCTTTCCCCGTAATATCAGATGTTAATTACGACTAAGCGTAAATTTTTGTCCCCCGCTGATTCCCCTCTTGTTATATCTCTCCCGGTGCGAGCGTGGAAAGAAACTCGAGCGGCGGGTGCGCTGCGTTCTGGCGAAGCCAGGTGTAAGAAGGATGAAAGATGACGGAGGAAATTAAAAGCCGAGAGCCAAGTACGATCTGTTTGTAAGATAGGAGAGCATGCAATTTGCATATGAATTCTCAGCTTAGGATCCCCGGAAAAGAGCAGCGGTAGGGTGGACTGAAACAATCGGGGAAGATGATAATCTTGGCCCCTGCTTCCTTCCGGCTGAAATCTGCCGCAGGGAGAAGATTGCGATGCTCTCGAGCATGCGAGAAAGAGATTCGGAAAATGCCGAGAGTTCCAACATCCGGGAAAATCAATTACCATTTAGCAAACGAGGAATGCAAGTCGCCCAACTTTTAGCCCAGGAAAGGGATTGTAAGAAGAAGGAGGAAATATCATGGAGTAAACGGAGTGACTCTTCTCTCTTACTTTCTCTGCTGCAACTGTATTCGCTGACACGATGATTTACATATGAATTGTTAGCTGCGACATCGAAACGGAAGGCGTAACTTTCAAGCAGCTTTCCGAGAAAGAAAACGAATATTCGACTGTTACCTCTTACAAATTCACTTGGTATTCGACTGTTAACATAGGCAAGGAATATGGAAGAAGTGTAAAAAAAGGAAGGAAGAAAAGGATTAGCAGGAAGTTCGAAGTAAGTGTCGAATACTCGGTGTTATCGAGATCACCGAAAGGTGAAGTGGTGGAAGAAAGTGTATTCCGGGCATGGAAGGTACGGTGATGCAAATGAGGAGCGGCACCCGATGCCTTCATTGGACGCAGTTGCATCGGATCTCCATATGAATTACTTAATCCTGAATCCTCCTCACCTCGGCTGCAAAGTGGATCAAACACCGGAAAAACTAGACGAGAATTGCCGCAGCTCTTGCTACAACCTTCTCACCGAGTATACTCCCTCCCGCTCGTACTTACTGTAATTTCGTTGGGGGTGCGAAATTGCGCGAAACAAGGAATGCCAGGTTGTAAGATATTAAACCCTAAATTCGAGCTACCAACTGGAAAGAGGGTTAAAACGTAACCGAGCATAGCGCGAGCGAGTCAGTCGTAAACTCCCAGAATTCAATAAAAATCCATATCCAGATTCGAGGGAACGGCATAAGCCAAACTCACAAACACAAGGAACACCTTTTACCTTTCTCATTCGCGTCCTATCTCCACGTCAGGCTAAATCATCAGTTTTTTTACGGCCTAGGTATACAAAGGTGTAAACCTTCGTATGTCACTGATTGAAAGCAGTAATTCTTGAGGCCAAGGTAAGTAAGTATACCAAACTTTCTCCACTTCGTACTACCATTTCTTACTCACATAATCCCTATCAATAAACAACCAATCATCAAATATAAGAAAAAAAATACAAGAAACATCGTAGAATTCTCAAATACATTATAACTATCCTAGAACAAAAAAAAAAAAGCAGTTTAATTTCCAACACATGGAAAGGTAGAACTGAGCCATGAATCGGTGGTCCACGTCGTAATGGTGAGGAAAGCGGACCGAGCAATCGAGAAGCGCACATTCTGCGGTCGGAAGAGATAAGCAGGGCGAATCCTTGCGGGGTGTGTGGTGAGTACGTGCACGCGGCGGCGTCCTGAGCAACCGGCTTCCCGCGCTGGAATCAGGTGAAATAAGAGAAAGGCGTGAGTGCAGCAGATGCGCCCAGCCTCAGCTTAGATTTAAGAAGCACCGAGGAAAGGAGAACACCCTTGCAACTTGCAACCTTCCACCAACCAGAACCGGAATCTCCTCGACTACATATATATATATATATATATATATATATATATATAAATACATACACACACACAAATACATACATACAGACATACATACATACACATATATATATACACTGGGTAGATTGTGCACGCGAACAAAACAGGGCGAAATAAAATGTGAAACATCGAGCGGAAATTGTGTACGCCGCCCGGGCGTTCGCTACCTCGCGAAGACTGAATGCCCGATGATGAATCGATAATTCTCATGAATAGTGAATGTTACGAATTTTCTCGTTAGCCGGCTACGTCCCAGGGCCCCTTTAAAATTTATAAAAATCGCTCCTGCCAGCTACGGTACAACCACCAACACAGATCTGCCATTGGTAGTGTGGAATCCGTTCTACATTCCATGGAACGATCTAGCAGTCTCGTTTGCTTTCTGCTTACGCGCGATCGAGATTCAGCATACCCTCGCTATTTCCTTCTCATTGATGTTGGTTCATCCTCGCATTGCACCTTTCTTCTTTTATCTACATTTTCTGCCATTGGCTTCAAGGAGAAAGAAAGAAAGAAAGAGGGGGTGCGATTTGCCCTTGGAGATCTGGAGCGTAAGGGCCGAAGTTAATTAGGACGAAGGATGCGGATGATCTGTAATTAAGCGGTGATCGAGGAGGAGCGCGGTACTCGCGGCGACGCCAGTCGTGACGGCTGCGGTGCGCGGAAGCATTGCTCTGGAAGGAGAAAACTGAACGGGGATCCTTAATGCCGAGTGCCGAGCACCGGAGGTGTTGATTCTCGCTCTCTGACCAATTTAGCGCGATTGATTGCAGGAATGCTCGGCCCTCCTAATGACTTTCCGAGTTAGAGTATCACCCCGATAATTGCGGCCTCGAATCGAATGTTCTTGAATAATCAACTTGTTCGCAGAGAAGGCTAGTGGGGGGAGAGGGAAAGAGAGAAAGAGAGAGAAAGCTATTGAGGCCTTCTTAGTTCCGAAAGGTTTCTTCGATAGTCCGGGAAAGCCTGATTTGGAGGACCACGTAGGAAAGAGGAGGCTATCGACTGCAGGCCAAAAAGAATTCAGCGAGCTAAGTACTCGCGCAGAATGCCAGGAGGATCGTTAAAGCCATCGGCAAAAGTGCATCCCTACACAATTATAGTACATTAAACGCTAGCGAGAGCGAGAATAAGAGATAGAGAGAAAGCCGCTCTAGCGGCATTCTCATTCCAATAAATCTTCGATAATCGTTTAAGAGAAATTATAAATTTAAATTCTAGTAGCGTGGAGAAACACGCGGCGCGTCAGCCTATTTCCAATTAAATCATATACAAAATAAACTTCGAGGAGCGTGTTTATAAAAGGCGCAAAGTCGTTGAGTCCATCGTGCATTTACTCTCGCAAGGGTGCTACTGTTGGCGGAGGATATTTAAATACGTGGTTGAGGGTGAGCGTGCGGCTTGTATTCGTGTAATCGAGCAAATGAGGAAGGCGAGGATTAATGAAAGCCGACCCCCGTCCCCGGCGATTGCAGCGCACGTGCGCGTGCCACTGTTCGCGTTGGCAGATCGGAACGCGACACGCCATCACAACAAACGCATGACAAACGGCCGAACAAAAAACCGACAGTGATGGGCCGATCCCAGAGAGCGCGAAGGGGAACAGGATGGAAGACACCAGCGTACATTCAACAAATCGAGAGGACGACAAACCACAGGACATTCCACGGACTAAATATATCTAGTGGCCGAAACATATCTGGAAATTGACACAATTCACTGATACCAATTTACAATAGCACGTTGGATATGATATGTCAACGATAACATACAGAATGATGCATCCATTAATACTTAAATCGTCAAGATTTATTCCTTCCTTGTTTCTTGATTCAAGAAAATTCTAGAATCATGCAAGAACATACGGTTTACCATGCTTGGATATTTCAGTATCGCGAGAATACGAACGAGTCTGAGCTGTACTTGCAAAGACAAATAATGCTCGATGGGCGACGGAGCATCGGATGGCAGAAAGGTGGAGGAGGGATTGCGGAAGAGGGCGAAGCGGGGGAAGAAGATGTTAAAGACGTGGAAATAGCGGTGTACAACGATGCGAGAGAGAGAGAAAGAGAGAGCTGCTGGCATTAAAATACGAAGGCTGGAGGCATCGCGAACCGTGTCACCCGCGGTGCATAAATTTTCAAGGAACGACCGACCTGCGCATCAACCGCGAATCATTCCCATTGTGAGACGCGCGACAGCCGCTACACCGTTGTCGCGCGAGTAAACACGCTCTCGCCCTCTAAGGAGCCGATGAACTTTCGTACTTGCCTGATATACGGCCAAATGTGTTGACGGCAACCATCGTAAATTTGTTTTGTAAACATTGGCCCAACCAATTTAGCCTAAAGCTTTCTTCTCGCCTGAGAAGAGATCATTGAATTATGAAAAGCATTAAATTCCAGCGATTCAATGAAGTCTTCAGGTAGAATAAGATACTTTTTTCCTAACCAAAAGAGGAAAGGATATTAAATAATAGAACTTAACTGTTTCAAATTCCTTGATATTGATGGCAGATCTAAATGCATTAAGAAGACATTTCCTGATTTCCCGAGACAATATCGAATTACTAAGATCTTTCTGTCTCGTAGATTTGAAAAGCAGTATAAAGATCCTAATGAATAATTTTTCGAGACTAACTGCACCAGGTAAATCCTGTCTCTGCCATAATGAGAGGTGGGGGGGGGGGGGGGGGAGGGCGACGTAAGCTTCTTTGCAAGCAGAAAAGGAAGACGACGCTAGTCCGACTATTGATTCTATCGAGAAAAATGGTCTTCCTTCTCCAGGAGACTCCTATCAAAATCTTCTTAATAATAGAGCACTTGGGACAGCCTCCATAACTCGATCGTCGTCAAGTTATTACTCCTTGCCCTCCGATCACATAATTTACTCATAAAGAGGCTGAGTCTTCTCGGGATAATTAAATCTCTCCCTAGATGGAATACGGTTCTTACCTGAGAATTCATTTCGTTACAGGTGTTTTACGAGTGAAGAATAACATATGTCCTGTGATATACATTAGTGTAATAGTCAGCATTATGTTAGAGGGTTGCTACCGGTCTGCCAGGATTGTGGCATCAGCGTACATCAAAGACAAAGGGAGCAAATGAAATATAAAAAAAACAGGGGTAAAGCAGAGAGGGAAAGGCGGTATCACCGGGGGAGATAGGGTCGTTTCGAAAGATTAAATGTTCTACTCGATCTTCTTTGTGCGCGGTAGGAGGAAAGGGGCGAGATGTTCTCAGGGTATAAGGCGGAGCTACTATCTCGGCGAGCGAAAGAGCAAAAGAATACTTATAACTTCGTAAGTATAAAAATCCGCGGCGGAAGTATGTTTAAGCTTTGATGCGCTTCTAGATTTTTAGCTCCGGCTCCCCCCTCCCACCCCCACCCGGCTAGTGAGAAAGGAGCTGCCCCATTTACCATTCCCTTAATCCGCATTACGTGGAAGGGGAAATAATAATATTGGCGCGTAAAGTCGGAGAAGTTTCGAGCACCCCAGTCGGCCCTTGCTTCGTTCAAGAGCCGGGGATCAAGCGAACTTACACTTTTGCCGTTTGTCCGTGGCAACGCACCGCATTATTTCACCGACGAAAAGAAAATCGCCGTCTTAACCTAACGTTAACTTATTTACTCGCACTTTCAATGGACGGCTTTTATACCTCTCCCGGCTGTTTTATAAGCTCATTATAGACTGGCCTGCAATTCCCTGGACGGCAGCATTTCGCTTCGTCGCCGCCCTGTCGAGACTAGTCCCATTGGAAATTTCCTCAAATTACGCAACTTTTAGTTACATCATTATTAGTGTGCGTATAGGTGCGTTTAATACTCTAAGTAGTAGATATATAGTAATAGAAAATACCTTCCTTTCGAAATCCAGCAGTAGTATTTATTTATCATTTGCCAGTATTTACTTATTATTCGAAGGTACTTAAAAGATAGCGCACCAGGAATTTAATATTCCTTGTGTATCAGGAAGTAAATATTAATATTTCAAAAATCTTTTTTAAACTCGTCAATACGAAACTCTTGAAAAGTTCGAACATTCTTCATCCCACCCTTTAATTCCAGAGTATGATGGTGAAAACGTGACAAGAGTATTACGTCTCAAAGATTTTCCAGCCATCAGGATCATTACCGGCAAGTGCACTTTTGCAGTTTAATAATTAGAAAATCGTGCTTGGCGATGCCTGGAAGTGCTTGGAGCTATCTTCGCGCGATAGCGAATAATAAATAGCTTCTTAAGAGACAGTAGTCGATGAGTTGTCGGACACGAAGTTTGCGCCAAGTTTCACCGCCTGATCGTGAGGAGATAGAAGCGGTATGAAGGAAAGTTCACCGCGCGACGCGTCCCAAAATCTGCTTGTACCCATCGTCTTTCCTCCTCCTCTTCCTCTTCTTCCTCCGCTTTGCCACCACCACGTCGAGGAGCACGCGGTTAGTAGTCGTAGCCGATAACACCCTCAGCCCGATATCTATTTACCAAGAAATGCCTCGCAGCCCTCTTCTCAAGCGTCTGCTTAATGGCGTGTTGAAAATTTGCGTGGAAACTTATAAGTTAATTACACGCAATGCCATCGAAAAACTTCACGCGCCGCCGGCAACTTTGCCGGGAAACTACTTCGCTTCTTCGAAGAGGTTCTTGAGGAGTTTAATTGGCAGGTAATGCTGATATCGATATATCGAACAACTCGTCTGATAAATACTGAATAAATGAAATCGACCGACCATCTCAGCCGCTGATTATATTAGAACCATCTGAACACAGGATTGAAACCTGCTCTGATATAATGCAGTGAGACTTTAGTCGTATTATAAGTTCACTACGCTGAAAGTAGACTTGGTTTGTTATCCAAAACCAATGTTTCCTGCTCCAGTGTAAAAACGAAGAATGTGTACTATTAACTAATGGAATAAGCTACTGCAGAAGCCGATGAAGTGATTGGAATAATGAATGCACCGCTTCTGTAGCGGACGGCCACAGAGCGGTGAGTAGAAAAGTCCGTAACTGGCCAGACCCGTGCGCGCTACGAAATACCGAAACGAACTGTGTAAAAATGTCAAAGTTCCATTGGATCGGGAAAAACTCGGGGAATTATTTATTTTTGAGATACGGCGAGTATAACGAAACGGACTAATATTTTTCAGGCTAAAATGGAAACCGTTTGGCATCATTGGCCGTCCGATTTTTTTTGCCCCGTTGTGTCGGTGTAAACAGTGTATGTGTGGTGGCAGTGGCGGTAGGAAAAAGCGGAAAAAGGCCAGCTACAGCTTGCGGGATTTAATACCATTGTACTGGCTTTTCCGACTTTTTCCCTCCCTTGGCCCGCGCACGCCGCACGACCGGAGCCACTGCAAAAACTGCAAACGAACAGATAGATACTAGTAAGACTGGGTAAAAATCGACGAAATCATATATGAAATTCCGGTCGGAGCTACCCTCTCGCACCACAGTCGACTTAATCGTAGTGATATTTTTGAAATTTCCTTTAAACCGGTTTCCCTCGTTTCACCTTCCGCGTACTTGAGCCACCGACCACCAGCAAGAGCGAGCAAGAGGAAGAAGATCCAGTAACTAGAGCAGGAAAAAGAGAAGGAATCTTCGTCGAAAGGCGCCAAGAGATACTCTGGGTGCTCCGTCATTTTTCAAAAACGACAACTAAAATCCTTCCTCTGACGTGATATAAACGACGACCATCGGCTATAGCGCATCTCTGCGCTACGAATGAAGTTTAGGACGACAAATTTCTCATCTTCCGTTCGTCGTGCTTCTAATTTTCTTCGCTTATTAAAATAATAAACGATTATACAAAAATCACAGAATCAGATATAAATGAACTCTTATTGACCGAGAATAGAACAAAAGTATTCTGGAAGAGATTCACTTTATTCCCAAATACCTCAAAAGAGGCATCCGACACTCGAGTAAATACACAAGGTGCGATCAATATCGGTACATTATTAACAGGACTTGTCAATAAAATCGATCGTGGTATACGAGGAGTTTGCAAGGGATGCGCACACAGGTGCTTCATAAGCAAACCCGTATGCGACCAAGGAAAGTACGGGAGAGAGGAGCACGGTTGTGCACAGCACTCAAATAACACGGGACGATGCATGTATGCGTCAGTATGTACACACACGTATACAGAGAGAGAGAGAGAGAGAGAGAGAGAGAGAGGCACACACATGGTTGTTATATGGTGAAGGATGTGCGACGAAGCAAGTGGCGTCTTAGACTGAGGTCCTCGGCGTAGTGGCAAGTGATATATCAAGGGCGAGGAGGAACCGGACAACACAATAGGAAAGGGAAGTCGAGTCGACTTGAATTTTAAAGAACAGCTCTGTGGCCCGAAAGGAGCGGAGCGCCGCGTCGCACAGCGTCGCGCCGCTCTCTCGCTTTCCTTTTAAGAGCGGCTCACCCGAAGCGACCAACTCCGTGAAGCGCGCGTGGCCCAAGAGCTAGATCGCCAGGAAGAAACCAAGACTTGGTTTGTCGTCTTCACCCGCCTGACAATGAGTTCCAATCTTCGATTTATCGACAAGGGAAGCCCGCCGAGCCGCGCATCGAGCAGCTCCGAGCGATCTTCAGCTCTCCTGGGCCGCAGCTTCACCCTTCTTGCCTACCTCGAGAGCACCCTTCGCCCTTTCCAATCCCAACCGCGATCCCTGCCACCCTTCCTTCACTCTCCAACTACCATCCTACCTCTTTCTCTCTCTCTTTTGCCCTCTTTCGCCCGGCGTTTGCCCTCTCCCTGCTACTTTCATGGAGTTCTGCCCAGAACTTGATTTGCAAGACGAGGATTATGGGTGATTTTATTGATTTTCCTCGGACCACCGCTCTACCGTTCTATTCCTTGCCGTCTAATAAAACTGTATATCATAATCGTTCCTTCGAGTTATGGCTTCATTTCGTAGAGCTCCGTTTACGAATTACATGATTTATTATTCCAGTTATAATCATTTTAATCGTAGTAATAGTTAATACAATTAGCATGAATTCAATCGCAATTCGGATTAATTGAAATTCCTATTAAGATTCTTACTTAATATTATCGTGTTCTTGTGTCTGCTGATGGAATGATTTCCGAGACGTCAGAAGATTTCATCGGAGGAATAAAGTAGGTACGAAAGTGGCATAAGTATTTGATGAGCGATAGCCGGACAATTAATTGGCCATTCATTGAATTCAATGACGCGACGGAAGGGTAGAAAGAGGGTCGCCGGCGGGGTCAGGTGGAAAGTCGATGAAACAGATTTAGTTTCGCCAAGCGGGCCCGGACGATGAACGCAAGCACCGGGGCAGATCTTGCCGGAGGAAACCGGGGAAGGGTTTGAGCGATAAAGCTTGTTTCGATCCTTCTAACACCAGAGTAAGAAAGAATCTGTGAGAAAAAGTGAGAAAGAGAGAGA
Source organism: Ectemnius lituratus (assembly GCA_910593735.2). Taxonomy (NCBI): domain Eukaryota; kingdom Metazoa; phylum Arthropoda; class Insecta; order Hymenoptera; family Crabronidae; genus Ectemnius; species Ectemnius lituratus. The sequence continues at coordinate 17,606,621 of OU343037.1, read as the reverse complement.
AAAGCGAAGGCCGCACTTTCTTAGGGGGTTGATATTCTTTAAAATTCAGAATAGCTCCATTGTTGCCAGGATGCCGGAACTCGGCCTAGACTATCGCCGGATCTACGAAGCGACAAAAACCTTAAGGCTCGCTCAAAATGCCAATTCTCTCCAATACTTTAAAGCCTGTGGGGTCACAGTAGCACTTCGATTACTATGCCTTACGTGTGCCACGGCACGGACTCCTTGCTAGATCTGACACAATGGAATGCGCCAGGTATTTCCGTGCCTCTGCATGCCACACTATGACAAATAGAATTGTCAATTGCGGCCGAGACTCTTAGTCACATGTCCTTTGTATTTATTACATCGAACGCGACCTACTGCAAGCGCGCTATATTGCACACACACACACACACACACACACACAGAGAGAGACACAGAGACACGTATGCCGGTCGACCCGGCGAGCGAGGTCCCCTCTCTTCTCTTGGCTCCCGCTGCAATAACTTTCGATCGGGCGGCGTTACACACCGTGTGTACACAAAGGGACCAAGGAAGTAGTGTGCACCAGAGGAGCGCGCGCGCGCGCGCGCGCGCGACGGCCAATGGCAATCCGTAAATTTACTTTGAGCTCAAGCTCTTCGAAAGAGAGTTCGAAGCCAAAGAAGAGGAGGGAAAGAGGAGATGGTGGTAGAAGGAAGCTCGAGCAATGACGTGACCGCCACTGGAATGAAAATAATGCTGAAGATTGCGGGGAAGGAAGGAAGAACGATCACCGGTGCCCGGATGATTGTTAAAAGCCGTAATTTCACGGCATCTAATCTACCGTAAATCAAAGAGCGGCAAGCCACTTTACCGGGGAAAGCTTGGTAAGGAAGACGCGGTGGAGAGCTTGGCATCTCGAGTGCTCTAATTTCTCCAAATTCATTCGTTCTCAGTGCCTAGTAATTTCATCCGAAAATCAATTCTTCCTCTTCTACTCTCTAACTGTGGTCGAGAAATTACTTCCACTCGCCAGAGACCACTAACAATAAAAGGTGGTTGGATGGAGAGTGAGTGAGAAATACTATTGTTGAGCTGGTAATTGCACGTGCTCTCGCTATGTGAGCACCAGTGCCTGATAATGGAGGCTCGGCTTGCGGCACCAATAATACGAATACTTCCAATAACACGCGCTTTCCGATAAACACTGGGCCATCACTCAATTAGATTCACTGACACACGAGCAAGTAGATATCTACCAATCGACCTTCGTTTTACTAATTCGAAAAATTGGACAACGGTGAAAGTCTATTATCCTCTAAACGTCTGAATCAGCCGGTTGCTGAATGATGCTAGTAAATCATTCGAACAACAAGCCCTCCAACGGTGAAGGTCACCATATTTCTCGTGTTACGATAATATTGCTCTTTCTATCGAGCTATGTCGAGGCAACACCAAAAAAAGAGTGGAACCCCGATCAAACGTGTCAGAGAGACGCATAGCCCGTCGCTCGCTCTCCCCGAAATAACAGACACGACCTCGCCAGAGTGGTCAATTTACGCGTCAGATGCGAGAACCACAGGAGAATCAGCTCGCAACTCGACAGCGTGGCGCGACACGACGTATAGCATACGAGGGAGAGCAACAATAAGGCCGACCTGAATTTTAAAGGACGCCAGGCGGATGGTGAAAAAGAGTCCGGGCTTTTCAAGGAACCGAAGGAGCATTAAGGTTGAACCGACCAACAGGGTGCCCCGCACGTCCGAGCACCTCCACCGCTTCCTCCCTTTACCTCCGCCGCATGCCATTGACTAGCTTTAGGAGAAAAAGAGAGAGAATGAGAGAGAAGGGGGAGAGGTTGATCGCCGAGGGAAACCAAGGTTGGTTTGTCGTCTTCACCCGCCTGAGAATGAGTTCCACTCTTCGATTTATCGACAGCAGCCACCGAGCGACCTCCAACTCCAACCACCTCCCCATGCTTCTCCTACACTCCTCTCCACCGATTTCTCTTCTCGGCCCTCTTTATCCTGACCCCGCCCCCCCCCCGCCCCCCAACTCCTCAACCTTTCTCTCCCCCTCTCTCTTTCTTTCTATCTCTATCTTTATCCCTACGCTTCCTTACACCCTGTCGCATTCGTCTGACCTCCCATCTCCCTTTTCCCTAGGAATCCCTGGGCCTTAAACCTCTGCTCGCCTTCATCTTATGCGTTTCCTTCTCTCCCTTCTCCCCTCCGAGGGGGGGAGCGCGCCCACTGCTGTGTCTCACAATCCCGATCTCCTTTCTCCCTGGACCACAACAGGATCGAGGATGCTGGTGGTCCTCCTCGCTGAGAAGAGCACCCATACACCCCTCTCCTTCGTTCTAAAGTCCCGCTTGCCCCGCCGGCACACTCCCTGCCACGGAATTTCGATGTGAACTCGCCGCAGGATTTAGGAGCAAAGCTCGAGAGCACCGGCGAACTTACCTACTTCCGCTACTTGCTCGTTCTCTCCCTTTTGCTCTCTCCCTCTCTCTCTCTCTCTCTCCCTCTTTTAGTCTAGTTCTATCTACTAGTCGTCTCTCTACATTGCCAGATCTCTCGTTCCTCGACTACGACTTAGCGAGTAACGATTTAAAACACGCAGCTCACAAGTTCCACGTTAGAAACTGTTGCGTCAGTGGCAAAAGCATCGTAATATGATCGACGTCAAGTATTCGTTTACGGATGGCAGTATTTAATTTTTAAACCACATACCTCGCATTTTTGGAGCGTCTCCACTGCTAATGGTAATGAGCGATGTTGATGTCAGATCTCCCAAAATTCAACTTGCCGTACTCATTGCAATGATAAAAATAGACTTACTATTCCTGATGGTTGTAAGCAAGAAGTAGAAAAATTTCGCAGGGACTTCTTAATTGCAACGGAATCCACTGACAATATCGCGCTTGGAATTCTCCAAGCGGCGAGCGAATTTAATTCGAATGATTGCAACGAATGCATTCGTACATTGACCAATGCGCAGCGCGGTATAAATGCAGGCAGACTGTGAAATGGAATGCAATGTTGGAGCGCGCGGTGAAAAATAAAAAAGGATGTTCAACAGTTAGCCGAGTGTAATGGGTCGATTTATCCAGGCTGCCACTTCAGCGAGTGTTAATGCGTCCAAAAATCGACATTTTCCTCTATCTGGTTTCCGAGGTTTATTAAGCACGATTCCGCAATTCGCTAGCGAGACTAAATTTAACTGCTCCAGATGTGTGATTTACAGGTAACCGATGATTATTTTGTATTAATAAGATTTAAGAATCCTGTAATACTCGACCATTGTTTCCCAGTATTATTCCTGGGTAGTAACATTTATTCCTTTTCGGAGTCCAAGGGTTTATTGTTTTCGTCGAGGCTGCCTTGACAGCGTAGGTAGCAGATCAACCTGCTCTCCCACTTGTTTGGGAAGTCTGACGGTAATCAGGCGACGTGCTCACCCCGTGACCCGTGACACATACCATGCAATGCATTAGTCTCTGACGCGACGTAAAACACACTGTTGTCCACCGGCAACTAATGGCTGTATTCCAATTAACTCAACCTACGAGTGCACCAAAGAGCCGAGCGCAGCGGCCGAGTTTTACTTACAGGAATATCTCGCAATTTTGTCGAAAATCCGGGCTAACACGAAAATAATGAATATGAGAGAGAGAGAGAGAGAGAGAGAGAGAGAGAGAGAGAGAGAGAGAGAGAGAAAGGGCCGGTGTCACTCGGAAGAGAAAGCTTTTCACGCGAATGCTTCCGAAATTCGTGTAGGGAAGTGGCACGAAAATAATGCACTCGCCAGGAAAACCGTTTTAATGCCACCGATTAAATACTATTTCGAGCAATCATCGTTCGGCACTTAGAGTCAGCTATGCTGGCGATTAGCCACTCCAAATTCAAGCCCCTTTTATACAAGCGTAAATTCACTACCGCTCTCGATGAATTCCACGTCAAGCCGTACAATGGACTGTTATTAATTCCACGTATGTTTGCGCGCGCGCGCGCGCGCGTTCGTGTTCGGTTGGGGATAGCACAGGACGTGGCTCGTGCAATTACTAGTAGCCCGGCATGCCAGGATTCGGCAAATTAATGAAGCAACGTAAAAGCGAAGCGCGCGCGCGCGCGCGTCCGAAAGAATGTCGAATAATGCAATTACGAGAGTTGAACTGGGAGATCGGTTATTTATGATCTCGATTTGCGGTAACGTCGAGTAGATTGATCCTGAGTTAATGGCCACTCAAACACTTGGATTTCAAGTTACGGCGTCGCCGTGCAATCTTACCTCGAGTATCTGTCTAATGTCAAGGTGTAGCCGCGTTCTCAAGATTCCGGAACCATTTCTCTCTCTCTCTCTCTCTCTCTCTCTCTCCCTCTCTCGCACACCTACACATTCCCGCTGTCGTGAGAGTCTCTCTCTCTCAGCCGACATTGAATCCATACAGCGAATATATGTATATATAGATCTATTTATTCTTGCGAGAGTGCCTATTTGTCTTGGCCCGAAAATCAGGTAGTTAACCGAGCGCGGCTTTAGACACAGCACAGCAGCCTTGCGTAAATCGTACGGCTGCTGGCATAACAAGTTTCAGTCAATACTAAACGTGACTACCTTCCCTAATATTGGGAATCCATTTCAACTCGAGTTGCATGCAGATTCCTCGACAGTCTCTTGGATTAGTTCTATTTTCTATCCCTCCGAATATCCACCTTCCAACCCCTCGCGCGTCGCGGCGGGCTTGATCTCTACGATCCGCGCAGTATTTTCAGGACACGTTGGTCTCCCATAACGAGTACCCTTGATCATGACGAATGCGCATCCCCCGGCAAACCGTTAAATCCGTAGAAAAAACACGCTAGAAACACAGACAATGGAGAAATATAAATTAAAATGTGTAGAGCCAGGATTTTATCGGATATATTATTGAACTTAGTCGTGGACAATAATATCTGGATAAATATGGTTGCGAGAGTGTAAAGGTAGGAATAGAAAGAATGGAAATGATAATACCGATAATGAGAAGCGAATGTTTGACAATGCGTAAAGTACAAAGGACAATATAAGTAAGACAATGGATAGAGAAAGCCGGGGCATTAATTAAGGTCTAAGGGGTCGCTTAAACGTTCCCAGGGATAAGGGTAGAACTGGTTCTGAAACGAAGAAGAGTGGAAGCATCAAGGATGCTCTCGGCACTCCACAAATCTCGAGTCGATCTATTCCATCGGCGTAACAAGTTTCGTTACAAAGACGACACGATAGAGGGAACGTGAGGAATATAAGAACTCGCTGAAGCATCGGAAGGGTGGTTGGCCAAGAGAGATGAATCCCGTCGACCCACTGGGACACATACGTGGAAAGCCGATGTCTTTCACATAGGGTGAAACTTTCTCTCATCCAAAACTGACAAGGAACATATTACGCATCCAAGTATAATGTTTCACTTATTCGAATTCTTTCTACTGAGTTTCATTACATTTATCTTATATTTAATTCTTTTAATATACTGGAACAGTAGAAGATTTCCTTCTCTATTCTAGAATAATACAAGTTAATTAAAGTAAGTACGATAAAAAAAAGAAACTCGAACGTAGAAAGCACTACGTATGAATATGGTTAAAAATTCCATGTAAACTCAGATTTTTAAATTCATAGTGCTTTTCCATGGTAAAACAGTGATTCAATTATTTGTGCTAATATTGAATATTAGCTATAGACCTGAGCGATTACAACATTGATGGAGAAATTGCTTTCAAGCCAGCTCTCTAAACAGACCCCCGGGCTAGGCTTTAGCCCCTTTCGATAAATATTACAGCAAATTTATTTTAATTTCAGTAGATATGATGTCAGGGTTGGGATCGGATTTAGTGAGGAGTGCCGCGGGCACGTTTCAAGGGGAGAGTGAGCGATCGATTGGCCGACAATCTGTTTGTAGAACCGAACGCAAGTAATGAGAACTGATGGACTGTAATTGGCAGTGAATGCTATTAATGAATCGATCAAGCGACTAGAATCATCCCCTTATCGGACTTACATTTTCAGAGTAATAGTTTCATAAGGAATATGAACATGAAGGTATATCATGACGATGGTGAAACGCGCATGCCGGTTCGATTGATAGATTTCAGGCAAATCAACAACGCGTTTTTCCTTCGACAATGGCATCGCTCTGTATTTTTAGGGATCGCACCCTGTATGCACACCGAGCGACGCGACGCGACGCGACGCCGTGTGGCGCCCTAGCGTCGCGTATACTTTTTCATTTTCATTCGGCGAACTGTCCGTTCCGAAACGAACCGCGTCAATGTAAATTCATCTGGCAGTGTATGTACTCTCTCTCTCTCTCTCTCTCTCTCTCTCTCTCTCTCTCTCTCTCTCTCTCTCTCTGATGCCAGTACCGCCTAGATCCACGTCGAAACGAGTCCCTCTCGGTTCGCGCTGACGATCTTCCCACAGACGCACACGCAGCTTGATATCGCGTATAATTCTCGTTGTCGATTCGTTTGCACTGAAAACAGTCGGACTTCCATGCTCTCTAATAACGATCATCAAGATACTTTAATAACGATATTTTCCAAGCATTGCGTGTTTTCTCCTCTCTCAATAATCAACAATCTTCGTCGCTTCTTCGTATTTTCCACACCTAGGAAATTACAAGTATTCCACTGACAAATTTTCCTACTTCACGTAAAAGCACAGTCGATCCATTAGACGCAAGAAACGAGAGTGAACTATGCCGAAAGGAACCGCGTGTGCAGGAATTCCGAAAGAATCCTCTCTCTCTCTCTCTCTTGCGAACCCAACAGCGCCGCTCTCCGATACTTTTAATACACCGTAAAGTGGGTCACGTAAAAATGCGCGCAACAATTTAATATTAGATGCGCCGAGAAAAAGGGAGCCCTTAGATCTTAGTGCACAGGTTATACACCACTCTATGCTGCATTTTATACCTTGCAAGTAATTCGTCCGCTCTCCTCCTCTTGCTAGGTCAAAGCTTCTATAGAAAGATGAGAGAAATAGAACAAGAGAAACATAGAATGAGAATATAGTAGAAACTCGTTGGCTATTGCTAGTGTGATCGACGAAGGGTGGCTTCCCTAAATCCAACTCTCACCTCGAACTCACACCAGCTCTCTGTCACTGTACTATTTCGACACTCGGAAAGCACGCGGCTTCCTGATCGAAATTGACGTGTCCGATATATCCGCGGGCGACGACATCAAAACAGCCATTCGAATAGGTGGAAGCCAGCTGAAATTTGCTGTTTACGAGCTCGAGCTCGTTCAAGAAGCTCTTCTCTTCCCGCACATTCTCCTCTTTCTCTCTCTTTCTCTCTCTCTCTTTCTCTCTCTTTCTCTCTCTATCTATATGTCTTTGGTATGAGTGTGTACGTCTGCCATCCAACAGTGTATGCTTTCCTTCGAAGCGAGTAATATTCTCGCAGCGACTCCCGTAACCGGATGAGAGCCCTCTTTTTTCCCGCCCTGTGAGAGACATAATGCCGGAGGAAGCGGGATGTATGTACTTGGAGCGTCGGTCTACCTCACATGTGAGAAGCTCCTTACTCTTTCATCGTGCTGAAATTGATACACACAGCGCGCGCACGCTGCCTAGCTTCTAGCTAGAAAGTCTGATCTATTAAAAGCAAGCGCAAGTAGACATTGACGTATTTTTCGAACGCATCCAGCTTGAGTTGAGACGGCTAATGAAGTTGAATTGAATAAACGACAGAAATACGACCACTCTCTCTCTCTCTCTCTCTCTCTTTTCGTGTTGCTTTTCTCTCTGTCAGTTTAATTCGCCCGTTTTACCAAGCTGTTTCCCGTCAAGAGAGATTTTCCTGATGTCCTTCTTCGTTTTGCCAAACTCGCGCCGACTCCCTCTCGCTCGAAGCGCTAGCGAAAGATTGAAATGCTCTTCACTCTACCATCCTCCTCCTCGCCGCTCTATCACGAAGCGAGCTATTTCAATGAACATCGAGAAGAGTGAATGTTTTATGCGGCAGCGCGCAGTCCAGTAATTACAGGAATGGCTACTTATTCATGAATGGCGGCGATGTTTGTTCGAGTGTACTCGTGAACAGCGGAATCGTTAGCAGCGCTTGAAACAGCTTGAAATGTTTATAAGAGCGCTAGAATCAGCGACCCTCCTTTGGTCCATACATATCCACTGATCTTATTGGTCATCGTTCGAACCTCCATAAATTTTCTCGCGCGCGATCTCTCTCTCTTTTTAATAGAATGTATAGTACGAGTGGGGGGAATTTATGATATCGTAGGATCCTGATGTAACGAATAAAATTTAGCCAAGGTACGCTACAGCATCCCTTCCCCTCTCATATCCCGGAGTTATCGGACCTGGAGGCCGAAACGAAATTTTCAACATCGATTTCACGGCTATACAGTCGAGGCTAATTAAGAGTTACTCGGGATTTCGATAAACGTCGGGCGAAACTGATTCAACCGATAATTACGCTAGTTAGAAACTTATAAATTACCGGGTAATTTAATCCTCGATATCGATTGAACGAGCGAGCGAGCGAGCGAGTGGTTCGAACGCGGCGTACGCCGACGAGCGAGAGAGATTTGCCAAGTTTTAAACGGGAACCTGTGAGCCAGAAGGGCCGAGCACCCGCGGACCATTCTACTAGTCAGTGATTCTTTCGATCACGCCTTCCTCCAATCCTCCACCCCTTCGCAGCCCCGCACCGCCCCGGAAGTCGCTACTTCGAAACACAATGTCCCCATAATTTTACTTTCCAGTTTATACTTCGACGAACTGGTATTCCACCCCCCCCCCCCCCCCCCCACCACTCTCTTTCTATTTTTCTCTCTCTCTCTCTCTCTCTCTCTTTCTTTCGATCGCTCTGTACCTGATTCTCACTTCGATTCTCTCGCTCCCCCGATGGCATTCTACGAATAAGGAGAAAAGTTTTCCTTTGATTGAACAGACCCCTCGCTCGAATAATTCCAGCGAATCGCCTGCTTCCTTCCGGCAGCCTTGATCCGATTAAATGGCCCGGCGCGGAATTCGTTAATTCCTCCCTGTGCACGTTTATGCTCACGTTGAGGAAAATGATGGCCCACGAACATTAATGTTTCGAGAATCGAGTTACACATTTTACACGGAATGTTGCACCGACAAATTTAGCCGCGCGTGATTTCTGATGCGCTCACGCTTTTCGAGGACTTTTCCATTACGATTCTCGGCGCGGCCTGGCCAAGCGAAGGAGCGGAGATGCCGCCGTGAAGTAGAGAGATTGAAAGCGGTGAAAAATAATCGCCATTATTTCACCTGACTTTACGTCACATGCATGCGAAATCACCATTTTTCCCGAGGACTTTTTGGTCGCAGCTGCCGCCACCGACGACGACGACGCTGCCGCCGCTACTAGCGCGATTTTTCGCCCGCTTTCTAGCGTTGAAAATCGCGCGCTAAAGCTAAAGGACGAGAGATTTCAAAATTCGACGATAAATGCGTACCCGTCCACTTTGACTGGCCACGATAATTGCCGTGGATCGACGCTCACAGTCACACCCGCTCTTTTCTCCCAATCCGCACTTTGCATTCCAATGTCGAAATTTCGCTCCCCCCCCCAAACAAAAAATCTCACTGATATTTCACCGATGATATTTACCCAATTAGAGCGAGCTGTTAGCATACGGAATCCATATTTTCCAATTCGGAAAAATATGTACGCATTTTATAAACATTTGCTTTGCCAATAACTCTGTGACAACATCTACGCAAAAAATGACTAGTTCTCTCACCAAGCGCTAAAAATGCGAACGGGTAGAATCGTGTTGCGGTTGTTTTTAAAAAACTAATATTTTCGAAAATATTAAAAGAACATGGTATTGCATACACTTCTATAGCATTCAGGTTCTTTTAAACTTGTAATATTTGTACAACACCGTTCTCGTTTGTATGACTAATAAATCACGTGTTAAATCAAACATATTTCCACTTGCTATTCCATGGAATTAACAAGCATCCTGTCTTACAAGCATAAAGCAAAGTTTAGCATGAATTCATGAAATGGTTGAGAATTCTACATCGTTCCATCGTGAAAGGGTATTAGTTCGCCGGTGGTGCAGTTCAACCAGTGTCCCTATTATTCTTTCAAGCGAGCGCCAAGTTTGCTCTGTTAGTGGGCGTGTTGGCGGAGCTACTGGAAATTAGAAAGGAGAACCGAAATCCGATTTCAGTTCTCCTTCCTAAGGGAGAACTGGATTCGCCTTCCTCCCAAGGGAATCTGAAAATCGGGAAAGAGAAATGCCGACCAAAGAGAGAGGGAAAAAGAGAGAAAGAGAGAAAGAGAGTGTGTGCGGAGAATTGACCAGGGAAAAATGTGGGCGCAATGTTCATTGCGAGTTGTCAAAGCAACTGGCGGCGGTAAAGAGTGCACTCAGGCTGCGAGGAGCAGCAAGCGCGCGCCTTCCAAGTGGATTAGTATGCGGGCGCGCGTGTATACAAGCGTGTACACTCACGGTGTCGCGGCGCGGCATGGCGCGGCGCGGCACGCAGTCCTGACAAATGTAAATCCGGAAAAAGCGAATTCAGCGCGGCTAGTGATCGCGGCGAGGAAATTAAAAGGTAAACCTTCCAAAATACACGGGGACGAAAAAAGGCAGCAACCAGCTCGTCGCGATGGATGTACCAGTATGAGAACAGTGTGCATGGGTGATCGAGCAAACGGACACCAGGACAAAGAAGAGAGATGGCAAGCAAGCAGGCAAAGTGGTAGTGGTAGTGGTAGTGGTGGTGGTGGTGGTGCTGGGTCGACAGAAATACACGCGTGTCCAGCAAATACACGCTCGATCTATCCATTAAAAAGAGGGAATTTAACCCGGCAACGAATGCAAATTCAGCCGCCGCACTTCTGGCGATTTATTTTTTCATTGATTAATCGGGAATACATCGGGACGAGTGGCCGCAGTGAGTATTTGCGCGATGTCGTCGCTCCAGTTAAACAGGGGACGGAAAATGCACAATTACCAGAACACGCGCTGAGCAAAGCTCGCGACGTCGATGATGGTGGTGGTGGGGGGAGGTTTTTCGTGACAGGAAAAAGGGAATTCCATCGATGCACATTGCTGGCCGGGCTGCCAGCTGTTGGCTGATCCAATAGCACGATGCAAAATTGCATCGACGATGCTGTCCTTCGCTCGGCCAAAGGCAAGCACCGCTCTCTGCTTTGTGAGGTCATTCTGGCCCGATCGGGAATTCGTTCCTGCGTTATAGATTAACGCTCGCTTCAGGATCCACACGTGAATGTGGAAAATACCAGTGGTGGATGAACGCGGCCAATGGAATAAGGTCGATTTACACGTATTTGGAGCATCCGAGTACCATGATTTTCCAGCAGTGTCATTGATCACCAATATCACTCAATTCTTTCGGAACACATAGTGCCCTCGCACACATCAATTCAATCATATATCGTACGTCAGTTTGCTGTGTTCCTCCCAAAAATACTAGGCTATGATATTGGACATTACTGATACAGTCGAAAAATCGGAAAAACAAGCTGATGCACTCGCATGTTACGCATGAGCGTAAAACATCCAATCCATCCTGCATTCCTCACAAAAAGAAAAAAAAAAAAGCACAAAAATCACCACACGCAACTTTCGTCACGCGAGTTACTCGGCCAGTATTAATAAAAGGATTTCGTAGCGAATTTTGCAATGATTGTTACTTTGGAATTCCCAAATTTAATTAATACGAAATATATATCACTAATACGCATCCGTGATCAATATCATTTTCAATTTTACTGATATAAATTAATTCAGTCGTATACCAGATATTGTTGTAGAACGTCATAGAATGATATTCAACATAACTGATATATTTCAAAATTCGTCGAAGCAATATAAATCTATCCAGCATTCCTGACAAGAAAATTCCCACGTTACTTTAGTCGCGCGAGTTACTAACTGGGTATTAATAAGAGGATTGCGATACAGCAAAAATTGGACATAACGAATTTTGGAATGATCGCTACTCCAGGAATTCTAGCCTTAATTAATACTGGATATATATATATATATATATATATATATATATATATAACCCTGTACGTATATATATATATATATATACGTACAGGGTTACGTTTGTTTTCAGGTAGGAATATCTGGGAAAAAAGAGAGTAGTTCGACGTTTTTGCTAGATCGAATAAGTTGGATATGAAATCGTGGCACACTGCTATGATTTCACATCTTCGTATCGGATGAGTGTGTTATGCTTGTGTACGTTATACAAGCACACTGGGGAATGGCGTGAGATTTTCGGCAGTGGCTTTTTGCGAGAGGTCAGGCGGCAGCCGCGCCGTTGGAAATCTATCATGCGACAAGATTAACACGTTCCGTCGTGAATACACAGGCCGCGGAATAAATCGATCCCTCGACCCCTCCCACCTAGTGCGCGGCCCCAATGCCAAAAGGCAATCAAGAAATACCACTAGAAAAATATCGCCTGTGTATCGGGTACCTCGATATCGCGGTATCGAACCCAGGCAAAACACGATGCGCTACGATATCATCTTCGAACTAGCAAATATAAGAGTTCTGATCGAATGTGGAAACGTGGCTAGTTAGAAGATAGCTGGACTTCGGACATGTGAAATACTAGAGAATAATAACGTTAAATAGAAGATTTATGATGGATATTGTTCATGAAAATATGAAGATTTCGATTCTAGTGAATAATGTGTACTGTCTGGTATATTTACCAGAGTCGATCATAACTCTTTGTTTAATTAATCAGTAAATAAAGCTTACAGAGTTAACAAAGATACGTAGTTAAGTCTAGAAGCAACTGACAGAAGTTCGACGTATTAAGCTGACGATTAACACGATCATGCTGACTTTTCCCGATAGACTGGACGAGCAGTCTTCGCGCCCTATTAGTCCGGATTAAACGCGCAGCTTCCACGGCCTCGGTCGGATTAAAAGGATGGTGATGTATGTGAAGTCCCAAAATCCGAAGCGATCCATTTCGAGAAATGAACGAACGAACACCGTCCGCGCGCGCGCGCGCTCGCGCGACTCGGCTAGAGCGATACACAGGGCGAACTGGCCCTGGGATTTCTGCAATGCGATAGCCGAAAAACTGATAAAAATCCAACTTGGCTGGCGCACGGTGAAGTATAAACGGGCAATAACGAAGTTCACCGATATCGCGAAAGCCGCGAAAATAAACGAGTAACTGTCCGACTCTGCAACACACTGATTGCGACTGACAAAAAAAAAAACAAAAAAAAGGAAAAATATGCTAGGCGACGAGAGACTTGGCCGTGTACTGCTTTAAATCCACTTTGCCGATCGCTCGTGCTCTTCCCGGGCGAGAAAACGCGAGCGGCAGCTTTCTTTGCACGTTCGCATCTTCATTTGACTGCGATATTGGATTTTCCACTCGGCAAGACAGCGACAAGAAAGCCCGTTACATCCAGCACCTGAGAGAGAGAGACAGAGAGAGACCGATCAAACATCAATGCTACTCTTGTCGCCATAACACGATACAGAAATTCCTGGGTAAACTTAACTTAAAATATGTCGAGAGCATATCCTATTAGTTTGAGTAAATCCTGTCTACTATATGTGTATTGAAGATTTCTCCTTCAACTTTGAAGATGCAACAGTGTTTACCATACGCATACCATGCATTGCATCCTATCCGTTTTCCAGTCAAAATTTACTTAAACTTCCGTATTGGAAATCTCTTCAGAGAAATTTGCGTAATTGGAAATCTTGTCCACATTACAGTACACTGCGTAGTATACAGAATACACAGTGCACAGTACACATAGTAGATATAGTGGCAGAGTACTGGGTGTAACAGATAGAATGGGACCAGTTTTTTACTATTGATTTATCGGTAATACCGACATTGCGTTATTGTTTTGGTAGCCGTGTAATGTTTGGTAGCCATGTGCTCAGCGACACACAACACAAGTGACAAAAAAAATTGCGAAAAAATGAATTTTGTGCTGGGGCTCTGGAATTTATATGACTTCTTCCTTGACGCAAGAAAACATTCCCCACCAAATTTCAGCCCCGGAAAATGTCGGGAAGATTGAAAAACATGGGAAAAACCACGAAAGTTAATTATTCAGGATCGGTATTCCATGTGTTTTCGGTACAATTCCGGCATTTCTGCCACTGGTTTCATGTTTTCTTTTCGTTTTGATACTCAAACAATCGAAATATCAAGCGTTCGTCCCAGTCCCAGAACCTTCGAAAAATCGAAAATTTGTCAAGGGGTACATATGGAAAAATTTGCGAAAAAATGAATTTTGAGCTGGGGCTCTGGAATTTATATGACTTCTTCCTTGATGCAAGAAAACATTCTCCACCAAATTGCAGCCCCGGAAAATGTCGGGAAGTATGAAAAACATGGGAAAAACCTCAAAACTGAAATTTTCAGGATCGGCTTTCCATATGTTTTGGGTACAATTCCGGCATTTCTGCCACTGGTTTCATGTTTTCTTTTCGTTTTGATACACAAACAATCGAAAAATCAAGCGTTCGTCAAAGTCCGAGAACCTTCGAGAAATCGAAAATTTGTGAAGGGGTACATATGCAAAAATTTGCGAAAAAATGAATTTTGAGCTGGGGCTCTGGAATTTATATCACTTCTTCCTTGATGCAAGAAAACATTCTCCACCAAATTACAGCCCCGGAAAATGTCGGGAAGTATGAAAAACATGGGAAAAACCTCAAAACTGAAATTTTCAGGATCGGTATTCCATGTGTTTTCGGTACAATTCCGGCATTTCTGCCACTGGTTTCATGTTTTCTTTTCGTTTTGATACTCAAACAATCGAAATATCAAGCGTTCGTCCCAGTCCCAGAACTTTCGAAAAATCGAAAATTTGTGAAGGGGTACATATGGAAAAATTTGCGAAAAAATGAATTTTGAGCTGGGGCTCTGGAATTTATATGACTTCTTCCTTGATGCAAGAAAACATTCTCCACCAAATTGCAGCCCCGGAAAATGTCGGGAAGTATGAAAAACATGGGAAAAACCTCAAAACTGAAATTTTCAGGATCGGCTTTCCATATGTTTTGGGTACAATTCCGGCATTTCTGCCACTGGTTTCATGTTTTCTTTTCGTTTTGATACACAAACAATCGAAAAATCAAGCGTTCGTCAAAGTCCGAGAACCTTCGAGAAATCGAAAATTTGTGAAGGGGTACATATGCAAAAATTTGCGAAAAAATGAATTTTGAGCTGGGGCTCTGGAATTTATATCACTTCTTCCTTGATGCAAGAAAACATTCTCCACCAAATTACAGCCCCGGAAAATGTCGGGAAGTATGAAAAACATGGGAAAAACCTCAAAACTGAAATTTTCAGGATCGGTATTCCATGTGTTTTCGGTACAATTCCGGCATTTCTGCCACTGGTTTCATGTTTTCTTTTCGTTTTGATACTCAAACAATCGAAATATCAAGCGTTCGTCCCAGTCCCAGAACTTTCGAAAAATCGAAAATTTGTGAAGGGGTACATATGGAAAAATTTGCGAAAAAATGAATTTTGAGCTAGGGCTCTGGAATTTATATCACTTCTTCCTTGATGCAAGAAAACATTCCCCACCAAATTACAGCCCCGGAAAAGGTCGGGAAGATTGAAAAACATGGGGAAAACCACGAAACTTAATTATTCAGGATCGGTTTTCCATGTGTTTTCGGTACAATTCCGGCATTTCTGCCACTGGTTTCATGTTTTCTTTTCGTTTTGATACACAAACAATCGAAATATCAAGCGTTCGTCCCAGTCCCAGAACCTTCGAAAAATCGAAAATTTGTGAAGGGGTAAGTAGATTTATCAGTTAGTGTTCACAATGATGATAAGTGTTCCAGCGATTAAGTGTATGACAATAGAACAGGATGCGTTATAATGCGTTGAAGGTTGGATGAAGAAGAGGAGACAACCGCTGGAAAATGGGATCGGGAAACAGTCTACGCATTCTGACCTCCACTCGGCATGCCAGTGGCCCGGAAGCGAGAGCTTGAGTGGCTTTATCAGGCCAGCCTGCTACGCTAAACCTATCGCACGAGTGGGGGAGCACACTCACGAGGGACGTAAAACCCGAAATGAACTCTCTCGCTTACGAGGCTTTGCCATTTTGGTATCTGCGAACGCTTGGGATAAGTGGTTGGAACCCACCTGTCCCACTCTTGCAAATCTATTCCTGCTCGCTTTTACACTTCAACGCTTAGAAGATTATAAACAATTTTCTTAATGGGTAAAAGAAGTTTTAAATCTTTCCTCTTTAAAATATGTGTGAACACTTTTAATACTATAATACGTATTTATCAAATTAAGAATAATATTGATCAGACCTTTGCAGAAAGCCTTAATGGATGAAAAATAATGAGGAAAATATTATTAATGTATAAGTAGTATAAACAGGCAAATTTGACTGTGTGTGTTTAAAATCGAAGTAAAGATTCAATAAGATAAATCGATAATTCCAACAAAAATTCGAGACCGAATTTACGGTGGTCCATAACAACAAGCTGATGAGACTCTGCTCTGGCTCCAAGTACTCTGACGAACGAACGCCTGAAATTACAGCTTTATGGTTCGGTGCCCTCGTAAACTCGGGGAGGCCAAATGAAATCTAAACAGTCTAAGCCGTAGCTTGGTTTTACCTTAAAGGAACATTGGAATGATAGGCGAAGGAGTGCACGTAATAAAGAGACAGGCCATTTCAAAATATAGTGCTTACGTGACAGGTGTACGAATACCGAAATCCTATTAAAATGTAGAGACTCCAGCGATACCTTCATGAATCCTTGTGTAACGGGAGTGATTGTAATATCCAAGATAAGCCAAATTACTATTCCGTCCTTTCACGAATTCACTATGCCACTCGAGGCTGCAATGGACCACCTTCAAATCCAACGACGGTTAATTGCCGAGACCCAAGCGCACTAAAAATCAACGTTCGTACTAGCTTCGATCGCAGAGCGCTCTATTAAAGTTCTCTTTAAATCCAGGCATGAATCTCGACGATGGGTTATAATTCGGCGTATCTAAATTAATTTCACGTAAATTAAGCGTCGCCCGATAGCATTATTAGTTCATAACAGCGCAGGGGGTTTGGTAGGAAGGGGTTAGGTGAAGGAGGAAAGAGGAATGAATATCCGAGTAGTGAGCTTGCGCGTCGTAAATTATCAGGATAGAAGTTACGAGAAATATACATGGGGTGGGAGAAGTATGCCTCCTCCTCGATGCTTTCTGTCTCTCACCCTCTTCGTCTCTGTATCGACCTCGAAAAGGGTTGATACGACCAAGCTCTCGTACACAGCCGCACCGTAATAGAAGACATAAAAAAGGCTCGGGATAAATCAAAGCTGAAAGGTATACCTGTACGTGTAATATAAATCACTGCCGCTCCGAACTGCAAACAAACACGAAGGCTTTTCTCCAAAAAAAGAGTGGAATTACTAGTGGCACCTCGGACATACACGCACTGTCGCTCTTGCGCTTCGAATGCGCTGGGGAAAATGGCACGCAGGCCGCTTCAAGAATCTAATATATCAAAGTTAGACACGTGTAGCGCGCTAGATGCCTAGCAATCGCATTGTATCGACGTCGAAGTACTGTAAGCCACCGACCGATTGACTTTCGGATGCGCGCTTCCTCCAACAGACTTGTTAAAAAGCAGCTAGCCATTCGCTCCGTATTTCCGCTGCAACCCGCTTCCGCCTTCGTCCTCGCGTTCGTCCGATCTTTCTGTCACTCCTCAATTTGCCTTTACACGCTCGACCATCGCTCAACCACGCCGCCAGGATGTTCGGAAATTGGCAGCTTGTACGACGGAGTGCGACCAACCGTATAACTTGAAAGGTGATATGCCTCTGGCACTTAGGAATCTTCCCACTGATCACTAAAAAGAGCACTCTCTCCATTCAAATACGACTCTCGAAAATCACCCATTTATAAAAAGCTCTCTGAAAGAAAAAAAGCTATATAAAAGAGTTTTTAAAAACTTACTATTTTACAAATAACACTGTACTGTAAATGAATAGTTATATAAATTAGATATTCCATAGGGATAAGCTATCGCTCGAGCGATAATTGCTACCATCCAGAATGGTTGGAGAGGCACAGGAAATTCGGGCACTCCCCTAATGAGTGGCATGCCAAAGAGCACTCGGGTTCGTGATTATGGCATTTGCTGGAGTGTTCCCGCCGCTAAAGAGGAGGGACGATCCGACATGAAGAAAGGAGGTTGAGTGGGCCACTTTAAGGGTGAATCGTCGTCGGTGCGCGGTGGTTGGCGACGTTTTTGGATTGCTGGAATGTTGGCCCAAGTGCAGGGTTCAACGAGAGCAGCACAACACGATCTCATGTAACCAGGTAGATGGTTGTCGGTGCTGCAGAAAGAGAAGCTCGCACGCCATAGCAATCACGAAGAGGATTGTCAACAGGTGAGAGAGAACGTGCGTTACCACCTAGGGTTGGATTTCCTTCGGAACTTCTTACGTATTCAGGATTGTTATGCGCTTTAAGCTCCAAGATCGCTCGTCGCCAGCAAGCACAAGCCGAAAGATTTATCGGCCCGTTCTCGGCCAACACCCTCTTATTGTTCGTGGAAAGTCACTCGGCATTACCAGCAGCACTTCGCGCCTACCTTATCGGATTTGCGTCGGAGACTCTTACCAGCTAACACCGTTTACACCGGCCAAAATCGTCTTGGCAGCGAGTAATCGCTTCTCCCGCACGCTTCCTTTAAAGATGGATTAACGTACCAACCGAGTGAAGGCAAAATCTCACGAATTAATTGCCGTCGGATGAAGACGAATACTCATGAAATATTATTCACTCACTTTAATGCTAATACTTTTTCTTTAATACTTCTTAACTCGCTCGCTTATATTTCTTTTCACCATTCTCCAGACTGCTTCTTATAAATTTGCACGGATTCTCGACGATTTTCCAGAGGCAAAGAATTATTTACGATTACTCTACGTTTCGTAGTAATATTAGCGTTTTGTTCGAAGCATCGGACCGAGTTCCTATTGAAAGTAGTTGCTCGCCAGCCCGCGAAGAAGCTTCCAGGAGCTTATTGTTGCCGGGTGGACCTCGATACGGAAGTTCTCGGAGCCCATTGAACCCAACACTTCTCTTGTTACTTTAACGTACTTGTTCCTACAATTCGATCCACAACTCAATTCTACGATACACCGATGGACTTTACGTCTTTAAGAAAAACAGGTGTCCGTCGTGAAATCCGATTCGATTACCAAGTCGAGCTATTTAGAAGCTTAATCTTCTACAAGCGAAGTGCTCTACATAACTAGACTATCCAATGATCTTTAATTGACACGAACAGTAAGACTTTATTTCTCGAGACAAAACCGTACAGTTGAGAACTTCACGATTATCTCAAAGAACTCCTTTTTCAAATATTTATCAGTCTCGGCGATCATACAGTGATATTTTAAATTCATAAGAATGAACTATATCTGTCTTTCCTTCTCCCTGACAGTCTAGTTTGACCAAGAAATTAGGTATGAAATTGTGATTCTATAGAAGAAAAAGTCATTCGACCTTTTGATCTAGAAGACACCGAACATCCTGACCGCATGACACCGTCTCAGACAAGTTTCAACGTACTTTCTTTTTTCTCGTATCTTTCAACTATCGCGATCGGTGATTTCTTTCACTTGGTTCACCCGAATCCCATGCTAACAATCTGTCTCGGTCTGCAAAACACGAGTGCAACAAGCTATGCCTATCTTTTTCTTTTTCTCTCTCGAATTTCTCTTACACGACGATGCCTCCTTCTCAACGGGAAATCCGATGGGAAAGGATAGATCGGGCTTCGACACCATGCATGTGTATTCATAGTTGGATATGTGTGCTCTATAATCGGCTGCTTTCACATATACTTTCGCCAACCAGCGTGTACTTGACAAGCATTGCGATCTCCATGCTCGACGAGCTTCTTCGCCAAGCTAAATTCCAGCACACCGTATTCACACGAGTTTTCCAGACGCGAGCCCGCAGATACCTACACTCGAAATCCATCCTAAAATCCCTCTCGCCTGCTCCATCAGCACCTGAGAGAATCGCACGTTTGCATTGGAAAACGATCGAGCTTCCGAACTCTGTTGATCTTGATTAAGGCGAACCTTTCAATCAGCCATATGTGTATGCATATCGCATTACGACAGGAAATATTGATAATCTATTTCTATTTCAGTGAATCCAAATTGATAATCTGTCACTAAGATATTTATAATTTACGCAATATAATACTAAATATAATTTAAGTTTAATTTTTATATACTTTTTCACTTTATCAACGATATACATAATAATATCATAATAATACCACACATGTGAATGCACGCGTAACACCTCAAAATTGGCGTAAATGCGTGTACTTGTGTGTTAAAACAAGGTGAGTGGGAGTGTGCAGTGGTGTCATGGTCCGCCTGGTTCTCCGTGAGAGTGCAAAGCGTGACCAACAAACTACCATGGCTTACGGGATATAACTCGGCTGGCGGGACGTCTGGCTGGTGGTCCAGGTGAGTGGGAGGCTGCGAGCTAAAGGACATTTCGTGAAGGAAAAAGAAGCTTCGGCGCGTCCTTGTCGGGCTGAGGGGGAAAATCCCGGCAGGGAATGGAGCCGAAAGTAACGTCCTGGTTAAAAGCGGAACGAGAATCATGAAGGGTAGAAAGGGTAGAAAGGGTGGAAGAGAGAAAGGGTTGAAGAGTGTCGGTGCTCGCGAAGGTGAAGCGAGCAAACTGCAAGCTCCTTTACCGCGACACTTATTCCACCCGACCACCAAAACTTTGGATAATCTCTGATAAATCGTCCAAGGAATAAGAGAGTTAGAGACACTGCCACACCAATTGCTTGGCAGAGCTTCGCTTTGCTAGAAGTATTAGTTAGTAACTCTATACGAACTGCTCGGTGCACTGACTGGCAGAAAAATAGCTCCTAAGCGCTTTCAGTATTCCTTTTAATTGCTCGAACTTCTATCATATATCATACGCCAGTGACTTGTACAACTTTCTTATACTGTTGATACGATAAAGCAGACTGCACATTTCTCCCGGGAACTGTTAAACCATTTCTTTAATCGTTGAATTGGACCGACTGTTTCTATTGTGTTTTTCTAAAGACTTCCACTGACAAATAAGAAATCCTCTTTTCAAGCATTTCTTATAACATTATGTGTACTATGTTTCATTATACTGAGAGTTTAAATTTTGTATGAAAGAACTTGAGTATTATTAGTTGATGTAATGAATTGCTCACTGGTAATTTTCTAAGAGCTTTACATAGCTGGAACGTTGAAGGTAACGGTGAAACTCTTCAGTAGGGAAGGCGACTGTCCGATGTCGAAAAAGAAATAGTGAGAATCGCGTTCACTTGCCGGGTACTGTGTGCGAGGAGTTTAATAATGAATGGTGGGTAAAACGAGGTAGATAAAAATAAGAGTACAGCAAAAGCTGGCGTGCTAATATTTAAAATATAAGGCCAAGCGCGGCAGCGAGACGCGAAGCGAAGGGGAGCGAATCAAGTGGAAAGAAATCTGAAAACGAATGAAACAGTTGGGAGAGAAGAAGAGCGCGCACGGTATTCCTGAAGAGATGGAAGGAAAAAGTCAGGCAAATGAGAATCAAGGGCGAAACGGAAACAGAGAAGGGAAAAGAAGGATCGGATGGGAAAGCTCGGAGCTTGGCAGAGTACGATGAACGAGATTACAATTGCAGCGACAACCTTCGCAGCCTCTCTCGAGCGAGAAGCGAGACGGAATGTATGCGGTGCTGGCTCGAAGAGTGGGGCAACAAGACGATTAAGAAACATGAAAAAAAGTCAGCAGGCTTTGCAGCTGTGGAGACGACGCGATGTAAAACATATGAAGTGCTGCTCTCGCTCGATGAATAAGCGGCGAAGAAACGGCAAAGGACTTCGTCGGACGGAGATATCCTACGTGAATTCACATGCAGATCTCCTCGAAAGAGGTGACTGAAAAAATGTCAATGGAGAAACAACATGAACGCACGATACGCTTCACGGGAAAGCAAAACCGAGAGACAGAAAGCGAATGAGTATGCAAATTGGATGAAAAAAGGAATAAAAACAAACACACATTGCACGACTGAGAGATATAAAAAATGAGACTTTCAATAAGGAACACAGCCAGCTTCAACGAAAACTGTTTGATGTTTCGTGGAATATTACCATGCTTGGTATACATATGTGTAAGAAAAAGAAAACTTACACAAAATAGCTTGAAAACAGTATAAAGCCCAAGCAAAGGAAATCCTTTGACAATGGCATAGTCGTACACGTTCCCGATTCAAGTTCTTCAGGGATGTAACTCTATCTAATAATTAATGGAAACAACGCCTGGAGAAGTGGAACTGGAGCGAGCGGAATGTGCGGCAAGAGAGGGTGTGTGCAAGGAGGAATGGGATCCCTGGGAAAAGCAGGAAGATGCGGAGAAGCGAGAAGCACTGAGAGCGATTAGGATGCTTGTACTCAGCATCACGGCGCACAGTGGTCCACAGTACAATGCTGCCGATGCTTCGGTGGTCTCTTAAGGGAGCCGCTGTCGAAAGCGTTTCCCATAGCTCGGTTCCTTTCTGTATTACACGGTTTATCAGGAGCTAGCCTCCGCCCGAGATGGTCCACCTATTCAAGCCGCACTGCTGCTGGACCCACAGATCGATCGCTCGATCTTACATGCGCCTCCATCTCCTCGAAAGCCCACCGTCGAAACGTGCCTTTTGTGTACACCCACATATATATGTGTATATATATATATATATATATATATATGTTTATACTCGGATGTATCCGAGTGGCTCTGCGGTCACACATGCTAGCCACCTTCGTTCTTTCTTCCTCTCACATTGCTACACCTCGACCATCGCCTTCCTTATATGTTTTCCTTCTCTCGTACACACTCACACACACACACACACACACACACACACACACATCTATCCTCTTCTCTTGAACAAAGCTTTGTTCATCGATTTTACGTCGACGTTGACTTCGTTGGCCGCGTTTCATCGAGCATTTTCCTTCACACCCCCGCCAACCGAAATAAGGGGATATGCATGCTGTATGTATAAATGTATATATATATATATATATATATATATATATATATATGTGTATATGTATATATATCTGGTACATGGCAATCGATTGAACTGCGTGGATAGCCTGATGAGCCGTGCGAAGATTGCACTCTACTATTCGAGGATACCGTTTAATTATGCCGAGCATAGCATGCCCGGTAAATTCCGCGAGGAGTTAATGCGAGATTTATTAATGTCTATTGGCGAGCAGTTACGGTATCGGCCTCCAGAGAAACACTGGCTTTAGTACTGCATTCTCTCTATTGAGTTATGCCTTTGCGTCAAAATTTGTTCACCAGTGAAATCCTGCCAGCCCAGAGAATTGCCGATCGGCTTTCATCTGCTGGAAAATCGCTTTCCCTACTCTGGCATTTACCCTCGACCTATAACATGAAAAGAAAGTTATCGTGAATAATGGTTGGTATTACTTGTATTGCTTAACAAGCATCCTGTGATTGGATTTGTAACAAAAGTAGAAGGGAACCCTTCTTTTTTTTTAGGGATAGACGTATGTGTATGTTTGTATACATGTGGTATTGATTCATTTATTTCGATTAAGCATTGGCCCGCGTTCTCTTGAATACTTGTGGCGGCTCAAAAAAACCTTGGATACCCTCATTACTACCACCAATGAAAAGAGTAATAGTAAAAAAAAAAAAATAATGAAAACAGTTTTTATATTTCACTCATTTGCAGACTTACTTTACGCTATGCTAGTTTCCACGCATTTTTCACTCAGCAACCAACGGAGGAGCGGATTATGGTAACCTTTGATACATATGCTTACCTTAATACCAAGTATTTCTAGTGGAAATTATTAACAGAAGAGAGTTTATAGCCTGTGACAGAAAGAGTTGAAAATGGTGCGAAAGAAATATACGCAGATAGGTGATGGAACGGCAGGCATGGTGGGAACAGATTTTAACAGAGTGGCAGGTAGAACAATGTAGCAACGCGTACCTGTCAGACGAGGCCATAACTCTGAGGACCTGAGACATAAATGCGATTCCACTTTCCACGATTGCAACCGGCCAGTCAGGGCGACAAACGAAAAGCCATCCAGTGATATCAGCCGTACAGGAAGCCGAGGATGAATTACACACTGTCGGTGAAGGTGGCAGTGCCAGGCCACTAGCATTGCTCCAAATACAAATTGCATTGGACGATAAGCCATGCCACGCATATCGTAAAATCGTAGCAATTCGTGAACGCTAGCACGCGCGCGCGCGCGCGCGCGACCCTGCGAGTTACGTGATCCGACTGATTGCTTCATCGCGATCATACGAAATTCGGGGGATTCGTTTCCTCGAACGGTCGGTGTCAAGTGGCCGAATTACGAGGGCGCATATTAAACCGCCCGATCAGTAGCAGCTAGCATCGTTCGAACGGAAGGGATCCACTTGAGCGTGTATCGGATCGGCCGATTTTCAGATAGCCCACACCATCATACTTCACCGCACTCACGCAATATCAATCTCTCATTGTTGCACATTCGCCAAAATTAATTCTGCCAAATTTCTTTTCACCATGTCACTTTTTAATTGGCTCTATGAAAAACTCACGCTAGCTTTCATGAAACCAGTGGCTGGTAAGCGGAAAGCATCGAAGAGAAAACTGAAAACTGATTATTATGAGGATAACGTGAAATATCGTGCGTTTATCATCCACTCGTCCAGTCAAGTGGAACATAAATCGGTACGTTTAAGCATTCAAGCGAGAGTTATACTATGGCGATCAAACAAATTGCAGCCACTCGAGCGCCTGCCATTTTTCGCATTCTAATTTCCGGGGATGATAAAATATCGTATAATAAAATATGCACGCGGATATAATTTACATCTGATTTACGTGGTGTGCGCGCTCATTGTTTCTTTAATCCATGCCTATTTAATCCGTGGAAGAATCAAGTTTATGCAGAGTTAACGGGGAAATAAATCGGCAGGCGGTGCACCACCACGCTGCAGCTTTCTCCACATTATTCTCGACAAATTGCATTTATATGGCGGTTGGTATTAAAATTACACGCTTTTTACGAGAGCGATAGAGTGAATGGGTGGGGTGGTGAAATGTGTGTAGGAGGAAGAAAGAAAGCGAGATCTCGACTGGTCGAGCGATCGCAGTAAATATGGAACGCGCGGGCCATTTATTAGCGTTGAACCGCGAAAATGTTTGTAAAATAGAATCGCTAATAAGCGGATTTACGAAGAGAGGACTTTATGATCGGGTAAATTGGTAGGTCGCTCGTAATGTCATAACGATTAAGTCATTAATCTCGATTACCATGTGACCAACTATACTTTCGCGGGAGCGCGGGAGAGTATAAAATTGCCTCGATGCCAAGCGGAATACATTAAAAGTTATAGTCCGTTGCAGCGACCGCCGAGCGGACAACAAGCCGGGCGGGGAACAACTCTCGGGAAACTTCTGCTCTCCAATGGCTCGCGACAGCCCGCAAAATGCGTCATTCCACCGGCAAAGCAGAGATTTATTCTCTCGGCGAGGACAGCCGCCAGGCCGCTAATAGCCGATGATTATTTACTTGCACGATGAAATTCCTCGGTCGAAACAATAATATTCTCGAGTAAGAGCTACACGATACTCATTGACACACCGAGACGCACCTATAAACACTATTAAATGGCCCATCTATATTTATCGAGATCGATGAATGTGCATTTCCAGATATTGAGAGTATGTTATAATAAATGAGAGTGTTATCAAAATTTATTAATAAACCAGAGAATTCTCTACTCGTTTCGTGCATTGAATGACACAGGTAGACTTGATCTACTTGAGCTCTTTAATTAAAAGTGATTTAAATTCTAGTTAAAGATTTATTTCCTCAGTCATAAGAACTTTGTAATGCTAACTTATAGTAGATTATATTGGGAGCTATTAAATTTAAGACGAAGGAATTTCCATACACAATGCATGACAAAAGAATATTTTCATTCCTCAAATAGATCAATTGCAGGCAATGGAAAATATAAAATCTATTCGATTCGAAGAGAACCCAAGGCTTTGGTTTGAAATCTCTTTCCGTATTCTTCGGGGATCAAATTGTCGACTTTCTTGAAAACTATAATTGGCATTGGCCCGCTGGATGAAACCATCAATTGTTAAAACGACAGTGATAGAAACTAGTTGTAGAAAAGAGAGGTCGATCTGATGGACCAATGTAAACTCTGTAGTAGGACAGCCGCGATGGGAGAGATGGTTGGAAGATTAACATTAACAGTGTTACCACTTGCTAATGGAATTGCATGGCATAAAACGGAATTACAATTAAAACTTTACTGCTTAAATCTCCGATAAATGCAAGCAAACGCGCGCGCGCGCGCGCGCGCGCGCTCGTAGAGGAAAAGGGGAGGAGCACTTTGAAATAGCGTTTTCGCACTACCAGCTAATGGCACCGTTTTAATAAAGCTACGGAAACTTATTTATCCGTTCATTCGCTTTTTACTCTCGCAAGGATTAAATTGGTTTAATCGAAACGCCCGAAGATCTAACGATTCCAATCACCCGCTAAAACATACTATGCTATTACCTGTGTGGAATGAAATCCGTTCATTTTTAATTCTACTCTGAAAGGCTTTAGTTTCCGGGAAACTAGTTATATGTATGAAGCGCTCAATTTAGGGATTAGTTTTTGTTTCAGAGGAATTTTGCAAACAAATCACTGGACAGTGTACACACCCGACGGTACTCAGGCTATACGATGCGTGAATCAGCAAAGTTTTATCAAAACTGCTATTCCCGCTAATTGTAAGCTGTGGCGACTCTCACACTCGCGCGGACAGTTAAAACGGCTACCATTAGCATGAGCCGAGTGAGAGAGGACAGGATGAAATTTGGTTCGAATTGATTCGACGAAGCAAGCGCGTAATCATTCCAAATCAAATGCAGTAATCTGCATTAGCCGCTTGATTTACCCGATGACACATGACTCACACTGGTCGCTTAAGTTGCCTCGTGTATGGCTCTTATAATCGAATTAACAGCTAGCTCGGAATATTGCTCACCATCTGTATACATATGCATATACATCTGTTAATCCCCAAGAATATTGGGAATCAGCAGCACACGCAATGAGTTTTCGAGCCTTGGCAAAGATATAATCGGCGCAACTATAACGACAGGAAATGGAATTAAAGCAAATGGAATATCAGTCAAGTAAGCCAGGGAGAATTAACGACACTCAGCGCTCGCCAGCAATTGCTTTGGGAAAGCAACGTTTTGCTAGGAATTCGGCATGCAACTTTGCCTATATGCACAGAACCCCGGAGTCTTCCGTGCAGGCGGAGTTGGTCGCACCGTCAAGTGAAGTAAAGTGAACTGCCGGGCGTAATGCATTATTCGAAACTCGCCGAACAATTGCTTAGTGGACAACTTTCGGGAGCACTTTGACATTGGTAAACTAGAGACACAGCTGTACCGAAGCTGGAAAGAGGTTGCCTGAGCGGATGAGAAACGACTGAGAGTATGTAAATGGGTTTACGCATAAGTACTTCATACCCAAGAAAAATAAGAGTTCTTCTTCAACATTTAATATCCAAATTTACAATAAAAAAAACTGTATCTTTAACAAAGTAAAAAGGACGACAAAATTATATCCTCAAACTAACAAGCGGTTGTCGTTGCTAATAAAGCTGATCAAAGGAAGAGGAAGAGAATTCAAGGGACAAGGAACAACAAGTTAGCCTAGGTTCGAAAGGTTCGTATCTCGAACAAGACCAGGGTACACGTTGTACCAGAGCGTAAACGAGGCTTAAAGCCCGCGACAGAGCCTGGTAGGTGTACATACTTGCGTAGAGAGGAAATTAACCGTGGGAAAGCGACGCGTCGGGACGCGGCGTAGCCCACTTACACTATATTATTCGCGATTTGACGCGCACGCAACACGACCGATAGTTAGCTCAGCCGGCTGACGATGACACTCCGTCAATTTTACGAGCGGTCCACCGAAGCTGCGCCCGCCCAATTAATCCCAGAGTGGAAAGATGAGCGCGGAAAGGCCGAGTGCGGCACGCGTGATCGTCAATCAGCAGAGAACCAGCTAAACCAAGGGGAATAGAGAAAGAGAGAGAATGTGTGATATAAAGTAGAAAGGAGAGAGGCGAGAAATTCGAGCGAGCCATGACGAATCAATTATGCAGCCAGCCAGCCGTAACATTATGCAGCTTTCGAGGTAGCCGAGCCGGCACTGCCAGCCGCACTAGGGAAAGTGGACCAAAAAGCAGATGGACACACACAGTCCACTGGAGATTGATTGGTCAATCGACGCTCGCTCGCACGTCTCTCTCTCTCTCTCTCTCTCTCTCTCTCTCTCTCTCTGGCCACTCAATATCAGGCGAGAACCAGCTATAATTTCCCAGGGAATAATATAAATGCTGTGGAAATTTACTGGCACCAACGGAAATATAAATACACCATCATCCAACGAGAGATAGTAGTAATTCATGTTTGCTTGCTGACGTTTCCTCGCGAGTCTGCTCACTTTTAATAACCTCGAGTTACTACGATGACAACTGACATTCCCTTTCTGCCAATGCCACTCTTCGAAGTCAACTTTTACTAGCATACATCGGTCGAGGTAGAGGTTTTCGGTACAAAGAATAATTAAGATCCAACGGACTTTCTGGCTTCGAATTTTTTCATCTGTTTATTCAACCCACTTAAGTCTTTTGATAAATATCATTTGGTAAAAGCAGAGAGGAGCTTGCGGCGGATATGCTGGCATGGCAATGAGTGAAACTTCCGACTGACGGTACCGACGAGATATGCAAGAGTTAAAGGACTTCTATGGATTGGCGCGATCCACTTTGGTACATCCAGAAACGACGCGGTGCGGTGCGGTGCGGTGCGGTGCGGTGCGGCGCCGCTAGTGGTAGTGGCGAGGAGAGCAGGTCAGATATCAAGTCCAGTAATACCACTGGCGAAAACAGAGAATGAGAGTGCTGTGCTTGGTAGGAAAGGTTGCGAGCACAAAAGCGCGGAAGAGCCAGTAGAAGATATTTATCCGTTGGAACTTGTACCTTTTCTTCGAGGGAGAGAGCGCCCGTTGGAACAAGTACTCAAGTTTCACAGATGCAACGGGCCGCACCGGCTGGAGCGGCTACCTCGAGAGGGTCAAAGCACAAATCGAGAAACTAGCAACCTGGACTACAAACAAGAAACATCGCCACTGATAGAGTAACAGAGAGAGAAATAGAGTTAAAGTATAAATAGCTGTGGTACAGGGTGAGCCACTTGCCTTTTAATCATCCCCTTCGAGTTCCAATTATTTCCATTATTCGTACAATTTGATATTATAAATAAATGTCAATCTGTAGAAAAAACTCGGTAAATACACCTTAATATTAAAATTACTCAACATCGTATAATCATACCATTTTCAACGGCGTATATCCATTATTGGCGATTCAAAGGCAAGTGAATCATCCTGTACGTAACGAACATGAGTTAACTAATAGCGAGAGAAGAAAAACAATGACCATACAAGAAGAGTGGATATTTTTAAGCCTCTTATAACACCAGGTTTCATCTTTCCGACTTAACCAAGTGAAGAAACCAAGGTGAAGGTGTGTTACGCTTTCTGAAGCGAAACCTAGTGTGGATTTACCTTTGGAAAAGGGGTGACAAGGTTGGTTGCTCTTGGTAGAGCGTAAGAGGGTGGAGAAAGATGGTTGGTATAGGAAGGGCAAGTCTGTGGTGGAAAGCAGAGAGGACGAACGAGAAGCAGATAGACTCTGGGTATAGTAGAGTGTGCCGGTGTTCTCAGTACCAGACGAGATGGAGGAGCGCACAGCTGATGGCTCCACGATATCTCGGACTCTCGAAACTTACCGGATAGACGAACTCCCGTGGCGAAACTTTCCTGCCGCGTTCCTGCTTCGGCCCACACAGCTCGCCCGTTCCTTGATAGTTAAAAGTTTCTACGGGCTTGGTGTTGATCTACTTCACCCGCGCCCGGATTAATCGTGATTCGGTATAACAGAGTGACTTAACGCTAGATAGAGATACCCGAAACCCTAAGGAAGACTCTATTCTCCCTCTCTCTCTCTCTATCTATCTCTATCTATCTCTATCTATTTTACTCTCTCAATAGAGAGAAGTATATTTCTGCGCGTGGAAACGGCTCTACCATAAAGTAAATTGGAAGAGAGTTAGGAGCGTCGGGTAAAGGTAATCGGCTACGTGTCACAATTACAATATTTATTCCCCACCCCCGGCTAGTACCGGCGGCGGCGGCGGCGCCGCCGCCGCTAGGTGATGGAGGTATCCACGCGCAAAATAGACAACTCCGTTAGCCAGTGTGCATTGCACACGTGTACATACACTATACACATAGACTGGTTTATTCAAGCTATCCGGGAGAAGGGGGAAAAGCGTGAAAAATTTGCTAGCCAGCGAAGCTCGCAATTCCTGCGAAATACTTACGCTCGAAGTGGCATGATGCGAAGGTACTTGTACAGTTACCGCTAACTCTAACTCTCTCTCTCTCTCTCTCTCTCTCTTGATCCTTTTCCCTCCTCCTGTCCTTTTCTCTAGCAGGACGTGCTTCATGATTAACGCAACAGTGGGCCAACGTCCTGCTAGCAGGACCGCCCGTCCTATTTTCCTAGCCACGAAATGCGAAAAACTCTCGTAAAGGAGTCCAGCAGGACTGCAGCGTAAAGCGTAATTAAAAATTAGAGTAATACCAACCAGCCGCTGAAACTCCCCACAATAATTCCCCGCATCCTCCCACTTTTCCACGGATCTTACGTGGCCGAATACCAAGCGCGATGCTATCATACGCGCGTAACCAACGTCCGCTTCCACGGATGATCCTGGATAGGCAGAAACCACCCACCGATGGGCACAATTCGCACGATCCCACCATTCGGAAATATGTAGGTCTGTGAGAGCGCGTTAATAGGGAAGTCGTGTGCTCCAATTGATTTTAATTCGACTACCTTTCTAAAAGGTTTTTTTCACACAACCGGATAATCAATATTATAATATAGAAGGGGAATTTAATTCTATATTGAAACTTTCACTAAAGTATAGTATTAAATTGTTCTATGATTGTATTAAATCAAAGTATTTTATCGAGTTTTTGTTTAAATGTTAATTATAACCCATGATCGTTTTAATAGAATCAAAAAGTCGTGTGAATATGTACTGCTTCTTTAATTACTCGATTCTAAATCAACTAGTTTTCTATATAGAAAGTGAAAAATCAATTTCAATCAAGCTTCACCGATCACACGTGGGAGTGATTCGTTACAGGGATGACGAGACGCCAATCACTCATGGCGTCGAATCAATTGAGCGTCCGCTTTCACTGGCGTATCCTGCGCACACCGGTTACGATTCAAAGGTACGTCGCTATCAGACCAACGCTATTTCCGCGATTCTCCGGCTCTCTTGGGAGTCAAGCAAGTTCCCTCGTTGGCCCTTGCACTCTCTCGGTTGCTCGCTGCGATTTACAAAGGATTTTATCGATGCCGGGTAAGCCCAGCGGTGCGGGGTTGGAAAGGAAGCAACGCGAAAAGTGTCGCACCTCCGCAGGCCAAAGGGGAAGCTGCGACACGCGAAGGGCAAACAAGCGAGAAAGAGGGAGAGAACGATCTGCCGGAGGCTTTCGAATAGGATTCGGGCGACGGGCGGTGCAATAAACGATTCGAAGAGTATGGAAGACCGCGGAAAAATCAATACAGGATGGTATTCCGCGCCGTCTTTCTGCATTTTATAGTTTCAGGACACAACGACAACCCCCCCCCCCCCCCCACCCCACCGACAAGTCCGTTCTTCGGATATAAGTGCATCGTAGAAAGAAACTCACAGAGAGAAAGAGAAAGAACGAGAGTCACGGCTGCACACGAAGACAAGGTGGAAAGAGGAAAAGCAGTGGTAGAAGAAGTGTCGGAACTAGAGAGCGAGAAAGCTCCGAGGTCTTAGTGGGCTGTGCTTAAATCCCCGGCAGACCTTGAGAGTTTAGCGCGGCTTCGAAGCGGGCTCTAGTACGGAAAAATAAATTCCAAGCGGGTCGACGGGCCGAAAGAAAGCAGAGGAGCGTGTGCCTCGAAGGAAGTCGGCGCGTGTCGAGGCGGAGGAGAAATAGAGAAGGCACGTGAGCTAGACGGTAGCCAGAGACGTCCAGGAGGAGGAGGAGGAGGAGGAGGAAGAGGAAAAGAAGGAGGAGTAAGGCGCGCGCGAGGCCAGCCGCGGCTGCATACACCCAGAATTAGATTAGCCGATGTACTTTTCTTCGCGGTCCTCTTCCTGGCATCCTTTTACACTGGCGCGCCGGCCGAAAAAAAGAGATACGAACCACCCAGCCAGCCAGCCAAGCACACACATAGGCAGACCGGGCAACACGCACGCTCTGATGCCAGGGAATCCAATTAGTTGTATTTCCGCCCGAAAGAGACTCCGGGGGCCTATGCAAATAAATTTACCTCCGGTACTCCATCTCCGTGGCCACCCTCACCTTCTCCGCCTTACTTCTCCTACTATCTACAAACCCTCACTCCTTCATGGTTTTAGTGGCATCCGCCTCTCCTCTTCTCTCACTCACTCCACCTGTTTTCCATCTTATACCGCGACACGTCTTCCTCTTGGCTCCTTAATTCGCTGCTCCGTTCGTTTGTATCTCGTCTCTCACTGGCAGCCTTCCTTCTCTTCGACCCTTTCCTATACTCGCACTCCGCTTTTCCGTGGATGGATCCCTCCAGGGAACTCTAATTTCTCTCGTTAGATTGTACCAGCTTCCCTTTGGAACCTACTCTCAATTCTCAAGCATAAATACATGGATTCCCCTTTTGTTCCTGACACATTGGTATGCTGATTCGATGTAAAGCTCGATCGTAATAATTTTCTTCTGTCTAGATCTTTTATTAGGATAATGGTTCGAAGTGTTCAATGGAAATTCGATGTATTTAGATTCTTCTTTTCTTTAGCAGGATTTCTAGATTCGTACTTTCCTTCTGGTGCTTTAGTTTTTCTTATTTCTCGTAGCAGTATGCCCTGCTAGATTCCGATTTAATTTAACATTCATTAAGGGATTTTGCTAATAAATAAGATAGCAGCTTTGCTGCACAAAGCGCCCAGGGATTAACCGGTAGAAACAATGCGTCAGGCTTCCTGTCTTCGGGGATTCTCGAAAAGGACGTAGTAAAGATTTAAAGAACACATCATCCGCCAGGAAATTTCAAAGTTGCAAGATTTTCTGTAGAATGTAAAAAGGCGGGGATGGAATGGGAAACGTGTCGCGAAGAAGAGGGAAACTCTTGAGGATTGCTAGTAGATATTGAAGCAGAGGAAAACAATTGGGGGTGGAAGTGTTCCGGGGAATATTGAGGAAGCACTCACTTGGGACGGACAGCCGAAAGTGGTGGAGAAGTTTAAAAAAATCAGAAAGTAATGCATTCCAAGAGAAAAGAGTACTCCTTCGAGAAAATGACCAGAACGTCACATTGTTTGTAATCCATTGTACTTGAGAATATCGAAGGACTCCCAATCCTTTGAAACATGCTGTCTTTCCTATCAAAAACAAATCCATCCAATCTATCTCCACAACCTTCACTTTCGGAAACGAAATACTTGAAGCTTTGTACTCCTTTGTAAAAGAACTCTCTGGTCTAAGAGTAGTCAGCTGCTCTAGAAGACGTTCATCCAGTACATACACAATGAATCGAAAGAAACTCGTGCTACGGTTCTACAGGAATAAAAGGAAGGAAACGCGCATGTAACTGACGAGTAAGAAGAGCGATCGCAACAAAGGAAGGTGCAATTACAGAAAATGTTATTAAAAGCAAGAAGAAGAAAAGAAGGTAGGAAGAATCGTTGCGCTAGGAAATAGAGAACAGTCTGGATGGAAGATCGCAAAAAGTCTGGACGTCCATCAGCCAGGAAGATAAGCTACCCAACAGTTCTAGGAACATATAAACAGAAAGAAGTACTATGTGCGTCGACTTTTAATGAAACAAGCCGTCAAAGTATAAAACCAGGAATAAAGCAGTATAAGATTAGCCAAAAATATTGTTGTCCAGACGATAATTGCAACAATTATTTCTGGTGGCGAAGCGTCTGTCTTTGGTAGCGTTAAGTCGATGAGAGGCTGAGGGACAAAAGGAAGCAAGCAGGAGGACAAAGGCGGCCGAGGGAAATGAAAAATTAAAGCAGCACGAGTAAGCGGCGGAAGAAGCGGTTAAATGAGACTGATTAATATGCAGAGAACTGAGCGGGCAGCGGAGGAAAGCTGGATAAGTTTCGCGAAGAAGACAGCCTCGGGCGAGTCTCGAGGTGAAACGGGTGTGCATTAAGTTCCCCCGAGCGTTTTGCACCTCGGCACCAAGGCTTGGTAACGAGCACGCCCCATCGGACACACGTTTCTGCTTATTACAAGGTGCTTAGTGGAATTTTTATTATTTTACGAGCACCGCAACGACACGCTTGGGAGCAATGCCGACTGGGTGAAAAAAAAAAGCCTGGCTTCTACCAGTATATATGTGGTTGGACACGTGTGTAATATCGAGGTTCGTTCGAGCTGGAAGGCAAAGCTAACGACTCTCTCCAGCTAGAGCAAACAGGCGTGACAGACACGAAGCGCACGATCGAGTGTACTTTTCCAGGGTCGGACTGAACGATAAAGGAGCAGCGATCCGTGCTTTTGGCAGCGTGCGACACCACCGTGAACCAACGGAAACGTATCCTCGGCTTGGTGATGCTGCTACTGGTTATTGCGAATTTCATTTGACATGCGCTAATTGGGATTGGATTGCTCCGTTCGTTTCTCAACGAGGCGAGGATGCTGGGATGCGCGGTGAAAGCCACGGGTGTTATGTAACGGCGAGCTATGACGCATCGATATCTGCTAGTCGGGGACAGCCACCTTGACGCGGCCGCGCGCTCGCGCGCGAGAGGTAGTTGAGCGGGTTTCCCGCCGTTCAGATTAATAGCAGTCGAATTCGTCCTGTCGTTATCGACGCCACGCTTGCCCGCTATTCTAATTGCAAGAACGGCTATCGATCCCTGGATTAATACTAATTATAAGCCTCGCGCGCCGCAAAGCTCGCCTTGCCTGCCACACCGCGCGACGAAACAATGAATCGTTATCGCCGGCCATGATTAATTAAAGGGACGCCAGCAATCAAAGAGATGCGTTGTTGCATGCGCGCCATGTATATCGCTCTCAGCTATAACCGAGAATTCGACGACGCGCCGTGATATTACAATCGATCGATCGGCCAAGTGAGGGTGGCGATCGCTTTATAATTTCGGAGCCGTCGCTCCGCCACTGACATCACCAGCCCTTTGCCAGATTGGTGGTTCGACCACAAGATTGAACACGCACAGAGAAGGACTTCCTTCGATATTTCGAGTATTCCCAGGATTGCGTCTGTGATACACTTAGTACCGCGCCAGGCTGCCAGTCACGATCGAGATATCGAGCCTGGAATATTTGCGGTCGCGCGAGCGCGCGATAGTTTCGCGCTGCGCCTGAGAATCGGTAGCCGGCAATTTTGCCGAATATAACCCCGGCGCGACACACACGCGATAACCCAATAGGATATGTGGTACGTGCTTCCTCTGGCACGGCTGTCACTGTAAGTTGCGAGAGCGGATACGATTAAATTAAATCTCCAAGCTTCATAGTCCGATCGCCCGCCGTTCTCCTCCTCTTCCTCTTTATCCTCATCCTCGGCCGATACACAATCAATGGAAATCCCGTTGGTATAACGGCCGGCGAATAGTTAGTCACGGATATTGGTTACATACGGGGAGAAGATCGTAGAGTTTGAAAAATTGCTGCGGCGCTGTACGAGTACTTTTTTCTTTCTTTCTTTTTTTTTCTTTTTTTTAGAAAAACGACTGCTCCAACCATTTTTCTATATTATATGTGAATATCGGCCTTCCACGTTTTTTTGGCCCGATCGTAATGAACATGGTAC
This sequence comes from Ectemnius lituratus, assembly GCA_910593735.2. NCBI lineage: Eukaryota > Metazoa > Arthropoda > Insecta > Hymenoptera > Crabronidae > Ectemnius > Ectemnius lituratus. The sequence goes on along the minus strand of OU343037.1, from coordinate 17,570,577 downwards.
CGGCAGACCTTAAAGTTCGTAGTCGTAATAGCTCTTAGTTCACTTATTTCTTGTATGAAATCCTGGAAATGTGTATAGTTAAGCAAACAATGATAGAACTAGGTTTCAACATATTTTTTTTGATTTACAAATATTGAATAAGATAATTCGTTTGATACTAAACGCTACTAGTTAAATGTTTCACTTAATAATTCATACTTTCGACTTTCGGAAAACATGTGGGAATTATCGGTGTACACTGTGGATTTGCTCTAGCATTAAAATATACTGCGCAAAGAGCTATAAAGGCGATATTAAGTTTTTGAAAAACGACAGTCGGTATGAAAAACTCGAGTAAAGGGTGTACCAGCTGGAATAAATGTACCAGCGGGTTTCGCTAGTTTATTTGCGATTCTTGGGTAGATAAAGCGTAAATCTGACTTACTTCGGTCCGCTCTGTAACATGAAAGATTACTACGGCCGACCTATAAAGGATGAGAAATACGCAACGCACGGCCTTCGAGATTTGTGGTGCGCTGATGTAGGTCAATCCTCTCTCTCTCTCTCTCTCTCTCCCTCTCCCTCTCTTCATAGCGTCTCCGATCCAAATATTCAAATCTGCGAAATACGTACAATTTAATATAGAAATATGAGTTCGCAGAAGAGGCCGCAAGGCTTAATGCCCCAGGGCAAGTTCGCGTCCCAAATAAATATCCAACCCGCAGTCATCAGCCAGGGACTAACAGAAAGAGAGAGAGAGAGAGGAAATAGGAAAAGGAACGAGAGGAAACATCTGATTAAGATTACCAATTGTATATCCGTCCGAAAGCCTCGACAATATTTCAATACCCACAACTTCATCAGTAAAGATATCGACTCTTATTATAAACGAGAATAATGAGACCTTCGGTGTTTCATTACAATAACCAAGTCGACGAACATCGTGCGAACATGCGAAAAGCTTTACCGAGACCGAAAGCACCGCGTGTGTAACTATCCAGTAGCCTGCTATTCCCCGACGAATACACCGACTACTCCTACAAATCTACCGTTTGGAAACTTCACGCAGTTTAGTAGAACAGTAGTTCCAATGAAAATTGGATCAGTCATAGTGGCTAGTAATTATCATGACTCTAAGGGTAAATATCGGTAATTGTGTATCTCTGTCAGAGTTACTGGGACGAGTGAAGTTATACGATTTCTGGTACCAGGTGGCACGCATTGTTAAGTTAGGGATGTACGCGCGTTCGTCAATTGCGTCTCGAAGGAATTGTGAGAAAGAAAGGTGCACGCTAAAGCAAGGTGGCACGGAATCCCAAACAGTCTGAGAAAGAAGCAGAGGCATGTACTGGCTGAGAAAGCTCTCACTGTATATATAGGAGTGCTCGATGCCGGCCGCCTTATTTATGATCCGATTTGGGGTCGTGATTCTTGTTCTTGGCTGGAGAGTACGAACGTCGGCTTTGCTAATCCCCGCTCTTTCTAAGAAGGACTCTAACGGCATACGATTTATTTCCCTTGAATTAGCACCCGCTCTGCCCTCAGAACCCAGCCGCCCTCTCAGCTGTAGCAGGAGACATTTACAACCGGTGAAAAAGGTCTGGGGACGACCGGCTCCATTCACTCGGCCGACTAGATTTTGTCAGGACCTGAAACAATAGCCTGTCTCAAGAGTCCGAATAATTGGCTTCACCAGTGACAATACAAACAGACGTGAAATCATTTGGGAATTATTTCGTCCAACGTTTACACAGAGAAAATATTTCAAATTTTAGCCTCAGAAATAGTCGGGAAGGCTGAAAATCATGGAAGAAACCATCAGAATTAGATGAAAATAATTATTCAGAAGGCTGTTTCCATGTGTTTTCGGTACAATTCCGGCACTTTGGCCACTAGTTTTATGTTTTCTATCCGTTTTCATACTTAAACAATCGAAATATCAAGCGTTCGTCCAAGTCCCAGAACCTTCACATATGGAAAAATTTGCGAAAAAATGAATTTTGAACTAGGGCTCTGGAATTTATATCAGTTCTTCCTTGATGCAAGAAAACATTCTCCACCAAATTTCAGCTCCGGAAAATGTCGGGAAGATTGAAAAACATGGGAAAAACCACGAAACTTAATTATTCAGGATCGGTTTTCCATGTGTTTTCGGTAGAATTCCGACATTTCTGCCACTGGTTTCATGTTTTCTTTCCGTTTTGATACTTAAACAATCGAAATATCAAGCGTTCGTCCCAGTCCCAGAACCTTCGAAAAATCGAAAATTTGTGAAGGGGTACATATGGAAAAATTTGCGAAAAAATGAATTTTGAGCTAGGGCTCTGGAATTTATATCAGTTCTTCCTTGATGCAAGAAAACATTCTCCACCAAATTTCAGCTCCGGAAAATGTCGGGAAGATTGAAAAACATGGGAAAAACCACGAAACTTAATTATTCAGGATCGGTTTTCCATGTGTTTTCGGTACAATTTCGGCACTTTGGCCACTAGTTTTATGTTTTCTTTCCGTTTTGATACACAAGCAATCGAAATATCAAGCATTCGTCCAAGTCCCAGAACCTTCGAAAAATCGAAAATTTGTGAAGGGGTACATATGGAAAAATTTGCGAAAAAATGAATTTTGAGCTAGGGCTCTGGAATTTATATCACTTCTTTCTTGATGCAAGAAAACATTCTCCACCAAATTACAGCCCCGGAAAATGTCGGGAAGTATGAAAAACATGGGAAAAACCATGGGAATTAATTATTCAGGATCGGTTTTCCATGTGTTTTCGATACAATTCCGGCACTTTGGCCACTAGTTTTATGTTTTCTATCCGTTTTCATACTTAAACAATCGAAATATCAAACGTTCGCCAAAGTCCGAGAACTTTTGAAAAATCGAAAAAATCTGAAGAGGAAGGACGTGGTCAATTCAAATAAAATTTGCCCAGTAGTTGCAGAACCTTATAAAGATTGATAGAATTGATAGAAAACTGTTTTTTGAAACAACTACCTTAAGCATGTAAACTTTACGACAGTAATCCACGCGAAGATATATTCATGTAACACGACAGCCCGCCAGATTCCATGTGCTTTAAGCGATCAGCATCGTAAATATTTCTGGATTACGTCGTACGTTTCGGATAGTTTACCGTGACGGCGCTTTTACGGTCGAATCTAAGTCGTTCCCTTATTATTCCGCTGATATATTATACATGCGGTAACAATGGCTTTAGTCTACATATCGCCGCGCTTGCCTGGAGCTCCTCTATTAAGTCTCATTATCCCGCATAATTATATCGTCACACTGACAGGCTGTATCAGATACATTAGCTTACATTGCGTCCCAGTGTACATTACCCGGAATTGGGTCGCGACGAACTCCGGAATGGCTTTCAACCTCCACCAAGAAGGAATCTTCCTTGCTCTCCAGGTACACACGCTTCGAGAACCAGCCGAAAGAAAAACACAGGATGATTATAAAGGAAATTTTTTCAGAAATTCGAAAGCTATCGCAATTATCTTTCTGTTGATCTTGAAATATTATATTTCAAATATTTCAATACTATATATTATACAATTAAAATCCAAGTCTATACAATTCATTGTAATAAATAGACATGCGAATAGCAAAATCTTTTGGTACATACATAATCTTATTTCTTACACAGTATTGAAGACGTTGCCAGGCTACCTTGAACTCCGAACCATTGGGAAACTTGTTATGTGATGGATGTAGGTCGCATTGAAATGCGCTGTCGTGGCGAGGATGTCGATTCGGATGATTTACATATCTCTATATGTACTTCATATTGTATGGAAAACTTCCTATCACAAAACTCTACAGTATTGAAAAAACTCAACTGTATAATCAGCCAGTGTTTAGCTAGCGTGAAAGCATTAAGTCTTTATTTAGCGAGGGCTACTTAAAGGGTGACTAAGAATCGGTGGGGGGTTGGGCTCAGCGGTGTGAAATAGTATTATGGCATTTCTAATGCCCGGAAAGTAGCGAGGCTAAAGTGCGCGTTGACGGGGCGCTGAATTTATACATATGAGCGTTGCAGGAAGAAACGCCCGGAGGGCTTCGGCCGTGAATTCGTGGGGAGCACAAAGCAAACTAAGCTCCCACGTACACATCGGTACTTGCGACGCGTTCTGAAAGCTGCCGCCGGGAGAAAAAAAAAGAAGTACTTTTGCGTAGGTGTGCGACGCGGCGGGCTACACAGAGAGTGCCACCGAGAGAGAGAAAGAGATAATGCACTTCTTCACGCAGGAGCTTTCATTATTAAGGGCAACACGACATTGCATTACCGGATCCGCCTAGCGTCGACAGCTCGCTACTGACGACGACGACGACGTCGTCGCCGTCTGCCGACAGAACCATCCGCCGACATCGCCGCCGTCGCGACGCTTTGACTCATTATATCCGGCCCATTTCTGTACACTCGGTCCCTTATCAATTTCAAGGAACGACGAGCGCAAAAGCAGAGAGTGCGCGCACATGGAAAAGCCCGGCACGAATATGTCGACGCAAAGAAGACGCTTAAAGAGATGCACGCAAGAAAGAGGGATTCACCGAGATCCTCTTGACGCTGGATAAACTACGAATCAAAGACTTCTCAAGAAGCCAACGAAAAGTTACATATAAACGATAGAATCGAATATCAAAGAAGAATTATAAATTCTGATTCATTTAATTACATAAATAGAGTTTTGAACTACTCCAGATTATTGTTGTTTTACTAAAAGTTAGAAACAGAGTGTGCAAACTGTTAATTTGTAAAACGGGGCCCATTAAACTGATTGCAGTTACGTGGAAACACGCGAATTACTGAGGTTCGTTTAGTTGGGCGAACGCATAAGAAATTCTGGGGAAGGCCATTCGAAAGTGATTAATTAATGGCGATATTAGTGCGAATTTGACCGAGGCCATATCGCCAGTGGGTACAGTGAGGAGAGCACCGCAGTACTCGAGTGAGTTTCGTGAACGTAAATCAAAGTAAGCGTTCATGTGTAGTACGCTCTGCACACTGTTCTCTATTCTGTATACGTGTTCAGTAGTACGAGCCCGCATGTGGGCCGACAAGCTAGTAGTCACGGCCCATATATGGCGCGGCAAGTGACACCACTGTTGTGTTCGGTGCCATAGTATTGCTTCGTTGAAAACAATGGCACGCATGTCATGCCGATCGAGATACCAAAATCAACTATGCCAAATACTATTGGGCATCTTTGAACAATAATAAGAAAATGTGTAGGACTAATATCATAAATTATAATACTGTATTAAATAAAGGTTGGAAATATTGATTTGATAATACCAAAATTAATAACCACGACATTCTACATATTAATCCAATATGCAATATAATAATACAATAACAGGGAACCACATATAGTGAAAGTGATGTAAAGCTAGAAACACAAACGTGACAGAAATACATGACTACGCGGTTTCGAATTATACGGTTTTACAGATGGTTAACACGTTCAACAGGGAGTACAGGGTTTCGCAGATAACGCATAGGCCACTGGATTATTCTCGTACATTTTGTTTCCGTCGTCTCTCAGGAAGAGCGAATCCCTGAATTTATCTGCCGATCATGACATATGTCAACGGTGCAACGGCGTGTTCTCGCATTCAGGGAAATCGTGAAAGCACAAAACGACGTCGTCGTCATCGGCGGCGGCGGCGGCGGCGGCGGCGGCGGCGGATATCTGGGTTAGGATTCTAGCGCGACGTATAATATCTATAGGTCGTACTAAAACCAGGTTAATCGCGATCTTTGCACTCTAAAAATGCATAAAAGGATCCGCTCGGTCCTTAAACAATGCTCAGACCGATACCTGCCAGTCTGCCTCTTTCCCAATTCTGCTAACCGATCCTTTTGTTTCCCACGCCTATTCAAATTTTTCTCAATTTCCCCTTCCTCCCATTACTAACTACCTTGTACTTCGCGTCAAATCCATCGCGGTTATTTCCTACTATGAGAAACTGTACTAATAATTTTATGACTCGGTTAGTTGAACTACGTCGGGGCTTAGTGGGTGTCCCGTCGAATTCAGAGGCGCAAATTTAATCGTGTAGCACGCGACCCATCTGGCTTGTGTAGATGTGTGCGTGGCTAGAGTAGTAGCGTTGGACTCTGCACGTTTCATTCTGTCGAGGGGAAACGCGCGGCTCGACTGAAAAACAATCGGTGAGAGAGAAAGCTAGCAAAGCGCCACTGTACAAGAGAATGAGAGAGGATAAATGCGATTCTATCGAATCATCCGTATGCAATAGAAACAAGGTTTTATCAGGCGGTCGTATCAGCGTAATGTTCAAGAATCCCTCGTTCAGCTTGATATCGAAAATAGCGATTGATCTAATTTAACTAATTGCACCATAAATCATTGAGGATCACTACTCTTACGATTGAGCTTCCAGCGCGAACTATGTAGAATCCTGGTACGCACACACATATATATGTGCGAACATATATTCAGGCAGGTGAAAAGAGCGAAGCGACCTGAATGTAATCGAGTTTCAGGAACGTCAGCGAAATTACAATGTACGGCTTTCTAATAATTAGCTGCCAACGAGTGAACCCCTAGAGAGAAAGAGTGAGAAGTGTAGGAAGAGGCGGAAAGGGGGCGCGGATGCTTCCCTCCAGCGAGGACGTGTTTTGTGGGACTTTTTTGTTCGTATGCAAATGCTAGGGAATTGTGACACCTTCTGCTTTAAGCACAGTGGAAAAGCAGTCTGGCAAGGATGGCGGCCTGCACCTTTTTTAACGAACCGGTAATGCACGCGCCTTCATTACGCTCATTTAATCCAGCAGCTACTAAATAATACACGCTCGTCTGAATAATGGGTGAGAAATGTTTCATAAACCGAGTGCTCGAGCGATTGATCGCTAAGCGCGTTCGTGGTCACCTCGGATTATTTATCATAGGTGATTCCAAGAGAAGCAACGTCCACGCTCGAAAAATGATTAAATCTGCTGAATTAACGCTCGCGCGCCATTCACCGACGAAATGCAATTTCGTTCCGGTGAAAAGAGCTCGCTTAACAGTGAATTCGAGGCAAATCAGCCGCGACGAGCGCGCGCTCGCGCGCGCCCGCCCGAGGATTTTCGGGGGGTGGGGCGTAAAGTTTGGAAAGGCACGAACGAGCATTGCCCGCCGGCACTGCCGGTGTGTACGGCTCTGTTTTACTGGCTGACTTTCCTGTTTGTAAATCATTATGCTTTGTAAATTTCCACTAGAGTAAAAACTGCAACTCTCCGCGGGTACGCGTGGCTCAGATTTCGTACTAGAACATTAATTGTACGAATATAATATATTATAGTGGTTATAATTAATGAAGCCAATTCATTTTCTTACTATCGGCCAACCCTTTCGAAAACCCAACCACTTTTTGTTCAACCGCCATTGCTCCAACAGATTAACGAAGATCATTTTACGTGTCAGTACTTATACCTGAGTACTTCCAATCATTTCTATTATTAACAAACCTGCGTGCCACAAGAACATATCCACAAATTCTCTCAATATTTCACAACTAACATTACAATACATACATGCATTTCATTAAATTCTATGATTATTAATGAAACTAGATCATGACTTGCCAATATATATTATCAAAGGCCATTGCGAGTAATAAGCAAATACACCAATCGAAAGGGCAACTAACAGAGTGAAATTATTCCTAAATTAATAGCGGAGTAGAATAGGTAATAGAAAGTAGTAAAGCCAGCCAGACAGAGAGAGAGAAGTATCTCGCTAAAGATCACACAAGCAAGCATCCGAGTTCTCTCTCTCTCTCTCTCTCTCTCTCTCTCTCGAGTGCTTTGACATGCTCACCGGCAAGTTGACGAGGGATTTCTTTGACCAACCACGCTCGCATCGAGCTGCAACATCGGTGGAAGGGAAACCAAGAGAGCATGTTAGAGGAAGACAGAGTCGATGAACGAGTAGAAGGAAGGCCGCAAAAGGAAAAGGAAAGAGGAGAGACGGTGCTCAGCAGTCGGGCGTACCTAATATCAAACGGGAAGGAACAAAAATGAACTTCCTTGGGCATAGTTTGCCAGAGAGATTCGTGTGAACTCTTGCTCCTTTGCTCTCGAACCCTCTGCGTGGATCTTCTCCTTCCACCGTTTCTCTCAAACACATACACACACACACACACACTCCTTTCCATCATTCTCTCACTCTCTCTTTCTCATATACTTACTCTGCCCGCCATCATCCGCTCGCTCGCACAGAGGGCCGCACACTTGAAAGGCTAACGACGGGGCAATTTGTTTTCGTTAAATTAGCACCCGTCGAGGTGCCTCGAGCACGAGTCAAAGAACGCTCCGCTCACTACGTTCTCTCTCTCTCATTCTCTCATTCTCTCTCTCTCTCTCTCTCTCTCTCTCTCTACTATACATGCGCGTCTGCAAGCCTGCCTCTTATACGTGTGTGTTTGCCTGCAGCAGGCAACCCTTGCCCTACGCCAGATGTGCACTCATACGTACGTCATGCACAACGTATCTCCTGGGAACAGTGAGAGTATAACCAACGAGTCCTTTTTCCTCTAGTATTGGTAGCCAGATGTGTATGCGTGTGTTGGTCGAATATGTATGGGAGTGTGGATACGAAGCCACAATGGTACCACTAAGAGTCATAGAGAAATGGAGGAAGAAGGGTTGGAAGATGGCAAATGTAGGAAAGAATGTGGCGGATGACTCGGAGAGGTTTCTTGGGTGACACATGGTTGCGAAGGAGGATCGCTTAAGTGAGGAGAGAGGAAGGCGAAAGCAAAGGGCTGAGAAGGAGATGAGGATGGAAGGATGAGTTGGAAGTGAGTGAAGAGGATAGGAACGACGAAGACAAGAAGAGGAAGATACGGTCGACTGTAGGAAGAGGAAGGTTGGAGGAAGGATCGATTCGAGCATGTCGTATACATAGAGAATGCAACGTTCCGCGTCTGGCTGTGATCCGTCAAGCGGAAACGACGCAATTTACATGAGGAATCGAGGCAAGGCGTCTCGAGTGTAAGTAGCTAAGCCACAGGCACGTACGTAATTCTCCGTGTACCAACCTCGAGCTATGACGATATCGATCGAATCGATATGGACCAACGTGTGTCCCAGATATAGACGCGCGAGAGAAAGCAGAGAGAGAGAGAGAGAGAGAGAGAGAGAGTGTTCTGATCGGCAGGATGCATCGAAAATCGGTTGATCCGTCCGATTATTATCGACGTCCATCATTGCGTACCCTTAAATCATCCTACGAGACTGCTCTATTAGACGTATCTCCAGCTGGCCTGATTGTTTGCTCGACCCATTCCAACTGGTCTATCAAATCCTTTACCTGGCAAAAGGGTTAACCCGTTTGTTTTCCGACCGTGACATAGGACTGCTAATGAAGCGATATCAATCGACTAGACGCATTACCGATCGTCAATGTTTAATAATACTATGCCTATCAGATTCGAACTAGAAAAGGACGTTCGATATCATATTTCCTCTGGCAATCCTGTATGGGAGGATTGTTTGCGGGGGGGGGGGGGGGGGGGGGGGGTCAGAGCTCGAAATCAACCGGTGGATATTATTGCCAACGGGGACCTGACTAATGGGTTTACCACGTGAATCTGACAATTAGTATACATCCGTTGATCCTCGTGGAAGCGGCTGCCGACCTGGAAATTATAATGGCGCGCGTGAGGGACAAGGGAAACTTGTGGATTGTTGTCACTAGCCGTATGTACTGATGAGATGATCTCGTAATTATCATTTCGTAATTACAATTGAGATACGATGAGCAAAGGATAAAAATGAAATTGGAAAGCTACGGATGGATGGGACAACAACTTGTGGCATTGCTATATGGGAGAATGAAAGTTTTCAGAAATAATGGTTGAAAGGATTGATGGACAGATATAAAGTATTGCCAGAACATCTTTCTCTCCAGCGATTTTCCCATGAATAACGGCGATGATAGAGTTGTAGACGGAGTTATTGGAATTATCGGACATTCGGAGCAACAGGGAAACAAGTAGAGAACAAATAGTCAACGGTTTTGATTTCAACTTCAACCCTCTCGTTAGCAGATACGACCAGGTTATAACCGCAACGAAGTTCAATGTAACGGACGCGCTTATGAAATAGCCGGATGCCGAGGCTAAAAGTAAAGTCGAGAGACATAATCATCGCTCCTTCCTTCTGGCCGGTAGATTTTTTAATAATATTCCAAGCACGAAGGAAAAATCGCGCAGATGTGAGTTTTGCCATGCGGGTAGTAGTAGCTGAGCTTTCGAGCTTACCTTTATGGAAACCTGCTGTTATGTATTAACATCAAACTACGGATGTTTATGCAAATGTATGTTTTCGCGGTAGAACATATTACAAACTTCCTGGATGAAATGAATGTGCGGTCGTACATTTTTAGATTTACCAGCTATTTGTGCCTTATATTTCGAAATATATACATCGTTCAGAATGAATTAGAAATTCCTGACTTATAAAAAGATATATAAGTAACAAGAATAACTTTAGGAAATGTATACAAATTGCACTCGTTTAAAATCCCATCCTATTATAGCATGTAAATCAGCGTAGGATATGTATTAATGTGGTACTCGACAGAATGGTAAGGAATAAAATCAGATGGAGAAGAGAACGAAAGGTAGGAGGATGACAAAATGAAGGAAAGCAGCCGACATGATTGTTGCCGGAGGAAGAATATGTCGGATTGAAGGAGGGAAAACGTAAACAGACATTGACACGAGTAAAAGCATAATTGAAACCGGGTTTCTCGTATCGTACAATCGATGCAGCGGAACACAAGAGAAGCCGCGGCTCTCTCATTTCTCTTCCTTTCCGTCAATTTTCCTGAGAACACGACTCGACCTGAGAACTTCATCCCTTAGCGAAGTAACTCGAGGCTCGAAGAAACTCGCTTGTTGGTAATGAGTGTAGCAATGCGAGGGTTCCATACGTATATGTGTGTGCGCGCACAGTTCTTTCCACAACTAATTTGTACGACTTTACGAGGCTCTTTTTACTTTTAAACATTAATCAGTTGAAAAGGACGACACTCAAAGTACATTACATGCTGTTAATCACAAAGGAAAATTGCCTCATAGAATTCCCCTTACATACTATCCGCATGTAAATGCCATTTACCTGGAATTTCCATAGACCTTTGTTCCGGAACGATGGGCGCGCTAGTTATATTTTTCATAATTTGAAGGAGGATGGTAACTGCCATTTCCCAGTGCACTCCAAGCGATAGTTTGCAGTTGCTAGTACTGTTGGTACCTGGTGCTGGTAGTATCAGCGGCAATCAGGCGCGCTTGCCCGGATTATTCCACCTAATATTCATATTCATATACAAGGGGAAATAATAAGAGAGGTGCACAGACAATGCATGGGAGGAGCATAGCCACCGGCAAAGACAGCTCGAGCGAGTTCCTCGGAGCATCGCGTGTAATTGTTAAACTCCGGTCGTTTGCCTCTTTCATCGAGCCACTGAATAACGAGACATGAGAGAGAAGCACCGACGCGCACACACACACACACACACACACACACACACACACACGTACATACACAGACATAGAATCAGCATCAGAGACTGACGCGACTACAAAGCCGACGAGGGGGAAGAGAAAGCACAACAACCCTGGCAAATAGCGTAGGTTGCATGAGAAATCCGAGAAAGGTGTGTAAATCAAATACGACAGGTAACATGTTAGATAATCACTGAAAGCGCGTAACTACGTGGAAACACTAAATCGCTCGACTGTTCGCCCGCCTACTGATAATGCTCGTCGTTGCCAGCCAATTTGGCAACCAACAAAATCACGCGGCTTGAAACCTAGCCGCCGCGTCGCGTCGCGCCGCGCCGCGCCGCGCCGAGCGGGACCGAGATAAATACTGTCACTGACGCGCCCTCACCGAACCTGCCTGCCACGTTCAAACATCATTTCTTATCTGTGTCATCGAAACTGGTTTCACGCTGAGTCTAACATACTTGTTTATCCGCTCAAACGAATCCGCCATGAACAAATCATGTTAATATTATCATTGGAAATATTAAAATAACATAAAAATATCTAAAATCCAACATTCGTTAATTCCAATTAAACTTACTATCGTAAATAAAATGTGAAATCAATTGACGAGTTAAAAATCTACCACACTGTGTGTAAAAAAAATGTAATAAAAAAAAAGCAACATGTAAATAAGTCCTTGCGTCTGCTATTTGAATCGTCAATCTGTGAATCCCTCCAAAGTTTGTGATTTTCCCACGTAACTCTGGCGTGAAGTAGGCGGAGTTTGCAAGTAGTACAAGTCAACGTTAGCCAGTAGTGCGAGTCAAAGTGTAGGTAGACGAGTATATGCGCGTAGCCCGTTCCAAGTAGTGTGAGTCAATACATAGCCTGACGTGTACGTAGCATCCGACACGTCCGCTGCTGTCCCTTGTGTATATAACCGTTAATTTCGGCCACTGTGATTTCGTGGCGTCATAATTTTCCGAAATACTCCCTCTGAAAAGCCGGGACGGCCACGATTTTACAGAGTGAAGCTGTAATCGGATGAAATTGGCAGTGAGTTTAATCGCGGTTAATGAATTCACCCGGTTACTAGAGAACGGCGACACGTGTAAGCAATTCATATGCCGCAAAATACGTCAAAAATCCACTGACACGAGAATCTATTAAAGAGGTCACCGAGAGCTAACAAGATCGTCGCGGTGCCCCTGCACACGATAAATCTCTTCCAGAAATAATAAAGCACACTTCGCCAGTACTATCAGCGCGGAAGGGTACGGGCATGTCAATTAATGTCAGCATGAAAGGTAGCGTGATCAGAGGAATTATCACCGAGAACCAGCCAATTCTTGTCACCCAAATAACTGCAGGATTCAGGGAAAAATAGTTCCATCGCTCCGAGGACGACAATAGCCGTTTAGTAGACACGCGAGTGACTTTCTTGAAATCAGGCCGAGAAACCAGCCGTTCCTCTCTGGCTCAATATGAGCACGACTAAGAGAACTAGAAAGAGAGAGAGAGAAAGAAAGAGAAAGAGAGAGGAAGATAGAACAAGTACGAGCAAAAGCATCATGGTAGCAAACACGCGAGGACAGTTATCAGGTGTGTGCTCAACTGGCTACCAACTAAACTCTCCCGGAATTGCCACAAATTTACGATTCGCTTTCCTAGTCTCAACGAACTCGCGCGCGCGCGCGCTTGTCCCCTCGAAAGTGGGACTGGCATGCCAGCCGACGGTGTAATATTTCCAGCGTCGAGAGAAGTGGGAAGATTGAATCGACGTGCAAACAGCAGATGCGAACAAGAATACCATGCAAGAGAGAAAGAGAAAGAGAAATGATGGAAGTAAGAGTATAAGAGAGAGAGAGGATCAGCATCGAGTCAATTGATGTATGAGGTGTCTCGAGGAAGAGCTAAGCAAACGCGATAAGCCGCCATTTCTATCTTCATCTGGGTGATATCGCTGTCTTCGGAAGTACGAGTGGCCGACATTGCAGCGAGTAACTCGAATGAAAGAAAACGTTTCTAGAGTCTTGTCGAGCTGAAGCAAAAACGTCTGGCGAACCGTGATAATCCTCTAAACAGCCACGTACAGGGTGAATCACTTACCTTTTAATCATCCTCTTCACACTCGAGTTCCAATTATTTCCATTACTGGTACAATTTCATATTATAAGTAAATGTTAATAAGTGGAAAAGACTCAGTAAATAACTCCTTTATATTAAAATTACTCAACACCGTATAATCATACTATTTTCAACGATGAATATCCATTATTGGCGATTCAACTTGGCGATTCACTTGCCTTTTAATCATCCCCTTCATACTCGAGTTCCAATTATTTGTATTATTGGTACAATTTGACATTATAAATAAATGTCAGTGTGTGGAGAAGACTCGGTAAATACTCCATTATATTAAAATTACTCAATATAGTAGAATTATACCATTTTCAACGGCTTATATGCATTATTGGCGATTCAAGTGAATCACCCTGTACATAGCGTGTCGACGTGCTACGCCACCAATCTTAATCCTTCTCATTGGGACGCCTTGCTGAATAACAAGATACATGGCAAGTCAAAGCGAAGAAGAACGATTCTTGGAGAAGGTGTGAATTGGGTGGGAAACAATGCAATTTACATAAGGATCGAAAGGAAAATCGTCTCGCCTTGTGAATAGCTAAGCCACAGGTTTCCGTCTCCGTATCTGCCTTGATATCGATGGATCAATACATCACTGAACGCGCCCACCCTTACGATCCCCGGACCCTTTTTCTCCTTCTCATCAAACTCTCTCTCTCTCTCTCTCTCTCTCTCTCTCTCTCTCTCTCCCTAATCTTTGCCTCATCTGCTGGAAATCGAATCGCGAACGCGGCTGTTCTGCAACGTCACGGTACAGCACGTAATCCTCACGGTTTTTCTCCGCTGGCCTCGTGAGACTGTGGTGGGGTTGAAAGAGAGAGAGAGAGAGAGAGAGAGAGAGAGAGAGAGAGAGAGAGAGAGAGAGGAGAAGGGTAGAAAGGGATGAAACCCTGGAGCTCCCAAGGAGGAGGAAAAGCCGTAATAAATGTGGAACAGTATCACAGTATCGCAGCTGCTTGCCGCGGACGCAATAACTCGATTTTATACGGCGGATAAGCGAGATGAAGGGCTCAGTGCGGTCAAGAATGCCCGATGCTGAGCGAGCGTGGGATTATGAATGATTGAGCCACTACTGGATTCGAACTAATTACCGTTCAATACCCATCGGCTAATGTAACTCGCGGATACTTTAACGAACCCCTTTTCACTTAGCAAGTGTAATTTAATGGTAAATCTACTGATAATTAGTGTGGCTGGCGCTTGATGTGTGAGATTGGTAGTTGCAAAAAGAAAAATGTGTCGCATGGGACAAGAATGAAACCCTGCTGAAAATCATACTTGATGAAGAAGAGGGCGTCATTAATAAAATGGAAACACAGGACTCTTTTGCAAGCACCGCTTTAGAGGTATCGGGACGAGCCGAGGTGAGGGGGGTGGCAGAGTTTCCCACGCGACAATAAATCATCTCTCCATTACATCTTCTAATATCGAACCGACGGAACCCTTAACTGATAATACAGAAACACGCAGTCTGCTCTCTTTCAGCGATCGTAGTAAAAGCCGACCGAGGTGAGAGAGAGAGAGAGAGAGAGAGAGAGAGAGAGAGAGAGAGAGAGAGAGAGAGAGAATGAAAGCCCGGGCCTTGATAAAATTACGATGACAGATGGACTGTCTATCGTCGTTCTCACTGACAGGTTCAGTATCTTAAAAAAGGAAATATTGTATTTTGATAACTCAGCGTATGGCCGCTGTTCCTAGAAAGTCTCTCGATCGTTGGTACACTCTATCGAAAGACACGACGCAGCGATTCTCTCTGTGCACGAGGAGCTTTCTAGTGGCGCGCGTGTATCCCCCGTTCTATCCATCAAAAGACGAGCCTTTGCTACCTCGATGCTTCTTGTTTTCGAACGGCAGTCGTATGAATAAGAAGTGCGAAGGGATAAGAGAAAACGAGAAAGAGAGAAGAAAGGTGAAGCGACGAAGAAGAAGAAGACGATCCATGTAGGTACTCTGCTATACGCGTAGAAAAATATTGCCTTTGAAGGATCGCAATAACTCGACGACGCAATCGGTCGAGGAAACGAAGGTGGATACTCGGCAGAATAAGCGACGGTTATAGGTGACTGGATCAGGGAGAGGCCATGCCTTCTTTCTCACACAGGTATACTTCTCTCCCTTCGCACAGTCTCTCATTCCCGACCAACCCCACATACCACCACCGGCTCGCCCCTCAACCCAACCCCCAACCCACCCTTCCGCCTTCAGTCTCCCAGTCCTTTTTCCGTACTTTATGGAACGGTGCACTTTTATGGTCCACGGGAGCAAGTATCTCGATCAGCGGCACCCGCCTCGATCATTTCGCCCTCCCCTTTTTCCCTTTAATCGTTGCCCTCGGCGAGCCTCCCCCACCGCAACCGTGGTCCGATAAAATTAAAGATCTAATAGACAGGAACAAGCGCGTACTTCCGCCATGCTTTCCTTAAGGCTATGCCTCGTAATCCGCCTGATTGGGGACGAGAAGAAGACAATTTTTTCCCTGCCAACTCTCGCTGTCTCTCTCTCTCTCTCTCTCTCTCTCTCTCGATAGAGAGAGCATCACGATCGAGCACCGAGCAGCCGCGCCGTTACGCAAGAGGGAAGAAGAACGGCCAATCTAATCGCTGTTTTTGCATACTGAACACATCCAGGAGACAAAGGGAGAAAGAGAGAGGCTTGTTTCTAGCACGCCTTGGAGATAAAAACAAGCCTCGGCAAGCAAGCGTGACGTATAATCGTCTCGAATACAATACTGTTAAGTGTAAAGGCCCGTTGGGCCTACTTTAGTAAACACCCAATTTCTCTTGTATAGAGAAAGTTTGATGAAGAAGTTCTTTAAACTTTGTATTATAAACCATCGGTACAATCTCTCCGTGTTGTTACAGTTGGAAAAGGTTCGGTAAGAATGATATAAACTGAAGGAAAGAGCTTCGAAAGCTGATCCGGTAGTCTTGGATTCCACTTTAAGTAGTCGTTACTGTAAAAGTAGTAGACACTACTACAAGTTCTACGTAATTGTTCCGAACAAGTCGAGTCTAGTTCCTTTAAAAATCGTAGATGATTTCTACAAGATAAGAAAATGTCTATTCTATGTTTTATTATTAACGAAAGTATTTATATAAATAATTATATTAAAAGTATTGACAGGTTTCAATAAGGAATATTTATATTCAATCTGCCCACGACTGGGCCCGGTAATTATTTCTAACTGAAGGTAGTTCGATGAAACCGATTTCAGCAAGCATTTAGCTTTGGATATCGACGATCCCAGAGTGAAATGGGGTAACTAAAAGGGCTTCCCGAAATATCCAGTGAAGCGTGGCTCGGTCCGGTCCGGTCCGATCTCCCGAAAATTATATCGCTCGGCCCGCTGTGGGCTTCAAAGAAGCACCGGGAAACTCTCCTCGAGCCACGGCGAGAAATTGATTACTATCCGGCGGCGGCGGCGGCAGCGGCGGCGGCAGCGGCGGCGGCGGTGGAGGTTCGTCCGAATTCTCCAGGCACGTGCGCCGCCCGGCTCGGCCCAGTTGGAAACACATTTCAGAGGAGATCGACTAGTACGAGTTTCTGCGTAAAATATCGGTATCCGTAAGATCGAATATTAATGCCTAACGGAGGACCCAAGCTATACTGCAAAGCATCCACTAGTTTCTACGTGTTTCGCGAACTCTGCCAGTTGAACAGCGTGTCACGAGAAATCCCAGGATCGTCGTCCCTAACACGCATGGTTCACGCATCGAGTATTCCAGCCCGTTGAGGGACAGCGTCATTGTTAAGTAACAATCGCGCGAACGGGTAACGCCGACTAATATTAAGTTACGAATCCCATTGGGTAATGCTCGCTGCTAGCATTCGGTGAAAATCGATTTCCGCGACCAACTAGTTTCTGCCTGGCGTTTCCCCTTCGGGCCGTGCGGCTACGTTCGCCACCACCGTTGCCAGTAGTGTCCCCTTCATGCTCGTTTCGCAGCAGATCCCACCATCGAACCAACCGAGTTTCATCCTTGGCTGCTATTCCTACTGCTGCGAGATCATCCCCCAGCATCCTCTGCAGTATCATCTACCCCAGCAACCAGAGCCACCCTCGTTTTCATCGGCAAGCAGCGATCACCCCTTCTTTCGCTTCATAAAAGAGTAAAGTCTTGGTGATTCGTTAATTGCAACGACGACAAGGACGCCGTGGTGGATGACGAATCTAGATGAAAGAGAAAGAAAAAGGGGGTGGAAAGAAGGGACAGTAAAGGAAGAACGAAAATCAGAAGGAGGCGGAGGTGTACTGAATTAGGTCTCGATGCTCCTCGAGATCGATAGACATTTCCCTGATTTCCGCTGAAAGGAAACTCTCGGCGAATTTCAGTTTCATTAATTTCAAAGATCCCGCCCTCATCGCGCGCGCGCGTTCACTCTACTCTACTCGCTCGCTCGCTCGCTAGGAGGGTCCAGCCGCGCGCCAGCCACTTGAGCATTCCCGTCGATCGAGCAAGAACCCACTTGAAAATTCCAATCACACCCGTTACCGGGCTGCAGTCAGACCGTGCCAGGGGGAGACAGAGGGAAAAAGAGCCCGGCAAGCTCTCCCGCCTCTTCTTCCTGTGATCGGGAATCGAGCAAGAGCAGAGGAACAAGGCCGTCTCACTCGATCTCAAGGAGAGCCAAAAGGATTGTAAAAAGAAAATTTTCCTCCACGACATTTAATCGGTAGTAGTCGGTGAATATAAAAGAGTCCAACCAGCTTGCAGCCTAGTCAGGAAAGAAACATTTGTTTCCTGTAGTTTTGTTCGAGGAGGAGATAGTATTGCGTAAGAGGATACGATTAACGGTCTAGATTTTGACACTACGGACAAGGGATCCATGCGCTTTAACTAACTGTATGGGCTCTCTTGAGCTTGTAGAGCGAAGCTTGATCCTGGGCACACGTAAACCGCGTATTGTGATCCGAAAGACAACACATACACAGCTATCGGCTCGCGCACACACACGCACACGCAACCTCTGTGGACTGCCAAGTGCACTGCGGCATGATAAGCGCAGTGCGCCCTTGTTAGCAGCCGAGCGTCCAATCGATACGCTTAAGTACGTATCATTTCCGATTAATGCGAGAACCCAAGCTAGAAAGTGGCTTACTTTGATACAGCTGTATTGAGAGACACCTTGGCAACGATCGTATAGTAGTTCATACTCAATAAAATAGGATTCACAGACAATGGAACTTCGCTGATGGTCACTATTGTTTTCAATATAGGCGTTATAAAGGAACACCTACAGCAGGATCGTGCGTGAAGTACAATAGCGCTTTCGAGTCACGGTGCCTCTCTTGTCGTGTAACATGACGTCTAGTTTTTATCCTGGCACACGCTTTTTTCCCTGCGCTTTTATCGTTGATCACGTTAACCGATGAGAGTGCATGGCCTCTAACGGTGAATATATATATATATATATATATATTGCTCTATCGACGAGGACACTCGTAAAGTATAGTTGACACTGTGTTTGCGTCGCACCTTACGGAGCACGCAAAATCCGGAAACGAAGAGAGCGTTCAGAATGAAAATGTATCTTCGTATTTTCCAAGGGCTAAGGTATCACAAACCTCTAACACCTCGGCCATCGTATCCGTTTCAATTAAAAGTTATTTCAGCCAGGTTCCCTCTCGCAAAGGAAGATTCATCGGTAGGCGCAACGTTTATTCACCCTGGGTTGCATTAACTGGTAGCTTCTCCCATAAAATACATAAACCGCTGGACCATTTGTAAAATGACGACTATAGCAGCCGATCGTTTTGCATGAAAGGTCCACTACGATTCGACGCATTCGAACACCGCCTTTGATCGGCATGATTGAATGTTAACGTCGGTTAACATTCAACCGATGCGTCGAATTCCATTACGATAAAATAGGCTCGCATCGCCGATATAATACCGATGGAAAAAGCCCCATTGCAAATGGCAGCCCTTTCATCCCAGATATCTTTCACGCATCGTTCGTACAGGATCGTGGATAGAGTCCAATAAATATGCTCGTCCAATCAGCAGATTATTAATTAGTAATTTATCATTCATTCCCTTTCTTCTATTGGTGCGTCCCATTGGGTCGTCGCGCGGGAACACGAACTTCCCGCGGAAAAATCGATCCTTCCCTTTTATCTTGCAGAGCAGCCCCATAAATACCGAAACGAAATTCAATTCGGTCGCAAAGTGTTCCTGATGAAAAGATGAACGCTTCACCCCCTTCGAACAATTTCTCCCGAGTAATTGTGCTGCGGATATTAATCTTTCCATTTGCCGTTCCGGAACTCTTCCTGCAGAACTTGTCCCTCTTTCTTCCCACCTCCCTCGCCCTTCTTCAATTCTTTCTCCTGCTCTCCTTTTTTCAATTTCATGTGAGAGTAATTGGTAACTTTCTATGGGGGGGGAAAAAAGGGCTTCGTATGAGCGCGTAATTCACGAATATATGTACATTGTGTTTCATTTGTAAATCCGGACGTCCACTATCTCTTCGGCAGTTCCTATCTTGATATCAC
Organism: Ectemnius lituratus; assembly: GCA_910593735.2. Taxonomy (NCBI): domain Eukaryota; kingdom Metazoa; phylum Arthropoda; class Insecta; order Hymenoptera; family Crabronidae; genus Ectemnius; species Ectemnius lituratus. The sequence continues at coordinate 17,550,443 of OU343037.1, read as the reverse complement.
ATTACTTTTGCAACTCGGGATCGTCCATACTGCGTGGATATGTGTGTGCATGGTTTGTGTTTGTGCAGACAGGTTGCCTGATTTTAGCAGGAAATATTTCAGGCGTCGAAAGAGACTGGAGCGCGTATGTGTATACGTGGCTCGTAGCGGTGCCTCACTCGGTATGGCCTGGCAGGACAATGGCTGCGTGAGCCTCAGCCCCTTCTATACCCTTCCTTCCTTCCTTCCTTTCCTTCCTTCCAGCAATCTCTGGAATTCTCTCAAAAATACATTTCGTCCCTGCTTGCCGAAAAACGTCTCTATGAATTACTGCCAACGCGCTCTCGCGCGCCTTGTAATGGACTCTTGCAACCGATATATTTCCCTTCCAAAACTCGATGCTGTTATAAAAGTATACGCGAACACAAAGCAAGCCAGGAGTAGCTCACGAAAGAACGCAAGCTTAAACATACACAGAGTTCCAGGACGATGGATGCCAAAGCATCGAGCTAGCGCATACAAAGACAGATCATATTTCTAAGAAAAATCCCACTGGTTTCAGTCCAGCCAAGATTTACTAAAGGTTAGTTCATATTACAAGCACATGCTGAAATAAAAACTGAAAATAGTGAATGCTTTTATTTGAACCGGAAACTCTACACTGCGGCTGAGACTTGGGTCATTGGTTTAACGTAGTTGTATCAGTACGGTACCATCCAAAAGTCAACTCTGGACTCTGGAATTTATATCACTTCTTCCTTGATACAAGAAAACATTTCCCACCAAATTTCAGCCCCGGAAAATGTCGGGAAGACTTGAAAACATGGGAAAAATGCGTCTAAGTCAAGCAAAGTTGATTATTCAAGATCAGTTTTCTATGTGTTTTCGGTACAATTCCCGCATTTCTCCCACTGGTTTCATGTTTTCTTTCCGTTTTGATACTCAAACAATCGAAATATCAAGCGTTCGTCCAAGTCCCAGAACCTTCGAAAAATCGAAAATTTGTGAAGGGGTACATATGGAAAAATTTGCGAAAAAATGAATTTTAAGCTAGGGCTCTGGAATTTATATCACTTCTTCCTTGATACAAGAAAACATTCCCCACCAAATTTCAGCCCCGGAAAATGTCGAGAAGTGTGAAAAACATGGTAAAAACCATGGAAATAAATTATTCAGGATCGGTTTCCCATGTGTTTTCGGTACAATTCCGGCACTTTGACCACTAGTTTTATGTTTTCTATCCGTTTTCATACTTAAACAATCGAAATATCAAGCGTTCGTCCAAGTCGCAGAACCTTCGAAAAATCGAAAATTTGTGAAGGGGTACATATGGAAAAATTTGCGAAAAAATGAATTTTGAGCTAGGGCTCTGGAATTTATATGACTTCTTCCTTGATGCAAGAAAACATTCCCCACCAAATTTCAGCCCCGGAAAATGTCGAGAAGTGTGAAAAACATGGTAAAAACCATGGAAATAAATTATTCAGGATCGGTTTTCCATATGTTTTCGGTACAATTCCGGCATTTCTGCCACTGGTTTCATGTTTTCTTTCCGTTTTGATACTCAAACAATCGAAATATCAAGCGTTCGTCCAAGTCCCAGAACCTTCGAAAAATCGAAAATTTGTGAAGGGGTACATATGGAAAAATTTGCGAAAAAATGAATTTTGAGCTAGGGCTCTGGAATTTATATGACTTCTTCCTTGATGCAAGAAAACATTCTCCACCAAATTCCAGCCCCGAAAAATGTCGGGAAGTATGAAAAACATGGGAAAAACCCTGAAAATGAATTATTCAGGATCGGTTTTCCATGTGTTTTCGGTACAATTCCGGCATTTCTGCCACTGGTTTCATGTTTTCTTTCCGTTTTGATACTTAAACAATCGAAATATCAAGCGTTCATCCAAGTCCCAGAACCTTCGAAAAATCGAAAATTTGTGAAGGGGTACATATGGAAAAATTTGCGAAAAAATGAATTTTGAGCTAGGGCTCTGGAATTTATATCACTTCTTCCTTGATACAAGAAAACATTCTCCACCAAATTTCAGTCCCGGAAAATGTCAGGAAGATTGCAAAACGTGGAAGAAACCATCCAAATTAGACGGCACCAATTATTTCAAATGGCCTTTCTGCCTGCTTTCGATACAATTCCGGCATTTCTGCCACTGGTTTCATGTTTTCTATTCATTTTGATATTCAAACTCTCATTGCACGGTAAAAAATTAAATAGTTTTCTCACTGAGAAAAATTCGGCAGAGTTCCGAATTGGATGGTTGGAGTTGTTAGAAATTTCGAGCACTAATCTAACATGCAGTCTGTAATTGTCGTCGCGGAAGCGGAAAGAGTCTGTTTCTGCCGCTTGGTAGGTTGAATCGGCGGGCAGTTGGGTGACGGTCTCCCTCCCGGAGATTCCCAACGGGAATATCCTTGGGAGCGTGAGGGCGGCTCGGTGAGAGAAATTCCCCGGCCGCGCGCGCGCGCGCGTGCCGTTTTTAGCTATTTTTCCCACCTACATACTTGTGCTTGGCGCATTCTTCCGGATAGCACGGCAGCGTGATTCGAACGTGAAATATTCTCCGAGAGTCAAAAGTGGCGCGCGAGAAGCGAAAGAATGAAATGCTCCTGTAATAAAATTCCCGGCGCGTCCGGGCGGATGCGTTTTTGCCACATTAAGTGCTTAAGCCAGCGTCCCGCCGACGTCGAAGGACTCGACAATCAAATTTTGGCGTGTATGCGCTCTCTCAGCGAGGAACGAACACGCGTACGAGCGAACTAGCGAACGAACGAACGAACGAACGAACAGGAAGGTGCACAGGTAGTAGCTGCGCCGTCAAATTGCGCGTACTTTACTTTGCACAGCCGTCGACCCGTTCTGCAAACGTAACTATCAAGGAGATTCCACGTCGCTCTGGCAAGCACGAGCACCTCGTTCCTCGCTGAAGGAATTTTTTAATGGAAATATATCGCGGCGTCTACTATTGGGACGCTCGCGGGCGCGCGCGCGCGCTCGCTTGGGTGCAGTCTTCCTCACTCTCACCCAGAGGGAGCAAAGAGTAAAGAGAAAAACTGCTCTCCCGCCTAGCCGTACTCTGGCGGGGGCTACCTTTTTTCTCATTTCACGACGCTCGGAATTTCCTTAGAGACGCACTTGACGCGATTTCCTCCTATTTTCATTGCATGTTTACGGCACTCCGATTCCCAGGCAACATCGGCCCCGAGTGCTTCGTGATAAGAAGGCATCGCACAGTGTTTCAGATATTAGAGATCCGCGACGGGCGGCGCCGTTTACCAAAAAAACAGTTGGAGATCAAAGCAAAGGAATGCCGAAGTAACACGTACAGGGTGATTCACTTGCTTTTGAATCGTCAATAATAGATATAGGCCGTTGAAAATGGTATAATTATACGATGTTGAGTAATTTTAATATAAAGGAGTATTCACCGCTTCTTTATCACGCACTGATATTTATTTATAATATCAAATTGTACGAATAATGGAAATAATTGGAACTCGAGTGTGAAGGGAAGATGATTAAAAGGCAAGTGACTCACCCTGTACATACACACATACATGGCTCTACGCAGGTTGGATCAAGTAACGAGAGATCGTGGCAAAGGAAAAAAAGAAGTGCGATATTAGCTGGCTTGATTCCCCGACGAGGGGGAAGCTGACAGGAGTGTGAGAGTGAAATCCAGGCTTTAATCCTGCATGGCAGGCGAGACTGAACGCGGCAGTCGATAGCGGAAGAATTAATTCCGAAATAACGACGCCCGGTCGCGTTAATACGCGCAAATTTCTATTCCGCGTGGGTTAATCTAGTCGTGGACGTTGGCTTTCAAGCCGAAGGCAACCGGAGAACGTTATCCCGGGCGCGCTTATAGCCATTTCAGCTCGCACAGATTTCCAGATAGAATGCGGCAAAGGGAGGGACAAGCTTGATGCGGAAGCTTGGAGAAGGTGAGAAAGAGAGAGAGTGGGAGAAAAAGCCGGGAAAGCAATGTCGCGCCGGTCTTTTATCCTCTGGCGCTTTTTCCGCCGCTCTGGAATTCGCTCGGGGATACGTTTCGCGGGTAATTTTAGCCATCTGGTAGAGAAGCAGAGCAGAGCAGAGCGGAGCGGAGCAGAGCGGAGCGGTATGGTGCGAAGACTAGGAAGAGGGCTGTGCGCGCGTGCGTGTCAAGAACAAAATATTTCCGGCCGATACACGCCGACATTTTCGCGGCCATGGCATTGTTCCTCTTTTACATTCGCGTTACCTACCACACGCATACTCACCCGTTTTCTCTTTCTCTTTATCCCATCCTCTACCTCCATGAATCTGCTACTGCCTACAGCCTCCTTTCATCCGGCGCTCGGCCCGGCCTTTTTACCAGCCACTCTTATAAATTACTCTTACCACGCAACTACTGCGATTACCCACTCATCCTATCCTATTCTACTCTCTCACTCACTCTCACTCTCTCTCTCTCTCTTTCTTTTTCTATCTGTTTTTCCTTCATCCCTCTTCGTCTAACAGAGATCCGCGCAAACGTTCATCAATTGCAATGACAGGGGATTAATTATGCTCGTTCAATCCGGCGCTGACGAGTGCCGCTGCTTTCACTTGCCGTTTGATAGGGAGCGCCGAGGTGAGTCCACAGTTTGAGCAAAGATATTCATCCTCGGCTTTAATCGATGAACCGCTTCACTCAATACATAGCTGAAGGGAATCTATCTTTGACGTCGAGTGCTTTATGTCCTTTCACCCAGCACCGGAAGTACCCTCTTTCTAGTGGCTCTTGGCCGACCACCTCCATGCAATAGCGGTTTACTACAATTCCAACGTACCAATACGAACGCATTGCTAATTCCCTCGACTCTCTCTCTCTCTCTCTCTCTCTCTCTCTTTCTCTTTCTCTCTCTCTTCTGTACTATTCACCCTTCTTTTTCTCCGTAGGATCCGTGTGTGTAAATTACAAGAGGGTGGACTTTAATGTCCATGCTGATTAGGGTGAATCGATTATTCGATCCACGTGTATCGCGGATACTCGCGCGAGCTCTCAGTCGATGCTATTACCATTTCGCAGGCGATTACTCGGACCTTCGTCGAGCTTAACTCGGAGTGCATTAGTCAAGGCTTGGTGGAATGAAGAGGACTCTTTTTCGAAAAGCAAGTCTCTTCTCACCGCTAAGCGGAAGGTGGTGGGATTTTCTCTTAAGCTGACCAGTTAGGCAAACACACATGATCCGTTCGGCGGTTGCATGTTGGTAGTAATTCTCTCTCTCCGCAAGCTTTCTCCTTTCTCGCTCTTGCTTTCATACACCTTTAGCGAGTTTCCACTCGCTCGGCCGTTTCGCTCTAGCAGGAGGATCGCTCGCGTCGCCTGTACTCTTGTGTCCTCGTAGGCATCGTGTCACGTATTGTGCCGGCGCGGCGCGGCGCACAGGCCAGGGCCCCTGTAAATGCGGCATCGAGAATCCAGCCGATATCAGGTATCAAGGGTACCGATCCGCCGCCCTTTATGCATGCACACGCTCGAGCACCGAGCAACAGAGAAAGGGACACTTATACACATTCATGCGTGGATACGGCTCTACGGTACGGATTTACCGAGCACCGCATAACGCATTCATGCACGCACACTACTAGTTTCCTCCTTGCCAACAACGCCAGAGAGGAAGAGAGAGAGAGAGGGAGAGAGAAAAGGAGATAGATAGAGGAAATACTACGCCCTTTTCCTCAGGAACAATCTCACGACTGATTACCATCCGCCACGGAAGCATTCGTTGCCCGAGCAGATCAGAGCTCCTCGCAGTAACGCGAGGTTCTTCCAACAACCTCGACAAGAAAGTACGACCACCACCCGGCGATTTGCTTGACAAAGAATCGGTGATGTTGCAACGTGTCGCGCGCCTATCCTACCAAGTGATTCCTGATCCCCTCCAAGACTCCACTGCTATCTTCAATGTCCCCATATATCGAGCGTGTATATTCCATGTATGTACATACGAATAGCGTGTTCCATGATTTAACTTTCTAGCATCTTAATGTTCCGTGAATGTAATATTTCATATGGGATTTTTCTTGCTGTCGGTTGGTTGAATTGAATTCAGGAATTTGATGTGATTATGAAAGAGGAATTCTAGGTTGATTTTTGTATGATTAAGTATCGTTGCTTGGTTTCTTAATGACTCGATCGATATAGTTTTTTAATTATTATTTCCTTATTGCGGTTTATTTAAGTTATGATATAAACGTCTTAATGACCGTTTCATATGGTAATTAGATTGTACTATGTAAAAGACGGTGGATTAAAAAAAAATACAATGAACCGTCACGAGAGTACTTTGACTGTCAAAGTAAAAGGTAACGCGTTAAAGCATAGGCAGCATACCTTTAAGGAATATGCTAATACAGGGACTTTATAAACAGCGGGAGCTCCAACGTTCGCTGAAGGGCATCGTTCCACGCTAACAAATACATGTAATACTTTCAGCACACCTGCTGCGAAAATCTCGCGCGGGCTCTCTCGCGCGAAAATAATTCAGCCGCGCCGCAGAGAGCCGGCTATTTGTCACGAAGTTCGCTTAACCACACACACACACACACACACACACACACACACACACACACACACACACACACACACACAGACGAGGGCGCCCTTGCTCGAGCAGGGGGAAAAAAAATAGTCTCGTTCACCAGGCACAATAAGTAATCCTTCTCCGTTAACTAATCCGCACACGTTCAAGTGAAAACAAGATAAGAGGTAGTAGCGAGGAAGACCAGTGCGAACAATAGATATCACGCTTGCATCAGCAAAACTTCAAATCGATCTCAACGGACAAGGCGTTCAACGAGGGAAGGCGAAAAAAGCGGAAGAAAAAAAAGGTACCACTAGAAAGAGAGAAGGAATGGGAAATAGACGGCAGGTAGAAGAAAGAAGACTAAAGGAGAAGGCGAGAGCTTAGTGGTAGGAGATGCTCGACTCCAAACCAGAAGAAGAAGAAGAAGAAGAAGAAGAAGAAGAAGAAGAAGAAGAAGAAGAGTGCCAGGCTGGCTGTACACGCCAGTTGGCAAAGGGAGAAAAGAAGGGCGTGCAGCCGATCGAAGTTATTTCCACGATCAAAGCCGCATTCTCGCCCTCGTGAAGAGAGCGGATCTTCTGGCTCGCGCGCACTCTACCCCACCGACGATTAATCTTGACGGAAAACATTTACGAGGCCCAACCCGACGCGGCGCCACGCGGCGCCGCGCGGCAACCAGTAGTATGGCACTCGGTGAAAGGGAGAAGAAAGCCGAAGACAGGCTCTCTCTTCTTCGAGAGTGCCGGTAACACGTCAAACCAGAGAGGAATCGGCCGATCCGCCGTCGAACCGAGCAGACACCTAAGAAAGAAAAAAAAAAGGGGGGGGGGGGGGAAGAGGAGAGAAATCGTACTAGTGCTCGTACCATAGCGTACAAGAAGAGGAGAGTGCGAGCGTGTAAGATGGTAGAAGTCGCGAAGGAGGCGATTGATGATTTGTAGAATCGCTGAGAACAGGAGCTGCTCGTTTGAACGGTCTTCGAATGGTGCTGTAGGGGGAAGCATTGACGTGCATCAGCGGGAGGAAGAGGGTCGAAGGGTGAAGAGACCAGGAAGGATAGTGGTATTGGTGGTGGGAGTTGGAGGATATACAAGTAGTAGTGGTGTGTTGAGCCAGTGGTGCACCGTCTGCCGCGTCGGTACTAGTTGGCCGCCAGAGTGACGGTGGTAGTGGTGTGCTCGTCGGTTCGACGATGCTGCTCCGTAGGAGAGAGAACCAGACGCTCGCGCGCGGCGCGCTCTTGCTGTACCAGTGATGAGGAGGATGTGCTGCTGGCGCGCGCTGGAAGGAGAGAGCAGGCTGTGAAACAGGCAGCGGATGCCTGTGTAAGAGAGAGAGAGAGGCGGCATGCCACTCGTTTGCAGGATACTGCTGGCGTGTGTGCCGACGCTGGTGAACGCGCCCGGACATCGATACAGCTCCGCCGCCACTTTGCCCCTGATCCTCTCTGACCCTCCCGCGACCCTCCTCCACACGCACGTACCACAGCCACATTCTCCTATACTCGCTGGCGCTACCATTAGCCCCAGGAACCCACCTTCTGTCTTTCTCACTCTCCATCTACTCTCCTTTCCTTCTCTCTCTCTCTCTCTCTCTCTCTCTCTTGCGCGCGCGAGTGTTCAAAAGCTTGCATATACACATACAACTTCTGGTCTCGCCGCCGTGCTCGCTCCTTCTCAGCTATCCTTTATCGGAATAGATCTCTTGCTCTCCCGCGGAGTAGTTCCCTTCTATCCTTATTGCCATCGCAGCTTGCTCTGCCTCCTGCTGTTTCCTGTTCACTCTGGCGACCCTAGGAGCGCGCTGGCCGCCAGTCCACCACCACCATCGGCTGCTGCTGCTGCTGCTGCTCCGTCGGACCCAGTGAGTGACTGGATTATTGCCGGAGTCGGTCACTAAATGCAAACTGATTAAGCACCATTAATGGCGCTAATTAGTGTTAATGCATCCAAGTAGATTAGCAATTCGCCATCTTTCCCAATTGAAATCGATCGGCTAGGGTAATTGGTGAGGAGTGGTCGCGGCCAATCTCAATTACCACTTTTCTCCTTTTACGGCTGCTGGCCTGCCTGCCGCTGAAACCTTATTACCGTCGAATATCTCGATATATAGGGACTTTCAATTTGACGGTACTCTGTGCGAGCCACGAATCGCGCTCTACACGCGCAACTACCACTACTATCATACATGGTATCTCGAGCAGTCTGCTAGTGTACGTAGTCATCCGTGTAATAAGAGTTCCAGAAGCGAAACGTGTCTTTCTGCCTGGCATCGTACTTTCTCGCTCCCGATCGTGTGCCATCCCGTTTATACGTCTGTCTGACCCGCAACCGACCGTTACTACTGCCGGGGCTTGAGAGTTGCCTCGGCGCGGCGCGCTTCATTGGCTACTATACATATTATGCCAGTCTGATCAATGAACACGAACTGATTCGGGCACTGTGTGTGCTCAGACAACACGAGGATTATGCTTGGGACTTTCTCTATTTGCCTAAGTCATTCTCTATCGATTTGATCGTTCCAAAAGCTTTGGAAGAAAGTAGCCAGATTTTGATGTCGGTTCCACTCGAAACCCTGTGGACAGAACCTTCCTATGTGTATCGGTGGGTTTGCTACTGCACAAAGGGCATGTTTGTTTACGGAGAATGTTGTTAGGAGAATACATCCAGTCTCTCTCTCTCTCTCTCTCTCTCTCTCTCTCTCTCTCTCTCTCTCTCTCTCTCTCTCTCTCTTCGTCACTCGTTCTAGATTCTATGTGCTCACTTTACGCTCTACGTCTCTGCCTTCGGAATGTTAGCAGTACCTCAAGTACCAAGGCACACCGATAAGTGACCAAGCTGTTGCTCGAGGATCCTCATTAAAGCAAACGTTTCGAGTACCATTAAGGTAATTGATCGAGTAGTATAATGATCTATATAATATTCCCTGTATTACACTTCAGTATATATACTATCACAGAGCTCTCCATCAATTGAAAATGATTCCTACCCTGTAAGAAGCTTACTGCAATGACAGTTTTCTGGTACGTAAATACTCGGTAGTAGCAATAACTACTAGAAGTAACTCTCGGATTTCCCTCAGAGATGTTTCCAAGGGTGTACTCATTTATTCTTGAATACTGCCAACTGCATCAATTTCCTGTCGCTGCTCAATCCGTGCTTGTACCGCTGATTAGTTGGTCTCACGACTTTTTTTTTGTCCTTTTTCACTTTCACTCGAGAGGAGCGGTAAATTAATTGCAGCTATTTAACTTATTAATACCATTTAACTCGTTAATCCGAGGATTCCGTGTACTCGGGCATTTGAAAAGGGCGTTAGTAGACGAAAGGGTAGAAAGCTCGTTGAAAGGGTAAAAATGTGGCCAGGAAGAGTACGGTACAATCAACGGCATTTGCGCCGCCAGTTCCAATTTTAAGTGTGCCAATTCTCTGACCAGTGAAAAGAGACTTTCGATTTTGCGAGAGCGCGGTAAAATTAGGTCTTCCTCACTGGACTACCTTTTTCTCTCTCCATTCCCCCCTTCATTCTCTCCAAGCCTGCCTGATTCAACAGAAGCTCCAAGCCGACAGAAGTACCAGGGACACACGACACACGTGACTCGTACATTCGCTCTGCTACCATTAGCTCGAGGAATGGACGTTAGCTCCCACCTCTTTTTCTTTGTCACGATCCTAACTCATTTGGAAAGCTGCGAATATCGAGCTGCTTGTCTTTCTCTCTCTCTCTCTCTCTTCTCTAGCAATGGCTATTCTTTCGATTGACAATGCTGGACAATTGAAATACTGGAAACGAAAGAAGCCAAAGCTTCTCTCTTTCTATATATACCTCGATGTATTCACTAAGGAATCCTAATTATCAAGAAGAACGGATGTGTAGAATATTGACTGCGGGCGCAATAAGCAATCCTTGCCAACTAGTCGACCAAAAGAGGTTCGCATCTCCGGCTATTCTAGACTTACCGACTGCATCGAAATAGGATACTCTCGAGAGGATCGGGCTTTCGAAACTGATCTTCCTTAATCCCCTTGAGTAATTTGCAGATTCCCCGGCATTCGAGAGTACGCGCGCGCGCGCGCGCGCGCGTCCGCTCACCGACCTCCCTTCATCCTCCTCCTCATTTACGTAGCCTTAACCTGACGAGACAAGGGGAATGCGGTTCCAAGCTACTCCTTGTCAGCGAAGCCCCACAGCTCGGACTGTCCTTCCTTGGCCAAGGTGTTTGAGCTGCTTCTATCCAAGCCGGTAACAAGTGTACTTCTAGCACTGTTTTAAGCGCAAACTAATTAAGACAAGACAAACACCGGGGAAAAACTATTAGTGCATGGCGCATCCTTCGCTTTTCCCCAAGTGGATATTTAACTTGCCTAATAACGGGAACAGATATCCCACCAGTCGTTGCAAAAGCCGCGCTTTTCGAGATTCTGGCGTTAATTACTTCCTGCTAATTAAGGTGTATAGCCGCGGCTGGTTGATACACCGCTTGTAAAGTACTGGCTGAGTCTGTAAGCGTCCCTTTTACTGCCCTTAGGTCGGCCTAAACAAGTTTCCCTATTATACCGCTCGGCTCGGAGTGCCAGTTCATTTTTAATTAGCGAGTGTAAAGCATCGCTTTGCTGCGGCTGTAATCAACAAGAGAATTTTTCCGCTTACTAGTATATACGCTGTACTACTTGCCTCCTTCAATTATACCGAACAGTCGTAAAATCTACCCTGCGGATATTCTGATGGCTCTCTGCTTACTGGTCCACCGACAAAAGCTATTTCTCCGCTACTCGAAGAACATTAATGACGTTAAATCACAACGGTTCTTTCCTCTATCATTTATTTTTTCTATTTTCACTCGCCTTCTTCTTGGCCTCGTTATTAATAGACACGGAACACTTTCGCACACTCGAAAACTTCACGACTCCACTGTAAATCATCGAAAACGAAATTTCGCTCCTAGAAAGAGCCACTGGCACGTATGGTTTAAGCTGGAAGAAGGATTTCGTGCGGATGCACGCGGCTGAATTTTTAACGCAGTCGCACGACAAAATATGAAATCTTGACAAACGACGCCACACTTTAGATGTCCTTTTGTTTGCTGGTTGTTTGTTTGTCTCTCTCCGCGTTCCGAGAATTCGCCGAGGTAGGAATAAGAGATTCGCCTTGTCTCTGACAGTAGCATCATCATCGTATTGTTTACAGACGCGGCACCATTCACCATGGAAGAGAAGAGCACAGGTTATCCTCTTGCAACAACGAAATATATGCGCCAAGGCTCTGTTTGAACGTGCGTGGTAACACAAGTGGCCAAGGTACGTCGTCGTCGTCGTCCTCGTGTCACTTCGGCAGATCATCGCTGGAGAATAGCACTCAACACCAACCCCGACAATCTTCCATCGCTAAGAGAAACAGCAACCTTCCGCAGTGTCGTACGCCGATCGATAAACCGATAATCTTCAGATGATTGTACAAACTGCTTAAGTTCCCGCGGTATTTACGCTAAGATGCCTCTTGCAAGACGCCACTGGATGCTCGATGGTATTAACACCATTCCGATTTATAAACTTAGTCATAATTTATACCGCTGTATATCATCATTTCTTTACAAATCTAGTAGAAATCTTCCTATATTGTTAAGTCAAATCAACGACTCTTGTGACTATAAGAAATAAATGCATCAAATGATTTTACAATTTGCAGGTCCATTTGATATTTTCAACGAGTTGGAATTTTAACGATGAATAATGTAAGTCTGTTTATCTTTCATTAGATATTCGAAGAATTTGTAGAAACTTGTTCGTAATGATTTATAAGAACGTTTATTCTATATTATTTACTGACTCACCATTGGAAAGATTCATTCAAGTGCCTGGTGATTGATAGGTCAATCAATTATAAAAGCATGATCAACCGATTCTCGATACCTTACGAATAATTAACAAAGGTACAAATAGCAAATCCTTCTAATACAGCTACTTCAATCAGCCACAGTTGTCTCCGTGTTAATTAATCAAATATCACGGTTTGTATCCCATGTCATCGTTTGGCATATGCCACAACCCGGAATAGAACGTAACTATCCGGATAATGAATTAGTGGTGTCACTTTTCATTTAAGTTCGAGACAAAATCTGCCAGAAACGAGAGAAACTAACGACAGGAACGAGTTACACTATCAAAGAAATATCCCACTGTTGGTAGAGCAATTTTTCTCTCCTCTCTTTTATGTAATTCTGTTTTTTAAATTCGAATATATATGTTAACCATGATAGCCTTTTTCCTAATTTGAAAGGAATTTCAAATGAGTTCGTTTACTATAAAATACGAAGGAAATTGCTAGTTTATTTTTTGTAACACCGGAAAGTACTCTCATTAAAATAGATAGACTACTGAGAGTGATGTCTATAATTTTTCGCGAAAACAAACCATCCAGGAAGGCCGTTTAAAAATAACAGTGTTTATGTATATGCCAGTGGAGAGTTCGTTAAAACAGATCATAATAATAATCCGCTTGAAATTGAACAAGCGCAAATTTGAATACATACGCACCGAATATTCTTTGACTAAAGTGTAATTGATTACTCGCATCCATATTTAAAGTTGTTTTATCGGTGTACAGATAAATGATGATTGAGCCATCATAATTGTTGATTAATTAACAAATATTATCAGAAGCACCGCTGCCAAAAATCTATGAACGGAGTGCGACAAATTATTAAACGATCGAATTCCCAATGAAAAGTTAACCCAACAAATATTTACAGATAAAAGTCCATACGTATTAAATGTAACTCTGTCATCAATTATTGTTTTTAAGTTTATTTTTATGGTCAAAAATTTCGTGCAACTAAACAATTCAATTAAAGTGTCATCGTACGTAAGAAAGTACGTAGCAAAAGGTAACATCGAGTCCAATTTCAACTTGTCTGCTCATTAGCATGCTGTTTTTACAGGCAGGTTTACAGTGTGCCGGTGAAAAAGCAACTTTAGTTTACGCGGCTCCAATGGTGGGACATTATTACCCGTCATTATACTTCCTTTCATCCTGCGCTGCACGGGGATTGCCAGCGTGACACTTCGTACGGGCGACTTTAATAGGTCCATGTTATTAATGGCAACAGAACGCATGTACGGCAGTCTCCATTACCGCTTGCCTAATTAATAAATCTAGTAGCTACTACTTTAATAATACATGGATTTTAAAACTCCTGATAAAAATGCTACCGTACATTTTTGTATACCCTGCCTTTAATTAACACGTGTTTTCTGAAATCATTAAACATGCTATGACTAAAATGTTCTTCTACAATAAAGATTCAAGTAAATTATCGATTATCCCAAAGTTTATCAACAACTATTATCTATTTACTTTATTATATTTACACATTACTGTAAAGTAGGTCAGGTCACGTATAACGATGAACGATATGCTCGTGTAATATAATCCCAATTATACTAATTCTTGAGAAAACTATAGTTACTAAATTTCAATATCAAATATCTCTTTACTTACATAGCCGATATAAATCTACACTACATGCACATCAAATTCGTCTAATACCCCAAATAAATCTCATGTCAGTGAGTTCATCTAGTTATAAACGGTCTATTGCTTCTGGTTTTATGTCCATTTATGTCTTTTTAGTACTAAAGGTTGTAAGTACATAGATTTGATCGTAAGAACGCCTCCTCCCACGTTGTTTAATCTGTCGTCATTAAAGTCACGTGAGATAGTGGTTACAAGTGCTTTCACTATGAATCACCCTAACTTGCACGATCGAGTTCTCCGTTTCGGTATTCGGGGAAGGAAGGAGGGGGAGGGAGAGGGGGGCGGGGGTAATAATATAATGCTGAAGAGACTGTTCATCAGTAATTTCGTAAGTAAGTACGTAACTCCGACGAGCCAAGGTAATAATGGTCCATGAAATACGATAATTTGAAGTTTGACGAGGAACTGTTACCGCCGCTTTCCCGCCGTGCCTCCTGAATATTCAGGGTCTTATTACGATCAAAGAAAGACAGTGGCCCGTATCGTTATGCGAGACACGTTAATAACTACCATGTGTTTCACCCCGGTCGCAAACCCCTCCCGCTCAGACCTTCCACTCTCACCGTATCTCTTTACCCATTCCACCCTCGTAAAACGAAGCACTGTCATTCCTTCTGATTTGATGCCGCGCTCGCCGGTATATATTTATCGTGCCAATCCTGATATAAAAATCTGCAGTCCTCCTCTATCAGCATTCATAAAGTTATCTTCGATTGGAGGGCGCGCGCGATGCGGTGCGCCGACTAGTCGCACGATGACGCTCGAATCACCCTTGAATGAAGAAAAGAGCAAATACGAATGAGACCACCGTGCTGCCAATGAGAACAGTCGGTAGGAGAGGAGAGCAATCCGGTCAAGTAGCCTGTGCACTTTCATCGTGTAAAATTTCATTCAGAATAATGTCTGTCATATACTCTGATATCAGGGAATACCGTGGAAAATCACTGGCAATCTGCGTCAGTGAAGCACTCTCTCTCTCTCTCTCTCTCTCTCTCTCTCTCTCTCTCTTTAGATTCGACCTGGTTGAAATACTCGTTGCGAGCACTTAATCAGTCTTTTTCCGAAGTGATAAATGCTTTAGGAGGTAGGGACGACTCGGAAATGGCAGGTCGAGTTAATCAAGGATCGTTCGTTCGAGCACTGATTCACTATGATGCCCTGCCCTGGTGGCAACGGCGGTGGTGGTGCCAGGGAGTTAAACTTTTAACCCGGTGATCCCAACGTACTATGTGGCCCGAGTAACTCTAACAACGTTTAGCGCCAGCGAAATCCGTCCGTGGCAACTGCAGGTGGTACAACAGACGCGTGTGCATGTATAATTTCCTCGGTTGACCAGCCTGCACTCTCTCGTCGAGTGAGAGAGAGAGAGAGAGAGAGAGAGAGAGAGAGAGAGAGAGAGAGAGAGAGAGAGAGAGAGAGAGAGAGAGAGAGAGAGAGAGAGAGAGAGAGAGTAGGAAACAACGCGGACCGCACACCACAGCACACGCAGTTTTTTAATTATTTCGCCTGGCGAGCAGCAATCCCTCACATTTGAATACATGAATACACCGGGTGGGGGGCGCCTCGAGCGTGCCACAAGGGTCCTCGTTGTTCGAGTGCGCGCGCCCTCTTGTCGGAGATATGATTTGCCTAACACGTTGAATAAGAAGAGAGACGAGCGTCGAGGGAACTTGCGCGCTGTCTAGTATAACACGACAGAGCTTTACGGCGCGAGGAAGAGGCTACTTAAATTTCAATGCGACTATTCTTTTTTTCTCTCTCTCTCTCTCTCTCTCTCTCTCTCTCTCTTATCCAAGAGTTGCGTCGCATATTATATGTCGTCCCGACGCCGACGACCCCGCGTTGCCAAATGGGACAGAAGAATGGCTCTCGATCGCGCCTCGTTGAGCTCCGAGCTGCCAGTGAACTGTTTTTCTTAAACAAACCAGACCCTACCAGTCAGCCTTCAAACCCTGGGAATTTCAGTCTCCCTGTGCTAATAGTATAATTCTGTTGAAAGAGGATTGCCGCCGAGAGCTCCTGGGTACACATGTATATGTATACCAAGAGTGGAGGCTGCCTACTACTTGCTCCAGAGAATTGGAGTATCATGTGAGATTTGATGAAAACCTTATTAAAATTAATTAGGTCTTCGTATCTGGCAAAAGTACCTGCCTTTTCGAATACCATCAAATGGCTTATGTTAGAACTATCATGAATCATAATTCTCAAATTGAAACCTCGACAAGAATTTAATATATTTCTAGTCAAATATAATATTAAAGATTAACTTTAGCCAGAGTTAAGAAACTTATAAGACTCATTTAACGATGAAAAACTACTGGGTAAGGCTAATAAAAATGTCTGAGAAACTTACAGGAACTTTCGTAGGTGAGACATACCAGTCTACGAAGGAGACATTTTAATCAGCATTCCTTCTAGTTCCTCTGAAAATCGATACTGATCAAATTTCTCGGTCCAACAACTATCCAAGGTGAAAAGTACGAAAAATCCAATCACAGTGCGCGTCTCTGACGATATTCCACGCTCGCAAGTGCGAGCCAATGTGCAACCGGCTATTATCAAGGACTAGCATCGGCTGTTGTTGGAAAAGCAAAAAGTAATTATGCGATAACGATCTAAATACGAGAGAGAGAGAGAGAGAGAAAAGGGAAGAGCAGCGTTGGGCGATGCACTTGGCAATGTCGTACAATTTCTCGGCGAATAGCATTTAATATGCCCTGGGCGCGCTAACGTTAATCACGCGCCGTTAAATGGACCACAACGATATCCGCGCTTCAGTCATGCAATTAATTAAGAAGAAATCGGAGCAACCGGCTACGAGAAAAGTGTCCCGATAGGAGGAAAATCGCGCGAGTGGATAACTTCTCCGATTCAATTGCGGCGCCTTATTGCTTCGTAATCGGGCAGATGTGTGTATATGTGTGTGTGTGTGTGTGTGTGTGTGTGTATATATATATGACGGTGCACTTATGCAGGGAGCGTATGCATTACCGCAACTCGATATCGATAGGCGATCGTGAGAACGGCTTAATTCTAATGAGTGCCCTAATGATTATTAATCGGCCGCAGCATTAAACTGTTATAACAGCTAGCAGCCCTTGACAGTAATAAACCCCGTGCATTCCCAACGCACCGCTTTACCAAATCTACCTCAGTTTCTCCCAATTTATTTTGATTATTATTTGATTTAACAACTCCGGCGCATTGTCAAACGATTTGCCATGGAATTCATTTCGATTTCTCGCACATTTATGATTAAATCAAGACTTCGCGAATGGAGTGCAACCCTCCGTCGATACATTTTCAAATCTGTATACGATTCATACCAATTTATTTTGGGTATTACGATTTAATAACAACAATCTACAGTTAAACGATTCGATTGGAAATGAATGTATATTTCTCACCTGCTTGTAATTAAATTAAGACTTCACCGGTGTCAGAAGTACCTTGACTCGTAACTAATAATAATCTTCCAATAGCGAATAAAGTGAATTCGATGTTATAAGTTCAACGATGAGATGGAATACATTTTCGTATCTTTCTGATATTATCGGATATAAATACACGTATACTTCGTTCTACACACATTTATACAGAAGAATATGTGACAGTTGGACTGGTTTCATGGTGTCTCATCGAAGC
This sequence comes from Ectemnius lituratus, assembly GCA_910593735.2. Classification (NCBI taxonomy): domain Eukaryota; kingdom Metazoa; phylum Arthropoda; class Insecta; order Hymenoptera; family Crabronidae; genus Ectemnius; species Ectemnius lituratus. The sequence continues at coordinate 17,532,716 of OU343037.1, read as the reverse complement.
GTAAATGTGATAACGCAGCGGAAGCACCGGTGCGCCGAGATTTGTCTTTGATTATTTATCTTGGCAAGGTAAACGCAGACGCGCGAGCCGACCTACGCAGGCGGAAAGTTTCTGGCACATAATCTATCCATCCGCTGAAAGAATGTTCAGGGCCGATTTGAGAGAGAAAGAGAGAAAGCGTGCTGCCGGTGAGAAAAGCATTCAGGGGTGGATGTTTGACTTCGACTTTGAGCCGTGTGTCACCGTCTGCTCCAGCGATGATCAGCGACACGTGAAAAGGCGAGGGATAAAATGAACCCGTCTGCCAAGTTACGTAGCTCCTCAGCCCGAAATTCGTAACACTGCGCGCGCGTCACAGACGAGACTACGTACACAGAAAGACATATGAAGAGAGTATGGCATACGACGCGTCGTCGTGCACCTGGAAAATACAGCGAGCAGAGGTACAGGCATGCTTGCGCAAATTTTTCTTTGATGCCTCAGAGAGCACCTTTGCAAGTGCAATCTTGACTGATTCCTGGCCGCCTCTCTCCGAAACCGGCAGCCGCTTTGCCTGGTAATTAGCTCTCTAAAGCTTCCATGGTGCTTAATCAGGAAACTGGTTCAACTGTTCAAGGTAATGTCGCGTCAAGACTAGCTTTGAAACTATTTGGAAGCCATGAATTCGACTTGCCGAACGTCACATACAAACACGCATCATCAGCTCGTATATTTAATGGAAAGATTCGAGGGAAATTGGCCGGGTGGAATGAGCGATGACTCGCCGCGATGATCTTCGTCACGCTGGTAACGCTTTAAGAAGTTGCTCTGTAATAGAGTATAATGATGCTAGCATGATTCGACGTGGAGTACAGCTTGGATAATGGCAACAAGGATATCGACTGATCGTGTCGAGGTTCCTATACTTGCTATTATTTCGGCGAAGATGAATTTTCCGCTCTGCAAGCTCTCTCAAGCTCTCTAGCTTAAGGAGGCCTGCATGAACCGTGCGATCGTCGCTCATTGTTCAGGGTAAACGATCTGGCCGAGCATGGCTTACATTTAAGCTCCGGTAACTCGATCCAACGACTTTGTACGTCAAGTTGCTAATCCGTATTAAAGCATCGGCAGAAGAGTGGGAAAGCAGGAGAGGATCGTCGACCACAACTACTTTCGCTCCAAGTTCTCACCGTTTGCAAGAAGGCTGAACTCAGTTATCCTGTCGACTGAATCCATCGCGTGATGCCGCACTAATGGAAATGTGTCTGGGCCACCTCGAACTTTCTCAATTTTCATCATCCTTACCCCCACCCCCACCCCCCCACGACAGCATGCGCCCACCAATTTGCGCTTGCGACTTCTCCACTGTTTGTCACGAAAGCCGCACATATTTTCAACTGCTGGCCTACATTCCCATTTATGAAATCCCGGAATTGTACCGAAAACGCTTGGAAACAGACTTCTGAATAATGGTTTTCATCTAATTTCGCCAGTTTCTTTCATGTTTTCCAGTCTTCCCGACTGTTTCACGGGCTGTAATTTGATGGAGAATGTTTTCTTGCATCAAGGAAGAAGTGATATAAATTCCAGAGCCCTAGCTCAAAATTCATTTTTTCGCAAATTTTTCCATAGTACCCCTTCACAAATTTTCGATTTTTCGAAGGTTCTGGGACTTGGACGAATGCTTGATATTTCGATTGTTTGTGTATCAAAACGGAAAGAAAACATGAAACCAGTGGCAGAAGTGCCGGAATTGTACCCAAAACATATGGGAAACCGATCCTGAAAATTTGAGTTTTGAGGTTTTTCCCATGTTTTTCATACTTCCCGACATTTTCCGGGGCTGAAATTTGGTGGGGAATGTTTTCTTGCATCAAGGAAGAAGTGATATAAATTCCAGAGCCCTAGCTCAAAATTCATTTTTTCGCAAATTTTTCCATATGTACCCCTTCACAAATTTTCGATTTTTCGAAGGTTCCCGGACTTTGACGAACGCTTGATTTTTCGATTGTTTATGTATCAAAACGAAAAGAAAACATGAAACCAGTGGGAGAAATGCCGGAATTGTACCCAAAACATATGGGAAACCGATCCTGAAAATTTCAGTTTTGAGGTTTTTCCTATGTTTTTCATACTTCCCGACATTTTCCGGGGCTGAAATTTGGTGGGGAATGTTTTCTTGTATCAAGGAAGAAGTGATATAAATTCCAGAGCCCTAGCTCAAAATTCATTTTTTCGCAAATTTTTCCATATGTACCCCTTCACAAATTTTCGATTTTTCGAAGGTTCTGGGACTGGGACGAACGCTTGATATTTCGATTGTTTGAGTCTCAAAACGGATAGAAAACATGAAACTAGTAGCCAAAGTGCCGGAATTGTACCGAAAACACATGGAAAACCGATCCTGAATAATTAACTTTCGTGGTTTTTCCCATGTTTTTCAATCTTCCCAACCTTTTCCGGGGCTGAAATTTGGTGGAGAATGTTTTCTTGCATCAAGGAAGAAGTGATATAAATTCCAGAGCCCCAACTTAAAATTCATTATTTCGCAAATTTTTGAAGGGCAAAAAGGCAAAAGTAATTGTAAGCTCAAAGTAAACCAGGTGAAAATAATGAGTGGACTATGTCGAAGAATAAAAGACTGTTTCAGTGATAATAGAGGTTGATGGATCCAGTGACTTTTTTCTCATGGGAGAACACAACACCCGGGAGCAGTGTGTGCGATAACGAGGTAGCTAGCTAAATAGACCGCTCGTTTACCTGTAAACCTTGCAAATATTGCTAGCCGTAAACTAAGGGAGGAGAAGCAGAGGAAATCCCTCGGCGTACAAGGATCTCAAGTCGTAGCTCATTTCGCTAAACGTAGCAGCTAAAGCTTTCCGTTTTAAGAGCTTCAAACTTTAATGCAACTATCGTGGAAGCCCTAAATAGGAGCGTGTAGCTTTATATGAGAGCGGAGCGATTTCCTGCTTCTCGATTTGCCTCCTAAACGGAGCAGGAGGCAAGGATGTTGGAGTTCCCTGAACGGCGGAGTAGAACGAGAATACGGAAATTGGTAAACGATTAAGCCGGTCTCTGCACTCGCAAGGTACACAGTCTGATACTCGATCGTCTAGGAAATGCATGCATCCTCTGCAAGCTTCGCCACGGTAATTTTCACTCCGAATAACGGTGCACGCCAGCGAGCGCCGATGCGTAAGAACACTGCGATTCCACCGATAAATTATTAACGTCGACCTCGATTCACCGCTCGCGAAATTGTTGCCTTCACATCCTCCACCCCAGCCACTTCCTGTCAAAGGGATTTACTTCTTTCGACGCCTTCATTTCCTATTAATCGCCAGTTTACCTGCCGACTGCACTGCGCTACCGTGCAACACCCCTTTGAGCAAGTAGAGGAGAGGACCGCAAAGCAAATAAATAATGTCGGCACGCCTTTGAGTCGAGCGGAAACGGGGCAATAGACAGATTAAAGGCCAATTATTGTCCCGTATGGTAGACGCAAATACAGCTTGAATCGGTGCTAGCGGTTATTGCCGATACAGTTTGCCAATAGTTGGCCCGGCAAAACGTTTGACTTCATCATTAATAAACAGCCGGTTCACGTTAAACCTAATCAAATTCATTTCACCCGTGCGCAATGATATCGAGCGCATTTATAATTTGTTACATACGCCCTTACACGATAGTTATTAACTATGTGAAAGAGGGTATCGCGTTGTAAAAGTCGTGCGGTACAAAGAAGTTCAAGTAAAAGCTGGACGCGTGAGATGGGGGCAATCGCAGAAATCAGGATCCCATGAAATTACAAATTGTCCGTATATTTGACCTTATCTGTAGTAATAATAATTAATAATAGTAATCATCGTAATCATAATATACCGGTGCGACGACAATCGCAATTACCATAAGAACAGGAATAATAATCGCAATAATACAGTCGTAAACTGTGGCAATAATCGTTATTATTACAATATAAAAAAATCATCACTACCATCTTTGGGAGTCAATGTGTAAGACACGAAAGTAGGGAGAGTAAGATTTGTGGGTGTAGAAAGAAATGGATCGCAGATGGGAACAAAAAGGAGTGGCCGGGAGGATTGGGATTCGTAATTCTCGTATAAAATTAGTTTGCGATAGGGGGTGTGGTTACGATAATTAATAATATTATTGTTACAATATTGTTAGAACTCCTGTTAACCGTTAATAACCGTCTGATCATGCATTCGCCGAAAATCATTTATTTCTCACTAGCTTTCTTTCGCGCTCGCTCGCTCTTTCTCTCGCTCTCTCTCTCTCTCTCTCTCTCTCTCTCTCTCTCTCTCTCTCTCTCTCTCTCTCTCTCTCTCTCTCTTTCTTTCTTTCTTTCTTTCTTTCTTTCTTTCCCCTCTCGCGCGCAATAAAAAGCTTTCCCTCATTTAAAAAGCAGTCTTTCGTTTTACTATTCGGATCATCTCCTCCTCTCGCTGCTTCTGCTTGTTCGCGTTTGTGTAAAAGTTTCGAGTATCCAAACGAATTACCGTGGTGTATACGAAAGTATCGCTTTACCAATACGGCCGACGAGAAGAGTTAATAACTCTGTGAGCATTGCAGCGAAATACTTACGTGACAGACTCGAAGAATGTCGTCCACGCAAACACACTAATCATGTACGGAGTATTCGTCATTTCGCTAGGACTACGAAATCAGACGAGTTTCGAATGAATCGGTGAGTTTCCCCGTCAAGTTGTACTGGTTCAGTACCTTGTGTATCGCACTGGAATAGAAACCTCGTTCGATACGTGCGCGCGCCCCAGATATGCCAGATGAATGTGCAGTCCGCACCGATACACACAAGAAAGGAATATAGCCGAGTACCGTAAAAACAAAATTATATGCAGAAAAACACGGAAAGCGCATGCATCGCATAGCTTTACCGAACTTCCTGCAAATCCGTGGTCGTAATTCTTACCGAGCACAGCCAAGCCACCGGATTTCTGCGAAAGCGGATTTCACAGTTGCCTAAGTAATTATCGTTCACCGAAAATATTCTCTTGCATTTATTAAGATCTTATGGCAAGGCTACCGTTCACGCGGTAGCCCGGAGAGCTAATCGAAATTTTCCCAGGTAACGTGTTTCTTTTAACTCCTGTTCATGCAACTTAAGTCTATTGAAAACCGTCGTTCAATGAAACGTATGCACAAAACGGAACAAATTTTAATGGTACATAATCGGATTCAATTTTATTTTGAATTCAGTCTGAGGGAGAAAACTATTTCAGGGATTTATAAAGCATCGAACGGTTGTAACTAAAATTACTTTTAGCAGGCAATTCTGAGGTCTGAATAATTGCTGATTAAGAATGAAGTACTGCAATATATAAGTTAGTATTGTATGCACAGTTATATAGCTATTAAAATGGGGCGCGGTTAACTTGAGCTGGAAGCGTCCAACTTTACCCCTCACTTCTAACTAGACTCGGCTATTAATGTCGTAAGCCCGCTTTACCCAGCCGGAGGATAATCTGACATCAATGAGATTGTATTGCGACTTACTGTTCAAAGCTCCCTATTGAGCCACCAAGGATCTTTGAAACTATGGTCTTAAGGACTAATAATGCTCAAAATCGCATAGCGTCGAACAAGTAAAACGTGGGCAGAGGAGGAGCGTCCTTCGCCATTGCTCGTCGTCTTGCTAAGTCATACATTTTTTTTATAAAAGCTGAAGGCGCTTAGCGACCGCCTATCGTCAATCGTTACAAGCGAACGACGCCACGACGAAACATGCATGAACACACGTCTTTCGCACAAGGAAGAGCGCGACATGAACGTAGAGTACTCAAAAATATCGTAGAAAAAAAACATGTCGTACAAAAAAAAGAAACCGTCGCTATCCGCATCTGATTCGGTACACGTCTCGAAATCTCTAATAGAATTATTCTAGTTATTTATAAAAATGCGATTCACCCCATAGCCACGCCTCGCGTCATCGCATAATCATCATTATCATCACTGTCATCATCATTGTCACCATCATTGTTATCGTCAGATTCCGCAATCGCGAGATTCCCTCGGCTGCTATAACTATACAATTAATAACATTAGTAATTATCTTCCTTAATCTAGATTTTATTATGATATCGTGTCATACTCGTCACCGCTACGATGAGATGGGTGCAGATGTTTATGACTAAAAATCCTGTCATTCTGCTCATGACGATCTTCTTTCACTTTCACGGAGACTGCTGTTAGAAGACTTCACATCTAAGGTGACTGTCATGCATGCAATTTACATATTACTCTGCGCCATCAAAACCGGCAGCTTTGTAACAAATTGCGATTGTATCAAAATTTTGCCCGAGCTTCCAAGGTCGACCGAAATAGATTATGAATATGCATACTGTACATTCAGACTTGTTTTCGTTCACTCCTTTTCCCTGTTCCAAGAGTCCATAATTTCGCTTACGTTCTCTATTATGCTTGCGCATGGATCTACTTCCAAATGTTATTACGCTTTATCAATATTTATTGATTGATACTCACACAAGCTTTACCACTTAGAAAAAAGTTATTTGGAGGGTCTCGAGGTCTCTTATTTGTACAAATCAAAGCACCGATATTGCACGAGTTTTATGCACCCAAAATAACTGCACGGTACAATGATTCTATCTGGTGTCACTGGTAAATTCGTGAAGTGAAACAAAAGAAGGATCTACTATTCTTTTTTTCCATCATTTATTTCGCTTTCAAGGTATTGCTCTTCTTTGTTTATCAAATGTTATAAAGGGAAATAGCTGATGTCGTTTCAGCATTGCGTGTACTTATGCGCGTAAGTGTATGTATGTATATAATTATCAAGTAACTAATTATTTGATCGATCGTAACGATATGCAGGAAGATATATTCCATACGATTTACCAGCGAGCAACGACTTATTATACCCACAAGTACACTTCACTCTTACTTACTCTCCTCTATACTGAGGGGCATCGTGGGAGGAAGGAACCATCTTTTTGAAAGAATATCAGTCTATCACTATTACATTAGGCTGTACCGCGCAGTACACAGGGCGAACAGCTGAAGAAGCACAGGAACCTCTTTACGAGAAGATTCACAAACGTCAATGTCCATGGTGCATATCGGGTCGGCAGCCGAGAGTACCGCTGGAACCTTTGGTTAGAGTCCTTGTCTCCTTCGTATCTTTCATAGTAATGGCGATATTGATGATGACGCTGATGATGATCATACTGATTACGATTACGATGAGGATGATTCTGATGATAATGATGTTGGCTGGTATGCTTGCACTTCGTACTTTCCATGGCGCTAAGTCCTGGCAGTGAAGATCGGGTTAATGTGCGCGCCAACGCTGTGTATCCCAACACACGCGGAGGATTCTGTGGCGTTATTCGCGTTGGTAACCGTGGGGCCAAATTCGGCCACATTCGGGATCACCAGTTAGCCATTCCGGGTTTGTTTAAGGTCATGAAGTAAATCTGGCACGAACTGCTACCCTTCGCTGACGAGAAGAACACCTGAAGCAAAAACATCACTTTTAACATCTAAATGCCAACGATCGATGAAATAAATTCCAAGTGCAAACATGTTTTACGCACTTTATCATTACGTTCACAAAGGAACTTGAGTCGTTGAGCCTTCTTGTGCATGAAGACACCGTCAAGGTGTCCACTCTCTACACTTCTAATCTCGATTGCTTTGTTGCCCCAGCCCATTATCTGCCCGGTGCCAATGTAGGCAACACTCGTGGGCATCTCTCCCCATTGAAGGACCATTGTCTTCGATACTCTGCCGTAAGTGTTTACGTATACACCCTCGTTGTCGTAACAGAGTAGAAGTTGCATGCCGTTGCTGTTAGGCAATGCGACAATGCAATGTGGACATATGGGGCCTTGAGTCTGCAACATAATAGAATCAAGTGTTAATTATACATTCCCAAAACCCTTAGCCATTTGTTATTAAACATAAAATATTCTTACATGTTTAGGTAGATATATGTCGTATACTGTAGCGGAATCTAAGTCGACTGCATGAAAACCATCAGCACTGCCGTAAATTACTTTTAGCCTTGTTCCCTCTTCGACGGTGAGATCTACCAGAAGTGGCCTGTGTGCGAGTTCACCGAAAGACTTAAAAGCCATGAACTTATGATAAGGCTTTGGCGCCCATGCATATATCTCTATCGAGTCTTTGAGCGCAATAACGAGAAACTTTATTCTCTCGTATTTGACTATTTTAAAATGCACTGCGCCTTGGAGGTCACCAACGTTGATCCAACCATTTCGTCGTTCTACTTGCTACAAAGGAAGCGCATTGTGTAATACCAAATTTATATACATTTGACCAATACTTTGTTAGTTTCTTTAATACCAATTATAATACTTACATCACTATGACCATCAGTTCGAAGTATTTTGCTCTTTAACCAAGAGAGATAATAAACTCGTACTCGATTCTTCTTCCCGCTAATAGTGACCAGAATGTTCTGTCCCTCAAGTACTTCCATCTGCTGAAAGCGCCTTCTGTTTATCAATTGATAAACTTTCCCCTGGCCACTCCTGTCCAGCAGCATAAGTCCGCTCTCCGTGCCGATTAACAAATTAACCCCTGCAAAATGATCCCTTTCGATTTTCGATCGATCCTACAGACTTTAAGATTATAGAGTATTGTTCTTTGATCCTTTTACGCACCCCATAAAGCGGCACAAAGAATTTCACTGTTGAAGCGCTTTTTGTACTTGCGTATTTCGGGGGTGTCGGACGCAAGATCGTGGCTGGTTGGTGTCACGTTAACATTAACATGAGATTCCCTCCTGGATGGTCCAGCTCCGAAGCCGAATGTGAGGAAAGATCTCTGTTTCTGTTGAAGCGCAAATGGTGGAGGTGATTTAACCGCTTGCCGATACTGTAACAAATGCAATCTTCAGTTTCTAATGACATTTTGGGATGATAAAAATTAGAAAGAGAATATCCACTGCAAACTAAAACAGATTCCCAACTGGAGATTAAGTATCACGAACCCTTGATCCTGCGAAGAAGCAAGAAAATGCGAGCCCTCTGTGAATGCACAGAATGTAAATGAAGTGTAAGATTCGAATGAGTAATGCTTAAAGTATGATGAATTAAGGAAAAGGCGAAGATATTAGAGCAACATGCAGAAAAAATATAACAGTAGCATTGACTTATTGATGAAATACAGTAAAACAGTCGTAAACTACGATAAATCATTGTCCAACGATAAACATCACACAAGTGCAACTTAAAGCTTCTACTAAGAGATACACGAACGAAAAAACAGAAAACTTGAAATAGTTAAGCAAGCTTGGAGATCCAGATTATTTGAAATTCAAGCAAAGTCCAAAGAATCCTGAAAGTAGAATGAACAATGCCCTGTTTTAGTGCTAACTAAGTATAGAAATCCTACAAGTTATCAGAAATAAGTTGATAAATACTAAATGTTAAACCGTGAAACTAAAATTCTCGGTTGTATACAATCCACATGTATATTCAGCTGTATTACTTAAACGGGACAATTATGAGTTCAATTTGCCCCTGCGCTGTATAGATATACTTCTTTCTTGCCGAAGGTGGAAAAGAGATAAGATGGTAGAGAATACAAACGAGAAATATAGAAACAGAAAGAAATACGTAGGGTGAGAATAACAGGAGTCTAAGTGTGTGTGACTCACGCACTGACAGTAACATCATTGTGGATTGTGTTAGATACTTCGCTTATTGCGTGACACCAGGAAAAGAGCCCAGAAACCAAAAGGAGGGAAGACGGATGGCATACAGAAATCTGACATTGCGCAGTGCAGAGGTGCAAAGATGTTCAAGGGCTGAGAGAGAGAAAAACGAAACTTTTCTCGTCTTTTCCTGTCCCCCATACACGAGATACGTGTCCCGTAAAAGGAGGAAGAAGCGACATTGAATTGTAAATGGATAAGTGGATACTTACATTGCAATTAGTATTGGAATTGGAATGGTCAGTAGAGAGGGCCCTGCCCTTCGGGTTAGAGCTCCCGCGTGTCCCACAACACACAACATAATCCTGAATTAGTCACGCTGGCAACCGCAACATCACCGCTTTACGCGGATTTTCACGCGAAATAGAGACGTAAGATTGCGTTCTCGCAACGATTGAAATTTCTTGTAAATATCGCGAACTCCTAACGAGTCATTGTTACCGACTGACAACTGCCACTGATTGCGGTAATCACGTATTCTTTACTGATATTCGTCTTCAATACCGGTCGTTGTGGTAAGTCTATTGAGCGCGGTGGTACGATTATGATTTGGCCTTTTCAAATGACTCCTAAATAGAAGACTGAACCAGGGTGGTTTGCTACAGGATGGATTTCCTAAATAGATCTCTGTGTAACGTCTTTTACGTCTCTACTTACGAGTGGATTAGGCAAACAATAAGTATTGCACGTTCTTGTGTTGGTGAGGGACATCCTACCATTCGGAATAATTAATTTTCAATAACATGTAACTGGGAGTACATGTCTCATCGGTGCGAAACGAGAGAGAACGACACCACTCCACTATCGATTGTAATGAAATTCCTAATTCTTGTGAGGCAAATACAATTGCAAAGTGTAAGCGTAAAAACACATGTCTACTATCTATATCTATAGAGTCAGAAGAATCTTTTTACAAGGGACGGTATTGCTAAGTGAGTGTCAAATGCAGGTATGCATTGTCTCTTTTTCAAGCGGTACGATCAGTGCGAAAATAAAAATTTTAGATCAGGATCGAAACGTCAAAACGAGCAGAAGAGTTGAACGTTCTCAACCAATCGACTAGTGGCAAAAGTTTCGGCGATAACGCCAAAAGACTAATACTACGTTCCTACTAAGTCTTCTCAAAATTCACTGCTCTTAGTACAAAACAAGAGGATAAACCGTAGTCAAATACAATCCTCTGGCACCGAAACTTACGCTATAAGTGTTCAGTACCTTACCTAGGAAAAAATACATATATAAGGATACGACCAAATCGTTGTGCTTGCCAATGTATACATTTTCCTCGTCGTTTACGCTTTTTCATTGGATCAATAAATTGCTTCTTGCTATCAAGAAAGCTGTGTATAGTATTTGGATATACGATCCACTCGATAATTTCTACGCCAATCATTCTTTGGGAATAGACAGCCCATTACAAATTTCACTGGATCGAATACTCTTCTACGCATACTTGCGATTTCGAGGCACAAGACTAATAATTTCAATTTTGATACATCGAGTACAATAGTAATTTTAGCAGTACACGATATCGGGTGCACGCAAAAAGACTGTACAGTAAGCATTCGCAAGGTACTGACACAAAAGCATAAGCCACATTCCGTGTAAACCCACAAACTCGATAATGTCCTTTTAGAGACATTTCCACCTTCAAACGAATGCCACTCATCGAGCGAAAATTTTTGCATCAGTGGTCAATCAGGTTTGGGGGTAAACACAGTGACACACGCGTACATATTTATGGCAGTTGGCTTCGATTACTGAATCATACTTCTTCACAAACGTATCAATTTAATATTTTACTTATTATAATTCTATGCACTACTTTGCTGTCACTCTTCAACACTATATCAATAATCGAAGCCACTAACTAGAGAAAACATGACGCTCACAAGACTCACGTTCGGAAAATACATAGACTTTGTGAGAAATAAGATGCTGTACTATGCAAAATGCTGCGTCTAGACACACACTTATTCACTTTAGCGTACAGTGACTAGAATAAACTACATATTACTGTGTAGTCGGCTCTCGAGCACAAAATATACAAACTAGTCGATATCATAAATTCTGCTTGAGTTGGGGAGTCTAGACGCGTTTCGAGTTTCTTGTTTACGACCCCCTTCGCACTAGAAAAAGTTGAGATTCCTTTGCTCGCGTAAGTCTTATATATTTGAAAAGTTTGACAATTTTCTAAGTAGAAAAGTTACGTACGCAATGCGATTAAGCGTGTGCGGGTGCGCGCATTCGCGGATATGTGCAAGAACAAAATATAGACAGGTGGATGTATCTGACCTCCTCGCTGGTGGATTTATCCTGACGTTGACCCGGCGACGAGGTCAATAAATCTGGTAAGACAGAACTGGGCCGTGATCCCGGTGACGAATCTGACCTCTGGAATTCGCTCCCATTTCCCGCGCTCCTTGCGCGGTCACCACCCTCTCGATTCTGCAAAGCAATCACTCGTACATTTAAAGCCATTACTAATATATCCCAGAGAGTAAATAATTCGCACAACATAATAACTGTCGGGAAATCAGGACCTGAATTTTTTCCTCGAACTGTATACGCGCATATCATATCTGCAAAGTGGAAACCTTCTGCGACTAGTTATTATTCAATACTGTAGGTCGCCCCACAACTCGTATCTCTCTATTTGATAAGCTCGACCGAGAATGTATCACGATTATAAATAATCTTATACGACAATGTTCATTTAAAGTAACATAGTTCAACACACAAAGAATGCATTGTACCCTTTCAGTCTTATGACATTGCTATGCGTGTAAAGAAGAGTTGAATCCAGGTTTTAATGACGCGACAGTAAAGCCAGTTAGAGTAAAGTACATGAATTGAATGAAATTCGAAAGGAGATGAGAAAATGACAAGTTGAAAAATGCGCGCTATAGAATCCAAGGGAAGTAAGATGTTCAAAATGAAGTTCAATGAAGAGAGAGAATGAAGGACTGTGCTGGAAGTCATAATCGCAAGCTGAAATAAAACGGCAAAAGAAGAAAAGAAAAAGGAAGAAGACTGGCAGCGATAAAAAAAAAAGCAATTAACAAATACAACACATGATAGCAGAGTCAAATACGTAAAATAAATTGTCTTTCAATTGCCGCAATGTCGCGATAGTGCTTTATAGATACGTCTAAGAAAAAGATTGATATTAGTCTTTTTGCTGACACACGATAAAATAAAAATACTTTCGGACATTTGCACACAATATGATGCATAATACAAAAAGAAATACGAGTGCATGCACCTGCGGCACAAGCGACAGCATAATTTTTCCGCTGTTCCTTAACAATTTATTCTGCATACAATCCGTACACATAGATTATATCCTGCAACAGCGAATAAAGCAGCGGGTGTTTGAGATTTGTCTCAGTTTGCGCAATCGGCAGGATGTGCATTTTGTTATTACATAACATAAACTTATTACGCCGCTGTTGCATGGCATGTGAATTCAAGCACGCGCATAATTCTTACGGTAAAGACTATTATGGAAATTCTGTGTAATGTTACACGAAATATTTTTTGTACACAAAAGTACAACAATAAGTCCACTGAGTTTACAAAGTAAGATGAAAAATATGATAATATATACTAAGGAGGTACATGGTAGAATAACTTAAGTGTAACATTTAATACATTTGAAAGGCACAGTTCTTCGTGTGTAGTTGAATAGATGAATTCATGGACACTACTACTTTTCGAACTTTCAAATTTCTAAATACTAAGTGTACTCTATGTCTTTGTATCACATCACAGAAATTAATTGTTCGACCAATCTAAGACTAATAGCCGCAGAGAAGGGTAACAGTTACTGTGCAAGTTTTTCTGTCTACTAGAACGTTGCAAGCAAAGTGTTACCCTCCTTTATCGCGCATTAATCTTAACATTATCAACGCGGCTAAACGTAAATTCTCCATACATATCATGCCAGTAGAGCGCATAAAACAAAGCATGCTTGGCACATGCTGCGACACGTAAAATTGAGGCAACAATAACACGTTTAAACATAAACATAAACATAAACATTATCAGCCACAAGTATAGTCTAGAGTTTTTAAGCATCATGCATGACGATGTTCACGGTGGCAATTATAGCTTCGTACGTCCTTTCAAAACTGATCCATCATTGATCATCGATTCTATGCATCTCCTCTCTTTCCTGTCGTTCACGACCTCTTTGAAGCTATCCTCGTCATAAAGGCGTACTTCCTCTTCTCCGAGTATTTTATTCCCCACCGATATTTTCTCGGTTCGATTTCGTATTCTTTCTCTCACTCTCTGAATCCTTCTCGGTCGCGGCCATGCACTTTCTCAGGCAGGTAGTATTAGAGAATTGTTAGCACAAAACACACTCATACACTCCAGGTCGACGTTGGGTCATTTGCATTTGTATTTCATTGTCACATTTGTATCGGGATTGAAGGGTTCGCTCGATATAAAAGTACTTAGAATTGGCAATGCAAATCATTTTAGAGTAGCGTTATGATACAGTCTACTACTTCTTTCCGATCCTTATCCTTTTATCCTGGATTACTTTTCAGAAAGCATTATTTTCCTTAGTCACTCGAGAGGAGGAGCGTCGAAGAAACTAATGTAAAAAGTGCGAAACACTAGATTAAAGAATCACAGAATGGATATTAACACGTCACATTAAGGCCAGTAATTGATTGTTACTGTTAAACGTTTTCACAATATAAAACAGAACAATATATGGGTTTCAATATTGGAAACACTTTGTGCTTTAAGATGACTTGCCTGTAGTATTCTTGTGTGTCAAGTCAAAGCAGGAAATCAGAATATACAATAAGGATAACAATACTCTTTAAGTTGCCGTAGCGCTGAAACATATTTGTATAGACGTGACCCTAATATTCGATATTGGAGGTTTAGAAAACAAGAATTCTCTAGTCAGTAATAAGAACGACTGGTGGTTGTGAGCGTATTAAAGAAGCTACTAAAGAATTAAAAGGCGTAAATAAAGCTCAGAATTGTTAGTGAAGTTATTCATTATCATATCATCCTTTGCACAAGCCACCTTAACGTCACAAAGTCTCCTACGCAGAAGTTATAACAAAATTTTTGCTTGGCATCATTAGTCACCACCTAATCATAGACAGAGAAACAACTCTCATTTTCTACGGGACTTTCGACGAGCACTCCGACAGAACTGATATAGTATTAAAAAAAAAAAAAAGAACGGGGACAAACAGAGTAAAAATTGTCGAGTTCCACTAAACCTGCGTAGGGATCCGTGACGTCAACATGACGAAAAAGTCGTCTTTAGGAAGCACTTTCACAAATTTTTAGCTGCTCTTTTCCCGGATCCGGTGTTGTCTTGTTGCGACGATGGTAGCAACATTAGCAGTCTCTCTCTCTCTCTTCGCCCGGTGATGTAACGAAGAAATGAGGCGAATATCCCCAAAGAAATTCCATGCGGTTAATCCTTCGTTCAGTCCCAGATTCAAATTAAACGTCGTTGCAGAAGTACGCTTGACACTTTCTGCATATTATAGGTATGCATCACTCGAAACGGTAGGGCGGGATCTTTTTTCATGGGCGGGGAAACAATTTTTATGGAAAAGTAGGAGTATTATAGAATTTTACAAAGTAGCACTTGATCATTGTGTTACGAAGAACCAAACTGAAGCCATTGTACATGAATGTGGTCTCGTGGACACATAAGAAATGAAAGAAACAATGATACAAAGAAGTAACTTCGAGGAAAAGTATATTAAAGCATAGTAGAAAAGAAATCGAAAGCAAACACCACACCACACGGGTATTTTAAGTAAGGAAATGCCATTAATATTAATATACTTGAGGGAATCAAAAAGTAATCATCAATATTAATGCTACTAAGTAAAGTTGCCCGTATCGATAAATCCTGATTCGCAAGTTCCTGGGAAAACATTAGGAGTAGGAAGATTGTTAACAGTAATATATATCCTTTTCCCTTAGCACCAATAGCACAACGCGTTGATGTCATAGTAGACGATATAAAAGAACCCATTAGTAAACTTCTAAAAATGCTCTTGGAAGGTACTGAGTATACGTTAAAAATCTACTAAGATTATAGAAGTATAGTAGTAGTAGTAGTAACAGTGGTAATAGTAACAGTAGTAGTAGTAATAGCAGCAGTAATAGTACTGGCAGTGAAATAGAACTGGTAGCACTAGTAATTATATGTCTTTGCTACTTATATGAATAATTGTCGAAAACGGGGAACGGGGAAATGCGCCTAAGACTCGAGCGTAGCTGGGAAGCTTTCTATACTTTTTATATATGCCTTTGGAAAGTGGTATAAAGGTATCAATAGAACCATTTCGGATTAAAAAGTGTCTATCAATATATCGCGAGATAGTTCGTACTGACGAATATAAAACCTATGAGAAGCCTACGTAATATCTAGATCTAAAAAATCGCTATTTAAACATAAGTTAGAATGAAAGAACCGTCTCAGCATGAAATACCTGGCCACAAACGATGAAAATGTAGAGAACTTTATGAAATGATCATGATTATGAAAGCACTGGCAAATCTTAATAATGCGATTCAATCATGTATATCGCAGATCTATACTACCCTAAACAAGAGGAGACTGAATTTCGAGGCGAGATGGAAATGTAAATTGAATGGGTTATGGAATATCGATAGACACTTGAAGGATCTTGTAAGGAATTGTGAGGAGTTGATGAAAGTACAGGCACGGGGGGTACAGATATAAGGTGAAGTGGTAACAGGTGTCCTTGGCAAGCACACAGGCAGGGCTCATAGGGGGGACTGACCTGGGTGACAATGGGGCTGTACTCGCTGGCCGTCGTACTGGCCGTCGATTTAATAGTTCCTGCTTCGTCAGCCGCAGCTGTAGCTGCGTCCGATGGTCTACAACTGCGTCTTCTTGTAGTATCGTCTTTATCGCGTCCAAAATCAAACTTCCTAGCTTCGTGTCTACTGCAGAACACTATTTCACTTTCAGTCTTTTCTCGCCTAGGCCTCTGTGGTACTTCTCGACCAAAGGAGAAGTCCGTGAGCACAGGTTCTCCAGCACTAATGGCATTACCCTTTTTGCCAACAATGCCAGCAACACTTATTTCACTCCCACGCCGATTACCGCTCGCGAATATACTTGACCTCGAGTTATCTGACTTCTGCAAATAAGCTGAATGCCTCGCAGAAGGAAAGAAGTCCGAATTTTCGCGGCGGAAGGCTCGTGCAAATGCACTTGATGCGTTCCCAAGCTTTGAATCACTTTCTTGGCGCCTATGCAGCGGTTTTAATTGTTGCTGCTTTTGGTGCAGTTGTTGTTGCTGTTGTTGTTGATGCTGCTGCTGTTGTTCCTGCTTTCTGCGCGCTAACTGGTCTTGTTTCTTCAAAGTACGTTCACTCGAGGATGATGAACGATTATCACTACTCGACTTGCTCGCACTAGTCGGCTCTTTATGGTGGTCCTGTTTCATTTTATCCAATTTTTCGTTAAAACCCTGAAAGAAGCGGGTGAAATCCCACTCTTTCAAGAGAAGCTGTTCATCTACTTCTGAGCGCCGGTTGGCACTCGCCGCAGCACGATCATCTGATGTCTGATTAAGTTTCTAGGGTGCGCACAGACGACGAGGATAATGGTACGATGACAGAGAAAAAAAACAGAAAAAGAAATGCGTGCGGTAATACATAAATGACATGATTCTTGTGACGTTGAAATAGGGTGACAAAGTAGATACAACTACTTCTGCAGAGGTGGCGTATTTATCAAATATCTGAATCTAACATCAAATATAAAAAAATAATATTTAGGCATAACACAATGCGTCGTATTTAAAAATCGAACTGCTTGTTCTTAACCGCTCAAGTTCTAACAAGCTGGTACATTTAGCTGTTACAACTATATGAATAGTTATCGACACTATAGGCGTATCCCCATTGCAGTTAAGATTCACCACCAGAGCAACGTGATCGATAGTGACTAATGAAGTATGCGCTTCCAGAAATATGTGCGAAGAATCTCAGGGATATATCGTACAATCATGGCAAACATACTAATATGCGGCAATGCACCATAGTGCCTATTTCCAGTGTACAAGTGGATGGTTATGAATATGTGGGAAGCAGAACCAGGGTGTGAGTGAATTTCGTTGGGTAAGTTCTGAGATTCAATACAAATCCATATAAACAATAACAAACATGCAACCCAATCGACTATATTTCCATTCTTCCCTTTATTGAAATGGTATAGAAATATCAGTGTTAAATACTTCTATTAATGTGTGAAAACAAGCTGAGTGAGTCAATGAGCTCCAGTCACATAATAATGGATTGCCGAAGGTTTCAGCTAGTGAAGGAAAGAAAGAGAATGTCGATTGCTTTGCGCAATCTACTGATTCAACAATGTAAGAATGAAAGTTACACAGGATAGATGTACGAAAACATCTATTTATGTTATTCAAGATACATTTCGGTAAACCTTATATGTCGCATAAACGGAAATAACTCTACTCCAATAAACGTTAGCTTGCACTACAAAAGCAATGATGGTACTTACTCGTTTCATGACTAGCGTTCGATCTCCTGACTCTTCTTCATCAGGGGTCGGGGGAAGAGGACGATTAGGTGCTCCAACTGAAAGTTATACATCATTTATGAAATAAACATTTATCTTGGTCATATCTACCACGACAAATTGGCATGCAATCTTCTTTCAAAAGATCATTAATATTTTATATATCAATGATGCAAAGTTTGGAGGAAAAATCATTTTAACGATACCTTTTTAATATTATCGCAAATCACCTTAATGTAAATTTACTGAGACTTCGTAGGCATAATTCGGCCGGTGTATTGCAATACACGCTGTACGAGTGCGTACCTATATGTAGAAACAAAGTAATTGACGTCTTGTTTCCTACCTTTTGGCTTACCTTCGATGATCGAGTTCTGGATATTGTGTGCCGAAGAGGACGAGGAATCTGGAGATGGTCTGAAAGGAGAAAATTCGGGACTGCAGCAGCAGTTCGTAAAAAACATTACGAACATCGTGATGACGGATGGAAGGGCGATGAGACCAGACCGGCGATGCGAAGCGAAATGTTGAAGCGCAGCATGTAAATGATGAAAGATGAAACGAAATGAGATTAGTACGGCTAATATGATCGTATAATTAATATTATTACAACTACTGTAACAATCATGACAGTCTCTTTCAGTGGTACGGAAAGCATTACAAACAGGAATGAGCATTATTGAATAAATTTTAGATCCAAAATTTATTCAATAATGCTCATCCCTGATCACAAATAGGTCCTTCCATCTTGCTATCTAATTTGTTAAATGACACATTAACTTTCTACATCTATTACTTGTTATAAATTATTCATTTTCTCAAGCCGTAATTACATTATGATTACCGTAGTTTAGTACAATATTCGTAATATCTGATGTTTGAAAGTATTGATTTGTACTCACAATGGTTTTGGTGGATCACTGGCCAATAAAGTGCCGTCATTCCTTCCGTTACTTCCTCCAGCATCCTCGAGGTCATCATCGCTATCACTCTCCACAGGCAAGGCCTGCAATAAAAAGACATCTTGTCTTCAATTCAATGAACAATAGTGCTTATGAGTGTGACAGTTTACCCCCGGTGTGTTTATGTGCTACCTTACTTGCATGCAAGACTAATTGAACATACGAAAGAGTAGTAGCGTGGGCAAGTGGATTAACATTAACTAATGAACTGTATACACAGGACGGTAAGAGAGAAACGGAGGGTTTGCTGTAACACAGCCATATCCACGCCCGGTGGTGACGCTTACTTGATCAAGAATACTGGAAGATTGCGGCATCGGTTTGCTGTTCTGATCGTTACCACTTCCAGATTGGACCGAATTCGATGCCGGGGTTGCAGCAGGGCCTTTATGCTGCCTGTTCGGCCTTGGCGGGGCCTCGGGGCCCTGTGACCACAGTTCGTTGAGTTGAGCGACCACCATGTCCAAGTCCTACCACCCACACGCACACACACACAACCCCGTTAGTCACTGTTCCGAGTCACCTTTTAGAATTTGCAACAAGCCACCATTGGACAGTCATACAAGGCAAAAAGCCAGGAACAGTGGCAGTAAGACGAGAAGTAGAAAGAGGGCTGCCGACACTCCAATTGAAAAACTTAAAGTGGATTACCAAGCGTAGCATAGTACATGAAAAAAGCCAGGTAGTTAATTAAGCTTTTATTAGCGCAATATATGTCACTGGTTAGCTTACAATCGTTGTATCTTTTGAAGTAATGAAATATAATCCTTTTCTTCTTTATTAAAATATGCATTTGATACATAAATATTTGGTTCTGCGATTTACCATACGAAAGATACAAGATAATCAACTTGGAAGGATTATAATTGAAGAAATAATTCATAAAAATGAAGTAAGAAACTGACACTATGCTTCATGTATGCCAGGCCTGGTTTATATTACATTAAAAAATTGAAATTTTTTCTCGAAACACTAACGAACGTGTTGTGTATGTGGACTTGAACATTGTTCGTTTTTACCAGTGAAGGAAATTCACTCAGATCATTGGAGTGAAGCGAAAATTAGTTATATGCTATACTCAAGCAGTAGAATGTTAAAGAGACGTAGATGAGCACTTTATGTATAAAGCATTTAAAAGTAAGTCAGCATCGTGAACCTCTGGATGTAACAAGTTATCATGCAGTTAATTCGTGACTTAGCCACCATCATGTTATTCACGTTAATGTTCTTTTAGAGTATCTTTGAATATGATTTCACACGAAAAATGTTACTAATGGTACATATAATGATAAGGATAAGTGTGTGTGTTGTCTTACCTCTGGTCTCCTCGGTGGCAGCTACGGTACGTGTGAATATGAAAAAAAAACAAAACCAAATACATTCGAAATTCGAGTGCAAGGCGTCGTTATGTGCATGTAAGGTGTATCGGTGTCTAAAAACGTGCACGCCAATTGAGGAAGTAGCAAAATAGAACGAAATGTCGCGTGCAACGGATATAGTAGATACAAAATTCAATGTATGTGTGGAGAGAGAGGTACAGAAAAACTAGGCGATGTACAGATAATACAATAGGCTCTTTAGGGTGGCGCAATTGCAAACAAGGGTAAAGACACAATATGCCTTTCTACACTTATAACATCCCAATACACGAGTTTCAATTCTTGAATATAGTTCATGAATATCCTAATTCGAACAATGAAGGGTTTGTCATACAAGGACGAGATATGGCGCCTGTCTTATCAAGGTAATTCCCCTGAATAAACGACTGGCTTACCATTGGTTTAAATACGTGGCTATTTCTCTGCGGTACGGCTTGTCCACTAGAACCACCGCTCCCACCACTACTCGCAGAAGGTGCTTGATGGTTCGATGGAGGAGTGGAAACCTTGTGCGGCTGTCGAGGATCATCTCTCGGTGTTGGTGGCAGTGGTCGTGATGGAGGCTGCGGATCTGGTACTACTGTAAATTCCATAACTTATTCTATTTCACTGTAACCCTTCTAATTTAAAGATGTATCCTTAACTAAAATAAATAAGTAATATAACGCACCAATCAATCTATGAGGGATGGCTGGTCTGGCAGGTGGTCCAGGTTCTGGGACCTCTCTTTGAGATCTACCACCTTGCTTTTCTTTAGCAGCTGGCGCCTGTGGCGGAATATCTTGCGTTAGTGTCCTACCTTCTTGAATTTGTTGGAAATTTCTGCGAAGTGTATCACCACCCGGAGCTTGCACAATAGAGGAAGGTTCACCAGCCAAAGCTGGTTCGTCTTCCTCATTTTCACTGCCACTATACCGATAATCGTCCCTTTCTATAATAAATGTAGAGCCATTTTTATATATTGATAAACAAGATCGATTCTTCAAAACGAAACTCGCCATACCTTTCTCTTGCTTTCGTTTCTTGCAACGATCTATGTGATCCTTAAGCTGTATCCTGACTTGTCTTTCTGTTGGCTGGTCCCGAATGAAAGGATGCTTTAGAAGTTGTTCTGTGTATGGTCTTAGATGATAATCTTTTACAAGAACTGTTTCAATAAATCCTTGAAACTTCTTCGCCCACTTCTTCGACTTGAGCCTTGGTGGTGGATTACGTGGTATCAGAAACAGCGCCTTTCGAACAGAAATAATGAATTATAAAAGAAATCACACACAATTAAAACAATAATTGTAATACTTACTCTCATCGGATGAAGATCGCAAAGTGGTGGTTGCGACTCAGCCATTTCAAGAGCCGTTATTCCCAATGACCAGAGGTCACTTCGATTATCGTAGGTAGCATCTGGATTCTCATCACAAGCGATTACTTCTGGAGCCATCCAGTATGGGGTACCAATGAAGGTATTCCTTCTACCTATTGTCCTGTCCAACTGTGCACTAACACCAAAATCAACTAAAAGGAAGAAATACAAAGATACTTAATCCTTCAGTCCTCTTAAAGGTGTGGAAGGAAAGTATTATATATGAATAGCAAAAACCTACCAAGTTTAACTTCAGCATTGTCAGTTAACAGGACATTCTGACCCTTGATATCTCTGTGGATGACTTTATTACTGTGGAGGTAACTAAGTCCTCTTAATATCTCACGCGAGATATAAGCTATCCATTCTTCTTTCAAACTCTGGCCCTTGGTTGACTTGACGAGATCTGTGACGGAGCCAGCTCCGCAATATTCCATAACCAACCATAATTGATCGTCTTTACCGGGTGATGACTTCTTCACGAAGGCACCATAATATGTCGCTATATTTCTATGATTTGAATACTGTAGAGAAAATCCAATTTCAATATTGCTCGTTCGACTCTTCATAAATTAAATAAGAAAGTAAATTATTTTTACCTTTTTCAATACATTAATTTCTAGTTTGATTTCTTCCTCCTCATCCTGCAAACAAATAATTATGTAAAACTTTGTCAAGCACCTTTCTGAATTACCTTAAGTTTAATGTTTGATGGAATAGACAGCGTAAAGAAATGTATATGTGAAAATTGTGCTCGGATCAGGAAGGATGTAAGGCATAGCGTGCCATCGCGTTAAGTAGGTAAGTAGAATCAAGGGTTACTCGCGCGTTACATGAGAGAAGAGAAGGGACAGTTGGTTGCAAAGAGACAGAAAAGGAAACAAGCACCCGTAATCACGTCGTTGGATTCCAGTATATCTTCCAGCGATCCACACGCCTTACATGTGGAGAGCAATAGAAACGCAGTAATGGTGTCAAACGTGTGAACAGTATATTACGAAGCACAACAGACATTCCGAATTTGTTATATGTATTAAAATAAACCATCACATATTTTATCTTCAGAAATATTTAAAAGCAATAGCAGAATATACAAATAGTTTTGATTCATACAAATAAATAGTTCAATAAATATTGAATGCTGACTCATTGATAAACTACTGCGGGGAACATGAATTATAGCTAGCAGTTAACATTTGCAGACCTTCAAGCCGATGACACATGGGAAGTTCTAGTAATCGGTGGACATTAAACGGTATCATACTTGGTCGCGTGTTCGTAGAATTGCTCTTTGTCTTTCTTGAATGGTAACAATATGCAATAGAATGCTTTCGGGTGGGGTTTCACCACCAAGTCTTTAACCGATAAAAAAATTATCAATCCGCGGCACCGCGCATAAATCGCGACTCTCTTAGCAGTGTTGAAAACTACTATACGTAAGTTCGTAATACAAAATCGTACGGAAACGTTGATCGCGACAAACAAAAATAAATCTCATGATATAGCTCCAGCAACAAGTTCTCAGTTCAGTGAATGCAGCTGCATCGGCGCTTTGGCGTCTAACAAACGCTCGATATTCCTACTTTATATCGGCCCTGGCAAATAACAGGACCTAAAAGCCGGTATTACGGCTAGTTACAAAGTGAAAACACGGGATATAAATACCCTTCAACATGTATGCGAAATACCTGTTTGATACGAGAAAGTGCAACGAAATCATATTACAGTAAGCCAGCGAAAATCTGATATTCGGTTTGACTCCATTCATTATTTAGTAACCCCGAATAGTTTAGGATATAAAATATCCAACATAACAGATATCGTTAATCAATGTAACAACCAAAAGAAAAGTCCTATAATCCTATAGTATTAAACTTTTATGATACATGCTATTAATTATTAGTAGACACTAAATGTACGCTTCGGAAAATATACTCTGACACAAAACTTGAAATATGTAATGAGGTAGGAAGTGAGCGGAGTAATTACAATTATGGTAGAGTTTCAAGGCGCAACTAAATACTGACCTCGGTAACGTCCATGACCTTGATGGCTGCCAGCTGACCAGTCTTGGTATGCCGGCCCTGTAAAAAGAATTACATTTGATACAATCGCTTCTAATTAAACAAATGAATAGTCTTGAGATAACTAAACGAGAATGCCGTAGGTTTCCCACGAAGCATGATCTTATCGCTTAACAAGGAGCGTCACATTAAAATGCAGATTCCATTTCCGAATAATGGTCATCAAACTTTTGGGGTCTAAATTCAGGATAATTCACCCCTATGTAAAAATTTATCTGCATGACTGCCTAGAATTCTATCTAGTACCAGAAACGTATGATTCAAACAGTAACGTTGGATGAGTATCCTTCTCCCGGATATAAACACTTATTCTGACTAGCAGTGAAGCAGTATCAGGGCAGATTCAATGAATCGCAAAGGATTTCCGATACCGCTCAAGGCAATAAGCGATGTAATTATGTAAGCCAAGCTTGGTATCAAAAGGTGCAAACCCAGCGGGATTAACTAAATCAACGGGGCGGCAGCTTACGGAGGCGCGTAAAGCTGTAAAACCAGTGTAAAACGCAAGCCCGCACTCACCCCGCCCCTTAACCATTCTTTCTTTCCTTCTTGCGTGCTTTACAGGAGGGCGACGGGAAGAAAAAGCGTCGCCGCATGCTTTTTACATTCAGCCTTTTTCCTGGACAAAAGCCGGGAACATACGGGCAGACACGACGAGACCGTCGACCATCTATCCTTTCAAAGACAATCGGCTGCAGTCCACACCTCTCTTGCAAAAAGCAAGGGACTCAAAGGTTTCTACCGCATCTACCTACGCTGGTACTCATAAGCAGCAGCACCAGCACCAGCAGCACCAGCAGCGCCGGGCTTCGTCGCGCCTGGTGCCGTTACTTTCGTCCCCGCGCAGATTCACGATACTCTCTCTCTTATCCATCGCGACAAGGACACCTGACTCTGCATTGAGATAGGAGCCGGCAGCCTGCTGCTCTTACGTGTCCGACAAACCAATTCCGTTATTTTAATACAACACCCCGACTGCCAGCCGAGTAAACCTTCGTATAATTGGCGGATGTAATCGAACGCTGGCAGCCTACAAATCAGCCATCACGATAGCAAGAATATATTTTCTGCTATCGTTTGAACGCTCCCTCGAGTAATACTTCGCGAAACCACCATAGCATTCACGGAGATTTTCGTTGAATAGCGTGTAAGAGCATCACGCGTACTATTACTGCAACGTGAGAGCCGCTTATGAGGATACACATAATGAAACTCTCGGATCGCCACAATTAGACGCGTTTCTTTCTGTGGTTGGAGCCGGGCTCACTTAAATTTCACCTGCGGCGCTGAGAACCTGACGTGTGCTTATACACGTCTCTTGAATTTAAAGGGTATACCTAATTGGAAGTGCAGTTAGGAATAAAATACGGAATTCTAAAGAGCACAGTGTGCGAGTGCACGAAAAAGAGGGGGGTCTTTAAAATGATGTAACAAGATGGTTGTACATTTCAACTTATTGTAACACGTGTCATGCCAAGGAGATTTAACCTCGATGCAGTCAGTCAGCGGTATTTCTTGGAACGAGGTGAAATAAAGGTAACGCGCTACAAAGGAAACTAGACTCTTTTTCTGTGTACTGCTGGACGGCACAAAACCGATAAATGGGTTTATCGTTCACGAGCATTACTACTTGTAATGAGTGCTCCTTGTTGTACTGATATATACGAAAGCGGAATCAGTCACGCGGCCGTGAGTTTACACAACATTATTAAGTATAGAGAATTCTTCCAAGAGCACCTTTTCCTTTGAAGAATTCAATAAGCATTGATAGGCGCAAATGCTTGAGACACAAACCTACTGAATCTTTCTTCAGCCTAGCAATGAAGAGAAAGAGCATATGAATAGCATTCATGTAATAAAAATAAGGCAAGGTAATGCGTATGTTCATTGTCTATCGGCGGGAAAGAAAGAAAGAAAAAAAAGGAAGAGGAAGCAGATGTAGTCAGTGCTGAATACGTTATCGTTCGGTGCTCATTGCTATCACATAAGCGGGACACGAATTCAAACTGACGCCGTAAGAAAGGTGAAGCCCACTTTACAGCAAGTCGACGATAAGTCGTATTTTTAGTGAGAATAAACAAAATCTCAGAGAGAAACAGGAACGGCCTCCTAAGCAAGTCTACGCCACTTGAGTCCCTTTAACAACCGTGGCAAACTACCCACGTGGCAGTTTTAAAGACTAAATCTTGAATACCAAGCCAACGTAATACGAGCACGTAGTGAAACTAACTAGAAAACCAGTATGATTTTCATAACGATCGTTGCATACCGATGCGCAACACCATTTTCCATTGATTTCTTCGCCAAGAACTCTCGTCGTCCACTGATAGAGGGCTTTGACTAAGTCTGCGACTAACAAGCTTCCACGGCTTTGTTACGTGCCGGAGAAACCTTGTGCGCATGTTAATTATATTTTGTAAGTGACACGCCACAAACGAAAGCTACAAATTAACACCGGTTAGTGTTCCGGTGTTGGTTGGGAGTCGCTTGAAAAGTCTGTCAGATTTACAAGTTTCCTCACTGAGTAATATATAAACGAGTAGTTCTGTCATAGCTCCGAGAAGTTTAGTAATTGCCAGAGGTTTAAGTAGCTCATTGCGATAATCCTTGGATTAGTATAATTCGAAGCTGTCGGGTTTGATCGTGTGTATACACGCGCACGCGTATTCGTTTCGTCGGGCGCCGTCATCGGCATCAGGTCATCGCCCTCTTCCTCGCTACCCCCCTCGCCATATGTATATCTCAACACGGCATGAGAGAAAAATGTGTAAAGGGTCATACGACAAATAATAGAAGAAATACAGGGCGCTATGGTTCGGAAGAGTGGACCTCGCTCAATTAGGTAATGCATGACAGAAAACACATAACATAATCGCTGAAGCGAGAAGGTTTTTAACATTAACTCGAAGTAACAACTGTTCCTGGTGCCCCAGTAAAACCTTGATCCGTCAAAATTGCTCTTAAATGGCTAGATGAACAAGCCACAGTGCGGATGAATGGATAGCACAGTCTAGACCTACTTTACGGAATGCGGCTCGAGACGAATTTTCTACTATTGAAATCGCTTGTCATCTTCCGGCGAGAATAATGAGTACGCCGACAGGCGGTGGATGTAGGATTTTCGTGCAGCCCACTAAGAATGAGACACGAGTAGTGAGCTCATTAAATGCAGCGGCATCGCCAGGATGCAGACAGCGTATGAGTTAATTGTGCCAGAACAACTTTCATTTTAATCTCGCATAGGAGAGGGAACACGTGCGGTGTCGCATGTAATGTAGCTCGTGACACGTCTTTCAATCTAAAGCTCTGAACCGAAAAACCCTTCTCTAGCAATTTAACACTACTATTCAACAAATACTGGATTCCGTGTGTTTTTTTAAGTAATCGTGATATTGAAATAGACACAATAAATGTTGACCAAGGTAATTTCCACGTTTTGCAATATCACCCGCACTTGTTTCTTTTACAAGTAGAAACTGCCTAGTCATGTTCCCACTAACTTACAAGTAATCTAACTGGGTGAGATGAGAAAACTTGCTGCTGAGAGACTTATCGAATAGACCATTACAAGTTGTACGTTTAAGTCTCTGAAATGTGAAAAATATCAAGAAACACGCTTACGATGAAGTAGAGACTGGCCAGACATGTTGCTACATAGCTACATCATGTGACCTGACCTTTCTTGATTGTCTAAAAAGAGATCTTTGGGAAAAGCAGTAGTGCCAGTGAAGAAAGATGTAATTTTAACATTCGGGTTGCTAGAAGGCTAACACAATCTGCTATTTAATGGAATACCCATGTTGTTTTTTCACAAGTACCTACTCACATCGTATACACATACTTGGATACGATTCACGTCCTTCCGGCCGAGATTCTCGACCTTTCATACGACCGTTTTTCACACACGACTGTTCATCCAAGGACGACCGCGCCAAGGAGAATTTTTTCAAGGTGAATCACCGTCTCCTTCGGTCACTACTACACAGGTGAGGATGAAACCTTCGCCTCTCTCTCATACGCCTTCTTCGGCAACGTACCTTACTACGTACAATATGAACAATAGCAAAAGCTATTACGCACAACTTGATGGAATCAATCAAGAATTACCTTTCCGCCGCTAATGCTAATGTCAAGAGACGATCCTGACACGCGTTTTCCATGGAAATGATACCAATTATCGGAAACTGTTGCCTGTGGAAAAGCTGTGCCACGTGTGCGGAACTTCTTAAAGATCGGCGCTGAGCATTGAAATACTAGTGCGCAGATGAATAGAAATCTCGCATGCAACGTAAACAGCCGAATGCACGTTACTCAGAAATGGGAAAGCTTCCCACGCACGAGGGGAATATTGAATCCAAAGAACGAAAGCTCGTGCATCACGCCAGCATAAGTGTGATAGCACCGTTGAGCAGGATACATTTTAAAGAACCATGTCTTAATACTGATTTCATTTTAACTTTAAAACACCAACTTTTAAACATCCATATGTGGTGAATTGTACAAAAATTGCACTTTAATTCTTGAATTGTTCGTCTAAGAGGTAAGGTTGAAAGAACATAAATAGACGGAAATGGGAGAGTGCAACGAACAGAATGTACGAAGGGAAAAGAAGATAGATGAGGAGAACAATCGCGTGGGAGACATCGCCACATGCCAATTCCCCTTCCAAGTATTGCCTGATAATGTACAGTCTCTTCAAGCTCAGAATTCTTGAAACATTCTATCCCTCAATTAATCTAGATCATCGTAATTGCGTGATGTATTGAAACGATGATAAATATTTCAAAAAGTACAGTACTAATTGTGATAATGCATCAATATACGTGTCACGGGAATCATGAAATCAGTCTCGGATTATCTTTCCTAACAAGCAGTGATTCATATGTATACATTGTATACTGTGCCAAGTTGATAGTGCTTGTAAAAATGTAATTCTGTACCCAGTTTCTCTTTAATCTTTTCGAATCGCCGGCGTCTTAAAGGGGATCGGTAACTTCCTTCTTTATTAATTATTTTTCATTTACAATGATAGTTGGACAAAACTTACCTTGTAGACTTGCCCATAGGTTCCATTGCCAACGACTTCGATAAGTTCGAAGATGCCGGCAGGCTCCTGAAATATTAACATGTTCTACATTATTATTATTCTTTAATGAGGTTTTAATGTTACTTCGAATATTACAAAACTGAATGCCGAAGTGATATTTGAATCAGATTTACACTGTACGGTATGGAATGACTCGAAATAATAATTTATAAAGTTTAGTTCATCAACGCATCAATTTGAGTGACTAAAGATGAACTACTATCGTCATCATTCCAGGTAATTCAACTCATCATTCGTCTACACACAGACTCATTGGGATTTCGCGATTTTATATCTGAGCGAAAGTGGGAAATCCATTGGAAGATAACCTCATAATTCTAATCGCTCGTTTCAAACAGGTGTGATACAAAAATAGATGAAATTAAAAGGATATTTTTAGTAATACTTGTAATGTTACCCGAATGAATCTGTCATTCTTCCTAATTAAGGAACAGAGTAGGCAACAATAGTTTTATTCCAACATTAATTATCAGATTCTTCTCTTTAATTTTTGTCGATGTCAATTTATTATGCAAATAATTGCATTGAGGATAGCCCGAGTGCAATTGAACTCGAAAGTCATCTTTATTAAACGAAAAACCTTGAAAGCGTCGGCCTAGTAAGTAATATGATGCATCACTTTTCGAATTACTTATCAAGAATTGAATCATGAACCAAATCTTCGCTAGAATCAATTAAACGGTAACCTAATACTTCGACATTATTATCAAAGAGTTATAGCCGTCGTCTGCAACAGTTTCCACGTATTGAGCATATCTGATATATCCCAAGACGCCTATACTGAATACGTCAATGAAAGAATGCAATCGGTCGTGCGAATGCTTCCTGACTGAGTAGGGTTGCAGTGCGGCAGGTTTGCATTGCACTCTAAGGCTTTTCAGACTTTACGGCTGATACGGCAATAATGAGAGAAGAATTCAAGGAGAACTTCTCCCTCCCTTTAGAGTAGCTCTCACGGGGAGGCATACAGCGGAGCCGATGCCTGAACCTGCGAGGTTAATCACCAGGGCATTGGTTCGTTGGAAGCGCCCGGACTTGGAATTATTTGCGGGCGAGGATCATCAGGTACGCGGTTGGAATTCACGAGTCGACTGAATGACCAGCCACGTTCTTACATACCTTCAGGGCGTTCAGATCAATGTCGTCGAGCGAACAGTTGACGCTCGGTGCCAAATTATGCGCCATCTTGATACGCCACTTGCGCTCCCTCAGGTTGTGTGTGTGTCCTGCTCACTCCTTCGTCCGCACAGACTATTCGAATCCGCTGAATTCTACCCTCTTCACTCACGCCTTTTTCTCTCTCTCTCTCTCTATCCCTCTCTTTCTCTCTGGCTCTCTCTTACTCTCTCTCCCCCACCCTATCTTTCTCGCTCTCTCTCTCTCTTTCTCTCGCTCTCACTCACTCTCGCGGTCGTTGTCACCGACGTCGATGTTCTTCTCCTCCTCTTACCCTCGATGCGAACCGGACAAAAATATAAGGGTAAAGAAAGAAGAGAGTGTCTTCCCACAGTTGCACCAACACGAGACACGACGATGAGCACAAATGGCAAACTGAATCCGGGGGATCCTCCAGTGATCCTGTTCCATGGATACCTCAAGGCGAGGCTCGGACGAGGATGATAATCCAGAGGGAGGAGACACACGCGGAGCGGTGGCACATGGCGTACGAGAATTCACTGTAGAACGCTCGCCAATCGTCGGGAAGCCGAAGACTCAGCCGCAGTCAGACCGAGCGAGGATAGAGGCCCATCGCGTTTCCGCACGATCTAGCAGAGCACGAACGGCAATTGCGCCTTGTCGCAAACTAGATGCTGGCCCGGTCGCAGCGCCAAGCGCTGGATCACTGTATCGTCATAACGGATGCTGGAGAACCGAACCGAGCCCACACACCACGGCAGCGGTCGTTCCACGTCCTGTCTTCACCGCTTGCTGCCTGCACGCCTCTCTCTTCCCTCTTTCTTTCACTTTCCTTCGGCTTCTGCCTCTCTCTCTCTGCCCCAGCGGTGCGCGCACGCACCAGCCGCGTCTCCCTTCAACTAGCAACGCCGACGCTCCTACTCTCCTCCTTCATCCCACACCACCCGATTGCACACCGCTACTTTCTGACGTCATCGGCTGGGCTTAACCATCATGGCGTCGGCCCTCCTTGTCTCCTCCGTCCTTCTTATGTACCCTCCACTAGCAGTATACGCCAAGTGCATGCCATCAACGACGCCGCCACCGCCGCCGCCGCCCTACGGACTCCCAAATGTCTCTTACCCATGTCTTACGCCCCCTCCCCCTCATCCTTCAAGTGATAAGTACACGTGTCGCTGCCCTCTCGCCGGCTGGAAAGGACTTTACAATCTCGTCGATCATAAGTTGTTGAAAGCTAAAACGGTCGGCTTCATATTCTCATATCTGTATAAAAGTATTTTTGCAAGCCAACATGCGCAATACCAGCGGCATTTAAATTTCGAGTGGAAGCACACGTGCACTCGCTGGAGATTCTCTCAGGAAGATATTGAAAATCAGATGCCCATAGTTTTATAAATAAATATATTTTACAGAAAACAATGCGTTTTTTTCTCTTTTTACATGTGCTATGGTACAATGATTTTACATGACTTCACTGTTCTCTTACATTAGTGATACCGTTTAATACAGGAAGCTGAAAAAGTAGCTTCGTATAATAGTGATAATTATACCACCGCAATAACCATGTGTACTATCGCAATCATACCTAAACATAAACATTTTCCTCTACTCCTATAATATACTATTTAGCGCCTTCCAAAACTACCACTAACTATACATATATTCCTATGATATACAGTACATTGGAGGAGTGCCAGTAATAAAGAATTTCTTACTCACTTTCAGTAGTTTCTGACAGCGATACTATAAAAATTAAATCGTAATGCTTTTGTAAAAATTAATATTAACTAGCTTATATAATACAAAACTTTCTCCTGTGTAGATAATTTAACATAAGGCAGCCAGTTTTCGAACTGTATTTAAATCTCTCAAAAGCATTTGCACTGTCTGTTTAGTTCTTGGTTGAACGTCCGGGTTTGGTATAAGTTCCTCTGGATCCATAGCCTCTAGAGCTAAAAAAGTAGAACGAGTTTTGTTGAAGAAAATGATGCATTCTTTTGAATAATAATAATGTATAAGATTACGAATACATACCGCAAACTTGCGCTTCTATAGTAGTTAGCCGCGCGTCAATATGATTTTGAAAATGTTCGATATGTTCCAAGAGTCGCATTCTACACTCTCCTGGGTCAATAGGTGCTTCGGGCTCAGGTATAAATGGTTGCAAGGGCGTCGACATTTCGTGGACGTTTGGTTCTTGTTTTATACCTTCCACATTCATTGGATATGCAGGCATATTGTTTTCAGATGTGTCGTTTTGATCTGAAGATGTTCTTTTATTATAACTAAATTCTTTGTGACTGTCGAGTCGAATTAAAAGGCTGCTATGTCTTACCTAAATTTTCTGTTTTTACATCTGCCGCTAAATTCCCATGCGAAACATCTGCTTCACCATCTCTTGTGAGTGCATCAAGAAGTATACGATTTTCGTGTATTTTTGTTATGTCTTCCTTCTTGTGTAAATTAGTCTTTGATTCGTCAGATGTGGTGCTATCTTCTTCCAGAATTTTCATCAATTCTGAATCCGAAGCAATAGACTTCTCATCGGGATCATCTTTTAAAGATATCTTTACATCACTGATTATATCACCTCGGCGTGAACTCTCAGAATTACTATCTGCCGAATCTATCATATTTTTTGTGATCTCCATTATTGGGATAGGGGTGATGTCAGGCTTTGATATTTCTATTTTTTCCCAATTCTTTGCCCACAAGTACAACTTTGGATGATCCTTTTTTCTGTAAACAACATTCTTATTTATAATGGAAATGTACATCAATCAATATGATGAACAAATCAAATTTCCACTTACTGCGCCACATTGATTTTTACACGTAAGCTATGTAGAACCTGCTGTATTTGCAAGAGAGCAGCTACTAAATCGTAAGATCGTTTTAGCATAGCTGTTCTTTGATTAATCGCATATTGATTTCTTGCCCTGCTCGGAAGACTAAAATATACACCAAAGATTAATATTTATTAAGGAACTTCGTCATAACAGGCGAATAAATAGTTGTTAACTTACGTTGGTAATTTGCCTTCTTTGATCCAATCTTGATCATGATAATATTTTTTCGACGGTCGCTGTCGATATGGGTGTTGGCATATATAGCACACATATTTTTCGGGAACGTCCTTCTCTCGTTCAATGGCATTACAGTGGCCGTGTTGCCAACACAAACACAAATCACATTGTATCATCAGACCGTCTTCCTCCATAAATCCGCAAGTACAATTGATAATTTCTTCCCTTCGAAGTTGTTCAACTTTAACCATTTCACCGTTTATCATCATCATAACACCCTCACTTTCTAAACATCAAAGAACATATTCAGTTTTAAAAATTGAATTCTGAAGATTCTTTTAGAGGAAAGAAAAAAATGTAGTACACATTTCCGTAAATTTAAATTTGCTTCACTTAAATTTTTCCCATGATAAAAGAATGTTGCAGAGGATATACTCATGGATCGTAATTTCAAACTGATTATTAAGGAATTAACAAAACAGAATACGGAATTGCTTCATGTGTATGGAAAGACATAAAAGAAAACATAAAAAATAAACAATATACCTTCCCCATCGTTATTATTATCCCTTTTCCCAGTATCCCCTTTCAAAAGGTCGGTTTTCTCAATGCGAGAATCAATTAGTTGACCTAAAGAACAAAATTAATATAACAGCACACAAAAAGTCTCTAATAAATGTGGAATAATAAAAAAACGATAATGAATGATATTATCAACTTAATAATCACAGCTTTATTATAAAACTATTTCGGCTCGATAAATTTTGCCATATACTGCAAATTAACTTACTGTTTTGGCTATTTTCATCGCTTTTGGAATCTGATTTTCTACGACTATATCTGTACATAAGGGCGGCTGGTCCTTCTGCATCTACTGCACTTTCATCCATATCACCATAATCATCCATAAGCTCTGGTATACCTATTATAAAATACGATTAAGATATGAGTTACAAATTATCAGTCAGAAATAAGTAAATAAGTATTCTACACAAAAATTACCATGTCGTTTTTTCCCTCTGTTGGGAATATCTGAACTGTAGTCTGACAAATGTCGTTTTCTTTGTACTTTAGCTTTATCAACATGCCCACTTTCATCTAACGACTTAGATCGGTCGACTTTTTGCGTTTCTGGATTTGCTGGCCTTACAGGCAGTAGCGTTTTAATGCCACTTTGAGTTTTTACTTCCCTAACTTTTAAGTCGAATAATGTACCTGGCGACATCGCACATGAATTCTCCCGTCTTCTATCAAAGTCTTCATCCATGTCAATACTATGAGTAGAAAGTGGTGACATAACTTCAACTTTCGTTTCAACCCTTTGTACATCATTGGTCTTTTCCATGTGATCCATTTCATCTTCAGTTTCAATTGCTGCAGGCAGTGGAGTGGATGGCGAAATTGGTTGGATAGGATTTGTAAGTGCCTGCTGTATCGCGGATATAGGCTTTTCTACCGGTTTCTTCTTGCTGAATTTATTCAATTTGTCAAGAAAATTATTTGCTTTTTTCGGCATTATATCATCTATAGGTTCCCCAATAGTTCTCGCGTACGCTAAGTCTGCGACATTTGGGGTAGATCCTAAAAACTTTGTGTACTCTTTGTGGTAATGCTTAATATGCATTTGCAGCAGATTTTCTTTTCGAAAAGTTTTATTACAGCCTTCTTTGGGACATTTGTATGCGCTATCCTCCATTTCCACACGAAGTCCACCAATGAAGACAGCTACCACAAAAACATATATCCAATTAAACCTTAATCAATAATATATTGGTGTTGTCACTTGAGACACTTACAATAAATCATTCCTGATATAAGTTTGAAGCATAGAATAAGAGTCATATTTAATATCAAGTATTTTAGACTAAAATGTAACTTTATATACATGAAATCTTGCATACCTCCATTTGTAACAGGTGTTGTAGGTGCAGGAGTAGCTGGTGAAGGTATTGTGTTGACAGGTATCAATAATGAATTTTCGGGTCCACCTGCTGCTTTGGCTTTTGGTAATAATGTTTTAATTTTCTTTGGCGCGTCAGAATTAGCATCTTGCTTCACTTTAACCACATTATTTTTCTTTTTGCGATGAATGCAAAAATCAAATCGCTCAGGATCAAAATCAAACTGTCCCTGATTTTCCATGAAGGCCCTGATGTCGTTTCGTGTTCTAAATTTCTTTCCACTAGCCTTACTGAAGGAATAAAAATGTGTAAATAAGTAATTAAATATTTCAGCTGTAAATAAATAGAAATATGTTGATATACTAACTGTATGAATAAAACATCCCATTTTCCTGCCGATGTACCAGTTCTCCTTTGAGTAAAATGCTTCTGCCACCCTGGTGGCAATCTTCTATCAGCTACTATGATTGATCGACGGGTTCCTATAAGATCATAAATTCAGATGAACAATTGAAAGATGTATGCTCTGTTTTAGATACACAAATAATATGTATACATTACATTATACATACCATCATTCCCATCTACAATAAAGGATTCTGTTCCTTGAGGTTCACCATTTATCCATTCAGGACCTACATCTTCCTCTTGGTCGCTTTCAGGTTTAGGCATTTCTTTCTTGATTGGAAGAGGTACTTCTTGTTTCTTCGAGTATGTCTTCATTCTAGATGCACTTGTATCAAATCCTCTTAATAAATCTGTACCTGGGTCATAACAAGGCCCAAACATGGTACCATCCAAGTCTATTTTTGCATCAAAAAATGGATCTTCGGTTTCGTTGACAGGTGGGGGTACTTCATCCTTTTTAGCAAGTTTCTCAGCTTCGTTCTTCGCGCGTTTTCGAGGATGAAATAATTCCATCACAGTATGTTTCCTCTTTTTATCCCTCCTTTCTTGTTTACTTCCTATGTATTCTTCAGTTTGAGCTGGCTGTGTCTTTGAAGTAATAAAACTAATATTGTACTCTTTTCACTTATAAATTGAAAGTTAATGGAAAGTGAACATAGCAAGATATACATTTAATACAAATTGTAATGCTGTTTCTAATGTTTATTCGTTAATATTTACTAGCCTTTAGAAAGCTCATTGTTGCAAAGATATTCCAAAAAAAGAGACTGTCATTATAATTTTATAAATTTATTATTCATAATAGGAACAAAAATATGTATAAAAAATGTCGTCCTTTAACCAATTTCAGACCGCGATCTGTTGACTAAGATATGTCTTGAATTAAAAGCGATTTTTTGCAAACATCAGTTACAATAGTATACTATAACCTTGTAATAAGTTTATACCTTCATGGGCGTTGTTGCAATCTTTGTCATTTTCGACGATCTGATAGTTTTCGCGTAGCCATCGTCAAAAAGGACGTCGTATCTGTCTGTGAAGAAAATATGTCTTGCGTTGGAAACCCCTTAAGATTAAAAAATATCCTAACAGGGACGAAACGTCAAATGTATGATATAGAGGGGAGACGAAATATAGTCTATCTTCGTTACACTCTCAGTTAAGGTTAGCTGGCTCACCATTTCCTAACACCGCATTCACTTTGGCTGGGTATTTTCTCCCGTCCGCCCACGTAGCAAGAATTCTCTCACCAACTGAAAAATCTCTCATCTTCGTTTCCCTGAAGTAACAAAATTCGTATGTTACCACCGATCGAGATAAATTTCCGACCAAGACCTCGGCAATAAATGAAAGTATAAAAACAATCATCTTCTAAAAATAGGTTTTCTTTTTTCTAAAAATTATTTCTGTTTTATGCCATATCCCGTACATCCCGCTAAGAATAATTATAGTCGAGTGCATGCTTAGAACATCTCTATTGCGAAAAACAGTAGAGAGGTATATGAAAATAGATAATTACAATAGCATATAGTTTCTTAGGAAAATTTAATAAAATTCTATGTTTAGCTATAAGGAATAATAATTTAAATAAATCTATTATTGCAACATTCGTCATTATACTGAAAGCATCAAGTTTAGTAAAACATACACAGAATGACAGAATAGATTCAGTGTGTTTTCTAAGCTTTCATACTGGAAGAATGGAATAGTTCCTAGAGCCATATAGCCTTTTTCTAATTACATGCGAAAACACACTACTTGTTCTACAATATAATATAAAGAAGTCCACCATATTCGCATAGAACTGAAGAATAATTTTTACAACAATTCTTTCTATTCACACAGTTGCACTCATGAATAAGGTCGCATTATACACTTACATAGTTGGTAATTCCCAAGATTGTTCGCTTAAAAAAATGGAAAATTCTAATTAAATGGAAAAAAGGGTTTTTCAAGTATGTTATAGTTTAGTTATTATTCTTTAGGCAATAAGTGCCATGGAGAGCAAACTTTCTTTCGCAAAGCTTGCTATGAAAGTTATATTTTTCACACATTATGTTCCACTTACTTTGGTGGTGTTTGTAATACACGAAGTCTTGGGCTATCCATGGGAATCCACTCATCAAATCTTGAACTCCATTTGTCAAAATGTATCAAAACTTCCCTCTCATCCCAATCTGTTTCTACTACTTTTGCTATATACCTATATATGATAGTTCAGATTTCATTTTCAAATCTTTACCAGAAGCAATTCTAATAATAAGAGACAAAAGGATCTTCTACGTTTGATTATTAGATGTCTACTGAGAATAGTCTCTTTAAGAATATGTTTGATAAAAGTATATAAATCTTCATTCTTTTAAATGCTTTGTCATTTTAATTTAATTAAACATTTTCTTTGTGCTTATTATAACTGCTCACCATTTCTCATTAAAATCTTTTGCTTCCAGTTTAGATCCAGGGACAAAATTTAAACCCCCTGAATTTAATGTTCTTGCCTTTGACTCATCGGTCTTCTCATATGTTTCTTGTGACACTTTCACAGGTTTCTGTTCTTCATTGGTCGCATCTCTGGATGTACTTTTCATAGTTGATTCAGAATCAACAATACCCAGTTGCATTGCCATTGTATTTACTTTTGTTTCTCTATTGTGTTTGATATCTTTAATTACAGGTGGAGATTCTTCTTGCACAAAGAGTTCTTTCGATCTATTCTCTATTGCATCCGTTGTGTCTAACATAGTACAGGAGTCAGCGGATGATGCCGGTCTGGAGTAAGAAGTTTCACCGCCGCTATCTGATCTTGGTGTTCGCGCCTCTACTAATTGTTCATAATTTGAGATCTCAGAATTGATAAGATCCAAGTCCTCCTGTGCGTAGGAAGTTGATGATTTCACTGACAAAATGACAGGATCTGGAAAACCAATATCAGATGGCTTTCACACTAAGCACATTTTCACAGTCCACAGTAGAACAATTATATTAACGCGCGATTATTTCATTGAACAAAAGGTACAGTCCATCGGAAATTATGCTCGCGAAATTGTTTAAATAACACGTGCCGGTGGCACTCGTGTGTTTCCATTATACAATGTGTCATTAAGACACCCATTTCCCTAGTAATAATACTGGCCCGTTAAAAGAACACTACGAGCAGCATTACGTCGGCATTTCACTTCAATAAATAGATTGGAGCATTTGACGGGTGGGTGGCGAAATGACAAACGTAAGGTAGAATTCGAAGGGAATGTTATGCAGCTTCAAAACCGGCAAAGCTTGAAGGCAGCGCGCATAGATGGAAGGCGATATATGAATTGAGCCAAGATGCGAAAAAGGCGAGGGGACGGAGGGTAAGGGGCCGAATAGGCGAGGAAAGGGTAAGGGGTAACGAGAAAAAGATGCGCAAGATTCTGGAATAGGGTATTTACGGATGCGAAGAGGTCGATGGACACCGAGACTCCAGGAAAGAATTGCGCGGAAGCAATCGCGCGTACCTGGGTGATTGTCATAGTCAGCGAAAACCGACGGCACGCTGCCTTTCCGTAAGAGCAGCTTCTGCCCCTTGGCGGCTTCGTAGTCGGCACGTTTAAAATGCTTGTGGCAGACTATTTGGCCCGGCGTGGGCTTGAAGCTCGCTTCGAATCCTCCGCTGGCCAACCACCTGCTCCTCAAGACGGCGTCCTTTGGAAAGCTATGGAGCGGCAGACCCTTGGCACGCGCTTCTTGCACGTCGGCCTTACAGCTACGCACGCAGCATTTGCGCGCCATTCTCATCGCCCCCGCAGGCGGTACCCTTTTACCACGCGACCGCGATAGACGCCGTCGCTTCATTTACACCGGTACTACATAGCAGGGAATCGCGGGAAACATTCGCCTTTGGAACTCGGTTATGAGAGCAAGACGTGGCCGGGAGACGAACGATCCTGCGTTCGACCGCCTTGATGCGCGCCCTTCCGCCTCACGAGAAACTCGAACACTCGGCACGATCCATAACGTCCGCAAAAGCACTGAAAAGCACTAGACTCACCGCACCGCCTCAACTGCGCGCTGCGCGCACCACACACCGCCGCACCACGCCGCACCAGCACCAGTGCACCGTGTCCTAATCGATCCCCGCTCCTCGAACCACCAAGCTCGATTCCCTCGATTGCAGTCACGCGAGAGATCGAGGGACGCTCCTCCCGCCGCTGATATCGATCATCAACGCCTCCTCTTCCTGCTTTGGACTTGGTCTATCTATTCACGTTCTATCACCGCACTTTTATCTACAATATTTCTCTCTGCCTTAATTCCACTTATTCTTTCCTCCACGCTGATCTTCTCTCTATCGACCTTGCAACCGAATGGCACACCCCGAGTCACTCAATAATGCCGAGCTCACCGGGGAAAACGTCACTGCACGACGTTAAAAATTGCATCACGATTTCGTCACCTTTCACTCAATCGCCTGCGCTTACTGCATACTGCATCGATCTACAATCGCATGCAATTGTGTCGCCCAAACTTAACATTGTACTGTCCGAAATATATATGTAATTACCGGTCTGTTGCAAACTACTGTGATATATTATTGCGTATATATCAAGAATAAAACGCAATGCATAGGAAGTCGTTTCTGATTATGAAACGACCAATAAACGAATTCCGTCCGCATCGCGCATGCTCCGTCGAACGTTTCAAGTTTGCGCCTCGAATATATCACGTGATATCCGCCAACTCTGGCCTTTCCTTCCTTTCCGTTGGATCAAGTGAACTGTGTGCTTGTTCTCTTTCCCGGAGCTAAGGCCAAATCGGCGACTTGCACCAAAAATAATATACATCCAGCGTTGATCCGCAAAATATAACTTAAGAAAATGACGACCAAGGCAGAGCTCGCATGCGTTTACTCCGCATTAATCCTCGTCGACGACGACATCGCTGTAACTGTAAGTTTGTGTCACATGGCTTCTCTTTTTGCGGCGTACTGAACCACGCTATCCAATGTTTATAAGTTATCGAAAGTGATCTTAACATAATAAATCACAGCCGCACGATCATCGACTGCAATCCACCATACATTCTTATTAATTATTTCTCGTTTTTTCAGGGCGAGAAGATCCAGACAATCCTAAAGGCTGCTAGTGTTGACGTTGAGTCCTACTGGCCTGGTCTTTTTGCTAAAGCATTGGAAGGTGTGAATGTAAAAGAACTGATCACGAACATCGGATCGGGTGTTGGTGCTGCCCCAGCTGCTGGTGAGTCACGAATTTATTAAATAAATAATTTACAGTCATTTATTACGTTTGTAAGTAGTTTGGTACTTCCACTACATGTTGCATTGAAAAAACATGTTGCATAGTGTTTCATTCTCAGTGTTAAGTTTAATACATTTCACACAAATAGGAAGTCTTAAGTGTTTTTTGCAAACCGTATAATGTAGCTCCTTTTTTTTATATAAAAAATACACATGTAAGTATGATTAACCTTTATACATTCAAAATACCTATTATGGAAAACTTTTCCTACAACTTCTTTTGTTTATGTTTGCAACTACTATGTATTAGACTGAAGCACAAAAGTTAACATTCGTTTGTAAATGTAAATCCATATTATTTGTGCGTATATAACAGTTTGTTATAATCACTGTATTCCTCTTCATCCACCGGTCAAAGTGCATGTCTTTAGAACGGTCAGCAACTGAGGAAATAGCAAACGCCAAGGAATACCATGCCTAATTCTAAGTAGAATGGGCAAAGATCCGAAGCAACAAATATCACATTTATCTTACATGCCATGAACATCATTCGCGATACATTAAATATAAATTTACAGAATCATTTAAAATCCTTTTACCTTATTTCAGCCCCAGCCGCTGCTGCGCCTGCTGCTGCTGAAGCTGCACCTGCCAAGGAGGACAAGAAGAAGGAAGAACCAGCAGAAGAATCCGACGAGGATATGGGCTTTGGTAAGACTCTTCATTAGAGAATTTTGTGATACAATAATATCAGACATCATTATACATATGGCTAAAAGTCAATGATTATAAGTATATATGTATTAGCTGCTGAAAATGCACATGACGAAGTTATTCAGACATGAGACTATAGCTAGAACAACACTTACAGAAGAAACGAGTGTGATCAGTTTCTAATCACAATGTCTGTCTTTTTGCAGGTTTGTTCGACTAAGCTCACGGATCGCGGTACGTTGGTCCATTCATTTTGTATGTACAGTTATATTGTACAATGAATAAAATATTTTAAAAAAGTTGTTTGAGTCACATTTTTATCCATTAAAATACTCCAAAAAATAATAGGCTATGCAGAAGAAACCCATATGAGCCATGGTACGATACAATCGAAGTCGAATTACACATACATATTCACTTTCTCTATTTCCCTAAAATATATGTCTTTAAATGTTTAGATTGGAGTATATTCACATTTTGTCATGCCATACTATGACGATAAAATAGCACATTTAACCGACAATATATTTTTCTTCAAACTAATCTCTTAAGCTATACAACACTTAGTAAATTTATTTTATTGGAAAGTCCTGCTTTCGTCAACGAAAATTTATGGGATAAAACATTTGATTTACTTTGTATCGATAAATGCACAGGCAAATATAGTTTTGTACGTGCGTGCGCATAATCATATAAGTATATGTGTCGTGTTTTTAAAAAAGAAGTTCAGAGGTGCGCTATTTTTTTTGAGTAGATCGCATTGTAATCTGGAATACAATGCTTGTAAGAGAATTAATTGCCTTACTTATTTACTTGACCTTGTAAGTAAAGCTCTTGCGTAATATAAGATTTTCACAACATAGCGCTATGTTTTCAATCTTTCAGTTATTAGCGTTTGTCATATTCACGGATAATGTCACTCATGTCGTAAAATCAGAGTATTTGTGCATGGGCGAACATATTTGATGCCCTTCTGTGTAGGCTACGACAGTGAACTGTCCACTCTGGGATAATCGTACAATCAACTAAAGTATTAGAATAAAAAAATAAAAATATCTGTTTAGTCTTATTTCTTCGTGAGGTAAGATCGGTAAGATATACTGAATTCATTGCATTCCATGATACTTTTACTGGATTCTATCTACCCCAAATGGATGGATAAAAACTCAAGGAACATGACTATTTGCACTGTTCAATCTTATGTGGATTCTGATGATCATACCACATTTAATATAGCATTCTAGTTTGCCATGAATTCATTTCTGTTTCTCGGACGGTGAAGTATATTATAATATTAATCTTTTTGCTCGTTAGAGTTACTACGGTATGTTCCTGGTTTGGAAAGTGGTAGCCACTGTGCCGAACCACCTTCGCCTGATAATACACGCTGGAAAAGACTTTTTTGACATCTACTTGATACTTCACATTTTGCCAAGAGATCACCGTTTGCACGGAGAACCGAAAATTTCAACATAGATTTCGACAACACTTCGCTGCTTATATCAAAACTTAAAATATCATTCCATACAGGATTGGTCGAGTCACGTTGTGTGTCGGTTTTCTTCTTTTTCAGGGTTTTTCCTTCCTGAATAAGCGCCACCTAAATTTTAATTAGAATAGCCAGTGATAAATAATTGCTAAAATTTGTTTTATATCTTTGGACATAGAGGTAATTGATTAGAATGCTTACTTTTACATATGGATTTGCATTTGCTGATTCATCAGATATCGGCAAATTTCTTGCTCTTACAATTATTACTGTTAACTTTTCCCCTGATGGTTGATATGACAGAGAAACCATAAGCTCTCCTAATGGGGGTGCTCTGAACCCACCCTCAGTTCCATAGCGCAGAATTGGTTTTGTAAGAAATGTAGGGGTCACACCCAACTGAGTAATGACTGATGACAAGGGAAGTTGTATGTACCCTAAACCACGATGTTTTGCAGAGGCATCAAAATCATACAGCAAAACTTCCAAAGTCCTTGCTGCTAATGAAGAGTCCGAAGGGACATCAAACACAAAATCTTCATCGAATTCTGCAAATGATGAAATCGACAACAAAGAGTAAGAATATTCTCGTACTTTGCACCACACATATATTTTAATATGTTGTTACCAGGATTTAGAGTACGTCTGTGTGTTCTGGTCTGCCAAACATTACTCCAATCAGGTAGCAATCGTAGCTTAGCATAAGGGTCGGCTGTTCCACTGAGTTCTCGAGCACGAAGATCGCGCGCCTTTAATATTAACGAAGATAAACCATTTTGGGAATCAATCTTTTAATAGTGATTGATAATATTACCTTTATCAGTTTCACGGTGAGTATCCCATCGGGTGCATCGTAGATTAGCCCAAGTTGCAATTCACCTCTCATTTCATCGGATGAAGAAGTTGATGAAGAAGACGACAACTACATCAAATTTGAAAATAGATAATATAGTTCATTGCATGCAGTAAATTGAATATCTATATAAAAGCATTTTGTATACCTTTTGACGCGATGAGGCGTCCATTTCCATACTGTTTAATCGAGAGTGTGAACCATCCAAACTTCTATTTGGTGGTCTCATGATTACCATTCGCTTCTCGGAAGCTATCACCGTTCCTTCAGGTAACGGTGGAGCGAGAGGACTCATGGGAGATGCAGGAATATCATCCGATTCGGACAAATGCCGTAACACTGTTAAAAAAAAGAATAGAATAATACTTAATAAAAATAGCCTCTTTAATAACACTTACTTCGCCTGGGTGAATCACTCGCGATGCTATCAAATACATGATCGGATTGCCAATCTTCGTCGTCCGATTGACTGTCGCCACGCTTTACAGTTTTACTTTCCCGACCCAAATTAACGCTCGATCCTAATCCTACAAGTACATCCTTTGACGAGCGTGCCGCTTCCTCTGCTCTATCCAATAGGTCTTTTTCAAACCTATATAAATGCAAAAATGTGTTTTAATAAATTAATGATACTTTAACTTATATCTGAAAATAATTAAGAAAAATTATTACCAATTTAGGGGACCTCCTCCTGGTGTAAGGAGAGGTAATCGCCGGCGTCTTGCACATATTGTATAAACAATCACCGCTGATATTGCTCCCGTTGCGGCTCCAACAGTGCCCAAGACCGCAACTACCCCAGCT
Organism: Ectemnius lituratus; assembly: GCA_910593735.2. Classification (NCBI taxonomy): domain Eukaryota; kingdom Metazoa; phylum Arthropoda; class Insecta; order Hymenoptera; family Crabronidae; genus Ectemnius; species Ectemnius lituratus. The sequence goes on along the minus strand of OU343037.1, from coordinate 17,487,966 downwards.
CCATGAACATCCATTTTAATACAGAATCTGAAGCACGTTACAATTAAAACATTCGTTGGGAATATATGCTGACAGTTTGCAGTATGAAGACAATCAACACTCATCCTTCTCTGAAGTTACATTATCTTTATCGTGTCACTATATAACTGCACTCCATCGGATAATTGTTCTGCAAAAGCCTCGCACACCTGAAGCACACGATTAATAAATGTCGAATATTATTCCCGTGATGGTACAATCGGAGAAAATGTGTCTTGAGTCTCAAACACTCGGCTGTTTTAATGATTTTTCATATGCTCTTTCCGAATGAGCTATGTACACACCCACGCGAATACGTGTAGCGTATGTTACCGGCAAATAATTGGCTGACCTTGCATTACGTCAATTCGGAGACATTTGTAAATGTTATAGAACCGACACAATCTTACCCCGAGGACCGCAAGTATATAGGATCTCATGAACACGCCACCAGCCCGAGAAAAATAGGGGAAACGAACGTATGGGAATAGAGACGACGCGCTGCGTATCGTTCGCTCTAGCAGATCAATATCCAAGATTTTCCCGTATAATCCTGAGGTGGATATACTGTGCGTTTAATTTGTGTTATACCTCGTATTTGAGAATACACATTCGAGGAGATTTAAAGAATACACTTCACTTTAAAAACCCGGCTGCGCGCATGCATAAGGATACAAAAGTCTTCTCTTCCTTTTTTTACTGTTAATGTGTTCAGGATTAAGGAGGGGTAAAGGTCACCGAGAAGCATGCTCATGCAGTCCGCGCATGATTTCTACTGATAATGGTGAAGGGCACTCCTTTTTCTTATCACGAACTTGAACATTGTATGTATATATATATTAATGAACAAACATTTTAATTAAGTTTTTACGTCTAACATAACGTTTTCCATACTTCTCGACATTTTCCGGGGTTGAAATTTGGTGGGGAATGTTTTCTTGCATCAAGGAAGAAGTCATATAAATTCCAGAGCCCTAGCTCAAAATTCATTTTTTCGCAAATTTTTGCATATGTACCCCTTCACAAATTTTCGATTTTTCGAAGGTTCTGGGACTGGGATGAACGCTTGATATTTCGATTGTTTAAGTATCAAAACGGAAAGAAAACATAAAACTAGTGGTCAAAGTGCCGGAATTGTACCGAAAACACATGGGAAACCAATCCTGAATAATTCGTTTCCGTGGTTTCTCCTATGTTTTTCAATCTTCCCGACATTTTCCGGGGCTGAAATTTGGTGGGGAATGTTTTCTTGTATCAAGGAAGAAGTGATATAAATTCCAGAGCCCTAGCTCAAAATTCATTTTTTCGCAAATTTTTGCATATGTACCCCTTCACAAATTTTCGATTTTTCGAAGGTTCTCGGACTTTGACGAACGCTTGTTTTTTCGATTGTTTGAGTCTCAAAACGGATAGAAAACATGAAACCAGTGGCAGAAATGCCGGAATTGTACCGAAAACACAAGGAAAGGCCATCCTGAATAATGAATTTCGCATAATTCTGACGGTTTTTCCCATGTTTTCCAGTCTTCCCGACTATTTCTGGGGTTGAAATTTGGTAGAGAATGTTTTCTTGCCTCAAGGAAGAAGTGATATAAATTCCAGAGAAATTAGCAGTTGTTTCGGCCACGATTGTCTTTTGGATGGTACTCGATTTGAATTTTGTACCGCGCACGTCAGCGCACACATGCGCCGTGCAAGCCAGGCGCATCAGCAGTAGTACTATTTAGGCACATACTATTGGGCAGGTTACAGCAGGTTACAGTCGATTTTGTATTTGGGAAATATGGCAAGCGGGAGAGTAGCTGGGTTGCTGAGGATTGCGAATGGAGCCTGCAAAACTCCATTCAGATTCTCGTCGTCAAAATCAGCTTTGGAGTCCTCGAAGATAGTAACACATACTGGCCAGGTGTGAATCTCCGTAATACAAGTACAACGGTCCAAAAAAGTTTGACGATATTTTTGTCAGTGGTGTTATTTAATTTCTGACAAGTCTTCCTACATTTGATTAGGTGTTCGATGAGAATGACTATCGGAATGTAAGGTTTGTCGAAAGAGAAAGGGAAGTCAATCCAAATTGGGGCATTAAATTAATAGCAGAAGCACCACCCGCTTTAGCAAAAGAAAGGATTGTAGCCTGTGATGGTGGCGACGGACCTCTTGGACATCCAAAAGTTTATATCAATCTAGTATGTGTTGACTAATTAAAACCGAGTCAAATTCTTATTTGATTGGAATGATTAATTCTGTCAATTCTATCCTTGCAGGATAAACCAGGCAATCATACATGCGGATACTGTGGTCTACGCTTTTTCAAAGATGACCATCATTAAGTCATGTAATATATCAATTATAGTGTAAATAGTGGCGATGAATAAGATAAAATCAACATATTTTAGAACTGCAATACCCTCAAAGAAATTCTGTGAAAATATTCTTATGACCCTATTATTTATCTGAAACGAAGCTAAATATTTATGTAGTAAAGTACAATAACATTTATTTAAATAAGTTTTATTTCACTGCTAAGATATTAAATTGTATCATTTATGTACAAGAAGATTACAAGGCTGTCTTATGGCTATTAATACCCAGTGGTATAGCCTGTAATTCAGTTCTCATACAAAGAAATTCCCCACAAACACACATTATGCTGAGTGATACAATATTTAAACACCACCAGCTAAATGTCGTTGGAAAACTTGAGTTGTAGCCCCAACAGCATAGTAAATGTATCAAATGTGCAGTGCATGCAAAGTCCATGCACTGCTTCGTCCTTTGTACAAGCCACCATAATGCCAGTGCTCCGACAAGAGCATTTAGAACAAAGATCACTATAACTAATCTTCCTCCAAAATCTCTAACATGAATCTCTTTATATTGGAATGCATAATCCAATGATTTTGTTGCTCCTAATAATGATGAGATGACCAATATCCATAGGCCCAGGCAGAAGTACATGACACTTTGCACAGCAACGATTTGTGAAACAATGAGAAATGGATCCCATATTGTTTTTCGGAATTGTCCACCTGCACTACTCATCCTTGTAGGATGGGTATTTTATTATTTTACTAATGACGTAATGCTCGTCCTGACTCATGCATGATAGGTCCTCAAAACCTTATCTAGCAATCTGTAATTTATAAAGTAACAATTATTAGTTTTGAAACAAATCTTTGAAATAAATAGTACAATGCAAAATTATGACTAATAAGTATTACCCATGTTCTTAGGCCGAGACAATCCGTTCAGTCTTACAAAAATGTTTCTAGTGAAAGTTAAGTATACAGATCAACATATCGTACGTATATCTATATAACGTTCTCCGGACTAAATTACGAAACTCAACTTGCTACAGAAACTTTCATTCTCATTGTGATTATTAAATTAAGCAGTTATTGCAGTTACGTTTTGTAAACGTCGAGAATTATATAGTATTAACTCCGAACGCAGATCAGCTGTCATATAAACATACATAACTTGAGAGTAGAATAGATATAGCGATCAGCTGAGAAAGTATAGTTCACGAGATTTACGATGGAAAGGAGCTATACTTTACTGTCTGAAGTGATGGGAAAAGACTATCAGCACCACTTCACTGCGGTATTTGGAAACGGACATAAAATCTGGCTGCAATTGGCTTCTCACAATAAAGTTGAATTTACGACAATTTTACGAAACAAAATAGTGTTATTGGAAGACTTGAACAGCATAATTTATTCATATTCAGAGTTGAAATAGTGTACATGTTATTTTAAATAACAGTTACATGCGTGACAGTTACCATGATGAATTGCACGTGTTATCAACAATAGCATGCTAGACACTCAAACAGTAAAAGGTTAGTCCTTTTATAAAATCATGTGTTTACTAAAGAATTGAAACATTGAGAATATCATGAAACCAAGTATTTTCAATGAGGATGACACAGTTCTTCTGTTGGGAGAAGGCAATTTTTCTTTTACGGTATCCTTGTTAAGTCTTAAGCTTGGAATAAACATTGTTGCTACATGTTATGAAGCCAGTGTTACTCAAGAAACTGCAAAGAGAAACATAGAATACCTGAAAGAGAACGGTCTGTATATGGTTAAATGCATATTTCAAGATGTTGATTGAACTAATTGTTTCTTGGTAAAGTTCTATGTTTTTCTTTTCAGGTGTTCGGGTGTTGTTAGGTATTGACGCAACAAATTTGACAAAGTCAGAACTGAAAACTGAAACATATAACAAAATAATATTCAACTTTCCACATGTTGGTGGGAAAATGAGAATAGAAAAGAATAGGGAATTGTTAAAGCAATGTTTTTTGTCAATTAAACCATTGTTACATGACAATGGTCTTGTATTGGTTACCTTATGCAATGGTCAAGGTGGCACTGTAATGGATACACCACAAAGACGATGGGATGATTCATGGAAAATTACTGAAATGGCTGCTCATGGAGATTTTATATTATTTGACATTGAACCATTCATGTGGTCTATGTTCAAACACTATAATGTAACTGGATATCGGAGCTTGGATAAAGGCTTTCATTCAGCAGGAGCATTAACTCATATTTTTCAAAAATCTATGGAAATGAATTTGAGAAATATTGCTCCTCAAAGTCAAATTGATATCTCTGAATGTGTAAACCGTGACATCACATGGGCAGATTTAAGCCATCATATTTTAAATGAATCTAGTTTAAATAAGAAATCTTCATTGTATCCCACATACATATTTGATATCACTCTGTGTACAGATGAAGATTTTTCTAATGGCCTGTTGTATACTGTATTATACAACTATGCAGGTGGAATCATTAGCAATGTTGAATATATAGATTTATATCAGAACATTGAAACTGGTAAAAAGAAAAAGACTTACAGAATTACTTATAATTCAGCTGTGGTGCCATTACATAAAAAACGAGTTATTCATATACATCAGAACTTAATTGCAGATATAATAGAAAAGAATTTAAAAATATTAGTCTCAAGATAGCTTAAGAACATTATTAATTTGATGTAAATATAATTAAATATTTCGTTTACATTTACTGTTTAGTAAACTACCAAGTGTTAAAGAATCAATTTATTTCAGATGCATTGGTTCCATCGGACCAGGATGCTAGTCCTGCCTAATAACATCATAAATCCAATTATTTCGCATATAGCAAATCATTCTCTAAAGAGTTTGGGTGTATCAGCAAGTAAACATACTCACAAACAGTTGCATATAACAAGTTGGCTTGAAAATCAACAAAGTTGTCCAAAACCATTACGTAAATTAAAAGAGAAATCCGAATTTCACGAGGGACAGGATTTTGTAGATATAAAATATGTAAGTACTGTATAACTTATGCTTGAGACTTAAGGCTTTAAATTTACGAATGTATTTTTAGGTACGCACTACGGGTGGAAAAGGTGGCGATGGTGCCATATCACTGCTTCGATTATGGGTTAATGATAGAGCTGGACCTGATGGAGGAGATGGTGGACATGGGGGGCATGTGATTTTGGAAGTATGCTTTTATTAATTCAAGATTCCTGAATTAATTGCATAATAAAATATTAATAACTTTGCGATATATCTTTATAGGTATCAGATAATGTAAAAGACTTGAAACATATAAGTCGTGTGTTAAATGGCCCTAGTGGCGAGGATGGCCAGAATAAATCTTGTTTTGGGAAAAATGGTGTTCACACAATCGTGCCTGTACCAAAAGGTACCATTGTCCGCGATATGGATGGGAAAATTATTGCTGATCTAAACGAAAACGGAACAATGTTTATTGCTGCACGCGGAGGAGCAGGTGGCCACGGGAATGCATTCTTTAAGTCCGAGATAAATCAAGCGCCTAAAATATGTGAATTCGGCGCAGAAGGTGAAGTGGCCCAGTATGTACTAGAAGTGAGGAGTATGGCTCATATAGGATTGGTAAGATTTGAACTTCAGTGTTACAATTGTAAAATCTTCGAAATAATTTTATGAGGCAATTGTTCAATGTTATCTATTTTAGATTGGATTTCCAAATGCTGGAAAAAGTACGCTCTTGCGAGCAATATCGAGAGCTAGGCCAAAAGTGGCACCATATCCTTTTACAACGTTAAAACCACATTTGGGAATGGTTTTATATGATGATTATGAACAAATAGCAGGTAGTTATCCTTTGTACATAAAGTTGTATTCAACTACTGTGATTATTTAATTGCATTTATCTTTAACTTCAGTGGCTGATCTGCCAGGATTGATTGCCAATGCTCACAAAAATGAAGGTCTTGGTATATCTTTTCTAAAACATGCTGAGCGTTGTGCAGCTTTATTGTTTGTGTTGGATGTATCTGTAGATACACCTTGGAATGATTTCGACACATTAAAATTTGAAATAAGTCAGTTTAATGAGAACTTGGCTAAACGGCCACTTCTGATTGTAGCCAACAAAATTGATTTACCATCAGCAACTGTAAGTACATAATGCTTGTTTTTAACTGCAATATATGTATATACATACAAAACAAATCTATACATTTTTTAATGTGGTTTGCAGGAGAATTTGGAAGTTCTTAAACAGAAAGTCAATGTACCCATTTTTCCAATTTCTGCAAAGACAGGGAAAAATTTAACGTCTGTACTCACTGAAATTAGACGATTATATGATGATATGAATAGGACTAATCAGGAAAGCACTTTTGCATAATTAATTATATTGATTTAATAAAACAGTTATGAAAATTCTAAAGATGACGATTGACATAGTTTATCACTTCAAAGCTTTTTCACAGAATTTGAAATCTCTTATCACTGGAGTTACAGTTGGTTGATTTAAAATCGTAGAGAACCATCTGTTCAAGTGTTTATATTGCTTTCTGGTTTCTGGATCAAAGGCATACTCGTACAATGGCAGCAAAGCAGTAAATAATGCAATATCAGCAATACTAAACCTTTCTCCAACCAGATACGTCTTAGTCAATAATAAATCATTCAATTTCCTCAAAGAGGAAAGTAGATCATCCTTACAGGCTTTAATATTGCCTTTTATATTATTCGCTGAACTCTTACACAAACTTGGCACTATCCAACCAAAAACAGCTGGTAGGATGTGATTATCAGTATGACTTAACCATTGTAAAACTTGACTAAATGCAAAGGCATCACCATCACAACGTAACTTATCGTCTGCCAAATAAAACAGAATGGCATTGCTATCACAAAGTACGACATTATCCGCCTCCAAACTAATGTCAAAATAAGTTTTTCCATTCGCTTTTGCCGGTAAAACTTCTAAATTTCTTCCAGTGCATTGTGCAATTATTTGCGCACGGCAGCATTTAACACTACCGGACTTACAATACAGCTTGACTTTCTTTGACGACTGAGACTTTCTATTATTAATAGATTTTGGTTTGGTACATATTTTTTCCTCAGCACCACCTGCATTAAAGACAATATTATTTAGATCACCACTTTTCTTCTGAGAATTAAGTACACATAAGAGTATGTAATATTCTTATTCTTTACCTGAGACGCCTAACTTTAGCTTAGCAAAGTTCTTCGCAGTGTGCACTATCTTAGTTAAACATGATACATTGGATCCCGAAGCTTGTGCTGATTCTGGTTTGCCGCCACCTTTTCCTTCCATTAGTGGAGCTATTTCTTGAATCCATTCACTAGCTTTCAATCCTTTATTAACAGCAGCCTGAAAATATCATTCTCGTGTTCATATCAAGAACTTATTGTACTGATCGTATTTGTTATACCTTAGGAACTGCGCTAAGAGCAAATATCTTGTTTGCATCACGATCTACGCTTATAAACATTGCACTTGTGTTTGGAGATATAGCTTTCACTTTCTTTAATGCCGAATCTAAGGCTTTGGTGTTACTAAAAGCTTCTAACACTTCAACAAGAAGTGGACACCCGACATTTTGTTCAATTAATTTTTGAGCAGTTTCTATAACTGTATTGGCAACAGCTGCTTTAACTGCACGCTCTTTATCATCAAGTGATTTCTTCAAATCCTTCAACATTTTTCGCATTTTGTCCTATAGAAAAGATAATATAGGTCACTCTAATATTGACATAGAATTAAATAAGATCTATGTAGTTTGTGATACATACCTTTTTCCAACTGGGTATCAGTGCTTGTGAAATATCTTCCGTTAATTCTACTATTTTCTTAACATGTTCTTTTGAACTAGACCCACTGTTATCAGCTGATATGGTTGCTTGAAGTTGATCTAATTGGTTTTGTAATGCAGCTGCCTTCTTTTGAGCCTTTGTTGCTTCAGGTCCAGTAAGAGCTACAATTCGTCGAATCCCTTTAGCGATTGCTTCTTCTGTTGCGATAACAAAGTCTCCCATATGTCCGGTATAATGTAAATGCCTTGAAAATAGTACGATTTTCATATCACTTCTAAACTTTTTCACGCATTGAAAATATGTTTGTTGTTAAATGATTTTTGTATATACTTACGTTCCACCACAGAATTCCACGCTGGTTTTTAATGCAGCTGGACTTAATGGATTAGTTTCCAAATCTTCTATTGGAATACCAATACTGACAATTCTTACAGGATCAGGGTATGTTTCTTCAAACATGGCACGTAGACCTTGAATGGTCTTTGCTAATCCTAAACTGCTTTCCTTAGCATAAATCTTCTTATTTTCTTTTATAACTTCATTTGTTATTTCCTCAGTTCTCTTTACTTGATCCACAGTCATTGGTCCTAGGATATTTTTGATACATTTTATAGTTCCATACAATTAGGTTTTCGCCTTAATCTTACCTTTATTTGTAAAATCGAAACGGAGACGATCAGGAGCAACCAAGGAACCCTTTTGATCCGCTTCGGTTCCCAAAACTTGTCTCAGAGCATAATTGAGGGCGTGTGTGGCAGTGTGATTACTCATTACAAGTCTTCGACGGGGTGTATCGATATTTAAATACACTTTATCACCCTTCCTTAGTACTCCTTGACCAACAGTACCAATATGAAGTACGTATCCACCTCGCACTTGCACATTCTTTATACAGACTTCTGTTTCCTACAAAGAAACATTGGCAAAAAAGTAGAATCAATGATTTATATGATATATGCAATTGTAATTCGTATGTTAGAACAGTTCTTACTTCATCCTCGACTTTTACAAGAAATCCTTCATCGTAAATTTGTCCACCTTGCTCGGCATAGAAGTTTGTTTGATCTAATAAAATACCAACTTCTTCGCCAGACTTAACTTCGTCTACGAAAGTTTTCGAACGTCTTAGAGCAAGGACAGTACCAGTACATGGAGCAAATTCATATTCTTCATAAAGAGTATTATTTTTCACAGTGTAATTGTATTTTGGTAAATCATTTGTGGGCTTCACTTGTCGATTTTGCAACTCTGTAATTGCATGGACATCCAGATTAATTTGATCATCGACGCCTCCAGTTTTATTTTGAGAAATGATCTATAAAAAACATAGTTGTGAAAAATCTATGCGGAAAACTATTGTCATATTTTATATATTACCTGCGCCTGTTTTTTGGCTTCATCATATCCCAACATATCAACTTTCAAGCCCTTTTCTTCGGTCATTAATTGCGTTAAATCTATTGGGAAACCATAAGTGTCGTATAAGCGCCAGGCAACATCTCCTGGTACAATATTCGTGGAGCCCAATTTTGAAATTGTGCGGTTCAATAAATTTCGACCGCGTGTTAAAGTCTTGAGAAATTGTGCTTCTTCATCATTTATAATATCTACTATATTCTGTGGATCTTTAGTCACTTCAGGGAATACATCACCTGTAAATAAAACGATGCTATTAGTTTGTTTAACATTTAAACGCTGCCAGTTAGAGAATGATTTGCGGACCTAGAAGATCTACGACCACATGTACCAAAGTTCCGAAAAAGCCAGGCTTTGCGTTCAATGTTTCAGTTGCATATCTTACTGCACGCCTCAAAATTCTTCGCAAAACATACCTGGATTACAACAAAATTTTAAGTATTTATATTAATTTTATAACAAACATATAAAGTACTTAGCAAATCTTTACCCTCTACCAGTATTATCAGGAACACCACCATCAGAAAGAGCAATAGTTATTGTTCTTGCATGATCAGCTAACACTCTATATGCCATATCTATTCCATTAATATCTTCTGCACCTACTCTTCCCTGATACGGTGGTGCACCTGTGCCTTTTTGAATTGCATCGAAAAGTGGTACAAATAAGTCAGTATCATAATTTGCACGTTTGTTTTGAATTACTGATACCAATCTTTCTAGTCCAAGACCACAATCTATATGTTTCTTTGGCAGTGGTTTCAAACTTCCATCAGATTCTCTAGTAACATGCAAGAAGAACAAGTTGAAGGACACAAAAATAATAAGTAATATTACCATTATAACACACATCAAATAACATAGATACTTTACCTGTTGAACTGTATAAATACAAGATTCCATATTTCTAAAACATCTGGATCATCCATATTTACAAGATGAGCTACTTCTCGTCCACCTATTCTATCAAAATGCAATTCACTGCATGGGCCACAAGGCCCGGTTTCACCCATTTCCCAAAAGTTGTCCTTCATACTTCCTGGTAGGACATGTGCTGGTGGTACTCTAAAATATAAATGGAATTCATCAAATTATATATGACTTGATATACAAATATAGAAGCCATTTGTCAAATCCCAATGCAATTACCCAACAGAGAGCCAAATATTTTTGCATTCCTCATCAGGAGCTAATCCTGCTTTTTCATCACCACCAAAGTATGTTACATATAACTGATTTCTTGGCAACTTCAAAGTCTCTGTCAGAAATTCCCAAGCCCATGTACAGATTTCTTTCTGCAATAATTCAAAATATATTTTAATAAAAAACTTTTAAGTGAATACCTAAGTGATTTGAAGGACAACCTTGAAATAATCTCCAAAAGACCAATTTCCCATCATCTCAAAGAAAGTATGATGATATACATCTTTTCCAACATCATCAAGATCATTATGTTTCCCACCAGCTCTGATGCACTTTTGACTGTTAACTACTCTCACCCATTTTGCCATATCACTGTTGGGATCAACAGTTCCTAGAAAGATGGGTTTAAACTGGAACAAATCCATGTATTAGAAAATGAAATATTGCAATAGATTATTATGTATGACTTTTGTCAGCATGATGGTTCCTGTGATACCTGGTTCATGCCTGCATTTGTGAATAATAAAGTTGGATCATCGTGGGGTATGGTGGAGCTTGAGTGAACATATTCATGCCCCTTGCGTTTAAAAAAATCTATGTAAGCTTGTCTTACTTCTTTAGCATTCATTGTGGCACTCATTCTGCTGTCTTTCCTAAAAATGTACAATGTCAAGTATAAGTAATTGAATGAATGACTAACTACTCCAAATGTCAATCTGCCATATGGAAGTGCACTGTTCTTAAAAACTGACAGTATTCTGATGCAACTGCAAATAATGATTATTTGCACTGTTCAATCGAAATTGATGTCCAAAGTATCAAGCGTATGGTTAATTAATAATGATTACCGAATGAATGAGAGACACAGCCGTTGAAATTTGAGTAACACGCGGAAGTCAGTGTGTGGAAGAGTATCTCTTCGGAGGCGACTAATATCTGCGAGTGATCTGACCCGGAAAAGCTTTCAAAAGAGAAAGGTAAAAGGATTTGGAGCATGTGCATGAAATGCCATGCCTTTGTGCCGGTAATGAAGAAACAGTTCAACGCACCGGACATGTAGGATATTGACTGCGATAACGGAGTTAAATATGTAGCAGCACCCAACACGTGAATTTGTCGATATAACAACAAAACAAACCTTGTAGAGAGTATGTATTTCTAGCTACAATATAGGAATTTCGAAATGTTGAACAATAGGTCTTTACAAGCTTGTATCTCTCTTTTCTTACCTTGTTTATGTTATGTTCGTAGCACGGATCGGTGTATCTCAACACCTACTGCAAATATCCATGATACATAAGTGAGAGTCCGGTTTACTGCGAGGTATCAATAAAAGTTGGAAACATGCCGTTTATGATAGGAAAACAACCCATAAGAAGAACGTTGCGTTATTTAGAATCAGGAAAACTACACTTGAAAGATAGAATAAATGTTGTCACCATCAATTATAACACGCGTGGGGAGCATCATCATGGAGCAAGGTAATCATCAGGTTACATTTCTCAAATTATACTTCTGGTAATTACAGATCATCAAAGTGAAATCCAAAAAATAATATAAATATTTGTTAAAGTTTGTACTTTTCATGTTATTGATTTCAGGGACTTTATATTCTGGTTCTTGCCACAAGTTCAGTACAAGAATCCAAATGTTCAAATTGCAACATTTAAAAATATGACACCTACACCATTCATGAAAGCCTATTTTCGTAAGTTACACTGAAATACAGAATTTCAATTATATCTGTGATGTTTATGTTCAATTGAAATATACATTGTATTATTTTGATTTATTGCAGAAGATGGCAATAGTATGTTGATTGACATAGATAATAAGAATAAGGAACAAATATTAGCCCACCTCACAAAAGTCATAGGAAAATCAGAGGATGAATTATTGGAAGAAATAAGACAGAAAGAAAAGAAGGCAAATCCTGCCAACTTTGGAGTAGGTTGTTCCAGAAATTGTATATGCACAATACCTGGTCAAATACCATGTACTGGTACAATACCTCTACCATATCATATGCGAGGAAAATACAAATTCGGAAAGAAAGATGAAGAATAATTTATTGTATTGTAGATGAGATCCTCTTTGTAAGAGTTCTTATACAATAATGTGTTGAATGCTTGAAACTGACTGGTGTATTAAATCTATAATCACTGATTTTTTGGCTAATTGATGAATTACAATGCCTATTACACTTTCCATCAATTATATTGTTCCTTTTCCATTGATACATTGTATATTTGTTTTGTTACAAAAGATACTTATGTGTTATGAAAATACGCTTATTGAAGTATACAATATATATTAAGCAGTGCATTAATAATGAGTTGGCATGTCCGTTGACATTATACACATTTTGTTCAGCATCGCTATTGTAGGAATCACGGTACTTACATTTGCAACAGAATACTGAGATAGATGTGTCAGGAGTATATGTATAAATGTATATTTGTTGCAAAAGATGTACGTCTATGAGTTTCATAAACAATAAATATAAATAAAAATATTAGTCAATTATGGACGAAACAAACAAACCAAGGTACTTGTAACAAAGTAACTGATATTCTATGGGGAAAACAGAATAGTTGAAATTATCTCCGTGGTTTGTGACGATTATATGGCTTGTTGTTATGATATTGGCTACTGCGATTGTGATAACGACTGGAAGTGGACGGTTTTTGATTTTCTACTCTTTGGTATAAGTGGATGACTGGGGAACCATTTAGAGGTTTATTTAACTCAAACTCTTCTTCAGACTCCTTCATTAATTTGAGTTTTGCTTCAATTGCTTGGATCGCTGTTTCACGACTAGTAACACAAAAAATTATAGAAATAGTGATTTATTTAAGCAAGTTGTCAACACTAATATATTTAACATACCTGATCCTTTTGTCTTCCTTCTTGGCACCAGCCAATGCTGGGATTTCAATTTTTGGTTTTGGCTTATCCATTTCAGACTTTGAAATAAACACAACCATCATTGTACAAAAATGTTAAATTATTGATACATAAATAAAGTATTGCAATATAGTACTCACTTCTGTCATACTATGTGCCCATCTTACTACAATATTTTTAGCTCCTACTTTTAGATTATGTAAAGCATCTTTCGCTGCTTCTGCGTCTTGGACCGTTTTGTAAGTAACAAATGCATATCCCCTTGGCTGTCCAGCCTGAGGCCCAGACCGGTGGAAGAGGAGGTCGAACTTTTCGATAGTTCCATATTTTTGGACGAGTTTCAGGAGTTGGTACCGGTTAAGGGATAAAGAGTTAGTTTTTCAGCATTTTTAAAATGTTGCTTATATACAGCAGAATGTTTACTTTAATAAGACAGGTATACGTTTATAGCATACATGAAACTAACGGATGAATTTATATAAATACTTACTCATTAATTCTTAAATCTAAGTTGCCCACCCATAATCTTCTATCCTCGACTTCATTTGATCTTATGGGTTCTAATGGCAAAGGAACTTTAGTAATTGGCTGAAAGAATTACATAAAAATATTGGTTCAAATTTCAACACAGGGTGATGTAAACATAGATGCTTGGAGCAACAAATACATTAATATAACCTTAATACTGCGCAATTCCTCTTTACACTCACCTCCATGTCGAATAGTACACTAAAAAATGTATCGCATTAATACCAGGAAACCTTAGTTTACTAGTATTGATCTCAGAACACAGCTCTTCGCCAAATTTGACATTCGGCTTTGAGTATTTATAAGAAGTCATACAAACACAGGCAAGACGCTGTTACCAGCTGATATTAGTGACTGTATTCACTTTGCGGTATCCCAGCAATATCGTTCACTTTTACGGAGGGTATTAGATCATAATCATATGCGCAAGAAAACAAAACTTTTACGTACAAGATCTTTTATCTAAACGTATTTCTAAAGTTTTATGTAAAACTGATTGGAATTGGAATGTCGGCAGCATAATTGCATATATGTAAATAGATAGCTATATAGCAGCTTATAGCAACCATAGCAACCATTCCAAGCTATAGTCCCTGTACTACACTTACTTATATATATTTCTCTCTATACTACAGTCGATAGAGAAAACAGCAATAGCAGTTTCAAGTATGGCGTTCATTTTATCGGATTGCGAAGAATGACAACAATAAACTAGTTGTCCTATTTAGAGCGTAATTGTAGGTGACAGGTGACTAGGACGCGCGCGATCTTCGTCTTATTGTTTCTTGCCAAAAGACAAGAGCTCATGGAGAGGCCAGTGATGTCGGAACAACAGAGTTCGCAAACACAAACCGAAACCGTTTTGGAGGCGGATGTCGTGGATAGCGGATCGCAGGTATGTGGAATATTTATTGCCATTTACGTCATTTTACCGATATGATAACAAAGCTTAAGATGTTTGCATCTCAAAATCACAGTGAGATGATATGCAATTTTTACATCGCGTTGACATTGTTGTCCTTGGTGTAAAAACAGCGCGCGCGCGGTTTATTACTTGCGTTTACTCGACAGTGAAACGTTACCAGTTTTGTGTGAAAAATCGTGACAAATATGCATAAGTCAATGGCGTTGGTGGTTCCAAGGTGTTTATCGAAGAGATCCTTGTTGAGTGTGACAGGTGTTAAACGTGAAAAACGATATGTCAGTACTGTCGAAGATCAATCACCACTATCAGGGATTCGAATATTAGATTTAACAAGAATTGTTGCTGGCCCTTATTGCACCATGATCCTTGGTGATCTTGGTGCTGAAGTGTTGAAAGTAGAGAAACCCGGTAGTGGTGATGAGGCTCGGAAATGGGGACCTCCTTTTATTAAAGACACACAGGAGTCGGCTTATTTCATGAGTGTGAACAGAAATAAAAAGAGTGTATGCATTGATTTAAAGAGAGGTAGAAATGTTATTTATGATCTGGCAAAGCAGTCGCATGTTTTAGTTGAAAACTATGTCCCAGGAAAGTTGGACAAATTAGGCTTGGGCTATAAGGATATTTCAAAAGTAGCACCACAATTAATATACTGTTCATTAACTGGATATGGTTCGGAAGGTCCTTATGCGAGTAGACCAGGATATGATGTCATTGCTGCTTCTCTTGGTGGTCTGTTACACATCACTGGACCTAGAAATGGACCACCTTGTAAAGTTGGTGTAGCAATGACTGATCTAGCAACTGGTTTATATGCCCATGGTGCTATCTTAGCAGCATTGTTCCAAAGTTTGAAAACTAATAAAGGACAATGGATTCAATGCAACTTATTAGCGACACAAGTGGCTAGCTTAATCAATATTGGTTCTAATTATTTAAATGCTAATCACAATGCAACACGTTGGGGCTCCGAACATGAAAGCATTGTTCCCTATGAAGCATTTCCTACAAAAGATGGATATATGACAGTTGGTGCAGGAAGCGATCAGCAATTCTTAGAATTGTTAAAGAGAATGAATTTATCAGAACTTGCAACATCTGAAAAATTTAAGAATAATACTAGCAGAGTGCAAAATAGAGATGAACTCTTAAATATACTGAGACAAGAGTTTAAAGCAAAAACTAATAAAGAATGGTCAGATATATTTAATCATGCTCCATTTCCATATGGTCCTGTTAATACCGTAGAAGAGGTATGCTACTCAAATAGCACTGCATTGGCAATATTATAATCTTTAAATGATTGTATATCTAAAAATATGAGAAACAAAAAATTAATTGTCATTATAGGTATTTGATGATCCCCATGTAAAGTATATGGGAATGGCTCAGGCAATGAAACATCCTACTGTAGGAGAAATAAATGTTGTTGGCCCAGCTGTTACATATAGTTATGCTACCAATAAAGCCAGACTACCACCTCCAATATTAGGACAACACACCGATGAAATATTACAAGATATTTTACAATACAGCAGTGATAAAATTAGGGAATTGAAAGAAAATAAAATCGTTCAATAATAAATTCCTATATTAATACATGATATTTATAAGTTTAAATGTATGGCAAGAAATATTATGATAATTTTTTTCTAAGTACAATATTATATTTTATAATAAATACTCGATGAATCACATATTAATGTTTTTGTCTGGATAAACCACATATTAATGTTTTCATGTTTGCCTTCAATCATTGTCAACTCTGTAAATTATTACTTTATGCTGTTTCAGGATGTACCAACAGTACGTCTTCGACTTAGAAAACCAAAGTCTAGTAAAAAAGTCCAATGGACACAAGGCACTGTTGATAATGAACATATGAATAAGAAGAAATCAAAATGTAATTATTATAAATGTTTGGATGTAATTTTTAACAGATTGTCGCAGTTTCACTGAGTTCGATAATGAATTTCCGTAGGTTGTTGTATTTATGAAAAGCCTCGAAATTTCGGGGAAAGCAGCTCGGAAGAAAGTGATGATGAATGTGAACATTGCCATGGTCATAAGGATGGTCACCAGTTGAGTAAGCCACAACCACAAAAAGATGGGTTGCCACCACAACCTGGTAATATCATCTACAAAGTTCTTATTACTGCACAGATTTTATTTTCTCATTAACAAGAGTACATATATATATATGTTTTTCTAGAACCAATGGTCACAGCTTCATCTTAATATATCAATATAAACATGACTACTGATGTACACATATTTTTAATGGAGAAGCACTTGCTGTGTTCTCATAAGGAATGATGCAAAAAAAAACAGCATAATCCATAGGTGGGTAATAGTACCGCGAAAATTCCGACTGAATATTTACATCTTCTTAGTCAGGAATGTTTGTTACATTATACTTAATCTTACTGTTAAAAATAATTTCATATTGTAGGCATTATCACTATGCCGCTGGACACATTAACATTTCCAATCAAACTCTGTACTAGTATTCCAATTGCAAGCGTTATTGCACTTCAATCCATGTTATAAATATGACTAATAATATATAAATATTTGTGTTTGTTTCTGACAGATAGCCTTTGCAGGACTGTTAAACATGTCATCCATTGTAGAAAAATTGAAAGTAGGATCTTTTATGTTCTAGAAAAGAAACTTATTATAATCACCTGTGTAGTATGTCACGATAGAAGTTCTAACTTTTTCTGTTGCTAATGTTAATAGCCATTAGCTTAACTATGAAATTATGGTTGAATATATGTATGAGTCATAAGTGCAGGTTGCGGTACAGATACAGCATTTGATGTTTTTTGTGGAACATATGCGACTTTATTAACGTGCTGAAGAAGTTTGGAATTTCAAAAGTTATCGATTGTTAAAAATTCGGAATTTTTACGAAAATAAGCCCAGTTGTAAGATCAATTGTTCCTATGAAATACATCACTGGCTTACTAATGTACTTTTAAAGAGATGCGTTAGCTGTTGAAATTAATAAATTTAACTATATATTAAAATAATGTATATGAATCCTTACTATAAATAGATCGTAGCTTAGTAGACACGCTAATTTTACAATTTGACCTTTTAAGTACACACGTTAATTTGGATTCAGTTAGACGTATATGAATACGATTAACTTATTTATCTTTTTTGGTGGAAAATAAACTTCCTCTTTATTCAGCAACAAGTGTAAAAATTGGACAAATATAGGAAATGTAATATTCACAATCAAGCAATAAGACTTGTTCTGTGATAACACTTAATTTTGTATTGTAGTTTCGTAAATACTTTATTGTACACATATGATTTCTCGAATATATTTTTCTTAAAAAAATTAATTTTGTGCTTTATAACAAAAAATACATTTTTACATAATATCACATTCATTGAGAGATTCAATGATTCAAAACTGCTCTCTTTCATAAATTTTCATTAGAATATCCATCATACATAACACCAACTACACTTGCTTTATTTACTAAGTTACTGAGTTAAATTGCTCTTGTTACCGAGTTGTTATCTTAACTTAAAGCGATGCCATTTTTAGTAATTTGGTGTTTCGCAGTAGCATGTATTTGAAATAGAACACTTCCATAAGAGTTGCACACAACATGTATCTGGACGTTTGAAGATTTCAATGTATTACTTAAACATACAAGGGTTCTTGTCAATCAACGCTGCAACTACTCTTGCGAAATCTGCGTCGTTTTTGTACTTCCATCGCTCTGCGGAAGGAGGTTTCATTTAATCCAAGTTTGCGTACCATTGCTCTACTACGCCAGACTTTAATATTATAATCGTCGCTAGTTGTAACTAACATCTCTGGATTCTGGGGATTAAATGCCACCGAGTTTACCACATCAGAGTGTGGAAACTTCGCCAGGCATACTCCGTAATGTCTATCCCAAAGATATCCATGTTTGTCCTCAGCACCGCTAATAACATATGTTAGAATAAGCAGATGTCGCATAATTCCTTGAAAATACTCAGGCTTATGCACAGGCACATTATTACCTTGCCACGTACTCATTGCATACATCCAAGAAAATGAAGAAACACTCGTTATTTGATGTGTATGCTTTATGAGCCCTCAACATTTTGCCAACTTCTTTAAGTGTAACTAAATCAATAACATGAATATCTATTTCCTGGGCAATGGGTGGTGGTTGTAAGGGGTTTGTGATAACGTAACCAACTGGCCATGGTCTTGTATTTACATATAAATATCTAAAGGGGGAAAAAATATGTAAAGTTAATATTTCTCATACTATGTGCTTCTTAGTTCACGACGAATAACAAACCTGTGGTCAGGAGAAAGAGCCATTCCAATAATATGACCATGGAGATCAATTAAATGATCCACTTTATCAAATTTGTCAGCGACAGATTCATAATCCAACCAGTCAGTATGTACTGCATCTGGACTTTCTTGATTCTTTTTTTCCCTTTCTCTTTGTTCCAATCGTTCTCGTAACGATGGACCTGGATCCAATCTTGTCGGGAAGGTGAAGTCTTTAATTCTTTTGAAGCCTATCTGATGATTTGTATATGTCTTTGAGCTAGTCGTGAAAATAAGGTACTTATCAGGATTCTTTACTGCTCCTGCTACTGCACCCGTATCACATTCTTCAGTTGCCGAAGATTCTGCAATGTGATTCAATTATAGTAATGAAATTGATGTTCATTGATCTGTCTTCTTACGATATTTCTTCTATTACCTTCTGATTCGCTATCGTCTTTCCATTTGGAAGTCTTTTTTTCGTTATGACATCCGCAAGTCATTCGTTCTAATTTAGCACTTCTTCTGTTATGGATATGTTGCCCTGGACTAACATATTAAGTATGATTATAAATCATATTTTTCGTTTTTTCATTATTATATGTTATGTATACTATAAACATACTTTACACCAGCTGAAGTATACAAGTGTGCTGCATGTCCATTCATATCTTCAGTTTCATTATTATTAGTACATACAGATTTTCTTGATTTAGGGTATCTTTCATTTACTACACTCTTGGAGGAAGAAGGTACATTATGCTCTTTTTCTGATCCTGATTCATTTGGCGCAGGTGTCAAGCAATTTGCAATAGTTATTGATCTAACTGATGAGGAATTACAATTGTAAAACCTGAAAAAGAATATATTGGGAGCAATATAAATCACCATAGAATTGATGCAGAAATAACAATCTTTGATAAATCTATGGTACAGTACTTGAAAAGTTGTGTCATAATAGGTATGTGTTCACTAGTTGACTCTTGGCTTGCTTTGTTAAGCCAAAGGTAACTTGTGCTGACCAGGTGTGCCAGCCAATATAAGTTTCCACTTATAAGGTACTGCTCGCTATACCATGTTCCAAATATGTCATATGGCTTATTCACTATTCTACATTGGAGGTCAAAGCCAGCTGTAACAAAGGTTGTCCAGCTGTGCATAAAGAATGTTTACCCTACCTTATTCCTAGTTTCTAACACACTTGTGTGTACCTTATTTGCATGAATCAAACTTACGTGCCAATCTAAACACTGTAATTTCTCCTGATGTAGTTTGTGGCGCTCCAAAGTGTACACCAGATACTAACAACAATGTATCAGAAGAATTAAATTGAGAGAATTGTGTGTATTTCCAACTAAATGTTTTCATATCATGATAATATTTTACACTAACTGGATATTCGCTATTCCACACCTAACAAAAAATAAAAATAATATCAATACTATTTACCCAGGCTGTAATCCAAAGTGTTAATACAGATAATAGAAATGATATTATTTACCAAGACATAGCCATCTTTTGAACATGTTGCAAACATCTTTCCATTATGCGAAAAACTGACATGCAGCACTTGATTAGAATGTTCTTTAAGGACTTCTGTCTCTAACATAGGTGAATGATCCGCCAAGCGTTTGAATTCACCCAACCAGGAAGTCTTTCCTATAAAGTACAGCAATATTATATACGAATTATTAACATTATTACAAGAAAAACATCAAACTGCTGTAAGGATGTTTTATATTCGAAATGTAATGCAATGTACTCCAAAACGTCATGTCTCGGGCGTTATTTTTAATCCGTAAGGAGGGAGAGGCATTTCGACGTCAGTCGCTTCTAAATAGATAAAATTGTTAACCTGGCATTATACCGACATCCGGATCGATCTCATACTCCCGATAAAATAGGTATTTCCAGAGCATCTCGTCGTGCGATATCCTGTTCCATGATCTGCATACTTCTCCTACGATTGTCAACTCCTTCGGTGTTAGGTATTGGAAAATATTGAGCAGAATCGCGTCTGGCGTATGAGCCCAAGGCGCACTATCCTCGTCATATTCTGATATACAATCATCACTCAGCTCTTCGTTATCCGCACGCTCCCGCTGACTATTTTCCAGATTATTCGCGACGTTCTCACCGTCACCCATGTCGAGGCGCGGTTCGTTATTTACTGAAACAGCTGATCAAACTTGCCAGATTCGTATGCAACAAGCGGACTGCGCATGTACCCGGCCATTTAATAGCTCATGCATATGTACGTACACATGCTAATGCACACAACAGGTACGAGTGCATACGAATATCGCCGGAGTAACTGTGTCAAGCGGATTCTGTGCCTATAGCCAAGGTGTACAAAAGAAACCAATATTTTTCGCCCAGGCATATACGTTGTGAATACGTTGCCAGGTAATTTGCGCAATTGAATGTATTCAGAATAATAGGACACAAAGTATGTGCCAGTATAATATGTAGTTCATAATGATGAACTTATTTTAATTTAATATATTTAACTACACAGCCAGACAACTCAATTTTTCTCCAAAATTATAATGTTAGTAAACTACCACAACATTCCGACATTACCAGATTTAAATATATTACACTACCATATAAACTATTTCTATACAAACCTTGCTCACTACTATAAAATTCAAATATATGGATTTAAAAGTATGCAGGGTTAAAAGCAATAAAGTAACACGAAAAATTATAAAAAAGTATCACTTATATTAAGATCGCATACATACAGTCTCATTTCATATCGTGCGGAAAAATGCGAGATCTAATAAACACGAAACATATTACAAAATTATCACTGGATCCCGACGTGTCCAAGGAATACATCTTACTTCTGTTACGTGTTAGTTGATGAAGGAAGAGTTAGATTTCCCACTTGCATATAAAACTGTTCTCCAAACCATTCTCTATGCATTTCCAGATAGCTGTAATAAAATAAAATGTATAATAATATAAGTTCAGTAGCTTATAAGAGGTATAAGCATACCTTAAAAACATATCCAAGTATTTTAAGAGAACTTTCAGCTTTTTACTGGATATTTCACTGGTCTGTAATAATTCTGGTAGTTTAACTAGAACAATTACAGAATAGAATTTGGAATATTAGAACAATACAGAAATTGTTATTGCAATTAACAGTTCTTTAATTTGATGTAATTATAGTATTTTCTGATAGACATACCAAAAAGCCTTGTTAGGTGTACAGCACCATAATATGTGGAAGGATTCTGAAAGTTTTCAGATTTTATATTCTCCGGCATTAATCTCCATTTATTAGATTGCTGAAGTAGCGCATTTACTTGCGCGGATGTAACGACTGGTACTCTCAGTGTTACACCACGTGGGCTCGAGCAACGTGAACTGGTGCTTGCAACACTGTATTATTATATATTGATATTCAATCAAATTCAGTGGTATAAATCGAATGTGGTTTATTATCCTACCTTGACAAATTCCCTGTATCTTGCTTTGCTTCCTCGTATGAACGTAGTTGTCTACTATCATCTACAGAGCTCACTCTAGAAGAACGTAATCTTCTTTTTGAATTCATAAGAGTTTTTGACGAGCTATCCATTTCTGGATCGTGCTCTTGAAATGGAGGTAAATGGGCATACTCAGTATCTTCAAATTCTTCTTTAACTAAGACATCCGAATTTCTATAAATAAAATTCAGTGAATTTACTTGAAGTGACATCTTTCATTGAAAATAATATCATGTATTTAAGTAAAACAGGAGCACTCACTCTGTGGGTTCTTCCTTTACAAGTGGAGAATGTTCACCATACAAGAAGGACGATTTTAAAGCACAATATTGCTCCCTTTCTTGCCTGTATAGTAATAAATCATGCAATGTGAAGTCAAAATATATTCTCAAACCATCTGCCACTTCTCTACATATATTCACTTCATTCACTGTTTTTTCCATTGTATTGTTCGCTTTATTTCTTTGTGGTTTTTCTGGAATGTTTGTTAACTGTGTGGTGGTAAAGTGCTGTACCCACGATTCTAAAATACTTGCCACTGTGGGTTGTGCAGGCAAGACAGCAATCTGAAATACAATGACTTTGTTCTTGTGTATCTCAATATTTTTAATATCATATAACTGTTCTAAATCATTACAAGTGGTACCTTATTTTTATTTGTAATTAGGTCATAATCTTGATCCAAAATTCTTCTCAATGTTGGACCTATGTCAACATCCACCGGTCTTATGTTTACTCCAGACTGACTACCTCCTCCACTGTCTTCATCATCGCTTGTTTCTCCAACATAGTCCGAGCTACTTTCAGTATCTTCTTCTGTAATGATTTCCTGTGTGCATGCAACATATAAGTATAAGTATATTTGGTTGAAAATCATATGTGGTGGTGTATGTATACCTCTGTATCATAATCTGCGTGTTGTCCAGAACTGCCATCTTCGGAAGAACCCGTTGTTGCTGATGTTGCACGGCTGCCACCGCTTCTTGCTCTTCGTCTTGGTTCTTGATTCTCAGTTTCGTTAAGGCGATCTGATAACTTGTGGCTTCTTTTCTTGCGTTCTCGGCGATAAAGATAGGCTCCACTGTTATTCCATAGAAATGTAACAAAAATATTTTACACGCATTGTCAAATGAAGGAACTACACAACTTATGATTTCCTTTGAAACTTACAGTTGCAACTGTGCTTTCTGTGCTAAATCTCTTTGTAACTGACGATTTTCCTCTGTATCTTTCAATACGTATTCTTCAGTGACACAACGATCCCATGAAGAATTCCAGCCCTATTTCAATGTGTCATATAAAGACAGTTCTAAAATGTGCTAATGAACAGAAATTCACATTACGATACTTACTTGAAAGTGTATCAAATATTCAACTGCTTTTCTACCCCTTTGGTCTTTATTAACAATGACATCTAAAACCTGTACGATCAACATCGTTCTTATGAAAATGCATCTTCTATGTCAGTAATTTGTATTCAAACTACTTGGAGAAAATTGAGTACGTTACCTTTGAATCATATAAAACCTTCGCTTTTGTAGGATCTGGTTCATAGCAGAGGACCTTTTCACCATCACAGAATTTAAATTTCGGTCCACGTGTGGAAACCATCACTTATTTACTGAATCCAGTAATAATTTAGGAGTTTCTTTGACAGTAACTGCACAGTGTCAGTGCATCACAAAATTAACTTGCTAATACCAATTTAATAACCTCTCCAGCTTTTCAAAAGCCAGGTTCTGTCAAATGACAGTTCGAGTGGATCTACATTTGCATTAAAACTAATCACTTTGGACCGAGAATATGATTAGAACAGATATTCGATTGCGATGTAATCGCCAGCCTCTCAATTGCTTGGAAAGCAAAATTTAAGTCTCCCGGTGCTAAGTGCGATTACATTATTATTGTTGTTATTATTGTATTGTACACAACAAACCTAACGTTACCCGGCATCTAAACATTACGCATTGTGCACACAGTCTCAAAGATATTCACACGGATATTATGCATTTATTGATACCTATATATATGTACATACATAATGCATATATATAATCCATATGCGTCTCGTGTATGCAAGACTAAAATATTAGATATTTCAATTTACAACCGTTCCTTTAAGATTATAAATCCCTGAACATTTATATTTACATTTTACACATCATTAGTAAAGGAATATATGGGTTTATATTTAAGATCATTGTTTCACTAAAGTATAGACAAATTAAATTTTATTGTTGCTGTAATTGCGACGTGAGCGCTGCTTTGACAGTCTCGAGCATATTCCGGTAACCCAGAGGGTTTGCGATCTCCGGCAATCAAATGCTCAACTTTGCTTTATCCGGTGAGTGCTTGGATCACGGGAGTCAATTGGCCGATACATGCTTGAGAGAAACACCGCCAGAGTGAAACGAGGCGGAACACTAAAGTGAAACAAAAGCAGCTGTGCGTGAGTGATGTGTGTATAGACTCTATACTTACACACCGCCTTCCGCAGAACTCTAGTGTATCGTCACATACCAATACACATTTATAGACACCGTGTCTCTTGCACCGTTTCGAAACGCAGCTGGTGGCGGTTGGTGCTCGTTCCTCGTCAGTGGTACATATGCACGCTGACTTTCCCAACGAAAGGAAAGATTTTCAGCGTTTTCCTTTCGGCAGTTGGAAAGAGGCGTGACTGCGCGTTCACGCTCGCCTAGCAGTAACTCGTGTCTTTTAAATAATCGAGTGGACAGTTGCTTTTACCAAGGCTGCACGCCGAACACGCATACGTACGACGCCTACCTGTCCGCCTCCTAATCTCGTGAAAAGTGGTGATCAAAGTCGGAAAAGCCTAAGACGTCAAGAAAAGAAAGTGGAAGGAGCCACTGCTTGCTAACGGAGGTGTAACAGGTAGACTATTATACAAACACTGTACATATTTCGTTTTCATTGCTCTGAAAAGACCGTGCGAGTTATGTGTATCTCTGCGTATTGTCTGGCCCGTGCACCAGGCGGTAGACGCTACAGGTCGTGATTATTTTAGACACTCCTGTTCGTCACTCCATTGGAGTGGACCGGTCCAAGGATTTCCCATGCGAATTCGTCATTCCTCTAGTTTTCCCTGTATTCGGCATTCTCGTTCACGAGCTCGAGCGTTCAATCAATACCGGCTATAATCGCCGCGAGACTTAACGCCTTCTCTCATTTCTTTTCCGTGTTTTTCGAATAATCCACCGCGACGAATTCTATGATGTATTTATAGCTTGACGGGTTACTGGAGTGGGATGACGAATTAAAGTATTGACAAATTCGTCGGGCATATTGTCCCGTAGTACAGTAGCGCGCCAAAATCCTGAAGTTTTGGCGCTCGAAGGTGGAGCACGATCGAAAGGATCATCCGAGAACGATCCACGTATTCCTACGTACAGTTCTATAGTGAGTGCCACTACAAATGCACATGCGTCTGCTTGTAAAGTGTAGTAAGTGGGCTGCGTACGATATATTGGAGTACTAAACGTGTGGTGCACGGACCACACGCCCCGTCTTGTGTTTCTCTGATGAGAGACAAGCCCTGTCATTGGTTATTTTCGGTCCAGATGACTTCACACAGTGATATTAAGTAATTCCAATAGTATGCTGGCTGCGTATGACATAATTTCGGCGAGTGGTACTGGGAATGAGAGAGGGAGACGCCTGAGGCGTATGTACAACGCGGTCATCTTATCTGCCACGCACAGCGTTTACGCCTTTTTGCGTCTGTACAATAGTTCCCAATCGATTCGGCCGGCTTTTCTCCTGTCATTCTCCTTTTTCGATCGCGGTCGCTAATGCCACTTGCCACTGGGCAGTCAAGAATGAATTATTCGAGGCTTATTATTACGGACAAATCCTTGTATTTGAAACACTTGTGTAAAATGAATTTTGAAAAATGCGTAAAACCATAAGCAACGATAGAGCACGGTTTAATGATAGGAATTCGCGTTGTAAGCTTATATGGTTCTCAAATATTTGGGCATCAAATACGCGTGACAGCGTTTATCGAAGGAACGAAAGATAACTGCAACCTCGAGTGTGACCCGTTACTTCGTTACCGAAACCGATATCCTGTCCAGAATTGGAATTCTTATTAATTCATTTATGTACGTTTTGAATACATTGGCTTACTTTCTTGATAGTTATATTACATCATAATAATTCTTGTGTTAATTTCTGTTGTCATTCACGGGGAATGAAGGCGTGCATTTGCATCCGGTGATTGCATTACATTTTTAGAATAACGGGAGAAGATGGACCAAGGCTTTCCAGGACAGCACACTACCACAACGACGGTTACTACGTCGACTACAACTACTCAGCCTACTATCCGCTTTGATCCGTCATACGCGCGGACATTGCCCGGTATCCTTAAAATTGCACAAGTGGTGAGTTCATTTCTCCGCGTATTTGGCTGCGTTACTCTTTCATTTATAGTTTCGTTGCCAAGAAATTTCTACGAGATACTTTATCGAAGTATATGGAAGCGTAACTGTGACCTATGTAGCCGGAGTAACGGAATTTTCTATGCTTTTAGGTTTTAAACCTGTTAGGTTTTATATGCATTACGGTGTCCATACACAGCAGCCACAGCCGAGGAGGATGGTTCAATACTGTGGCGATGGGCGGCTTTTGGTTCACCGGAATACTACTTGTTCTATATCTCTTCCACATTATTGAGAAATTTTCGAAAATCCCCTGGCTGAAAATCGTAAGTGACGTCGCACATAGGGCCTCGTATTATTGACTTTTCCACCTATACTTTCTAGATATAAGTATTTATATACAATTTTCTTAAACCTATTTCCTGGCAATATTTCCGGAATGTAGTACTGTTACGAAATCTCTCGCGGTTACACTGTTCTGCGTATCGATAATTAGCTTGGTAATTACTACGAAGCTGTTAAGTGAAAGTTAGCAAGCATTCGTTTAGAAGAAATAACGGTGGTGTTAAATAATATTTTAACATTATTCACATTCCCCGTCCATATTATTACATCAAGAAGAAAATGATATGTTCTATTCTATAAAATATGTTTTTGCTTGATTTCCTCAGGAATTCATTTTTTGTGCTATTTGGACAGCATTTTACTTGCTGGCTGCATCACTTGCAGCGGATTATGCCAGAGCTACCGAGGCCTTCGGCGTTGCGGCCGTGAGTATTGATTATGTTTTTAAACATAGATAAGAACATTAATATTGCTCTACTTCTATTACACATGTATATTTTCCTATTTCTTTTGCAGTTCTTCGGCTTTTGTGCTATGGTTGCCTACGGTTACGATGCTTGGCTCAAGTACCGCGCCGCGAAAAGCGGCGCTTTGGCACAAGGTCAGCATACGCCAAAACAAGTGTCCACGGTGACTAGTCCTGCGTATTAATTTTCACACAAGAAATCCCACGCTGGGGTGCAGTATCAGTTTAATGGACCACTGATCGTTGAAACGTTCAGAACATATCATTGCTGCCATGCGCAATATCACTCGATATAATTCGTGTCCTTTTTGTGTGCCTTATGTTTACGCTGTTCTTACGTCGAAAAAAAGTGGAAAAAGTAGAAATGATTAAGCAGGCATATCTTATTTAACGCGTACTGCTTCGCTATTACATGTGTAAATGTATAGCTTGTATCTAAACGTGTTACCAAATGAAAGTTAAAGTTATATTGTAATCGAGCAATAACACACGTACGCCAAAGTACGCCTTTCGGGTACTTATGACACATACCCTTGTCGACCACACAAATTTATACTTGAATATAAATGTTGTACAATTATTGTTGATGCAGAAGCAATTGTTCCAAGAGAGTCAGTTCTGTACATATGCATGTTTGTACACAGAATATGTATAACACGCGCACATGCGAAAATATTCTCATTGTATTATAAATTATTATGGACCTGAATAGATGTAGAGATGCAGGTCATTTGTACTGCTCTATCTTATTTTTGTGCCGGTTATATTATGTTAGCATATTTCGTATTATTTGATATTATTGTATGATTCCTTCGTATGAGAATTCAGCAGCTTGATTAACGTTCACTTACACTCTGACAAAGTAAAAGACTCATGACATTCATTTGTTTACATAATTATTGTATCATGCATGAATGTATTACTTTATAATACGCTAATAGCATTTCAAGATTAGGAATAGAGAAGGAAATATTTTCTATGATTCGTCAGTTGTGGGTGACGTTGTGTAAAAGGGTCAACATATATTTTTTTTTATTCTGTCGACTCGATACAGATACACCGATATGTACACAATATAAGTACTAAATTACCTAGCTGATATTCTAGCAACGTCAAAATATAAATAATGGCGACCAACAAAGGATGATTGATATTATTAGATATATTGAAAGCAATAAATCATTGTTGTTTCCTTGATGTGATGATTTCTATCTTGGCTTTCCTTTTAATTTTAAGATGACTTATTCAAGTTATACTTGGAAAGAGAATTTTATAGAAGTTCTAAGAAATAAAAAGTTATGTTGCTTTTAAACACTGGTGAACGTATACACGTTGAGATTGCTGATATTAATGATTAAGCTGTGTAAGCATTTTACTCTGCTTATTTAAATACTTTTAACGAAGTTGCAATCTCCGAATAATTCTAATTGTACTAAATTATGTTGATTTTTCATAATATTATCGAGTTCATCTGTCGCGGAGATTTAATGCCCGTAAGGCCGTGGCCGCCGGGTTTGTTTTTTACCCATAGTAGACAGATCTATGGTTTTGCCATCTGGAAGCACTAGCTTATTTTCCTGGTAATCGACGAATCCATTTTCCTCATCCTCCTCGCGCTGCTCTTCGTCGCATTTGATTCCTGTCTCGTACGTGTACTCTCGGCGAATTCCATCTGGGTCAATGTACCCATACTTACCGCGCGTTATACAATCTATTCCGATGAGTTCTTCCTTGTACGAGCCATCGTCGTTTTCGAAACCCCACGTAATCGAGCCATCGGAATTATCATTCCGATATCGCCTAATAATCTGCAATGATTGTTAATATACATATAATTATTAGTGATAATCTCGGTATTATCCGATTATTGCCCGATTGCATCCTTTAATTAATCTGTTTTTGCTTGATGTCCTCTTTCTCGATATTTCTACACACACACCTCTTAATACCCTAAGTTATCTGGAGCGAGAACCGCATGCATTTACTCAACTCGCCCCAGACTGATCATTACGCAATGCGCGCATATTAGGCCTGTCTGTGGTCTACTTCGAAGTGCGAGGGAACGCAAAAGAGGTTGACAGAAAAAAGGACCTTGGTTATTCCGATCGTGTGACATTGTCCGAAAGCATTGTCAATAGGTAAATAATGTTGTCAGGTTTAACAAAAGATATACCTGGGCGACTGGTTTCTTTCCACGGCTATCATAAGCCTGAGAAGATTTCACGGGCTTTGGAGGTGCTTTCACCGGTTGCCTGATTGGTTCCTCTACGATTTGCTTCCTGGGTTTAGTTGGTTTTGGTGCTGGTCGGTACTGGACAGGAGGAGGAGGAGGCTGTGTTGCAGGTGAACCTCTGCCTGTTGGTCCCGCTGACGTGAAGGGACGATACTGAACTTGTGTTATCTGTTGTTGTGGTTGATTGGAACCACCACTGCTTCCAAGTCCTCTTGATGGACCGCTTCCTCCAAAATTTGAAACACGTGGCACGTTTTCTTCGCTCTCATCTTCAAATTCATCATCCTCTTGACTCAGTGAACGATCGTCATCGCGACTGTCGTGTACTGTTTCTCGGATTCTTTCATCCTCTTCAGGCTCTTCATTCACGGGTTTCACTGGCTGTGAGAAAGCGGGTGATGTGGGTAAAATCGGGCGGCTTTGCTTTCCCGATGGAAAGTTTCCTGGACCGGCTCCAAGACCATCGTCTCCTGGACCTGCTCTAGTCCTAAAATAATAACGAGCAATGCAATTAAAATTTATCACTTTAAATATCTCCTATGATTGATCAAAGGCCGCATTATCCATAAACAATGAGAATAGTATTATTTTTACTTGAATGGGATAGGTCGTCGAAGCCGTGGATTCGCAAATACAGATTGCGTGGGTGCAACTGGTCTAGTGGATGGCAGCCTTTGTAAACGTGCCGATCTTAAAGCAATCGGCAAGCCTTTCTGTGATGAACCTCCGTCTCCGTCTTGCAATTGTGCTGCTGCAAGAGCAACAATGCACGGCAACAGCTGTAAATATTATTAACAAGATATTGAGAAGCATTAGAATGTAAAGGTCTAATGTACAGAGCGAATGGTTGAAATAATCATTCATTGTGTATTGGAGATTAGTTTCCGTTGTTTTTGTTCTGTAACCAGTAATAATGTCATATCAAAGACTTGAATCCTATGACCATTCGGAGAGCTTCCAGTAAGAATATAGAGATGGTGCCACTCATACCTCTCAAAATAAACATGCTTTGCTTTATAAAAACAAGCTTACCGTCATCGAATACAGAATCAAACAAAGACGCTGCCGAAATCAAATGAATTAATAATACGCGCCCAGTTTTCGAATTCTTGGGCTTTTATTTCCACGGGCATATTTGCTTCATGCCAACTGACATTCTCGATCTAGAATTACACTTCGTTAACGCAGACCTTTCGCGGTCGCACTTTACAAGCGGAGCTTAAGAATTTGTGGTAAGTTGTAATCCCGGGTGGGCAGTCCTTCCGTTTGGTGTCGAATGCTAGATATGTCCTTCTCCGTCATTCGTTTTCCGTTCTTAGTGAGTTCTGTCAAACGCCTAGTTAATTAGGTCTGGCTTAAATGTCAGCAGATTAAAGTGTGTTGGACGCATGTACTCTTTCGGCGGCGGGGAATGCGGAGTGCGGGTTGGACGTATGCTCTACGTATGCGGGTTTATGCACATGCGGCAAGGTGTACGAATGGAATCACTTTCTCTTTTCTCTGGCGCGCCACTCGATTTTGCGTGCATGCGGCATTCATTTTGCTTGCGCGCTCGTAATTATACGTAACCGTTGTCCGCATACGCAGAAAGCACTTACAGCGAGAGCGTCGCAAACCTGAATCTAGAGAGTGCCGGGATCGCGCTGTCGGGGAAACCAGTTTCGGCTCCGGCGGGCTACGTACCGCCCGATTTCGGCACGGGCATTGCGCGATGAAAGTAAGCGCACGAGCGAATGATCCCGAGAAAGCAATATTCCGTTGAATTTATGCCGGTTCGCTTAATGCCTGACAAGTACCAGTCTTGTGACTCGAATTGTGATGCACTTTTCCATCTTGTTCTTTTCTCGTTGTATAATCAGACACGCGTTGAAGGTGTCATTACCGTCATGAACGTAATTCGCCGAGTGTCTGATAGCTCATGCTAGCCCGTCACCCGTGCCCCGTGAATTCCGGAATGAGATAAGCGCAACTTGTAGCCAGTAGAGCAGGAAACAGTTTTCTGATTAATAGTTCGCTTTCACACCCCTCGACCAGCTCGCTCGAGATCAAACATTCCTTTGCAGTTTATTTGCATTCTAATCGCTTGACTGTCAAGCGTAAGCGCGAGGTGAGGGATATATTCTGTGCGATGTTGTTGCATGATTATTATCGTACAGTAATATGTTCGCGGATGGATCTGCTGTTAGTCTAAACATCGGTATTTACTTATTTATGTAAGGTTAGGAAAGCTTTGTTTAGCTTGGCGAAAGGAGCTAATCGACTCGGACCAGTACACTTGCCGGAGGCTCCTCTACATTGCACTAGTTCACAGGAATGCAGTGTTCCATGGTGGAGTAGGTTGGCGCCGAAATGAAAAATGGGTGAAGCGGGGGACAGAGTCGATGGAAAGGAGAGAGGTAGATAAACGGACCGGATGCGAAATCGTTTGTTACGCTTTTGCAGTCAGTTCCAAGTCGAGGCACGCGCCTTTATTTCTACGGGATAGGACTAAAAATCTATTGGACTTTCTTGTCGAGGAGCGCTTTCACTCTCGTTTGCAGGCCAGTCGCGCGTGCTCGCACCAATTTTCGTCCTTCGCCTCCGACTCCGACGGCGGGCGCGCTGCCCTGGATCGAGATCTCCTATCAGCTTCGTTCGCTCGGTTCACTTCTCATGCCGATCGACAGCCCATCGGGAACAGGAATTTGATTCTCGTCAGCGGACATTGGAAATTCTTGCGCGCGCGCGCGGCATTCTGTCGATTTTCATTTTTATTCTTCTTCTATACGCGCATATAGAATGCGGACTTTCAACGCCTTTGCATTTTTAACGATTGACGCTACTCGAATGATCTCTTTTGGCTTCTTGTGACGACAAATGCATTGCCGCGAGAGAGGTGAATGTCAGGTTTAAAATAGAAAGTGTTCTCTTGATGGAATTCGGCTCGATCGATCGAAGGACACGCGGGCATTTCTGTTGCTACAGTTCCACAAATTTGGAGCGAAACGATATAATCTGCGGTTAAGAATATACCATACACCTTGAATTCTTCAGCACATTTTCAGTCGGTCACGGGTATACTTCTATCTGCATGTGCATCGACTTATCCAATTAATAAACTACACAATCATGTAGATTGTCACCGTTCATTAATTAAAACTTGCTAGTCTTTTTATTCAAATATAAAATGAGGAAGTAACACGCGTTAATTTTTACACAAAATACCGAGTTAACAATATCTAACTAACATAGATTCTCAGTAGTTCATTGCACTCGTTGTTTTTACTGAAAGATAGGAACTTGCCGATAATCATAGACTCGCTATCACGGTAGTATTACTAGCCTTAAGTGCAGTAAGCCTATTATCAATGTGTTATCAAGTGGAAAGCAAGCACTACCGATACTTTCTCCTCAAGTACCACTCTCGAGATACTTTAAGTGTGGGTAAACGTTTGAACTCGGCATGCTGTTATCGGACTTGTAATTAAATTTCAATGATTCTTACTGGCTGGTCAGAGGATATTGGTGGCCTACATGCAGATACGAGCTGTCCATGCCATTCGAAGTGACAGTTGGCTTTCAAGCGTCGCGAGAGTTTAATGATGCCTGGTGCGTCTGGTGAAACGGTAACAGGGAAGATGAAGGATGGAAGATGGGCAGAAAGAACGGCGCGCCGTCAGGACGAAGAGGAGTGAGCTGAAGCAGGGCTCTCTAGCCGGCGATCCCGCAAAAAGGAGAACACTTTTAGCAGGTACTCACGATCACTGCGACGCGCATGGCCGTCTCCCTTGTCCCGTGTCGCAATGGTAGTCACGCTGGGTGTGGTGCCGGCGCGTTTAAGCCTCACACTACTCTCAACGACTCCCCGTCTCCACGTTCTTATACCTATATCCCCGTTTAAATTCCTATGGTACGAGCAACACGCAGACCAACTTTCCATCGGCTAGCAGGAATCGTGCTCGCCAAACTCCAAGCTCTAGCCTCCGATGACATGACGCGCCTTCAAGTGCAATCTGTAATTGCAGACGGACCGACATACCTCTCCTGCCAACATGGCACTCCCCAAAAATTCAAGGACTCAGGGTTTCTTCTTCGGTAAGAATGTCTCCCTAGAATTGTAACAGTGTAACAATAGTATTGCTACATATGTTTGTCATTCTGACTACACTCATTGTAAATAGAAATGATAATCAATTTGAACATAGAGTTTCATGGAATGCTATGTCAAAATTTATTAATCGCAAACGTATCGTAAACGTATTTATTGAGAGATGAAATAAATGTTTCTTGTTACATATATATCGCTGAGAAGTATGATGTAATGAAAATGAATCTATCGCAGTCAGGACATTTCATACATAAGATCTATTTTAAGTAGTTAATGGTTGTTACGCTGCGTTTTGTGGTACAAATAGACTGCTTTGACTTCTGACAGATTAGCGGGTGCAGGAAGGACCACTTGCAATTAAAATGCAAATTAGAGTAATCATCGGAAACTCGTACTTTGGTCAAAAGAAATGTTTTACACTTTGACTATGATCGTTAAGTCCTCTGGTGCAGCTGTGATCACAATGAAGAAAGAGTAAAAGTTCGAGGTGTTGTTATCGAGAGTCACGTAGAAAGCAGAATTCGTTCCAGTTGTTTTTCCATGTTATTAGGGTTTTGTTAAGAGTTTGTTTCAGTTTAAACCGGCTGGCGTGAAATGCCTCTTCCCACGTGTTGCATTCCATTCCTACTGATATCTTGACGATTAGTTAATTCTCATTCGCAATATCTGAACAAGTCAATAAATTTTTTTATCGGTCCGTTGAGTGCAAGTTGCATTGTGCGCCTGTCGGTTTCGTGCATTCTCTCGCATGCAGGGAAAGAGACTATTCCCGACTGCTTTTAAAGCGACTTCTACGGCGAGGCTGTGCTCGAGGCTCCCGTCCAAGGTCAGTGCCGGGGCCGAAGCTGGCTGCAACGATTCCCGTAGTACTGCAAAGGTAATGGATATGCATATGACCTTATCGTTTCACCGTGAGGTAGAAATGCATGCCTGCTCTTATTTTTCTTCACTCAATAAAAGAAATATATATTATACAATGCTTTCTCGCGAGGTACGCGAGGGAACGCCGTACCTTTGGCTGCCAAGGACTTCTTGGTAAGGAGTCTCGAATCTCGAGCGTTCAAAGTAATCAGAAAATCTTTTCAACAACTCGAAGTACAATGACTATCAATATTATTACAATATAATTATTAAACAATCACCCTTTCTTGAAAATTGTACATATCTTTACAGGAGTTAAAATACATGAAAGGAGTACTGAGAGTGATTTGAGCGTCTCTACAGCGTGGAACCTAAAAGGTTGATCGTTCGGATGGCGTCTAGAAGGGTCCAGCCCTGATCCATCGAGAAAGTTCGCGAGCCAGACTCCCCGGGGACGAGTCGTGTACATTGGTAAGGAGATCTGGTCAGGGGGAGGCAGAAAGCTAAGGCAGCAGGCAGGTAGGTAGGTAGGTAGGTTGGTAGGTAGGTAGGTAGGTAGGTGGGTAGGTGGTGCACCAGAGCAGACACTCGCGGGAGACGATCAGAGCCAGGCAAGTCGAGAGCTAGCAAGGAACCAGGCACGGATCGTTCCGTCGAGTCTCGAACCCCATAGAACCGGTTCCTCGCTACGCACGCTTCTCTTTCCTTCTTTCCCCTTTTTTCCATGCCCGTCGCAGTCGCCTGGCAGCAATCGGTTGCTACCACTGCAACTTCTGTACACGTACCCTGCCTTTGCCTCCCCAGGCGTGCATGCCTCCTATGCATTTCTGTATACCAGTAAAGCAGCCAGCCGGGAACCAGTCGTACAGATCGACATAAACTTGTTGCAATCTCCATCCAATCTTTGCCGCACTGCATCTCGCACACGAACGCTCAGAAATAACTCAAGAGAGTGTAGTTGAGATTTCTTCCAAGTCGAAGCAAATGTCGGGTCATCAAGACGGCAACGAGAAGGTTCCTAGCTTGGAAGATCTTCAATTCTAATACCTTTCCTTAGGCGAATACAAGATCCTGTAAGATTTCAGAGTGGATGCTTGCAATTTATGTAGTTAATCGCTTGTGGCGCGATGGTAGGGGGAGTGAGGGGCGGTAGAAGGGGCTGGATGGAAAGGATATCCATAGATGGCACCCCGATGGCTTAGATGAATCTTGGCGTGGTGGCCGTGGTCGGGGTCGCGATGCGTCGGCTGCCTCCCCTTTGCGAAAGAAGCTCGCACGGCTCGCACCGGCCTGAGTGCAGTAACACCACAGTCCTTCACCTGTTGTCGTCGTCGTCGCGGCGCGGCGTCGTCTGGCATCTTGTCTCGCCTCGTCTTACCTCGCCACGCCTTCGCGCACTGTCTTATCTTCTCGCTTGCCCCTCGTTTCGGCTCTTATGTCCCCGGTATGCCGTACGCGCTGCGTGTACCGTATACACCATCGCATTATCGCCGCCCGTGACGTCTTCGCCTGCCAAGACCGACCACTTTTATTCTAATCCAGACTTTCTTAAGCTGATCTAACCGGCGACCTATAAGTTTCGAGAATACTCGCGTGCCCATCGTGTGAGTTATTTTGACGCGGGGGTAGTTTCCCGCCGTTTGGAGTTTTAGAAGTATTCGACATAAGAGTATAATTAGTTTAGAACAATGGCTACGACTTCCAAAATATCTACTGGCCAATCGGCGGATCGAGATGATTGTGAGTATGATAAATAGGTGGGTAATTCGAAGTATATTACTTTTTACTGTATAGTAGAGAGAATGTAGTCTTTGTAATTCTTTTCTGACATTCCTTTCAAAGTACTCTTTATACAGGTATGTAATCTATTGTAGTAATTGTATTAATTCATCTTTACGAATTATATTTAGTTATACTGCAGCTACTACTGTAAGAAAATGAAAGGAGCACTTTTGCTCGACTTGATCTTCCAATCGGAAAAATTTCTCCTCGTCAAGGTGAAGCCATCTTAATAAATAAGCTCTTGAACTAAATTTCTTGCTCCAATTCTCCCGGGGAATTGATTATGTTTTTCTAGGTGGGCAAGTTCGTCGTTTAATATATGTAATTAATATGAAGGCAAAGTTGATCTTTGCAAGTTTGGGAAAAAGGATTCGATGGCGGCGATGGTTGGACGGCGTAGCAAGCAGCGTAGCGATCCACCTCGAACGCCTGATCGAACGCGAGTCGCGATCTTGCCGATTCCTCTGATTGGCCGAGAGTCGGCGTTACTCACGAGACGCAAGAAGACTCTTTGTCTGTTTTTCGTCGGCGGGCGGCCGGCTACGGTGGAGCAGAAGTTGGTACGTGCAGTCGCAGGACCTTCAGCCAGGCATCGCGCGCTCGCTGCAATTATTTTGCAGTCGCCTTCGAATTCGAGCGGGCCCTCGATCGCTCGGCCGCTTACACTCGTTCCTCCACCAGCTTTAGACTCTCCGTGCTCTACGAGAGGTAACGACACAGTTTGCAGCGGTGATCCGGATCGGCTCAGTCTACCACCGAAAGAGTTCTCCAAGTTCCATTGGAGTTAGTAACAAGAGGGCTTCCCGAAGGAACCACCGGAGTGTATAATGTCGCCAGTTGACGACGCCGGCTCTATCCAAGGTAAGGAAGGCTTTTCTTGTGGAAGGTCGGGGTAACCGAAATCAGAAGCGTAATCGAAACCGAGTGCACCGTGTAAAGTTACATTCACGCCTTTTCTCGAAAGGCTCGATAGTTTATGGAACACTGTTATACGATGCGGCGATCTACGTGGCTACCCCTGGACATGCTCGATAACTCTTTCGGACCCTGACACCTTTTCTTTCGTATTTCATTACTTTGCCCCATTAAGATATACTTCTTCCAACTGTAACGCGTCGGTCATGGTCTTCCATTGTATTTTTTTAACG
This sequence comes from Ectemnius lituratus, assembly GCA_910593735.2. Lineage (NCBI taxonomy): Eukaryota > Metazoa > Arthropoda > Insecta > Hymenoptera > Crabronidae > Ectemnius > Ectemnius lituratus. The sequence goes on along the minus strand of OU343037.1, from coordinate 17,449,782 downwards.
ACCCGCTCGTGTATTAATATTATCGGTCTGGAAGATTGTAGTACGGGATGGGCTGGGCAAAAAGACGAGCCGCTCGAAACCAGTTTCCGAACGAGCCACCCGGTAGGTGCGACGGTTGTATTCTCCCGCGGATCTCGACTTCCTCCGGCGACCTTCAGCGCGGTATCGCTAAATCGTCGAAGAGCATTGGCCGCGACTACTAGTTGCAGCTCACGCCACTACTCTTCTTTGCCTCGGCCTCCACCTATTGTAACTTGCACCGATCACCCCACAAGTTGCGCTCGCCCGGACCAGCCTTTTCCTCGCACATAAATCTTGAGTTCGGACGCATTGTTCCGACCTAATTTATGCGGACCTTTCATGTGGTAAGTGAGTAAGAGCGCCGAGGAATAAGGTTCCTTCGAACAGACCGGCGGACGGACAGGCGTTTAAGCGCTTGCATGTACGCCCGTGTGTGCTTTACGCGCGGACACTGCTTCGGTCAAGGTCGTAGACTGCAGTCTCAACGCTCTTTTTGCGCGTTCCCTTTCCACGGTTGTACTTGGTGTCTCGAAAATGAAGCTAGCCCTACGTGCATCTCACTCGTCTTCACCATATACTTTCACGGCGAATTTAATATTGTCTCTTTTTTATATTTTATGTTTTGTTACCTAAGATTACGATTTTGTTGTTGGAAAAATAAAGGAAACTTCAAGAAATAGAAGATATCTCAGGCAAGGCTTCTCGATACAAGGATATTGTTTGCGAGCGTCTGTAGTGTATTGAGGCTTGGTAACTCCACCACCGTTGGCGTAATTTTAAGGCCAATGGGGTACGAGTTTCCTTCCCTCGATGCGGAAAGCAACTGCTACCAGCGTACACGTATTATATCGGATGCATAAATTTAATTGGCCAACAACAAGACTGGCGGAATGCAACACGGTGTCTATTAGTGGTGTCTGATAGTCTATTTTAAAGTGAGTATAGATATCGTCAAAGTGTCTAATTATTGGAACTTATGCCCTATTTGTAATAAATCCAGAATGTCTGCGTTGTTCACCTCTTTTTGCGGTGCCTTAGTATTTTTCTGCTTTGATTTTACCCGTCCTCGAAATGTTAAAGTGATATGTGTTATAATGAATTAGTCGTGCGAATAAATAAATAGCACTTAAAATTAATCTTAAGGTAGTTGTATCAAAAATCAGCATCAAAAATTTTCGAAGGTTCTTGGACTTTGGCGAACACTTGATAAAACGATTGTTTTAGTCTTGAAACGGATAGGAAACATAAAACTAGTGGTCAAAGTGCCGGAATTGGACCGAAAACACTTGGAAACAATCTCCCGAATAATTAATCTCATCTAATTTAGGCGGTATTTTCCACGTTTTTCAATCTTCCTAACATTTTCCGGGGCTGAAATTTGGTGGGGAATGTTTTCTTGCATCAAGGAAGAAGTGGTATAAATTCCAGAGCCCTAGCTCAAAATTCATTTTTTCGCAAATTTTTGCATATGTACCCCTTCACAAATTTTCGATTTTTCGAAGGTTCTGGGACTGGGATGAACGCTTGATATTTCGATTGTTTAAGTATCAAAACGGAAAGAAAACATAAAACTAGTGCTCAAAGTGCCGGAATTGTACCGAAAACACATGGGAAACCAATCCTGAATAATTCGTTTCCGTGGTTTCTCCTATGTTTTTCAATCTTCCCGACATTTTCCGGGGCTGAAATTTGGTGGGGAATGTTTTCTTGTATCAAGGAAGAAGTGATATAAATTCCAGAGCCCTAGCTCAAAATTCATTTTTTCGCAAATTTTTCCATATGTACCCCTTCACAAATTTTCGATTTTTCGAAGGTTCTGGGACTTGGACGAACGCTTGATTTTTCGATTGTTTGTGTATCAAAACGAAAAGAAAACATGAAACCAGTGGCAGAAATGCCGGAATTGTACCCAAAACATATGGAAAACCGATCCTGAAAATTTCAGTTTTGAGGTTTTTCCCATGTTTTTCATACTTCCCGACATTTTCCGGGGCTGTAATTTGGTGGAGAATGTTTTCTTGCATCAAGGAAGAAGTGATATAAATTCCAGAGCCCTAGCTCAAAATTCATTTTTTCGCAAATTTTTGCATATGTACCCCTTCACAAATTTTCGATTTTTCGAAGGTTCTGGGACTTGAACGAACGCTTGATATTTCGATTGTTTGAGTCTCAAAACGGATAAAAAACATGAAACCAGTGGCAGAAATGCTGGAATTGTACCGAAAACATTTGGAAACAGGCTTCTGAATAATGGTTTTCATGTCATTTCGGCGGTATTTTCCATGTTTTTCGAACTTCCCGACTATTTCTGGGCCTGGAATTTGGTAGAGAATGTTTTCTTGCATTAAGGAAGAAGTGATATCAATTCCAAAGTCGTAACTCAAAAATTATTTTTTCTCTAATTTCTGAAGGGAACAGACACTAACAAACTTTCGGCCAACGATTATCTTTTGGATGGTACAGTACTGATACAACTACCTTATTTGACATACATTGTCCAAGCAGGTGGTAAAATTAACTTGACGCCCTCTGCACAATTCCTAGTCAATCGTATTGACGTTGTGTTCCATGATATGATAACACAGTCAAGCGACAAGCATAACTAAATAGTTCAAATCCAATTAGGTAAAGTAGTTATTCAATTACTAACTTAAATTGACTATGTTAATTTAGCAACTTGAACTACCCAAATATTCGGTATGTTACCATACGAATTCAACAATGCATGGGAAAAAGTTCCAAATGTATTCGATCGATGGCGCTGATTGTCAATGTCGACTTGCATTTATACGTTGTTGATGATGCTGTGTCAGTAGTGCGATCAGCGCAACGCGTCATCAGTGTGTGTGTTTTTGGTGCTGTGTGTAGACGTCGGGAAGCATGGATCATGTTTGGCTACTGTGGCTGTTGTCTATCTTGTTGTTCGATTCCTCACAATGCACGCAGAGAACTGTGAGTACAGGAATTAGCGACAAAATTGCGTCGTTGTCCGCGCGCTCAGGAAATGCCCAATTGTTCCTGCCTGTGTCAGGCAATCCTGTCCCCGATCGAACGGAAAATAAAGATCGTGTGTCTATGAATCATTGCGTTGCTCTTCGACTTTATCTCGCGCTCTCGGACTCTGCTTACAAATCACATTTCCTGCATGCATCGGCAACTACTGTGGCTTGTTAAGTGACTAGTCCATAGTGGCTCATAGCGGTGAGCTGTTTAATGAGGAACACGAGTTCCCTACACCCGCCGCGCAATAATTAACGTGAGAACCCCAATTGAGGGATTAATTATGATATAATGCGCGGGAGCCCAGGAGGAAAGTGGTCTACCGTTCGTTGCATATCTGCACCTCATTGTTCTCCACGCAACGTGACTATATGTAAACAATTGTGATCGTGTGTTATCAATCAATCGATCGTGCAGGAAGTTCGCGTGTCACTGATCGCAATAAACGGTTTTATGTACATACATATTATTCTTTTAATCTTAGTTCGTATTACGAATTGTTAATCTCGTTATTGTAATCGATGGATGTTAGTATTGTAATAATGGAAGCAGATGGAATAAAGCGAAGCAGATTTGTCCCCGTTGTTTTAAAATGCTGTATATACCTATATATGACATGACCGCAATTCGGCGCCTGCTTTGAAATTCCCCCCTATCGCTCGTATCATTACCTATTAAATAGCCGGACTTTTTCGCCCCGCGCCCAATCATGTCGTCTGTACACTCATCAGTATCAGTATTACCGTTGCTATATAAGTTTTGTTATTGAACCTCGCAATATAAACTAAGATAATTTTTTACTTTTGTCATTTAATTCGTTTTAGCGTTTTGAGATTTTTTAATCCACGTTACGTCGTTTACGTCATTTAAAAGTTGTCTCTTTGTATATAAAAATTTGAAAAGAAATTATTAATGCATTATAATAATGATGTTTTGATAGTTGCGGTCATGGGTGAATCCAGATTGTGGCAATCTATGCAACGACAAAAATATAACAATGCTCTATCTGAGAGCCGATGGCCCCAATGATACTCTTCACTACTTGTGGGATTTTACTGGTGATCCATCCGTGATATTAGCACTCACTCCACCATCAGTATCTTTGAATATAACTTGGGAAAAGTTCCTCAACAGGAATGAAGATTCCATATTCTTTTCAGAAGAGCCTATTTACACTTTTGGTGTTATGCTTAATAGGGTAAGTCAACATAGCAATCTAATTCTATGCTCTACTCAAGCGTTCTATCATAATGTACTATACAAACTAATTCAAATTTCTAATTTGTAGATTATTGAGTTCAACGATGTAAATGACACAGCATTAATCAACACTGCCAGCTCCGCAAATATAAACACATTGCGACCTAGATATTTCCAGTGGGAGCGCAAGACTGTATTACAGAATGATGAATTCATTGCACTCGAGATGGAAGGGGTTTCTTACAGGGATACAACAATGAATATTAGCCGTAATGGACACATAAAGATATCGGTAAATGAATTGTGTTACCTTTAAACTTACTTTGTCTTTCATATTAGTCCAATGCATGTATTAACGAAGGCTTTGTTTTTAGTTGAGAGGATTCTGCACAATGGATCATTCTCAATTGACACCACATATGCTGCATACTGAAAACTCAACACAAGTAGATATTATTCTAGATCATATAGAAACCAATAAAACCTTCTCGAACAGTAGATTCGCCATTGAGCTATTAGTTGTTGGATCTGGTGATCCTAGTATACCAGTATTTGTTGATCCAAGAAAAACCTTGGATGATGAACATACACCAGGCATATTTGAAGTAGTTGAAGTCAGATTGCCACCTTATGATAATTTGGAGGAGTACCAAAATGGTGGCGCATACCTTCAATGGAGACCCGTTTCATTTACAACAGCTGGTCGTGATGTAACTAGTTCTACAGAAACAATGCAGTACCCACCCGTGAGAATTGTCAATCATACAGCAGCTGTTAAAGACTCGATGTTGTATTGTTATTATGGACAGACTGTACAAGATCTACTGGTCCAAAAAGTTACAGTTTCATTGGGTAATAAAGGGGATGGCTTTTACAAGAAGACTGGTTATTCTACTTGGTCAGTATAGATTCTTGGGTATCGTGGTTTTACCGTATTGTGTACAAGACTTGGTTTTCTTAGTGCTTGTGTCATAACAATAGTTCTGCAATGGCTTCATATCTTTGTTCCAGGACATTCTTGATTGGATACGGCACACCACCTGAAGAACAGTTCTCCTCACTCGTGATCATGATCATCGCAATTGGACTTGGGCTACCTTTAGTTATTTTATTGGGAACAGGATTGTATTTTTGCATTTATAAGATACCTAAAAGAAGCGGTGAAGCTTATCTGAGTAGTCAATGAAACAACTCACGTGCTAGCCGTGAAGTTTAGGCTATTGGGGCTTTCTCATTGGAACCCATGTTCATTTAGTTATAATATTGTTATACCACCGCTCACTCTGAAAAGAGATTTTCCTATATTTATATATAAAGCACGTATATTTTTTACACGTGTCGCGAGAGTTGGTTATATTTCACTTGTTGGAGAGTATGAATTAGTGCCGTTACATTGTGCACTCGTCTTTCAACGAATTTGTATCAAACGGCGATTGTTAATAAATTGAAAACGAACGACATGCAAGAAGCATGAAATACACGCTATGCGAATCTACAGATGGATGTTTCATTTCCCTATATGTATCTTAAATGTGCAGTTTTCAGGCTACGCGTAACCTAAATATAACAAGTTATATTACCGCATTATGATATTCCCTTACATGATCAAATTCTATAAACTAATAATGTGTCAGTTACATAATATTAATTGAAAATTGGGTTCATAATTTTCAGTACTCGATATTTGGCTCGTCACAATCCACAAGTAGTGCAAACTGTGAATGGTCAGACATGGCGTACGAGATTAGATTGACCTATACTCCTTCTTTCCAAGCCCAAGACCCAAAAGATCGAAGCGAACGCAAGGGTTTGGCCGCATAGGCAGAAAGGGAATTTTTGTTGGAGAATGATGACACAACACGATCAACTTACGCCAAACTCAATCGAGCTTGCAGGATGCGCCGAGTGCAGCCGGGTTCGCAGTGCGAGCTTTCGGAGTCCGGTGCGAGGAAGCAAGCAAGCAAGCAAGTGAGCGGCGACGGAATGTTTTCTGGCAAGGATAGTAAGGCCGGTGCGGTGTGCTGGCGTGTTCTCTCCTCTCTTGCACGGGGGTGACGGGTATCACAGCGTGTCGTCAGTGGAGGGGTAAGTTTTCATTGATCCGCTCGCGGTATGAAAGCACAAGGTGCGAGGATTTACGAATCCTGTGCACCGCATCGATCCCACCCCCGATTTCTTTCATGATTCCTCCCGACAACGAACTGAAAGCGCTGGTCTCGGCCGGCTAAGAGCTTTTCATCCCCGATATCTTCGATCAGAGTAGTCTCTCACCGGTTTATCTAGAGCGCGCGCAAAAGCAAAAGAACAAAAAAAAAAGGAAGAAGAAGAAGAAGAAGAAAAAGAAGAAGAATAGGAAGCAGGAAGAACACGGTGGGAGGTTTTTCGGTAGCGAAGACACGTCAGGAAGAAGCGAGGAACGAAAAGGCTGATCGATCAAAGGTCAGGGGGGAAGGGGAGCGGAGGATGTACCGCAGTATTGGCCGCGCGGCTACGGGTTCGGAGTGGCGAGTGTTTTTCGCGCAGGGTAGTTCAGTGCGGTAGGTGGCCAGGCGGAGGATGGCTCGTCGTGTAGACGCTTGCGAATGGGGTGGGTTCAGAGGGGCGCCTCGAAACTAGTTCACGGTGAGTCCGCTGCGCGAGATTGGCGCACGGTCGCGCGGTGCAGTAACGTCCGCGTCGGCTCGTCTAATCGCGACAGTCCTCGGGAGAGCTTTTCGTGCCAGCAATAATATCCGTGAGGGCTGCGCACCACGGCTGTAAGCGGGGGTGTCCGTATAATAATCGCGCGAGTCCTACACGCGAGAAAGCGAGCCTGCTCGGCGGACCAAGTGGTTCTCGTGGCGGTTGCCGTGCTGGCCGGAAAGACGAGAGACGGACGAAGGAAAACGGCGACGGGGGCCGAGAAAGAGTGTGCCAGTGGCAACCGAGTGTCAGGAGGGATCGCGTCGCGCGGGCGGGGGGTGGCTGCCGAGAGTGAGAAAGTGGTAGGTGGGAGGAGGGTAGGCAGGAAAGGGTGAGAGAACGGGGAAAGCGAAAGGGGCGGCGAAGGCAGGGGGGAGAGAGTAAGAGAGAGAGAGAGAGAGAGGGTGAGAGGGAGGATTGCGAGGGGTAGCGCGTTAGAAGGAGAGCGAGCGAGCGAGCGAGCGAAAGAGAGCGAAAGAGAGCGAGAGAGAGAGAGAGAGAGAGAGAGAGAGGGTGAGGGAGTTGGCGAGATAGAGAAAAAGGTGCGCGAGGGAGCGAGGGAAGTAGCGCGCGCGCGCGCGCGCGCGTGTGTGTGTGCCAGGAAGAATCGACGGCGGAATAAAGGGAGTGGAGAAAGGACACGGTGGATCTCTCGATCTGGAAGGCTCGCCGGCACGAAGGACGGCAAGAGGCAGGCAGGAGAATCGGACGGTATATGTGGAGACGTGAGGGCAGTACGGCTCGAGGAAACGGTGCGGTTGAGATACGCGTCGGGCCTGTCCCCGAGGAAGGGACCGTCGCGCGCAACGCGATCAATTTTCGTTGCGGCGCGGACGGCTGGATCGTGCGAAACCAAGAAGAAATGACGACTGCAGCGGGATACCGATAACCGGCCGAATGATGTTGTCGCAGAGCAAGTTCTATGCTCTCTTTATCCGCTACACGTTCGTGTAGCGCGACACGGGGCGGGTCCTTGTTCCGCTGCGGTGAAGAGCGTGTCGAAAGGGAAGCAGGCTAATTCGAAGGAAGAACACAGAGGCAGAGCAGAGAGAAGAACGAGAGAGAGAGAGAGAGCGGAGTGTGAGAGTACACGCGAGGGTGCAAAACCCATCGGTAGAGAGAGAGAGAGAGAGAGAGAGGCGCAAACTGGAAGACAACGCGACTCCTATCGCCGCATCGTAACACAGCCGAAAGAGAGAGAGAGAGAGAGATAGAGAGCGAGCGAGTGAGAGGTGAGCAGCGAAGACAGTGAGAGGGTGAGAAAGAGCGGCGAAGTAAGAGAAAGCGAAAGGAGTAATAGAGAGTACACAAAGAGGGATAAATCGAGGGGGTGTGCGCGTGCCAAGGAAGAAGACAGCAATACGGACTGCGTTCGAGTGGGACGAAACCGTGATAGACAAGAAAGAGAGAGAGAGAGAGAGAGAGGATTGGAAGAGCACGAGAGCGCCACGTCGAGATCCGATCGTTCTTCGTCTCGTTAAGTTCGTCGTTCCACGGTGTTAAGTGTACAGTTTCTTCGCTTCGTAGTGTTTGCTACTCCTGCCAAAAGTTTCGAGAACGAGCAAGTCCCGCGGAGGTACCTCAGAACCCGCCCCTCCTCCACGTCGCAGTGCCTCTCTTCTCTACATCGCTACGTTGTGCTTCTTCTCGTTGAAATCGCGACCACTCTACCAGGCCAATTCCTCGACCGTAAGTCATAAACGAAAGCTTCCCTCTTTCGATAGTCTAGTCCTAGGCCTCCTCCTCCTACTCGCTTTACAGCCAATGGAAAATCGCCTGACATCAATCGCACTCGGCTTTGCCCCTCGTCAGACCAAGTAGGAAAGGTCAACGATAGCTGCGGCGGCCGTACTTTCGTTGATTCTACTACTTGGAAGCAGTGCGTGACAGCCGCGTGCGATGCTGTAGAGGCGCTACTGGCGCGTTTCATGCAGGGACACGTCGCTTGCTGAATAGCTCTCTTTCTCTCTTTCTCTCTCTTTGCCTTTCTCGGACATACGCTATGTCTATCACTCTGACTCTAAGCTACAGTCCACAAGGCAGAAGCGAGGCCTTGCGTCAACTTTACTCGAGTACCCCTACGGGAACTCTTTCTCTTCCTTCGGGAAGTATTCGAGCAGCGGCCCACTGACAGTCAGTACATATGTGTTTATCTATATTACAGCATGATGTGCGTCAGCCTGTTTTCGATATATCGATCGACGCTGCCACCGCGTACACGGATCAGTACAGGGGGATTGCTTGTGTTTGATGATAATCTCCGCGCGTCTCACCCTCTTCCCCCCACCCCTCTCTCTCTCTCTCTCTCTCTCTCTCTCTCTCTCTCTCTCTCTCTCTCTCTCTCTCTCTCCTTCGCCCCTCTGCGGCTAGTAACACAATTCTTCTCGGGATTAATCGTATGCGCCTGCCACCGGGAGACAGAGATCTCCGGGGCTCTTTGCGCTCTTAAAGCAAGGTCGCATTAGCGCTGGTTCTCTCGTGACAATACACGTATATATATATGTCGTGGTACCTCCGTATACTTGTGCCAGCCGTTCCTTGTGTGTCTCGTGATGACCTTCCTCCGCGCGAAAATTGCCGGTCAATACGACGTGCACGATCCGCTTAAGAGCCGTGCGATGGTATCGATCACCGTTTCCCTCGTGCACGGCAACGCCTGCAGGGACTTTTCTTCACCAATCATATGTAGAAATTGTATGTCCTGATATTCACTTTCCTTGATTCCAAAGAATTTAGTAGTTCTTCGTTCATTTCCTATACGCCACTGACGGCATTGCTTATTTAGTTCGGGTGACATCAGAACCGCCTAAATATATCCTTGCGCAGGATAACACACTGGGACCTTCTGTCATTTTAGCACGAACTTTCCTCGAGCCTTTTAATTTAATGAGACTATTCAGTATGAACTGTGCGTCCCCGGTGTTAAATGTCCTGGGGGAGGGGATGACTATTCACCATTGACGTAATACTAGGTTTATATTTGTCACATTCTAAACGATCGTTCTCTGCAATCCTACTGACTTTCCTCTATTAATAACTGATATCGATTGATCAGAGTGGCGAATTTCTGTCGGTGAAGATATCTATGGGCGACGCGGGGACAATTTATTCGAGGCGGTTAAAATTTGATGAACTATTCGACTCGATAAATAAGAGATCGATAACATAGCTCCCCCCGTAATGTCAGAGGTCGCACAGCACGCTGTTACATTGTCTCTGCTAAAAGGAAAGGTATTTTTCCGTTAAACGATTCCGTACGAGAAAGCTGTGACGTCAGTGAAATAATCACACTTGAGCTCGAGTTCTCCGAGGTTCTTGTTCTCCGACTGAAATGACGGTTAATTATCTCCTCTTGGTAGGACTGCATCGGATAGAGCCTCGTTTGCTACCGTTTCAATCGAAAATTCTCTTCTCCCACTACTTTTTTCTCTTTCTTTCAATAAGAACTCCTAGCATTTACCCTTCGATGTCTAGTACAAGTAATTTAAGCTCAAACTTGAAATTCCACGTGTGTATTATTTTGTAATTATAATTTTCACTTTCCAGCCCTTTCCTTTGTAGTTCCGATTAACTCATCAAGTTGAAAGAACCAGTGGACTTTTTTTTCTGTCTAGTAGAACTTGTTCTGAAGTACTTCGGCGTAAGAGGAAGACGAGCCCCTTTGACATCCGAGTAGGGGAGTTTTTTTTTCTCTCTCTCTCCCGATTTTGAATGCGCCATGATATAGAACGTCAGAGTAGCAAGGGGGGTTGCGCGCGCACTAGGAATGGGAAGGCTGAACTATGGAAGGGTGGTGTTGCAGGGTAGCCGAGAAGCGGGTAAGCGCAACAGGTGCGCCATGCTTTCTGGTGCGTTCCCAGTACAATTGTACCGAAGGATCAGTAGGTGCATCCGCACTCAAGTTGGCCGGACTTTAGTATGTCCCATTGGTGTCAGTATACTTTCCGCATTTCTACCATCCTTGTCTCAATGGTCCCAACAAAGCCAACATATCTTACTTCTTATTACTATAATACTATTTCAGTTTAAGTATTAAAATAGCACAGGTAATTTTTCCAAAGGCTGCGAATAAAATAACTGCATCGTCGAATAATCATACCCTTACCGAATATAATAGAGAATTTGATTTCACGCCAAATGTTATTACATAACATTAAGGTCGATACTCGCGGGAAGTGCGCAATGCACACAAAGTACGTGCATCCCCTAAAGGCACATTTATCAAATAAGAAAAAGTTTCGGTTCAGTTTGCAGGAATTCTTTCTTATTACACAAAGAGGCATAATTAATACAGTTAATTCATCGTTTCACAGGCGTTATGTAAGATCGCACTTTAATGCGTGTTATCATGAGTGAAACGCACAACTAACCGAGTGCCGGTAGCACTTTGCGTAACTTCATACACGTTAAATAGCTGCGCCTACCTCGAACTAGAGCACCGCTTCCTCCGGAGTCAGACGTGTCGTCCCCCCTTTATGATATTAAACGCGAGCTAAAAGTGCCACCTGACTTCATCATCGCACGATACTCGCGTACGGGGCCACTCTGCAGACACATACACACACACACACACACACACACACACACGAATCTCTGATGACAAAGGTAGCAGTTATCGGAGTATTATTGGTGGGCGAGGTCCTCGAGGAAATATCACTGTGAAACGATCGAATTCTTCAAAAAGTCGCCGTCTTCTCCCTTGAATTGGTATTCGACGCTCGTCAACAACAATGCGGTGCTCGCATTACCAGGAATTAGTAGTGTCGAGAAAGAGAAAGACAGGCTTTTACTAGAAAATAATTATAGACGGGTTCAAGGTTCGCGCTCCATCAAGTGAGAGGGGAAGCACTTGATCCAGATGAGATCCGGAGGACAGGCTGATTTTCACCAAGCGCAATGCTGAGAGAGAAAGAGAGAGAGAGAGAAAGAGAGAACTGTACATCGCTGGCGAAGTCAGGCGTTGGTTAGGCAGGCAAGCGGGCAACCCGATCGATTGCCCTCGCAGGAACGCATGGCCCTGTTCTCTCACTCTCTCACTCTCTCTCTCTCTCTTTGCTTCTCCCTCTCTTTCTCTCTCTCTCTCTGCACTACTATACTCTCGTTCGAGATATACTTTGTCTTTTGTGGGTCGCGCCGGAACCCCCCGTTATGTCGTGAGCGCAACAATTTCTGCGACTCTTGTTCATACCTTCCCTGATAGCGGCCGCAATACGTGTATATAGTTACATATAGTTGCGCTAACCCGAGAACTAGGGTACATGTGAAATGCGCCGGCACTGCCTTATTGTTTCCACGAATTCATCCTTCAGCCTTAATTGCAGGTGCACTCGATCGCCGCATGGATTTCCTCTGCGGATTAATGAGGGGTCAGGATTAACTAGGACTAGCATAGTTCATCATTGTTTGTGGATTCTTGTATGATTATCGTTGTTTTGAATAGTACAGAATGTTGAATTATTTTGTCTTAAGATAGAGGAATTTCGAAGAAATGATGATTAGTATTTCTTTGTTTGGCGGTGATTTTAATTGGTGAAAAGTAGGTGGAATATTATCGCAATGCCAAAGGCTAACTTTCATCGAGATTACTCGAAAGCTGAGACATTTCTTGAGTGCCGCTCGAACTCTTATCGGGCGCGCCCAATAGTCACTTCTACTATTGGAGTCCGCGTCCAATACGGGCCGTAGAAAATAACTCTTCCCTCTACTGCGCCAGTACATCCAAGCTCTATTATATCGGCGTTTAAACTACTTTCCGCCCTCTCCTGGCACTGCTCGCACTCACCACTTCCACCACATCTCCAAATCACTGTGTATCTCGATTAAATCCAACGTATATCTACGTTATCCAGGATGTTCATAGAGAAGGACGCTTCAGACAAGTTGGCGCTCTTATAGAAACTTATTGAACTTTTATACTCACACTCATCCATACAAATTCAAAACAAGAGAATAAACATTATGACATCTACATCTGATTTTCCGCATTATCGAATTACTATCTTCCAAATGAATGACAAAAAGTTATCTTCGATTTAGAAGTGTGTCTCAGCTGTCTTATAGGACATCCTATTCACCTGGTTTCGGAGGGTGTTAAAAGTCCGATAGTTCCTTCATGGGAATACAGTGAAGGGGGGAAGTAAGGGTCGAAAGTTGGGTGTTCCATTGAGGGATCGGGCGCGTTCGGTTCCCAGCAGCTAGCAACCCTTGGCATTGGTGGACGCTAGCTTAGCGGATCTGGCGCCGAGCCTTTGGTTAAGAGGTGGTGGTAACGTCGGCGGCGGCGTCAGCGTCAGCGGTCGTCGTCATGGCAACGTTTTTCCGCAACGTACCCGGCCTGGTTCGTGACGTCACGCAACGTCGTGGCGACGGCGGCGGCAGCGGCGACGACGACGACTACGACGGCGGCGTCGTCGTCGTCGTCGTCGTCGGCAGCAGCAGCAGCAGCAGCAGCAGCATCGACTTCGACTCGACTCTGGCACATACCGGTACGCTTGTACCGAGGAATCCTTTTCCGCAGAGCCCGATCCCATTCGATGGCACCACTGTATCCTCCGTACATTCTGCGCCCAAGATGGCCACCCCCTCCGCCCCCGAAAACTCGGAAGAACGCGCAGGCAGACACACCTATAGACAACGGATACACACACACACACACACACACATACAAATCTGCAGACACCCACCTCCGTCTCCGTCCCCCCGCAGTAGGAGGCGGCGGCGGCGGCGGCGACAGTGGCGGTGGCGGGGAAATCCGTGATCCAATTCAGGCTGGCGTTCATTCGCACTGAGGCCTTCCCTCGGTGCGCCCGGCGAAATGGGGTCAATTTTCGGCCAGTCGATAATAGACTCGATCCGCCAGCAGAGCAGCAAAGCCTTCTCCCGCCCAGATAGATAATTATCAATTCCTAGTATAGTCGCTTCATTCCTCCGAATTCTCTTTCTATTCGACCCTTTCGAAATCGTTCCAGTGCGTCCCTGTTTCCCATGATGCGCTTCACTGCTCTATGTGTCTATGCCAGCGGACTATCTATTGATCCGTAATCCGAGGGAATGTGTGCTTTTAAAAAGAACGGCGCCGGGCTACCCGCTCTCCCCCACCCAACAACCAACGCCACACAACCCCCCCCCCCCCCCCGCCCGCCCCTCTTATAGCGTTGGTCGAAGTACAGCTTTTATTTAGAGCAACTTGAAATTAGCAATGTAATACGTTGATAATATAGTCTCCGGGGGAATCGTTTATCCATTGCTCTCCTCTCTTATATAATGCAGACGATCTTCGACTCCTCCCTTGGTTTTCTTCGGCTCGACTTTCCGATCAATTGGGTGCTGGATACGACTTGGGTTTCTTTTTTGCACCACCACCACCACCACCAACACCACCACCACCACCCCACTCCTTAGAAGTACCCCGTAATATTCTTGGGTTTCGTTGACTTTTATGTGGAAGTCTCCGGCGAAGGTTGATTTATACAGATATAGCTGACCCCGTTTCTTTCCAGTCTGCGTGCTGGCACAGTGCCGTTTTTATTGTGCCCGTATATGTGTCTGCGGGCCAGAAGAGAGAGAAAGAGAGAGAGAGAGAGAGAGAGAGAGAGAGAGAGAGAGAGAGAGAGAGAGTGCTGCAACAGTCGATCCAATCGATTTTTCGACTCTGGCATGTTACACGTAATTACATAATTCTCTGGCAAGTCTTAATGATTCGCAGTCGCTTTTTCTACGAGCGATCTCAATGCGCTGCAGTTTCTCACACCGGCCAAATAAGCCTTTATGTAGTGCAAACTGCACTCATGAGTGCACAAGATTCCAATACCAGAAACACAATGGAAGCATCGTAGAAGGTCTTGTTTTCACTGATCAATATTTCACGAAGGAGATATTCGACTGTCGATGCTCAATATTTAAAGAGCTCCAAGCTAACACCGCCCACGGCAAGATGGAATCTTCCAAGAGTCAGAAGTCTCTAGAATTGTAACTTATGGTGATTGTTTGAGCTTAGCAAAGATTATATGATAGAAACTTTCATATTTCTAAGTACAATAGTCGCTGAAGCATTGATACGATTGACATACAATTTACACCAGTTGTTATAGATGTGTAAAGAGGGATTTATATTGATTTTGAATCGATTTGGATAAAAATTACAAGAATTAGAAAAATGTGTGAAACCCGTATTGATTTATATAGCAGTACTATGTAATCATGATCGATTACCACAACTAATAAAAACCCTATAAATTGACTTCTCATTCATAAAATCATAGAAAATACAATAGAACACCTGGAAATTCAGAGAGAAAGTACTTCATCCTTACCAGGAAACAAATATCCCGCAAAATGTTGCCTAATATTACAAAGGACAACGAGGCTTATTTTCCTGTATCCAGGAACACGAATTAGATTTCACAACTAGATACAATAATGACTATATGTACGTGCTTGCCGTGATATTTCAAGCTTCGCCCATTACGTTTTTCATGTTTTATATAAAATGCGACTTGCTAATATTAAAGTTTCCAACTACGAGTCATTATTTCTGACGATTACCTGCTCATTTATTCTCAGCTTATTTCCTTCCAACCACACAATGCTAATTTACGATTACAATTACTTAATAATCGTATTTCAATTGAATTAAAACTATAACCACACGAAAGATCGGCGATGTTTTTTTTTTTAGAAAAATTAGCTCAACAAGGTTCGAACCCTACGTATGTTTGCTTTATTAGCCCTTCACTCTTACTTTCCTTGTGTGCCGGTTTCCTGCGCATAGTATCGGCTGTTTTCTGCCTTCCTTTCTCTCCCTCTGTTTGGTGGTGGTAAAACGAGCGGGTAGAGAAGGAGCTCTCTTAGTTCGCCGCTGGCGCCACGAGGACGACGGCGAGCAGGAGGCGGTCGAGGAGGTGGTGGTAGTGGTAAAGGAGGAGGAGGAGGAGGTGGAGGAGGAGGAGGAGGAGGAGGACGAGCACATGACTACGGCTACAACCACGCCGATGCATATACGCGTGTGACCGAGTTCCGGCGGAATATGATCGACCGCGCGAAACTCGGTCAAAGACCACCGACACCTTTCTTCGGGCTGCTGCTTCTATATCGCATGCTCCGCGTAAATTTTCAAGCCCCTGTGAATACACCTGCTTCTCTCTCTCTCTCTCTCTCTCTCTCTCTCTCTCTCTCTCTCTCTCTCTCTCTTTCTATATGTACGTGTGTGCACACGCGTACGCATACGAGGCTGCACTCGAGAACAGGAGCGCCTCACGCCTCGTTACTTTGGAGTCGAGTGTTCCCCTCTAATTTCACGTGAACACACGCGCCTCCTCCATTTTCGCAAAGGCGCGACACGATCTCATAAATCCACCCTTTATTTTATACGACCGAGACACTTCGAGTTTTACTTCCATCTTGGAATGCCCGCGCTCCGCTTATACTACTTGCCTTGAGTAAACAAATTCCCTGTAGGTGGAAGATATACAGGTCTGTTCGGGGATAGCAATGTCACGATAATTTATTAGGTCACAGTATTATAGGTTGTTCTTTGAGCTGTCGTTTTTATACGACGCAATCTACCATGTTTTATGTTTTATTTAAGAAAAGGATTTTTAATTGAAGATATTGTGTATTATGTAATGTTGAGATGAATGGTTTTTATAGTTTCTCTTTGTTGTTTTTGTTACAGATAGGAAAGGACCGACTCCGAAGCCCAGACTATGTTATTTCGGATAACGGATTGATCGCACCCGTCGCTTCATTCACACGTGAGTATCATGGATAATCGACGAGGGAAGAAGTTCCTCGAAATTGGAGTTATCTTATTCTGACAAACGTTAAGTATAGTAGAAGCAGAAGAAAAATGACAGGTTCGAGAATACTCCGAACAATTCAATAGAATTTATATTGTCTTTTAGTTTAGTCAGTGCTAATTAGAATCGCTAGTAATTCATCATATAAGTTTGACAATGCCACGTATATATATTACTATTCTACCAGGTCCTTCAACCTTGGAGATTAATTAACATTCTGTCAACCGAATGGTTAGATCGATTCTTGCAAACATACTTTTTCTCAGAAGTTATCAAAAAGTTTAATGAGATCTCTGACAGCATTTATGACACAAAGCATTACGAACTTGCCGTTCGGTTGTCGAATGGTCGACGGAATACTGAAAGCGAAGTTGTGCCCATTGCCACGGCAGGTCGGACATGAAAAATCTTGGTTCGCGTTGGACGGTCCCCGACATAGCACGCACTGCCGCAGCGCGTTCGTCATTTCTCGCCGCCATTTCGTCGGAACGAGATTCAGGTAGTAGCAGCAGCAGCAGCAGCAGCAGCAACAGAAACAGCAACAACAGCAACAGCAGAAGAAGCAGCGTTAGTATAATCGAGAGGAGAAGTAATATTAGGAGATACGGTAGTAGCAGCCGCAGGATTATCAGGCGGAATATCAGGAGCAGCAACCGCAGGAGTAGCAGGAGCAGTTGCCGGTTAATCGAAGGAATCGAAGAGCAGCGAATAATTGGAGTGGAAGGGTGCGTCACGGCGTACCAGAAGAATAATCAGAGGAGTGGTAGATCGGCAGTAGACGTGCTGCACGGAGTAGTAGCCTTATCCGTCCGATCGTACGTAACGGCGTCGTCAGAGCATCTGATCGTTGACGGGACGACGACGACCACGACGACGACGACGACGACGACGACGCGTTTGGAATCAAGAACCGACGCCGCCGGCAAATCGTGCCACTCGTCCTCTCAGGATCGTCGCTCTCCTCCTCATCAGACACAGCCGCACCCGCCGCCGCAGCAGCAGCCACTTTACTACCCCCCCGCATCGTCGGACACGCGCACATTACACTTCAGGAACTGTTAGCACCGATCAAAAGTAAGTCCCACTTAGACCTTCCCCCTCTTCTCTCCCCCTTTCAAATCTATCATACATCCTTCTCGCGCCTATCTTCCACTACCAGGCGGGCCCCCCCCCCCCCCCCCCCCCCCGTCACGCCGACAACGCCGCCGCCGGCCAAACGGGAAAGATCCACTCTCGAGATCACACTCGAGCATTGGAATTCGTATGCAAATGCCCGAGTGTACTACTAAACCGCCTCCTCTCAGAGTAGAACGATTGCTTTGTCACCCCATCGGCGAAATTCCTTGAGAGGGATAAGCTTTTATTGTATGCGTTGCTTGTTGTCATTCGTATTGGTGAATCACTAAGGAAATAGACGATGTGGCTTCCCTGGTGGAGAGGGCGTCGCGATGTCTCGCGTCGAGGGTGATATTGATAAATTAGATTCTCTTTTGTAGGATGTATTTTTTAGTGGTTTATTTGTTGGAAGGAATTTTGGGTGGATATTTGTTTATGCTTCTTTATGGTTTCTTTTATGGAGAGTTTCTATTTTTGTTCATCTTTTTTTGGAGCATTGCATATGAAGACATTTATTAGCGCGTCGACTGGTAATTCTATCTTTGGTTGGGTCGACCTTTACACAGATTTATTGGGTCGCGGTTTATCTATTTAGCTACATCATTTTGTGTACACTCGTTTCATGATTATTTTTATCAATAATATACTTTTTGATATGTTGTTTGGGTTGGGAACTGTTATCTTTATTATTTCTATCTTTATCTTCATCATTTTGCGTCCTCATTCGTATTCAGCTAAGAGTACCAGTTTGGTCATAACTTGTAATAAGGTCGGATGGAGAAATGAGTGTTTTCCATGTGCAGGAAGGTGGCTCAGCTGTGTGCAGCCTAGACAATGTACGAAAATCCTGACTCTATATCAGAGGAAGAAAGAAGTTTGTTCCGTCCGTTCACGCGGGAGTCCCAGGCAGCGATCGAGGCTCGCATTGCCGAGGAACATGCCAAGCAGAAGGAGTTCGAGAAGAGGAGAGCGGCGACCGAGGTAGGAAAGCGGAAGTATATATACTTGAAATAGAAAAATGGTGAACACAACGAAGTATCGAAATCTTCTTTCTCGCCGGCGAGTCATTCGACAGAATTCCTTGAATTAATTAAGAAAAGAACGAGCATCCTCTCGTTCGATCATAAACTCGAACGATTTAGCATCCTAGCAATTCATCGTACTCCCACATATCCTCTTATGACGATTCACAATTGTACACAAGAAAACGAGAGCGACTATTGACCCCGCTTTCCATAGCGAGGAAAGCCTGCAATTTAGGCCTGTAATTTTCGTCGATTAATCGCTCGGTACTGTTGCCGCGCGTTTTCCAGTGATTGCACGTCATTACTGGCACAGATGTGACGCGCGAGACCCCTTTTCATACAGTTCCGATGTGCGCAAAAGCATCTCTTCCACTCTTACGGAAAAATCAGTATATCGTGAGTTACATGTACAGATGTACAGCAATCCATGACAAGTGCTTTACAAATCTCTCTTTTGGACTTCCCAACTACACGTGAAATCCGATCGATGTTGGTGCATTGGAGTTTTTTTTGTTGAAAGAATGTCTTTACTCTGGTGTATTATCACGTTATGCAATTTAGCTAAGTGTCAGACCAACTGATCGGCCCTTGACTGTGTAATTGCTTGCACGAATGCCCAATCATTCACAAAGTAAATAACTAAAAAACATTGAGAATAATTCTACCAAATATATTCTACAATTTATGAAAACATATTAAAGCTAATATAATTTTTATTCCAATTTTAATATTCCTTAAAATAGACTAAATTATTAATGATTCCCAAGACCACTGACGCAAATGAAATTGCAACGTTATTGATTGTTCAAAGCGAGTGTCAGAAGTGCGTTGAGGTAGAAGAAGAGGAGTGGTCGAATCGTTCGTGTCAGCAATTGCACTTCTGTCATACGGGCCAGCGGTGACGTTCAGTGGCCGATTGTTGTTTCAGTTGTATTACGTTGCGTAGCTGCAATGCCGTTGTGCGAGAGTTCGTGTCCATCCATATTTCATACTCTCTGTCTCTTTCTCTTTCTCTCTTTCTCTCTCTTCCACTCGAGAGACTTGGGTTGTTCCAAGTACAATACTTGTTTCTTTCCTGGTGTGTCGTTGTCATCACCTATGATCCTTTACTGACAGGCCTCGAGTTCCAAAAGAATTCTCACTGATACATATACATATTCGTCGCGGTCACTGTCTTGCTTGGATTTATTGCTAAAGTAGTGAAAATACATATACTATATATATACATACACGTACAATCCTATTGTCTCTCTCTCTCTCTTTCTCTCTTTTTCTTTTTCTCTTTCTCTCTTGCTGTCTCCTATCAATGAGTTTTATCTCTCTGTATACCTACAAAACCACCGTTGTCGTGTTCAAGTAATGTATTGTTTTCTGTGTTAACGAACGTATGTATATGCTCGCGTGCGAGCCTCAATGTTCTGCAGTGTCACTATTTGTGCCTGTTCTCTATACATACATACGTGAATACCACTCCGCTCCAACACTGGAGATCACTCTCCTTCCCTCGACTGTATGCGCATCCGTCCTCAGCTAAATTCTCCCCTGCATTCTCTCTTTATCGTCGCGGCACGCGCCCATCATTTCTCCAATGCGGCGAAATCCCGTCGCATCTCGATTCAAGATTATCAGGTATTCGTTTCGCATTGTGTACGAAGCTTTTGTAAAAAAAAAGAAAAGAAAAAGGGTCTTTTGAAAACGCTTAAAAGAAATGTCACCCAACAACAGGATTCGAAATGAAATATTTTATTAATTTTAATGTAGAATTAAAAGTAGAGTATATTAATTTGTAAAAGTTGTTTAATTTAATAATGATTCTTTCGTTTAGCTTTTATTTACTTCGACTTGAATTATTCAATGGTGAGTTTGCCAAGAGTTGAATAAAATTTCTTACGGTTCCCGTTAGTACTGATTCTCAGCGGGACAACAAGCCCGCGGGACACAGTTATTGCGCGACCTTACAAAAAAACGTTCTGGCTTCGTGTACTTCGCCATCGAGAAACAGATTAATCCATATTTCATTTGGAATCCCAATGGGTTATCGCGATGTCTGGAAGATCCGATGCATAGTGATTCGTAATTCGTATCAGTCGCGGTCGACCGAGTTATAGGAAACGTAGCCACGTGAATTCCCAAGTGGAAGTTGCTTGCTCCCGAAAAGAGTGATTCGAGAGACGAATCTTTTCTGCGGGGTTACTTAGTAAATTAGTTCTGGAGCGGCATTAAGAAAAAGGGAAGGCAGAGTGACTGGAGATGGTATCAATTGGTTGCGCTTCGATATTTCTCCTCTCTTCTTCGAGCCAGCCTGATCCTGCAATCCCCTCGCTTTGACTATTCCGGTGGTGTATATCCAGCGTCGTATACATACCTTGCAGACATCTCTCTCTCTCTCTCTCTCTCATTCTCTACATATATATAGTATATATAAAGCGTGTATATATGTGTACCTATGTACCCGGCATTTACGTATATACATATATACAGAACGATCGAAAAAAACATATGTACATTTGTATGCCACTGTTCTATCTCTTTGTACCCAACAACTTTCTGCCTCTCCTCGCCCTTTCTTAATCTGCCACTATCTTGTTTCTCTGTCTCTTTCTGTCTCTTTCTGTCTGTCTATATATATATATATATATATATATATATATATATATATATATATATATATATATATATATATATATATATATATATATATATATATATATATGTATCCCTCGCCTGGTTTGTGTTTTCTCTCTCCTCCACAGCCGAGCGAAGCTGGAAAGATCGGCTCTCCAGCGAACCACCCTTGTCATCCCCTATGTCATTGTCTACTTGTTACTGTAACAGCATATTTAGCGAAACGTTCTTCATTAGAAACCTTTCCCTTGCCTTTACCACTACTACCATTCATTGATTCTTTCTTCCCAGCTATCATCCATCCTTGTATTCTATGTATCTCTGTGTGTAACGAGTGTTTCTCCATTTCTCCAATTTCAGGGAGGTTTTGGACGGAAGAAAAAGAAAAAAGAAGTAAGACGTTACGTCACGCTAAGTAATATCGTTCTCTATCATCCGACTTCTCTCTAACATTCATCATACCACTCATATTCCACACACACTGACACACTGACACATCACTCTGTATTATTCTGTACTTACTCTTTCTCTTTCTCTCTTTTTCTCTTCCTCGCATCTCGCATTTATCAACACCAATAACCGATGGGAATTCTCACGGTTCGATCGGTCGACTTTAATCACTAGAGACAGAAACACTGACTCGCATTATCCACCTGCCTACACACCAGCTGCACAACCACGCGCGCGCCCGGTAGTCCTTGCAAATCTTATGATATATATTCGAGTCCCTGTCATTCATATGTTACTGATTTTATTATATAACTGATTTTACAGGTGTTAATTATTTCAAACGGGTTTTGTATGAATATAGTTTTTACAGTCGCTAATAATAATTGTTACTAGTTGATTGATTATTTCAGAAATAAGAATGATTTTTATATTAATCAACATTTTTATATGGTTAGCATAGTAAATAGAATTGTAGAAATGTTAGACGATAAGTTAGCCGGGCGTGCTTGTACAAAAGATCATAGTGCAAAGTGTCGTTGCAGTTGTCTCCGAATACTGCGACACGCGCTTATACACTGTTTTGCCCTTTGACTCTCGTCTGCCACACGTAATCACCAGAAACATATGAAACTGCTCTCAATAGCGAGTGTCTTGACGTCTTACGAGAAATGAAAGAGCAAGCACTGCCTGCGCTTTATTTGCAATTAGCGAAGAAAAGTTCCTACTCACAGCCATTGCGTTTGTGAGATATTTTTGTGTGTATAAATATTTGTAGCCTGGCCTTCGCATTCATCATTGGGCTGATTAAGGGGGAATCGAATCGATCGGAGAAGTCGATCCGATTGCCTTCGAGGCAGTAAACGAGCTTGGCAAAGCTTCAGCGAAAGTTGGACGATTGCTGTGCAATGAAGTCGAGCGATACTGACCCACTAAAGTGTGGATCACCCGACGAATCCTCTTCTTTATCCGTTGGCCTCGAAAATTAAAGTGCTGTTTATCCTTGAGAGCTTTCACAAGTATTATTTCATTGGTTTCCCAGTCTGGACGAAATTCTCAAAGAGATGGAAGATACTTAAGTCGTCCCCAAGCTTTGTGGGTCAGAATCATTTGGACTTTTACATATGCCTGTGCGTAGAGCTTGACAATGCCTGATATATATATATGTGTGTGTATGCTTCTAGAGGAGTTTAGAGATGTTTGACCCGCCGTGCTTTAGCTGTACTTACCGTACTCGTTCCTTCTTGTTTTTTTTGTTGTTGTTGTTTTTTTTTTTATAAATACCAAGTTGGCAGAGTGCGGTAATAATCCCGCGGGAGTACGCGAGTGCATTATAATATTGTTGTGCTATCACACTGGCTTACGTAAAAGGTGGTGGTATTAGCCGAAGAAGCTGATTATATGAAATTGCATCTGCGAAAGCATACTCGCAAGGTATTCCGCAATACCAAGCCATAATGAACGTAATATTATTTACGATCTCTTGGTGAATTATCTACGTTTCAACATTACACACTAGATACAAAACTCTCCCCTTACACCTAAATCTTACGAAATAATAAATTTCTCTTATTAATTAATTCTGTAATATTTGTCTTCTGCCTTGATGTGAATTCGAAGTTATCAGAATTCATCGAAGACAAGCAGAATCGGGGATCGGAAACACTTACACTACGGTCGAACATTAGGCACTAGCGCAAAAGCAAACTATGTCCGCCGGCAATTCTGTTTGTATGCGCAGCTGTGGTGTGCATTGAGCGCCGAGAATGATGAAGGTGGAGAGAAGTGATCGTGAATATTCATTATGACCGACACTGCTCATGCAAATTAGTTCTCGAGTAGTCGATGCGTATATTAACCTAGGAGTATGAATCTTAGAGGGTAGACCCTTATTATATCTAAGTGTACAAGTGATACATGTACTTGTGACTAGTTGGAACGTGTTAGTTCAGCATACTTCCTAACCCGCTTCTCTATCTAGTTCTTAGTTAGACGAATTCGTGGAGCCCGATTAGCAAAACCCTTTAACAATCCAAACTCTTCGTAACAATTCAACTCGACATTTTCTATACGTACTTGTACGTAAAAAAAAAAAAAAAAAATGCCAGTATTAAATGAAATCGAATTCGAGAAGAACAACAGAAATATCGGAGCATACATTTAGGTGGGCGTTCGATTGAGTTGTCGTCATAAATCATCGAAAACACTGTGCGATAGTGTGTCGACGGGAGTTGCTCGGAGCCGGTGATATTCGTTCTACATGCCTTTACGGAACATTAGACTCTGGACTCCGGCTCGTAATCGTATACCAGCCGGATAATATCGGATGAATGAAGGCCGAACGGGCAAAGGGTTTGGGGGTGGGGGGGGAATTGTGTACCTTTGCCCTTCGGCTGGACCAATAAATGTCTCGGGGCAGAGATTCTTCGGAGATACATACGTACATATACACCGAGAGAACGCGAGGACCTTCTCCAGGTTCGTATGTTCACGACCCGCTTTTAGCACCAATTTCGTATATACACACCGACACACTGACACACGTATGTATACATATACTAGGAGAGAGAGCATCTTATACGACTAGATCTTCCATAGTTGCTTTTCAGACTAGCGCGCGGAATGGATGCTCCCGATGCTTCACCGCTAGCTCACATCTCGTATTCGGGGAAAAGCGAAATGTGGAGCAACTTCGTAATACCAGGGGGAGGGGCGGAAGTTACCCTACGTGTTCACGGAGAAATATTACTATTCCAGTAGTCCCGCGTTCCCGGCCAACCAGCGCGCTCTCTCATACTTTTTAATGCCTTCGCAGTAACCCTGCGATCATTTCAAGTATTCTGAAATTATGCAACGTCTTTGCATTCATGTACTTTATTTGGAAAGAATTCTGTTACGGAATAATAGATTAGTACTTGATTTATTAAGAATTAATGATGAATAATGCTTGAATATTCCTCTTAATTATCTTACATGAATTTCGAACTCTACGAGTCTGACGGCAATACTACTTGCGCGGCTCAATCTACTTGTGGTCTGAGGCAGCATTCCACTTTGTAAAGGGGATTCGGCTAGTAGAATTGGAGCGGCGCGGCGCGGCTCTTTGTTTGTCGCTACTTACGGCAATGCGGTTTTATAAAGGCAATTACACTGAGCGGCGATGGTAATAGTTCCTGGTGGCATGCGCCGACGTATAGAACAGGATTAAAGGGGATCGATAGCAGTTTAACGGACATGCGATACTACTTGCTAGCGCGTAATTCAAGCGGCTACGTTTCGGCCGTTCTTTCAATCTGCTCGTATTCCCTTCTTGAAGGATGATCCGCCTGGCTGGAAACTCGGGAGCCGCCTTGTCTTGCTACGATTCATCGTATATACATATACATATATATATATATATATATATATATATATATATATATATATATATATATATATATCCTAATGGGACAATGCAACGCGTACGGATTCCATTCTAGAAGCGGGTTATGAATGATCGGTGCACGCGGAGAACGATAGAGACGAACATTTCCAAGCGAACGGATTATCCTCTCGATATTAATGCCAGAGAAACACGATGGAAGTTTGCCATTCGCAGTGCCAGCTGAAATTCGAGGACGCGAGCGACAGCTTGGAAATGTTTGCTTGGTCCAGCACACATCTTTAGCCGTTCTCCGAATATTTCTCTCTTTTTTTTCTCTCTCTCTCTCTTTCTTTTTTTCTCTCTCTCTCTCTCTCTCTCTCTCTCTCTCTCTTGCTCTCGCTGCCGGGGGACATGGAGTCGAGTGCGTTTGCACTCGGCAAATGATTCTGACACTCCTGATGCATGCGAGGTACACTGCGATGCGACACTAATATGAAACTACGAATTCTTCCGGAAAAGAGGCTAGTGAGGAATCATGACTTTTCCAAGAAGAACTAGTATTCATATTTCTTTTTATACGTCAGAATCATTTGAATTAGCTGAAGTGCAGGAGGGAAAGCGTGTCCTGTAAATAATTACAGCACGCATGACGGTAATGAAGGTCTTGGCATTATTCGATGAGAAGGTAATTCCTAGAATGTTCAAGAGAAATTGATTTCACAGGTTCGGTATGACGACGATGACGAGGAGGAGGGTCCTCAGCCGGATCCGATGCTCGAACAAGGAGCACCGATTCCGGTCCGACTGCACAACGAATTTCCACCCGAGTTGGCCTCCACACCTCTCGAGGATATTGATAGCTTCTACCATAATCAAAGGGTACGCCCACTTTTGTATATAAAATGAGCTTTCGATGGTAAATAAACTGGATAGGCAATCATAGCTTGTTGATCGTCTATGTTGCTTGCTGTTGTAATATTGTATCTTAAAGATTGAAATATTTATACAAGAGAAATAAATTAATTCTATTATAATAAACTAAGCTATTTAACTTCACTTCGTCGAGATAATATATTCTTATATTGTCATTGAAGTGTTTCGTTGGAACTCTCTCATTCGTACTATTGTTTGGCCAGATAATCAACAGGAAACAATGACTATGTATGTTTTGTTACAGACCTTCGTCGTCATTAGCAAGGGGAAGGACATATTCAGGTTCTCAGCGACCGACGCGATGTGGATCCTCGACCCGTTCAATCCGATACGACGTGTGGCCATTTACATATTGGTTCACCAACTCTTCTCCCTGTTCATCATCACAACGATATTGGTTAACTGCATACTCATGATCATGCCCACCACGCCCACCATCGAGTCCACGGAGTGAGTACACTTCAGCATTCTCCTGAGACGATGTCGATGTACTACTATGTACGTACTATGTAACAGCTTCCAGCCGATGAAATGGCGAGAGCTCGAGATCGAGGCTGACTTTACTCGTCCTATTCTACTTCTTATGAGACACGCTCGAACAATTCTTTCTCTGCCTCACTCTTTCTCTTGCTCTCTGTCTCTCTTTGTCCATCGTTTTATCATTGTTTACGCGAATACAGTCGAGTGTGCTCTCACTGAGAAGCCCGGTGAACTTTCTATCGAAACTTGTGACAGTCAACACGAGTCGATAACCGGTTTTGCAATCCAAATGCTTATCCTCTCTCGTGCCACTACTTCTACTTTGTCAAGATTACTCTCTTCATCACACAGGATCTTCTGTTTTAATTTGTTTTATTTTCTATGGTTTACAACAAACAAATGGATGATTTTGTCGCGTAATTAAGGTAGTTGTATCAGTAAAGTAGTTGTCGGTGGGCTAAATTTTTGTTAGTGGGTGATCCCTTCAATAATTAATTTTGAGTTAGGGTTCTGGAATTTATATCACTTCTTTCTTCATGCAAGAAAACATTCTCTACCAAATTTCAATCCCAGAAATAGTCGGGAAGACTGGAAAACATGGGAAAAAGCGTCAGAATTAGGCGAAATTCATTATTCAGGATCGGGTTTCCATGTGTTTTCGGTACAATTCTGCCACTTTGGCCACTGGTTTCATGTTTTCTATCCGTTTTGAGACTCAAACAATCGAAATATCAAGCGTTCGTCCAAGTCCCAGAACCTTCGAAAAATCGAAAATTTGTGAAGGGGTACATATGCAAAAATTTGCGAAAAAATGAATTTTGGCCTAGGGCTCTGGAATTTATATCACTTCTTCCTTGATACAAGAAAACATTCTCCACCAAATTACAGCCCCGGAAAAGGTCGGGAAGTATGAAAAACATGGGGAAAACCACGAAAATGAATTATTCAAGATCGGTTTTCCATGTGTTTTCGGTACAATTCCGGCACTTTGACCACTAGTTTTATGTTTTCTTTCCGTTTTGAGACTTAAACAATCGAAATATCAAGCGTTCGTCCAAGTCCCAGAACCTTCGAAAAATCGAAAATTTGTGAAGGGGTACATATGGAAAAATTTGCGAAAAAACGAATTTTGAGCTAGGGCTCTGGAATTTATATCACTTCTTCCTTGATGCAAGAAAACATTCCCCGCCAAATTACAGCCCCGGAAAATGTCGGAAAGTATGGAAAACATGGTAAAAACCACGAAAATAAAATATTCAGGATCGGTTTCCCATGTGTTTTCGGTACAATTCCGGCACTTTGACCACTAGTTTTATGTTTTCTATCCGTTTTCATACTTAAATAATAAAAATATCAAGCATTTGCCAAAGTCCGAGAACCTTCGAAAAATCGAAAATTTTTGAAGGGGTACACCTTCAATAAAATTTGGCCAGCAGTTGTTGAACCTTATAAAGACTCTTCTATTAAAATCTAGAAAAAACTATTTTCTGATACAACTACTTTAAACCCGTATAAACGAAACGCGAAAGTGGAGCAAGTATGTTCGATATTCGACGATGAATAATTCCCTCTGTTTCTTGCCACGGTCGACACTTACGCTTCTTGCTGTGCAGTGACTGTGAGCCAACGTAGATCTTAGCGTTACGAGCCTAAGCCGAAGATGAGTTTAACCCCCCCCCCCCCCCCACCCATTTCTCAAACTATCAAAAGAATTATATCCCCATCAACAGTTTCCGAAATATATCGTCTTTACCTCCACGTCGACGTGTAGATTTTGGGAAGCGACTCTAGGTAAACCGAGAGCCAAAAAAAAAGATCAATGATAAGAACCCATCGAAAGCTTACGGCGAGTACACGTGTTGTGTAACGTATCTATACACACATATATTAATATATATATATCATATATAAACATATATATATATATCTACATGTATACTATATACATAGATCTTTCAAGCAATGTTCTACGTGTTATAGAGCTCTATTATATGAGTAGAGACTGTGATAAATTGTATTCCGTTTTGGTAAGTTTTGCCATAGTCTATCTAGAGACGTAGAGCGTAGAGATGCGTGGCCGGCAAGGCCCGGCCCGGCTAGCTAGACGAACAGTTGTTGTCGGAACAATACTGCTTCATCACGAGTCTATGCACTCTCTCTCTCTCTCTGCCTATTCTCGGCTGGCTTTGACTGACACAACGAGCACGTCTAAGCAATCCAACTGTCCACGATGTGTCTGGAAACTTCTATATTGAATTCAAGCCGCGTTATTCCCATTTGTTCACTTAACTCTTCCGGTCTATTTAATCTCCCTCGAAGTTTGCCTCCCTGAGAAACTTGGCTGCCCGGAAATTAAGAAATGACAATGAGAGCTATGCTTTAGAAAGGATATACAAATGTTTCTTATGCTTCAAAGAAAGGGGTAAGGCACTAGTGAAGTGCGTGGTAACAAAGGAGTAATTAAAGGAAGCAGCGAAATTGGGATTGTCCTAATATTCGCGTGGCAAGTATTATATGTGTTCCCATGCACGATAAACCGTGCGATGGAAAAGTGCATCTAAGTCCAACTAAAGTTCTATAAGCACGAACGCCAAAGTGAGGGAATGGCAATTTATAAAGCTGAGTTGGTGTGTTTGTTGTTTTCAGAGTGATATTTACGGGCATCTACACATTTGAGTCCGCCGTTAAGGTGATGGCGAGGGGTTTCATTCTGCAGCCTTTTACCTATCTTAGAGATGCATGGAATTGGCTCGACTTCGTAGTTATAGCTTTAGCGTGAGTAGTTACAAACTTATTCTATATAAAAAGAAAAGTGAGAGAGCAAAGACCCGCGCGAGACAGTAAGCGTATATGCGAAGCCGGTCGTATGTAATCCTGACGAACTGATATATAAACCTGTGGTAGCCGACGCAAAAAGAATCACATACGAGAAAGAGGCCGAAACACTACGGCACACTTATACATTCAGCACTCTCCTACACAAAAACCTAGAATAACACATCGTGCACATTATTTTCATTATTATAGTTCGTCCGGGAATAAAATACTTATTCGAACAATCTATTTCTGTCCTGTAAAAAAAAAAAAAAAACAAGAAAGTTTCTCGACGAGACAGCCTTCTATGCGGTCGAAGACACGCGCAAACACTAGCCAATCGTGTCGCTTGGAATCATTTACAAGACCGAAAGCACTAATTAGTCGATCAATCAAGTTAGATGATCCAGATTACGAACGTAGGTACACTGTTTCCTGCTAGCGAACGTTTGCCAAGTAAACGACACTCTCGGACTATCCTAGCAAATTCGGACATTCTGGGTTACTGTACCTTCTCGATCGTGTGTTCCTCAGAAGGAAACGCCTCTAACGCAATTACGCTCGGTACACATATACACCTGACACGTACACACACACACACACACATACACAGACAGACATACGTAAATAAGTCTCGCCTAGGTATATTTTATACATATTAACGATATGCATATATACATATATCTATGCGAACTGTTAGATCACTTAGGTAGGGCATAGACCTATTTATTATCTCCTAGCTAACGTCGAATCGAGAGTATCTTATTGTCATCGTAATATGTTGAATTAGCTCTTAGTATAACTATGTATACATATTGTATACGTCGACTCGACCAGACCACTTGATATCTAATTGTTGGTAGCTTAGTACATATATTACTATATTACATTATATATTATATTATATTACATACCTTGCGTAACTGTTGATAGATAGTCGATTACGTGTGTACACGATTTACTCGGTCGTAACGAGTAACTCGACTAATTGAGCATCGCAATATCGTCTAGCATGGTGTTCAACCTGTGCAACTGTGATACTGTTTAACTATAAAAATTGGTAATTCTATAATTCAATATTTCTTCTCTTTTCAACTATCGGCTGATACAATTTTCTTCGATTTAATACAAGAATTCATATCTCGGTTGCACGGTTGACACCCTCATATTACCTTACATCGTGCATGCAGTACTAGTTTTCGACCTTCCAAGTCACGCAGTTAAAGCAGACTTCTGGTAGGCTATAGGAACGAAGTAGCCCGTAATCTTTTGAGTAATTAATTACCACCGCTCTCTACCTATCCTTTGTTTAATCCAATCAAACACCCCCCCCCCCCCCCCCCCCCATCTCTGATACCTCGAACCTTACGAACCCTTCTTAATACCAACGCCTACTCTTTCTCTCTTTCTCTCTTCTGAGAAATCCTATCTAACGTTCTTTGGTTTTTTGTTTGTATCACTGTAATGTGTGTGATGTTCGGGTGTATTGCAGTTATGTGACGATGGGCATAGATCTAGGCAACCTTGCCGCTCTCAGGACATTTCGAGTCCTCCGAGCCTTGAAGACTGTCGCTATTGTACCAGGTATGCTTAGTGGATAGAATTTGGACCGTAGATGCATATAGAAGTTCTCTAGACACTTGTCGCGAGATCGCTGTACACATTTTCGTATATCATTTCCATCACTAGAACCTTTTTAAAATCCTGCCATATCCTTTCCATCCTTTCACAAACACCTTTCAATTGTTCCATTGACTATTTCACTTTCTCCAAAAACTCGTCGCTGTCCATCGAATAATTATAATGCCTGTCTCCATTTGAGCTAGTTAAAATAATATGCCATATACACGCCTTTTCTTTTTCGATGCATCAACCTTGTTTTTGTTGCCGTAGTACTCGACACTCGCTCATCAATCGGGCCATTCATCGATCTGTACGGATAGTTGAGCTCGGACTCGCAGGAATGGTCGGACACCGGTAACGTTTCGATGGATGTAATTCGTATTTGAGATGGATGAGCAATGAATGAGAAACTTTTCAGTCCGTTTGGAATATAGTTTCCAAAGGGTAGTCGACTGAAATGTTTGATTAACTAGAACCCGTTCCCTCGATCGATTGGAAATAGTGAAGAGAAGCTATATTTACTTGTTCGGGATACTGGCAAATTGGGGCAACTGCTGAGACTGATTGGAAACTAATTAAAGTAACTCCAACTTGAATAAAGGTGAATCAAATTGTAAGGATTAAGTGTTGGAAAGTATATTGTAACCCTGGTAAAAGGTATTTACTTGAAATAGCATAGTCATCTGAAATACGAAGTAAAAGAATTTCGAAATAAACCGTTGTCCTTGGACGATTTCTGTGAGCCAGATCAGAGAATTCATTTTTCGTCATTTTAATGTGCTTGTCCGATTCTTCCCACCAATGATCTTTATTGTTACTCATCAGAGCGACGTTCGATTTGCGTTTCGAGCCTCATCCAGCCACGTGTCTCGATCCATCGATCCATCATCAATGTGCTAAAAACACTCTCTTTTCGCGCGCGGCGGAAGGAGGGATTTCTGTACGGCATCGCGGCGATTCTTGAAATCGCCATTCTGCGCATACAATACTGAGCGCACTGTCCTTTTCTTCCCGTTGTTTAGGTCTGAAAACCATTGTCGGCGCTGTGATAGAATCCGTAAAGAACCTGCGCGATGTGATAATCCTGACGATGTTCTCCCTCTCCGTCTTTGCGCTGATGGGCCTCCAGATTTACATGGGGGTGCTCACGCAGAAGTGTATAAAGAACTTTCCTGAGGATGGCTCCTGGGGCAATCTCACCGACGAGAACTGGGAGCGATTTGTTAGTAACGGCAGTACGTATTTCATGGCTCGAATTCTTCCTCCTTACCAGACTTCCGACATAGCGAAATGCACGCTTGTGTATAATAGTCTCCAAGCAAGTATAATCCAGCATCTTACCAATCAAAGTGTAATCGATGATATTTTACTGTAGAAAATAGTCCAAGACTTGTTTAATATTAAATTCAAGAATCCAAGTAATAACAGGTGTTCTTCGAAGCACTCGGAATGCCAACCGGTGGAAAAAGATATTCTCAATGTCGAACTGTTGCTTCTTAGAAATCATTCTTTAATAACATCTGATATTCTGCCCGCAGCCAATTGGTATATGGACGAAGGTGGAAATATGCCCTTGTGCGGGAATTCCTCTGGAGCAGGGTAACTTTGAGATTTTTATTCATTTATATTTACAAAGGATATTACTCAACAATATTTGAAGATTATTTGTATACAAAAAATCGTCGGAGTTGGGTAATGTTATTTGTTAGTGATAATTGATGGATAGGAATTGAAAAAAATGCAATTTTGTCAATGCAGGACGTGCCTTCCTGGCTACACGTGTTTACAAGGATACGGCGGGAATCCGAACTATGGCTACACGAGTTTCGACACCTTCGGTTGGGCCTTACTTTCCGCCTTTCGTCTCATGACTCAGGATTACTGGGAGAATTTGTACCAACTGGTGTTAAGATCCGCCGGACCCTGGCATATGCTCTTCTTCATCGTCATTATTTTTCTCGGCTCGTTCTATCTCGTCAACTTGATCCTCGCTATTGTCGCGATGTCATACGACGAGTTACAAAAGAAAGCCGAGGAGGAAGAAGCTGCCGAAGAAGAAGCCATAAGGGTATGTACTTCAATCATATTCCTTTCATATTATTTATCAATCATCTCATAAAAAATATTTCAAATCAAATACTATCGATTTTAATTCGAGATATTTTCTCAAACTTATCATTCCCTGTATCGTTTATTGTACATATAATACAACATCGACTTTCGTAAGTTCCTAGGAAATAAAAGTTATGAATGTTGTCTCTGACATGTCAATAGGAAGCGAACGAAGCAGCTCTAGCGAAGGAGAATAAACTTGCGGCGCAGGCAGCTGCAAGGGAGGCAGCCGCAGCAGCGACAGCGAATGGCGAGCAGATCGTCAAATCGCCCTCCGATTTCTCCTGCCATAGTTACGAGCTGTTCGTCGGCCAGGAGAAGGGTAACGACGACAACAACAAGGAGCGGATGAGCATACGGTCGATCGAGTCCATCAGCGAGCACAGGGTGAAGCAGATCAACAATAACCACAGCACAACCAAAGTGCGGAAAGTCAGCGCCGTGAGTAAAAGCCCTCAAGAGATGTTGCCATTCCAGCACATTAGAGTTCTTCGAAAACTTTCTTCCAATGAATGCTATCATTAAAATTCCAAAACTTAGTCCATAATTGATATCATGACGACTAACAATTGATGGAAGAAAGCGAGGCCAAAAAATTAGTCATTTTGGACCCAGTCGTGTTTTATCAGGCTCGAAAGGAAAGGCCTGTTTATTCTTTGCACTATATTCTTTGGCAATGCGAAGAATGTAGGACCTCTTGAAATCAGCTGACTCAATGCGCTAATATAAGATGTGAAAAGGGCCGAGGTAAAAACGTCATTCTATCATTCCAGGCGAGTCTTAGTCTACCTGGTTCACCGTTCAATCTCCGTCGAAGCAGTCGTGGTAGCCATCAGTTCACGATAAGAAACGGTAGGGGCCGTTTTGTTGGACCACCAGGAGGTGACAGAAAACCATTGGTCCTTTCCACGTATCTCGATGCCCAAGAACACCTGCCATATGCCGATGACTCCAA
Source organism: Ectemnius lituratus (assembly GCA_910593735.2). NCBI lineage: Eukaryota > Metazoa > Arthropoda > Insecta > Hymenoptera > Crabronidae > Ectemnius > Ectemnius lituratus. The sequence goes on along the minus strand of OU343037.1, from coordinate 17,415,588 downwards.
TGCGGTTACACCAATGTCCGAGGAGAATGGCACCATCGTCGTCCCGGTTTATTATGCCAATCTTGGATCCAGATATTCTTCGTATACCTCGCACGCCTCCAGACTTTCCTATACGTCCCATGGTGATCTGATTGGTGGCCTCGCTAGTGCTGGTAAACCCATTACAAAAGAGAGTCGACTCAGAAGCAGATCCGCCAGACCACCCTCGGTCAATGGTCACTTCGCCGATTCCAATCAGAAGTATCATTATGTACGTATAATAATTTATTATTGATTTATTTAAGTAATTATGTAGTTTGAGTGTTTTAATAGAATGATATACTTTTTAGGAAGGAGATCTGGATGATCCCATGGGCAAGGCCAAGCAACAAGACAATCCGTTTATAGAGCCTCAACAACACGCCGTGGTCGATATGAAAGGTATTTATTAGATTTTTTCTTGACATTTATTGTTAATAGTGTTTATGTGATTTTTTATGAAAACAATGTAAGATAAATTGGATATATTGAAGGTAATGATTTGTTTGGTTGACAGATGTAATGGTACTGAATGACATCATCGAGCAAGCTGCTGGTCGTCATAGTAGAACACCCGAGCAAGGAGGTAATGTTCCTCAGAGACAATAGCATTCGCATTTTTACGAGTTCTCTCATATTTGTCGCCAAAACATTGTACTTTGTCCACTGTGTGATGAGCATCCCGTCGTTTGATGTACTGTTTTTTGAGACATATATGTCTTCTCTCTATCTCTCTCTCTCTCTCTCTATTTTCTACTCTATACGCTCTCCGTGGACGTTTCGGAGTTGAACATTTTTGTCTGAGCGCCTTGTAAATAGTAGAGGTGAATCTTTTGTTTACCTTTATTTTCGATTTTTTTTCTCTCTCTCTCTCTCTCTCTCTCTTCGTCCGAACTTCCCAAGTCCCACGTGTTACTGGAATACATACAATCAGATATCTCGTTCAATATCTAGTTTTTGGAACAGTGAACTCTCAAATGGTTCCGACTGGCATAGAGTATTTGTAAATTCCTTTCACTTTTATAAAAGAAAACACAAACATATACAACAATCACGTATCTTTCGGAACTATTTGCGCAATCCTTATTTCTCGCTGAATCATTTGCGCCACGTGTAGTTCCCCGAATGCATGGTGTTGTGCCGTACGTCATATATTGCGTTCAAGAAATCCTCTTATACTCTAATTTTGAATAATTCCTGTTGGGGAGCTCGGGAGAATTTTATGAGAGTACCAACTAACAACCAATCGAACGAATTCGATCAGTTCCTGTATTCGATATTCGTGAATCCGTCCATCATCATTAAATCGCCTCTAACGAGCTTCCGGTGTGCACAGGCCAATGAGAGTGCCGGGTGGATGATGGATGAAAACACAAGTTTGCAGTGCAGTGGTTTTTTTGGGGAAACAGAGTTTGTTCCCTCAGAGATTTGCGATGACACAGATTAAACACACACAGACACAAACACCACAGACACACATACTTGCGCGTCGCAGCGCTGCACGATTCTTGGTAGCTTTGTTGCGCGCAGCAGCAGCAGCAGCCGCCACCGCCGCTGCACATTCTTCTAAAATGCCACCGCTGCAGCTGCTTCTTTACGCTGAGCTTTTCTTGGCGATTGAGCCTCGAACGAGACTGCAGCGATCACACTTTCGCAGCCTGACACTTCCTTTCTCTGTGGTTCGGCACCCGCTTGTAACGCCGCGTTCCAATGCACAGCCGTATTGTAACACACACACACACACATACACACACGTTCCAGCTGAGTTGCACCGTTCAGCCAGCAAAAGTTTAGCTTCACCAATGACAAAACCACCCAGTCGTATCATATCAATGTTACGCTTACCGTAACATTTCACTATGAAGTAGTCAATGCTTCCATTGTCAGACGATACAAATATTTACAAATAAAGAGCACGTCGAACATATTCGCACCGAGAAAAACCGCACTTTTTGCAGCTTCCGGATTTAAATAACACGTGTTGCAATAACGCTAGGGGGATAAATTCATAGGGTTTGATGTAGTTCTTTATTTCTTTTATTTTTCGAAGCTTTTTTTTAGATTCACCGTTACATGGTTCGAGCACAAGTGCGCATGATTTAGTTAATGTTTGTTACGATTTAGAGAAGTATTTCGAGCTAGTTTCCTTAAATTTATCTATTAATTATGCGCATTGATTAATTGGCTGAATTATTTTTCATCCGCTGCATTTATTATTTTGAGTTCGCGCATGTTAAATCCTGCTATCGATACACTTATAGTTGCACTAGTCAGACCTTATTTCCTGTTAGCTAATCCAGTATGACTTACTTGCTTCTATCATCTGTTCGCTCGAGGATTTGATTGGCTGCTCCCTGCTTGGTTTGCCACGTGCGTAACTAATCTGTGATCTGGAAAGGCAGAAGCTTGAATTGGATGAAACAAAAAGCAAGAAAACAAAAATAAAACCTCTTTCCCCAAAAAGAGTGGTGCCAGACAAAATTACTAACGCGCGTTACAGTTTCGACCTATTACTTTCCGACAGCCGACGACGAAGATGGGCCAACAATGAAGGACAAACTGTTGGCCTTTGGTATACGCTGCATTGATATCTTCTGCGTATGGGATTGCTGCAAACCTTGGCTGACATTTCAAAAGTACGTCTCTCTCTTGGTGTTCGATCCTTTCGTAGAGCTCTTCATCACCCTCTGCATCGTCGTCAACACACTCTTCATGGCACTCGATCATCACGATATGGATAAAGATATGGAAAGAGTCCTCAAGTCCGGCAATTATGTGAGTATACTTTCTTCTAATATGATTACACCGAGTACCATTATAATTACTTATGATTTCATTAAAGAATTCGTAATCTAGGCCTGAGAAATTTTCAATGACCTTAACACTGTATACTATAAAAAAAACTTTTGACCATCGAACGGATATTGGGTTTTTTCTTTTTCGCAAGCTTCCAGAATGTGGCCGGGAATTCTAGGGTTTTGATTAAGAAATTTCGGTGACGCATAAGGGGGCCCTGGAATATGTTCGCAGCATCGATTTCCTTTACAACCCGCTTCTCTAATTGTGTCACGACCCTTTTTTTAGACACTCGGCATCGGTATAACTTATTCATCGGTTGGTTTAACACGCTAATGAATGCTCACCTGTGTCCGCAGTTCTTCACGGCAACATTTGGTATCGAAGCAGGATTAAAGCTGATAGCGATGAGCCCTAAGTTTTACTTTCGAGAGGGCTGGAATATTTTCGACTTCCTCATTGTCGCTCTTTCTCTCTTGGAGTTGGGTCTGGAAGGTGTCCAGGGTCTCTCCGTATTGCGATCCTTCAGATTGGTAAGTATCTTATTTCATTAAATTATCATGCGTTTGTAAAACGAACGCACGTCTGTCACTCACTGCAATCTTTCTACTTATTTTGAGCGCTCAAGTGGAATTATCCTTACAGCTGTATTATTACTTAAAAATCTTATTACTTGCTGCTCTCACAGGCTTCCTTGTTATTAGAAATCTCGAATATGATCTAATTTCTTATTCATTCTGTCAACAGCTAAGAGTGTTCAAGCTGGCAAAGTCTTGGCCTACGCTGAATCTGCTGATCTCCATCATGGGCAGAACAGTCGGGGCCCTGGGTAATCTAACGTTCGTACTCTGCATCATTATCTTCATCTTCGCTGTGATGGGTATGCAGCTATTTGGCAAGAATTACACGGACAACGTCGATCGTTTTCCTGACGGTGACCTGCCAAGATGGAATTTTACCGATTTCATGCACTCATTTATGATCGTTTTTCGAGTACTTTGCGGAGAGTGGATCGAGTCCATGTGGGACTGTATGCTTGTGGGTGATGTGTCGTGTATACCATTTTTCTTGGCCACTGTCGTCATCGGTAACCTGGTCGTAAGTATATTAGAACCACCACCAATCATTGCATTAAAAGCTAGGAGAAAAGGGAAAAAGCAAAGACTATGAATGAGCCATTGCGATCTAGTTTCAATCGCGTTCTCGCTAGAATCGGCATACGTCGTATACGCTCGTCGGTGCGTAGATGGGAAAAAAAAAAGAAAAAGAAAAGAAAAAGAAAATCCCTCGCTCTCGCGTGAAATCCGCCTCTCTTTTATACTCTTCGATCGGCAAATTGTTCACGAAATCAGTGTGAGAGACGGGCGAGAACGAGAGGTGTGAAAGAGCGAGGCACGGACGCAGGCGCGCGCGCGCTTGTCTTTACCTACTTTCTTCCGGGTAAAATGCGATTGATGATGATGATGATGATGATGATGATCTACGGAGTAAGGACTGCGGCGAGTCTGGCAATTAAAAGATTGTCGTTGTGTTCATTATATGAAATAGGTATTGAACCTTTTCTTGGCTCTGTTGCTGAGCAACTTCGGCTCGTCGAACCTCTCGGCGCCGACTGCGGACAACGACACGAACAAGATCACGGAGGCGATCGATCGAATAGCACGTTTCATTGAATGGATCAAGCGAAAAGTCTCTATGCTTGCTAAATTGATGCGAGCCAAATTCACCAACCAGATATCCGATCAGGCGCCAGGTGAGGGACCGTCCAACAGTTGGAAAGAAGGTTTATATCCAATCAGATCGCTTGCTGTGTGCGCTGTTTGTAGTTATTCGTGGGCACTGTTTTTCCGTTCCGCTTTCACACTTTTTACATTTATACTATATTTTTACTCTCTTATACTCCTCGGTGCCAGTCGACGAAAGTCAAGCCTTACTTGGAGAAACTGTTCTTTCCAGTATCTGTCGGAATTTCTTTACTTAACAATTAGATCTCCACTTTTTTATCTCTCTCTTTATATATATCAACTGTTCTCACTGTGTAGTCGAATGATACATGATGTGCTGACTGAAACGCGATTAATTCAGGTCGATGAATTCTGACCATCCGTTGTATATCAATCAATCTCTCTCTCTCTCTCTCGATCGATCGACGAGCGCCCCACCGTTCTTCCTCGGGATACTCAATAATGCTTTTCTTCTTTGCAGCTTTACTGGGTACAGTTTATTAATAAGCCGCGCGTTGACTGGCACGTGTACGATCTTCTCTTACACAGTCTATTCGTTATGATCGGTTCGCTAACCTTTTTTTATTACGTTTCTCGACTCTTTTCCGTTCGAAGGTGCACACACCCGGGAAGATTTTTTGCGGGGGGTTTGAATGGGAAGGGTAGCCCGGGTGGTGCGTTTTTTGTCGCGCCATCAATAATCATTGACACGCGAATTTAAGTTTTGCTTCGCTGATTAGCCTGGCAGTAATACGTTGTTTTGCATATGATTTCTTTTCTGGGGAAGAAACGCGTACTTTCGTGTTTATACCGCATATACCTTCGAACTGACCAACACCTTGGTTCCGCGACGGACACTGATCGCGATCATACAGTATTATGTAGGATAGATACTTAAGAAGAGCGTTGTACGTGACAAACTGTTGAATTCATTATTTATATATACAGATTAAATTATTGAAATTATAATAGGACTAATTTTCTTATTAAATATCTGACTAGGAATATGAATGATTGGAATGGTTTATAGTAGAAAATCTTGGATAGTAATATTCGTGTAAAGTTACTTTGAAATTTATATTACTGAAAGAAGAATACATTCGCTTTCAAGTTTCTGTTCACGTACAACGCATAGAAGTATCACTCATATTGACTGAATTCGGTGATCAACCACGCTAGATATTCGTTGAGAAAATCGCGAGAGTAAAGTTGCTAGAATTGAGTGCATGCAAGAAATAGTGTCTCTTGAGATCACAGTCGGAGGCTAGAATCGAGCAGAGATTTGTTGGCATCTTCATTTAGTTCGTGCCGAGGTATGTTCTGCCGCGTGTTAGTACCAAATGCGTGACAGTACAGTCGGACAAATTCACAGACAAACGCATCACCGGACAGTATCGATTGTTCCACACACGGTGTTCTGTTGAACACTTTGTAACTGATTCTATTGCAAGAACAGAAACATCACAACCAAAAAAAAAAACAAAAAAAAACAAAGCGACTGTCGTCTGTAAAGGGCGGGTTAGAGATTTTCTGTGACTGTGCAGATGGCATTGACCGCGACGGGGACCTAGATCTTGCAGATGGACAGCTCGACGCTTTTAGAGATAAGAAGAGCGCTAAGGAGTTAAATCAACTGGAAGTCGCGATCGGAGATGGAATGGAATTTACCATTCATGGTAAGCGTATCGACAGAAATCTATGTTTAAGACCATCTTTTATTTTATTAATAAATTACAAGTATTTTCCTTGAAGAAACCTACCAATTGTATATCTTGGCTTGATATGTCGTCAATAATTAAATGAGTTTGATTTTTCCCGAAGGAGACCTACAAAACAAATTGATGAAAGGCAAGCTCTGTATGAACAACAGCAAGGTCATTGCAAACTCGATAAACCACCGGGACTATAGACTGGACAGCGATTACATTAATAACGAAGATGACACCCTCAGGTAAGAAAATGCTACATCTGTAAGATTATTTAATAATAAACTAACAACTAATAAACATAATTGACAAAAAAAAATCAGTAATTATCCAGACAAGTGGCAGAGAGAAATACTAGAAAGCATTATTTACAATCCCAACAGCAATAAATCTTATGGCAGCCATAAGAATCGTGTGTTCAAAGACGACAGTCATAAAGGTAGCATGGATTCGCTCGACGGTGAAGAGAAGAAAGATGCTAGTAAGGAAGATCTGGAACAAGAGGAAGGTGAAATGTCCAGTATGTATTTTTCTCTAACTTCCCATTGAGTTGAATTTGAAATCTGTCTAATCGATCATCTCAAAAAACTTGTTATCATAGTCCTTGACCGAGAAGGCGACGAAGACAAGGAAAGGAAGGAGGAAACAATAATACAGGGCGATGACACAGCGATGGAGCCAGCCGAGCCCGAGGACTGCTGCCCTGAGAATTGTTACAAGAGGTTTCCATTCTTAGCGGGTGACAAGAACGCCCCATTCTGGCAAGGCTGGGCGAATCTGAGACTGAAGACCTTCAAACTAATTGAGAACAAGTACTTCGAGACTGCCGTTATTACGATGATCCTTTTGAGTAGCATGGCACTTGTACGTAACACATCTTCTACGAAAAGCTTGCCGCTGGCGAAGCTCATGAAAAGCAAAGTTCACTAGGGATGTGCTAATTTTGTCAATGCAGGCTTTGGAAGACGTGCACCTCCAACAACGACCGATCCTTCAGGATATATTGTACTACATGGACCGTATATTTACTGTCATCTTCTTCCTTGAGATGTTGATCAAGTGGTTGGCGCTTGGCTTTAGGATGTACTTCACAAATGCGTGGTGCTGGCTCGATTTCATCATTGTCATGGTAAGCGTAGTCTACCTTGTGGTTTAGCATATCTTAGCCCTTTACTTGACTAATCGCAAGTTCCTCCAGCGCGTGTAATTGTTTCTTGTCCAAGTAGAAGCGGACTTTCAATGGAATTACTCGCGGTTCCCTCGATTGAAGGATCAAATGTAGTTTAGTTGAAGTAGTATATTTTTTTTATTAGAAGAAATTTTCATTTGTAATGATGTGTCTTATAATTATTGGTGATTCAATAACGAATCGACAATATTGGAAATTCAAGACTGTACTAATGTATTTTACTTAGAATCTTGATTTAGATTTAGAATAGTTCGGATTGTACGTCTGATGTCTATCCATTCCCGTCTACCCCTCAATCATTCTTTCTAACTCTTGCTCTCTCTCTACTGTTGTCATCCTCTATCCCGAATCATTTGAAAAGTTAAAGTGTACCGAGAGAGAGAGAGAGAGAGAGAGATAGCCTGTGGTGGCGGCGTGGCAGCTTCCAGTGAGGGATTGCACTTAATCGATCACAGTCTACGTATATAATAAAATAGTAAGACTAATCCGAGACTATCATGTTCCATCTGACGACGTGTGTTGATGATACTAGCTATCACTGATCAACTTGGGCGCAAACTGGGTCGGTGCTGCCGACATCCCGGCCTTCCGCTCGATGCGAACACTGAGGGCCTTGCGGCCTTTACGAGCAGTCTCGCGATGGGAGGGCATGAGAGTAAGTCATCGGTCAACGACGACTTGAACAGAAATCAAGTCAGCCGCATTCGGCCGATCTACTATGCTACCTTTGACAAATTGGTATTTGCCTTCTCGATGGCTCGGTGGTCTTCGGTCTATTCCCCTTGCTTAATATCTCTGAAACTCCTGCCAGACTATTGCGCGACTATTCTACTTGCTGTTCTGACAAGAGTATCGAGTTATCCTGATTATTTTTATTTATCATAATCATTTCTCTACGAAATCGTTTATTTTACATTCTTTGGTGTAATTCAATTTAATAGTATATTGCAGTACAATTATTATTAAGTATTAATTCATACATGTTACAAAAGCCACCGATCTATCGTGCAAAGTGCGAAACACCGACTTCCCAATCGGTTCTCGACCGAGGTGGGAAATTCGATCGTAAGCTCGCAATACGCAGATATATAAAAAAAGAAAACAAAAAAGCCGAGGAAGCTAGAAAAATTGGAACGAAACGAGTGTGCTACAGGCATTGTAGCATTTATCATGATGTGCTTACCGTGTGCGGAGGTACACTGGCGTCTCTACTCGATGTCTGCACTATCATATACTGGAGTCTTTGTCGTACTAGCTACCGCCTATGTACGCCTTTCCCGATAGTCTTTTGATACTATATGATCGTTGTGCAAAGTATCGTATACCTATATATACATCTCTCTCTATATATATACATATTATATACATATGCTTTCTGTGTAATGTACAACCTTCCCTTGGATGTGAGTGTGTGCGTATGAACCGCGTACGCCTACGCGTGTAATTAATGGACAGTGTTTGCCAGGTCCTTTCTTGGCTGATTGTAATCGCAATGTACAATGACACTTTTCCCTTAATTAACTTTTGCAATATTAATATTTCGACTCTTTCTTCGTATGGAATTCAATATTCACCAAAATCTAATTTAAATGAGTACAAAGTACTGAATGATTATGTCGGAGCAGTGTATATTGCGAATGCAACTATCATGAACCTTTTTTAATCTGTTTCAGGACGGCGTCGATAATCGTACGCTCGTATATTTGATATCTGTCGAACCATGTTGCTCTCTATCAATGTTTTCTTTCGATTGTCTATGTGGGTCTATGCGTATAACTGTACCCACACATAGGAGCCGGGCGTATGATTATAAACATACATACATACATATATATATATATATATATATATATATATATATATGTGTGCAAGCCTGGGTATACGCAGATACGCCGCCTTCTGTATTAACTCCCGAATTACTCTCAATTGCTACATGTTGCCATGTATCCGGCCTCTATCTACGCCCTTCATCCCACATATCCTCTCCCACCCCTTTTTCATTCTATCTGTTGTACCTACGATGTACATATCAACATATGTATACTATATATATACATATACTATATGCATTGAAAGGAGAATTTTAGCCCGGAATAGATCGGCAGACCACCTGTTGTGTCTACTTCGGCAATTCGATGCTTCGATACCGGCGAGAAGAGCTCTCTCGCCAGTGCAACAGAGACGGCTGCCGTCGATCGCTCATTCTACTTCCTTCTGTATACCTTTGATCCTTCCATCGCTACGATTGACACTTTCTAATTTTCTCATTTTTTAATTCCCTCTTTCTCTCTCTCAGTCTCTCTCTCTCTCTCTCTCTTTCGCTCCCGGTCCTCCCCTTCACCGAACCCTCGAAAAAAAAAACAAAAAAAGAAAAGAAATTAGCTGAAAAGACAGAAAAGAAAAGACCCGTTCTCGTACACGTTCTCTACCCTGTCTACCTGTCGCTGTGATTCGCTCTCGTTTCTCGCTCGCAGGTGTCACTCATTAACTTCGTAGCGTCGCTGTGTGGCGCGGGCGGGATCCAAGCCTTCAAAACAATGAGGACCCTAAGGGCCCTAAGGCCACTCAGGGCGATGTCTAGAATGCAGGGGATGCGGGTATGTAGCCCACCGTCTCAGCGGACCTTGCTAGTTGCTCGATTAGTTTACTTCCTCGCCGGTTAGATTTAGTTTCAATCAATCGCCCTTCTCTCTCTGGATTGTTCTTACGAACCTTCTCTCTTTCTTTCTTTTCTTTGTCTTTTTTTTTTTTTTTTTTTTTTGATTGCCGTCAAGTTGGAACTTTCAATCGGACTTTGGTTCAGTCAGTTGGTTAAAAAGGAATTCCAGTTGCGCCGGCTGGTTATCAATGATATATCAATTGGTCATTAATTCACTGAACCTGGTTCACCTTTGAAGACGGTTTTTCACGTTGAATCAAATGATTGATCACAATGTATTGTTAATTACTATCCTCCCGAAGAGTTAAGCGATTGTCATTGTTATTGTTTATCAATTACTGGTTCCCCATGAAAACTGGATGAATGCCGGTTCCACGGGAACCAAGAATCCACTTATATTCTTGCATGTAGTCGTACGTAGAGAGCAGTCGCGAATGCACCGCTGGTAAATGCGAATGCGAGATACTGCGGGTAGATTTTAACTGTGTTCAACAACGAACAACACGGCAGTCACATCTTATAGTACACGCATCTTAGAGACCATAGAAGACCCACGCTCTTATTCCATTGCGACTACTCACTTACTATACTCGTCAGCTCGAACCGCCCGCCCCCGCCCCCGCCCTCTCTCCCCGGGGTACACTCATCTCTCAATTAAGCACCTTTAGACGCTGCGCTCTCCAAACCTATATTTATACAGTACCGAAACGCCTCGACACTAACATAATTATTCGGCATATAATACTATAATACCATGGTAGCATAGAGGCACCAGTAGCGCGCTCAAAAGCCTGCGTTTAAGGGGATCACAGCCGAAAGGAAACTCTCAGCCAGACATTGCTCCAATTACCATGCAACACAAGGTCGCTGAGACATTGGGCGTAGAGTTACTGTCATGCCCACACCCTGAACACTATTTTGTACTCTTATTCTACGGTAGCTCCATATTTTCAAGTAGCTCGCTCGCTGCTGAAAAGAGTGTCGCCTCTTTTTTCTTCTTCTTTTTTGTTTCATTTATTATTATTATTATTATTATTATTCGTCGCTCTTAGTTCAGTTTGCATGCCTGCTAACCGCCGTAACCGGACACCCTCGACCTAATGACCCCTTCGCCTACCGCTTGAGAGCCTAGAGCCGCTTCGCACACACGGCGTTGTCACGCGAGAGTGCTGCCGTGCCCAGACGCTTTTTCATTAGGACTTTCAGCACGCTTTAAAATATTAACTCTTAGTCTGCACGCTTACGGTCGCTTCATTAGCACGGCAAACCGTTCACACCTTCCCCTGTACATAGTACATCTGCAAACAAGGCGTTAGCGTAGCCACGTAGAGCGCAGACAATGAACAAGAGTGTCACATCGAACATGTAGGGTACAGATGAACTCACGCAAAACCTTTTTCATTCTTTGCATTCTCTGTTTTTTTCTTATTGTTGTTTCTATGTGTATTCTTTTTTATCGTGTTAGTTGGGTATTTTTTTTTTTTTTTTTTTCGTATTGAATTCATTGTCATTGGATTTTTGTTATTGCCTTATCTGGATTTTATTTGTTATATTGTTTGAGTTTTAAGGTAATTGTATAAAGAAATGATTTTTGGTATTGTTTGAGTTTTTTTTAGTTTGCTTTCGTTTTATAGACTTAAATGATATATATATATATATATATATAGCACACAAGTGCATCGTGTAAGAGCAATTAGGCGCATACCTAGATGCAATTAGATAAGATTCTTTGATCATGGACGAAATACTATTAGTGTTAACCGAATGTGTTTCCTCACAGGTGGTCGTCAATGCCTTGGTACAAGCCATTCCATCTATCTTCAATGTGCTGCTGGTGTGTCTGATCTTCTGGCTGATTTTCGCTATCATGGGAGTGCAACTTTTTGCTGGAAAATATTACAAGGTATCCAATAACAGACCTTCAGAATCAATTAAAATTTCGAAAAGTTTGTAAATATTCAACTGTAATATTAATGACAACTTTTCAGTGTGTCGATGGGAACAAAACGACGCTTAGCTATGAAATTATTCCGGACCGGAACGCCTGCCTAGCTGAGAATTATACCTGGGAGAACTCGCCGATGAATTTCGATCACGTGGGGAAAGCCTACCTGTGCCTGTTTCAAGTGGCGACCTTCAAAGGGTGGATTCAGATTATGAACGACGCGATCGATTCGAGAGAGGCAAGTGCACAACCACGGCAATATGGTTAACCCGAGACCTACTTTATGGTCAAGCCGCTGGTGTAACAATATCAGGAGACTCAATAGAATCTTGGCGCCAAGTAGTTGAAAACACGTTCAGTGGCATTTTGAATGTGCCAGAACGAATGCTTTTATTTTTTTTTCTTCGTTTTTCTTGGCATTTGTATAAAACTTCGTATTTTCTTGCAGGTGAACAAGCAGCCGATTCGGGAGACGAATATCTACATGTATCTCTACTTCGTATTCTTCATTATCTTCGGATCATTTTTTACTCTCAATCTGTTCATTGGTGTGATCATCGATAACTTCAACGAGCAGAAGAAAAAGGCCGGCGGGTCACTCGAGATGTTCATGACGGAGGATCAGAAGAAGTATTATAACGCGATGAAGAAGATGGGTAGCAAGAAACCGCTAAAAGCCATTCCACGTCCGAGAGTAAGAGACAACCTTAGAAAAAAGCATTAGTTACTAACTATCTACTAACATATTAACGTCTCAACTATTGAAATCTTTATTCCCTTGCAGAGATAACTTTTGCCCATTAATCATACAGCCCTGTTCGGTTTCTCATTCATATTGTGTACTTTAAGATTGGTGTAAATTAATCGGTCGATCTCTTGTGCTTTTCAGTGGAGGCCGCAGGGGATAGTGTTCGAAATAGTGACGGACAAAAAGTTCGATATGATAATCATGTTGTTCATCGGGCTAAACATGCTGACGATGACATTGGACCATTATCAACAGACCGAGACGTTCAGTAACGTTCTGGACTATCTCAATATGATATTCATTGTGATATTCACCAGCGAGTGTCTGATGAAGATCTTCGCCCTCCGCTACCACTATTTCAAGGAGCCATGGAACTTCTTTGATTTTGTTGTTGTTATATTGTCAATATTAGGTAATGTAACGTAACGATTACTTCAGTCGTATGACACCGGTGAAACGAGACCGCGATTTTGCAAAAACGCATAATGAATCCTGTCGTCTTCCGCATCATGAACAATAGACATAGAAAGCCACGAATGACAATCAGCATGCTTTGCAATCAGATTTTTTTCACTCTCTATCTCTTGCCTATGCACGCCAAATCTTCTTCTAACAATTGACAAGACGAACAGGTTCAGCGTTTCACTCGTGTCGCAACGACTGATCGATATCATTACGTTATGTAGCCTTACATTGATGTTGGTTCGACCTTCCACCCCCTCCCTCCCACCCTCACTCCACAATCCCACAAGTGAATACGTTTGCCGTCTAATGGTCTAGTGCAACCTCACGTACTCTTCAGTGTCAATTGGACTCTGCAAGGTCCTATAAAAGGGCAACTTGTTTTTCATTGAGATATCGTCAGAATCCTGAACAGAGATTCTATTTTTTATTTTCTAACTCTGGTCAGTCAGACGGCTTATGCTTTGAAAGAGTAAATTAGTACGCGATGATGTACAGGCCTTAGTGGCATAATACAGTAATAGACGATGATATGTGATCGAAGTATCGGGTAAGACCGGGTCTGTATGAAACGAAAAATTAGTCTTTTTTTCCTCATAGAGAATTTAGTTTCCTAATCTAATCTTACACATCTAAAGAGAACGTTTAACAATAATGATCGAAATTTTTCTAGAGGCGCACCGCAAACGAACGAATGATCGAGCTTTGCTCGAGCTTTGATCGACTTTCTCTACAATCTCTACTGGATCTTGATGCACGAGATACCTAACTACTCTCCAAATTATTATATAGACCTACTGCAAACGTACTAAACGATTAGATAGTCACTAGAAATACAAACAAAACAGTAGAAACATCCTCTAGTCACTAGGAATGGCGGGGCATGGTTAAACGTTTTAGCAGTTTTATTAGATTACTTTTTCTTTTATCATAGAGACTTACGGCAGCATGAAATAGTAAATACGTTAGTGATTTTCTTGGGTTTTTTTTTTTTTCATTGGACTAAAATTAGTGATTTTAATTTCGAGAGCGTTGAGTTCAATAGCTGCTTCTACCTGTTGCCGTAAGTGGAAACATAGAAATCGTGGAATATCGCTTACGAAACAACAGCATATTGCCTGCGTGTTTGAAAACAATACAATTCCAGAACTCCTAGAGATAGTGAAAAAAGTCGTCCTACAAAACTCGTGAATACCAAGATACACCAGAACAAAGAACTAGACGCACGAATCCAATCGACTAGACAGAACTTGCACGAATTAGTAGTTTTTCACCATCCCTCTAGCGAGCACTGTATACATTTAGAGTTTGAAGTGCACTAGTGTTACCCTTCCTCCACTTGTCCATGCATGTTGCTCATTATTACAAGATTAATGGACAATGTAACCGTTCCTCTTGTAGGTCTGGTGCTCAGCGACATCATCGAGAAATACTTCGTGTCGCCGACCTTGCTTCGTGTTGTGAGAGTGGCAAAAGTCGGCCGTGTACTTCGTCTGGTGAAAGGTGCCAAGGGTATCCGTACCCTTCTCTTCGCCTTGGCCATGTCCTTGCCCGCTCTATTCAACATTTGCCTACTACTCTTCTTGGTCATGTTCATCTTCGCCATCTTCGGCATGTCTTTCTTCATGCACGTCAAAGACAAGAGCGGTCTCGACGACGTGTACAACTTCAAGACGTTTGGACAGTCGATGATACTACTGTTCCAGGTGAGATAATTGACTTTTATCAGGGAAATCTTGAATAGCCCCGTCGAAGCGGAGAATCTATAGTCTAGGTATTGAAAAGTAGCGGAATGAAAGTTGGTAAGTTTATTGATAAGAACAAAAAAGGCGGCCAACGAGAGCATGTGTCTGGGTGGATTTCAGATGTCAACATCTGCCGGCTGGGACAGTGTCCTAGACGGAATAATAAACGAGGAGGATTGCCAAGAACCGAACAACGAGATCGGTTATCCCGGCAATTGCGGTTCGTCGACGATCGGCATCGCATACCTCCTCTCGTACCTGGTGATCAGTTTCCTGATCGTCATCAACATGTATATCGCCGTAATCCTCGAGAATTACTCACAGGCCACTGAGGACGTGCAAGAGGGCCTGACGGACGACGACTACGATATGTATTACGAGATTTGGCAGCAGTTTGATCCAGACGGGACGCAGTACATCCGTTACGACCAGTTATCTATATTCCTGGAAGTTCTGGAGCCGCCCCTGCAGATACACAAACCAAACAAATACAAGATCGTATCGATGGACATACCGATATGCAGGGGCGACATGATGTTCTGCGTTGACATCCTTGACGCTCTTACAAAGGACTTCTTTGCGCGCAAGGGTAACCCGATCGAGGAGACTGCTGACCTTGGTGAGGTCCAAGTCCAAACACGTCCGGAAGAGGAGGGCTACGCGCCGGTGTCCTCGACTCTCTGGCGTCAGCGTGAAGAATACTGCGCGCGCCTCATTCAGAATGCCTGGAGGAAGCACAAGAAGCAACGTCTTGGCGGACCCAGCGAGGAGAGCGACGATCCGGATACCGATCCCAGGGTGCGACAGACCGCGGTCCTAGTCGAGAGCGACGGTTTCGTTACGAAGAACGGCCACCGCGTGGTCATTCACAGCCGATCGCCGAGCGTTACTTCGAGGACCGCGGACGTCTGATCGCCGACGTCGACATCGCCAGCAGCACCGCCACCGTCGTCGCTTACGCCGCAGCCGCAACAGCAGCAGCAGCCGCCGCACCCGCCGCCACCGCCACCGTCCGTGCGACGATCGCTCGACAGCATCGCCAACGACGATGACCACGACGACGGCGACAACATGAATGTTATCGCCGCCGCCGCCGCCAACATCCCATCAGCCGCTCGCACTCCAGAGAAAGCGGAGTAGCGGCCGGCGGGCTCTCGCGCGCCGCACTTTTCATCGACAGCCTTATAGTTACGTATAGATTACACACATTTCTCGTACGAGTTGCCTTTCAATCGACTTTAAACGCCACGGGCCGGTGCTGAGGGGGAAGGGTGCATATGTCGCTAGCTGGACGGGGCGTACGAGCATCTTCGACACAAGGAACATCCTTCAAGATCGAGCGTGCGGCACGGGAGACGGGCAGAGGGGAGCAAGAAAAGGAGAAACCATTCGCTCTTCTCTTCTCTACATATGAAGTGTATCACGTGCGTCTCCAACTCTGTCGTCGTCTCCTCTAGTGGAAACTGGTGGAGACGAGGCTGCCGAAGCCCGGTTGCAAACAGGGAGACCACGAACGCGAGGGCTATCGCTGGCAAGGACTAGAACTTCCTCGTTAGACGAGGAATCGAAGGGTTAACCTAGGGAAAACGTATAACGGTCGATGCGTACGGGGAAGTACGCTCGACGCATTGCACAAGAGGACGTGGCCCCCACGGTCCACTTCCCCAAACCAAAGCCGGGGGGCCAACGTCACCGCTCGTTATTCCTGGCTTCGATCGACTTCGCCAGCTTTTCCATAACCTCTCTCACTCTGGTGTGTGCGAAGGGGACTCGCGTTCGCTGCCAGCATCGAAGACACGCCACTGTACTGCCGCGCTCGACCGACGAGCTTCACACACATACATACAGTGACACACACAGCCACACATGCATACAGACACACACACAACAATAACAACCACAGAGAGACAAGTGGCCGCGCTCGAGAGAGGTGCTCGGGTGCCGGGGCTGGCACGCACTGTAATCCGACCAGCGACCGTTCCACCTACTACGACGTACGCAGTAGCCCCACATGCGAATTCTATCCGCCGTTTGGATTTTTTACACTACTCGCTAAGGACTGATACGCGCGGTTGTGATTCGTGTATGTGTTACCTACTCGTCGTTCCTCTCATCGGTTGCCGGCAGGCACCGCCGTGCTAGCTACGTTCTGCACGGAGAGACATTCTGAACAGTTGACGGGAACACGGGAGGACGTAGAGTTGAGAAAAGGGACATGTCGCTGTTGAAGATATGACGTCGTGACGGGAGACGACTATGATGATGCTGTTGCGGGACGATGATTAAAAATGCTGCTGCTTACCATTACGTCGAGACTGACGATAATGACGACGCTGGCGATGATGGCGATGACGATGATGCTACGACGTCGGTGTATGAGAACGTTATAAAGGTGAGAAGTTAGAAGACGCAACGGAAGAACAAGAAGACGAATAAGAAGAATAATGAATGACAGAACTTGGTGAAATGTACGCGTAGAGTTAACTACATTCGCTCGGCTTGAAAGCAAATCTTGCGCGATCTAGGCTTACGCGAACGTCTAATCGCGCAACTTTATTCTACCCTCCGCCCCCCTCCCCCTCTTCCACAACACACACACAACACACACAAGGAGGCACACAGAGGCAGAGACACTCACACTCTCACACGACAACCCAGGAACCACCCTTGAGCCACAAGGAACACGCAGGGGACACACGAAGGAAGACGCAGACACACCACCACCACCACCACCACCACCACCACCACCACCGCTCTCTATGAACTATTTAATATTCGACCTTTTGCCATGTCCTGGCTTTTTTACGATCGTATCGCTCTTGCACACGAATCATGATAACTGTAATTAGAGCGCGATGGCCCCCCGTTACGTATGCGCCATCGTCCAGTGCCATCATACTACCGCCCTCTTCCTCCTTTCTTTCTCTTCGACTTCTCCTCCCTTTCTCGCGCCTTCCTCTCTCACTCTCTCTTTCTCTCTTTCGCAAGCCCGTTATTTAAAGCTATTTACTCGCATACCTTGGATCTATGTCGGACCCGTGTCCGTTGATCCATCCAACTGTCGGTCTATCGGTCTATCGGGCGAACATGTATTATCTCTCTACCTACTTGAAATCGAAACTCTCTCGTCCCCCTCTTCTTGGTAATGCATCGGCCTTCTCATTCACCATTTATCACCCGAATTACCTGGAATTCGACGAGACAGAGAGAAGCGGAGAGTGATACAGGCGAGAGAGGATCCTACTTTTTCCACTGAGGCTGCACGGAGGAGAAACAGCCGGTGCGTGGTATCGAAGATAACGCGGTGATGTGTCATGAGAAAAATTTGTCAAAGTTTTCCCGGACCTGCGACTACCATCCTCCGAGAAGCCTCGTCAAAGGGGACGGAGAGAGGGGTGGCAATACCAATCTCGCAATCATCCTCAGCTAGATATTTACACGTTTGCAAAGATTACACAGAGACACAGACAAACGAACACAGTCTTACACGTGATGTAGTGAATGCGCTTTGGAATAAATGAAGATTCATAATAGTGTATAACGTTACTCGAAATAATCGTAATCGACAGACACGCGCGCGCGCGTATACCCGTCTCACGGCGAAACGCGCCACCACTTTACCGCCTGACATTGGAGACAAGTATATAACGTATAGCTTTAACGCATACATACACACGATTACAGACAGCAGGACTCATACACACATACAGACACTTTGAGGGAACGAATTATCGCTGTCGTTTTTTGCTATGTTCCAATCCCTATCGATATATGCCGAATTAAAGTTTCACGCTCGATACTTCTGTTCTCACTTGGTATACTTTCACCGTTTCTCGATACGTCGAAGCGTCGCTCAAAGCGAAATCAATCTTTACATTGCATTGCTGGCATTCGGTGGTCCCGAACGCGGGAACACCTTCTTTTATACAAGATACCGGCGTCAGAGGAGAGAGCTCAGTTGATCTTGGCACGATCTTGACTCACGTTCGAAGCATTGGCAGTCATCGTTTATACAGGCTTATCGAGTAAACGTGTACATTCTTAGAAGTAAAAAAATACGAGAAAAAGATCGTGAGTCGACGTTAGGCAACTTTCACTGTTCATCGAATTGGAAAACATCTAATAAGATTTTTGTAACATTGTGACCTCGCATTTGGTACGCTAGATTTTCAGAGTTGATTGGTTGTTGAAAGTTCGCACGATGCCTCTTTTCATGCAACATGAAGCACGCAACTGAGGCATCCAACGAGCAGAATGCTGCACGAGTCTCAAATTGCATGAAATAGTGAACGAAAAGAGGCATTGATTAAGTTTAGCATCGAAGCTAACAAGCGGCTCGGAATTTAAATTGGAAAGAACTTGGAAATTGGAGAATCTGAATTGGGAAAATGATCCTGGACTGTTTACTATGCTAGTTGTGCTTCGAACAAACGGGATAGCTGCTTTATCCAGCGCAGAGTGGCGTGTCAGGTGACGCGAGAATTTGGCCGTCCTGCCGGTGAGTGGCGCAGTCACTGCAATCGCATGGTTGCGCTTCGACGTCGAGCCGGACTTCCCGGGATGTTGTTGCAGTCGCAGCACGTGATTCTGCCAGTATGTCACACACACAGAGAGACACAAACACACGGGGAAACCAATCACACTGCTTCCGCAAAGCAACGCGCCGCGTACACGTAGATCGTCAAGCGCAAGAACGCCTCTTTAACTAGTGTGTAACACACGAGAAAACGTGAGAGTTGATTCTAATGGCTGCGTGCCGATGACGACGGTCAAAGTAGCGCAATTGGGCATCCAGTATGCTAGACTATTACTGTAGTATACTGTGTCTCGGAGCCAAGAGAAGCTACTTCCGTCGGCAAGATTACTAAAGCCAACCGTCGTCCGACACACGCAGTCTCTCGTAGCTAGAATTGTCGGCGGCAGCATATGTCAAGTATGTGTGTATGTGTGTTTACGCGGACTGTTATTTTTCTACGCCTGGATCCGCGATCCGGAAGAGTGCGCGTTGACGGGACGGACGAAAAGGAACGAGGAATGGTAGAAAGAAGCAGTAGCAAACGCAGCTTGAGCCGATCGCGTTTGGGGGCAAGTTTCATTGGATAAAAAGAGCGAGCAGACTGTGATACACGCGCTGACACCGTCTCAAGGGGGCACAGCCCTGTTTTCGCTGGTCGAAAACAAACGACACGATGCACAGGATTTCGAACTCGCGGCGACAGTAGATGGGCGAGAATGGGAACGGTTATTACCATGACCGACGTGACTGCGACGACGTGACTGTAAACGCGTACACGTGGATCTGGACCGGGATTTTCAGTTGAGCGTGCGTGAACTCGAGAGGCCTGGGGTGGGGGTGAAGTAGTTAAAAAGACGCAGGACATCACGTGGGGAGTGGCGACACAAAGGATGTTCATTACTTTAAGCTACCGAGGCTCAAAGGGGGTGAGGATCACGTGTAAATTATTCGTACAAATTATTCACGCACTATCGGTGTCGAGTCCGCTTTGTCAAAGTACTTTAGAGAACGCCTGTCCGATATTAATGTCCTCGTACCTTTTCTACGTATATTATAATTGCATTCACGAATCTTGTCGCGGGCCATTCGATGATCCTTTCGTGAATACGCTTCGACGTAACGCGCAGAAGAACCTCGTAGCTGCGTCCTTGCGAGGCCCGATCGTTCGGAACAGCTTGTCGTTCTTCGTACGTCCGATGCTACCCCTCTGCCCTCTTCTCTAGCTACCTTCCACTTCTTCAGAGAGCCAGTAATTTTCCAATACGATCCTGGACGACTCCAAGTGTACTACAGAGTAACTCCCATCGCTGAGAGGTTATACTTTTCGAGCAAAGTTCCGTGTCGGACGGCAAATTATACGAGACTCATTACGGACGAGTAAATTCGGAGCACGAAGGGCGACTAGCAAATGAATAATCGGTGCACCAGATCGATCGACGATCCCTTTCCGAGTCGTCGGTCCGTCTTCGATCGAAATCCGACGTATCCGATGGATGGTCCGTCCGGCTCACTCTCTAATTACTCCGACGCCCCCTCCCGCCCCCTTTTTCAGTTTTCGGTCCCGGTCCCGCGCTCTACACTGTGCGCAACTAATTCGATAATAATCAAATGGTTTGTACGCATACAATACATAACATATATATTTTCGATACACCACTTTGTCGAACGGGCAGCCGCTAACTTTCTAGAAGCAATAAAAGCCGAGAGGTGCACATCGAGAGGATTGAGAGGAGGGCAGGTTGAGAAGGAAAGGGCGGGAAGCCACGCGGCCGGAGCACGAGACGTGTCGGAATTATCGTATGCTCTCGTTATTGCTCGCTCCATGTCGATCGCACTTATCGACCGCTTTAAGAGTACCGTTGCTCCTTGATGGGGCACGCGTCCACAAGCGCGCCGCTTTTCCGGTACATAGCACGGCACTTGGCCCGAATGAGCGTACGTCCATCGAACGAAACCGCTTGGATCATTTATCGGAGAGGAATGCTCGATCAAACTTCCCCGGTTTCCAATCGTGGCCGATGTGCGCGCGTCCGGCGCGCGCAGGTATGCGGCCCATCGGTGTTCCTTCCGGTAAATCGAGACACGCGCGAGAAGTTGAAACTGACGAAACATATGTAACACGTTTCTTGTGTCGGGTGTCGCATCGCATATATATACATATTATATATATATATATATACATATATTATACATATATTGCTCTGGCGAGAAAGATGGCGGAGGGGGGTGGACGAGTATGCGTGGTGTGCTTCGTTGATTTTCATTCGTTTTACCAGAGCGTACATTAAAGGATACAAACCAGCTTTTTGCGCGGCGACGGCTGTAAAATACATTAAAAACTAGGGCTTTCCATCGTTAAGCGAGGTAAGACGAGATTTAAACGTACTTTCTCCATGGACGATACTGCCGTTACGCATTGTATAAATGATGATGATGATGATGTTGAGAGGAAAAAAAACAACTAAGATAACTAATCGTAAATGCACGAAAATTTTTCTTAAACGGATAGCAAACAAAAAAAACGGCTTTGCAGTGTCTTGAACAACCAAAAAAAACACTCTCGAATCATTAATCTACACATCGCGAGATAATAAGTAAATGAAATATACGCAAAATATAAAAAATGATAACAAAAATCCTAGAGCTGGGCTAAAAAACTAATTGTAAAGTGTCAAGCTAACGGAGCCTGTCGGCCAGTATAATGAACAAGCAACTGCCATGGGTCTACAAGCTAGGTAGAAACGTGCTAAGAACAAAAAAAAATCCAATTTTATCGAGCTAGCTGTCGAAACATTCACGCGCGATGAAGAGGATCGTCCATTTAAAAAAATGCGTGTGCTGCGTGCGTGCGTGCGTGCGTGCGCGTGCGTGCGCGCCTCTACGCGCGCGCTTCGTTTCGTCCAGAACAGGCGGCTGGGGTGTTATTTACTCCAAAAAGGGAATTCATATACACATACACAGCCACAAAAAACACACAAACACGCATACACAGGAAACACTGCGGCGCTACTTCACCGCCAGCCCGCCAATCCGGCGAGCGCTCGGCGCGGTTCACGTGCGTGCGTTTATTCACGCGCTTCTGCCGCCCGGATACACACGCGCCACACCAAGCTCTGAGAAATATTGTACACCGAAAGCAAGAGAGCACACGATCGAGAGAACGCGTCTGAAAGAGAGCGAGCGGCCGAAAAACGAGCGAATGATGCGAGAGCAAGCGAGCTCAGAGGGAGAGAGCGGGAGTGAGAGAGAGGGAGAGAAAGGGAAAGAGAGAGAGAGCGAGTGAGAAAGGTCCGGTATGAATGCGCGAAGTATGTGTGAGGAACAATGTGGAAGGGCCGAATGAGAGAAAAGAAAGCATACGTACGACGTGCGATATGCGAGAAAGCGCGTGGAAGGAAGTCGCGTGAAAGTCCACGTGTGTGTAAGGGATGCTGCGAGTGCGAGCGACGTTACGAGTGTGCGAGAGCGGAAAATGTAGAGCAAGAGCGAAAGCATAGAAGAGCTCCTCCGTTGAATGACATTCATTACTATTAAACAGAATAAAATATGGGTTATTTGCACAATATTATAAATAATTACTATGTTTACTACGATTATTAAATTAAAGAGCAAATAATAAGAGGATAAAAAACTGTTGTTAAATACTTAAGACGAGAGAAGTGGGGAAAGGTGAGCGATACACACAATAAAAAAAGAAACCAACAACAACAACACGATTTAGCTAATTGACGATCGATGCCGGATCAAAAAGAGGAAACACACAAAAGTGACGAGGATGATGGTCAAGACGAAGGAAGATGGAGGAGGAAACGATTCGTTTGTTATCGATTAGTTAACGATCCTTACATTATATTATTGTAATTATATAAAGTAAACGATTATTACCATAATAGTTACAATTAACAAGTTGTTACCGCTTTGTTATACATAATATAATTAATATACTAAGATTAAAAAGTAAGCGAATGCATCGTTGATTCGTCCTTTACTTACGTAGATGAACTGGATAATCGAGATCGACTAATTATTGTTTTCAATGTCTTCACCGTATTTCTTCGTTTGCTACCCGATTTCGTTTCGTTGTCGTGAAATTCGGTTATGTCGGCTTACCTCGCCCGGCCACAATATACACACGTTTTACAGAGATATTTTCAATAAATGAAAAAGCTTAACACTCATATACCGCTGTTGTCCTTCCAATTACTTTATCCCTCTAGCCGCCGCGTAGTCTCATACACAGGCCAGACGATCTAATCTAAACTCTCTAATGAACGTACGAGGGGATACTTATTCAGTTTCCCTTTCCTCCTGAGTACCATTGTTCTCGGTGGATGAGGCTCACAACCGCAATCTCCTAGCCATTTGAAATTCTAGTGTGGGAAAAGCAAAGTTGGAAATATGTGGAAAATCGTATATCCTGGAAATCCTGCCTTTATTATCCCACTCTGCTGCATACATGTTGGAAAGTGCTTAATTGCATGATAAAGGCTGTAATATAGTTTCAATTGCTTCCGAGGGTCGGCGCTGGGATTACGACAAAGCACGCATCTTGCGCCTTCCAAGAGTGTTTCGCTGTGTTCCGATGTTAAGTTCTGCTGGCGGGCGTATACATGTGAGTTCATATAAGCGCGCGTGTCTATACGCATATGGAGAGGATGCGTGGGTGCGTGTACGGATCCAGTGTGCGTAGGTACGTGTAAGTGATTCCTCTAGTGTGCGGAGGCGCATATAGGAGCGAGTGCGATAATGGGTGGGGTTCGTGCGACGAATCCCTCCTCCGCTCATATCTGATTCGAGGCTCGAATTTCGAGCGAGTGAGTGAGTCTCCGAGCAAGTCCGACGGGTTATTCATCGACGGTTCGGCTGGAAGGCACGGTTTGGCGGTACGTGCATTTAACTTGGTACAGAGTGTGCGCCCTGTGCAATGCCAGCGCCAAATAAGTATTGAGTAAACACGGCACTGCGACGAGGAACATGGAGATTTCGAGGTCGCCTGGATCCGTGCACGATCTTCGCTGCCTTTAAACGTCTTCTCATCCCGCGGGATACGAAAATAATGCGATTACCAGCTTCGAAGTCGAGCAGTGGGTTTGTGTTCGAGCTGTCAAGATAGTGCGGTCACACTCGACTCGGTGGACTCCAGAAAAGGTGTGGAGCAGTGTTATCAGTGTTTATTATCCTCCCGATATCGCAATACTGACCTGAGTAACCGCTTTGCTTTTTCAGCCACTAGCAGTCTAACGCGAATGACCCTCGGCCAATTTGTCTTCTGAGTCACTAGTAAAATCCTGGCAAATTCACAAAGAATTTGCTCTGCCTCTACGGGAAAGTAGTGGCTAAATCTCAACTGATCGTACCGCCAGAGGTTAGCGCACAGTACTTTTTCTTCATTCATACAAAGGCTTATCCGTCGCGCTGATCGCAAAGTCTTCTCATTTTATCGGTTAGCTTTATCGAGCTTTGCGTGTAAAAATACGATTTTCGCGCTTGGACAAAATTAGGTCCGATCCGAACGTTCGGGTACCTGTGTTTATATTTATACTGGCTGCTGTAAATGAACACGAAGCTCTGTAAAATGTGTAAATAAATCTCTAATAACTTAACAACTGACTGCTTCTATTAATCGATTTTCTTTCATTTAGCTTTATTGATACTTGCTTTGTTTCTGTGATAAAAAAAAAATCACTTGAAGGTTGAATCACTCGAGTCATTCTTAAAGATAGCATTATGCCCTGATCGAAGTACAATACTCTACCATATTGTTATATATGTATTATAGGTTCTGTGATACCAAAGTAAGAAGCTTGAATATCCAACATGGAGAAGAAAAGCATCACTGGAAAAGATATTCTACGAATGGATGGTCTCTTACCACCAACAAGGCGTGTACCTGTGTGCGATGCAGTGACTGGTACGTCTGATAAGAAGAAGGATAAGAAATGGTCCTTTGGTGGGATACTCAAACGCATATCCTCTATAAGAGATTACGACAGTTCCTCCAATGAAGAAGAAATGGTATATTGTAAAAGAGAACCATGCACTAGAGCGGTTCCATTAAAAAAAGCAAGCAGCATTGTGCTTCGACCAATTAGAAAACATTTGGACCAGTGTTCGACCAAGAGTAGCACCACATCCACAACTGACAACACCTTTGCACAATCCGCAAACACCAACAGCATTTGCAGGGATTCCATACATTCTCGCAGCAGTGATGGATCGGTGGATGGTGTTGGAAGGAAAATACGAAAGAGTAAAGTGAAAGCTCGTGCAGAGGCAAAACGAGATCGAATTTGTGGGGAGAGTAGTTCGGATGAGGAACTTCGTAGATCTTGCAACTCATTAACAAGGGTGGCACATGAGGATTCTGCACAAGTCAATCATAAAATGGGTTCTTCTAATAGGAAGAGTCGCGCTGCACGAACGGAGCGTTATATAAAACGATTATCGAAAGACGAAGGTCACGGAACGTCAGAGAATTTAAGCGAGATATCCAGTAAACGAAATAGCCTCGACTATATGAACAAAAGAGAACAAAAGGTTACATCAGGCGATGGGGACGATTTATTTCGACCACCGATTCATCCACGACATATTTTGACTCAGCCCAACAGCTATACATTTCCAGCTCAAAGGTCGTCTACTGAGAACTTGCGAGAGAACACGATAGGTTTACCTGACGCTCACGTCCGATCGTCTGTTGATCTCACGAAGTATCCGCTGAATGTATATACCACTGACTTTAATCAAAACAATCACTATGCGAAGCCTGCGAGAATACTTAAGAAGGATAAGAAATGTGTTAATTATGGAATAAGTAACAGCTCATGCGACCCATTAGGTAGTCCAAACCAGGTTGGTGTGGACACTAATTACCAAAGTGCAAACGACTATCTAATGGCCTATCAGTTTGCGAATCGAAGTGCCTGTCCACCCGAACCACCGCCTAGGGATCCTCGTCGTCTTACAACGTATAATTATAATTCTTTCCCAATAGACGGTCGACACCAATCTTCAACGAAATACGGCGATTTTATCGATTCGAAAAGAAATGCTTCCAATGGAGTTCAGGCACAATATTCAAAGGTACCTGAACCATACCGTTCAAATAGTGCGACGAACTGGTACGCTTCCCTCGAAAAATCTCCACGAAGACCAGCATCATTGACTGAAAGTTCATCTCAGTTTTATTACCCAAGAGAGTGTACAAACAATAGGTACTCTTCTGGCAAAGGCAATGATGATCTTACATTCAGAGGAACCGAAGCCATTAAGTGCCAGATAAGGAACACAAGAAATGACCAATTAAGTTCTTGTTTTAAGAATTACGATTCACCGTTATATAATTCTAAGATATTAATGAATTCTGGGTCCAATATCCATGAAGATTCGTTGCCTCCTCAATATGAAAGTGTTTTCTGTGTTCCTAATGACGCGCAGGAAAGACAACGTATAAGATCACCTACTAATCGAACATCGCGCGAGTTTTCTCGGAACACACCGACCGAGAATTACGATAACCGGATATTGCAACAGACGAGTTCTCAGAAAATAAACACGGATGATGAGTCTCATCAGCGAAGGCGAAGTTCAAAAAATCTGGAAGAAGCATTGTCCGAATTGGAAGCTATATACAACAGTCTTCGACTTGGAGATGAGGACTTATTGGATAGAGCAGAGAGACGAAGTATGGAAGAATTTAGTATGAAGCAAGGGAAGAATGAAGATGTCCCAGCTTCAGTTCACCCTGATTCACCCGATAGATCAAAGGACGACATGGCTTATAGAAGAATGCATCCAAAAGAAAGACCTACTTCCCTTTCGGATGCGACTGGTCATACAGCGCTTTCAAACATCAGTTATTTGATGGCTTCACCAGTCTTATCACGTAAAGATTTGAGTGATAATTATCTCGGGACCACGAGCTGCCCTAATCGATCAGACGAGCCTGACGTAACTCGCGACGATGTCGTCTACCGTAGCATACATCATGCCAACAATACACTCAAAGTGGTCGATCCACAACCACCGTTTGGAATACCTCTGGGGCCAGTGACTACGTCCACCGAGAGTGACTATTTGCACACCACGCCAACGAAACCGGATCATCCTCGTTCGCCATACATACCGAAGTGCGAGCCTGACGTTGTTACGGATGATTTAGCCTTTCGTACACTCAGGAAGGATTCCAGCACGAGTAAAAACGCCGTTGAGAGTCAATCCGGTATTATAGGGAAAGATTCGGATGTCTGTATAAAGAAGAAACGCGCAGTGCGCTCGCACTCGGCCAATCTTTATGGTTTAATCAACCATGATCGCATTCACCTACGTCGTGAGCCAAGTCTTCAAGCAATCACCGATGAATTAGCTGCGAATAAAATCAATTATTATTCACCTTCCGAACAAATTGAAGGTTTCCGACGGGTAATGAGCGACGGCGAGTTATCCGATTACGATACTCGCTGGCGTATCGACAATCCAACGAAAAAGAGCATCGATATAAATGGTAATCATTCTAAGTCCGGAACGCACAGAAGAAAGCTCAGAGTATATATTTCACCGTCTACGAGGGAACAGGGATCCGACACAGATAGCGGCAGACTTTCGGAGACAGTGCGGGCATCGCCATCCGAATCAGTACTGCCATCGGATGTTCTGAATGATGAAGTCTGGCAGGATTACTTGCAATCGGAATCCAGCAGTTCGGTTTGCGCTCTTAAAGACACGGAAGCTGATTTTAGCGCTTATACGCGCCTCTGCCAAGATTTGGTTAATTTAATAAAGGGACCGGATGACGTAAAAGCGAAGCCGATTGCAGGCGAGAACGCGACTGCTTCTATTTTGAAACCGACCATCCAAATAAATGACCCTGAGGGCAACGCGAAGGACGATGAACCTTCGATATTACGCATACAGTCATTGGGTAGGCATTATTCCGGGCTGAGTGACGCGACCCACGTAAACGACGATCTCAATGGCGAAGAAATAGAAAAGCTGACAGAAACTATATTAAACTCGGGAAAAGAGGATTCCATGAATGCTGAAGATAACACGCTAGACTTCTATCTCCGCCTCGCTGATGAGAATGTTAAATTGATTGCGGAGGCGTTCAGCAGCGTGGTCGACCATGTGCGCGACAGTCGTTTAAGTCAGAAAAATCTGTCAACGCCGCGTCGGTCTGAAGCTGAAAACGACAGCACTA
The DNA here is from genome assembly GCA_910593735.2 of Ectemnius lituratus. Taxonomy (NCBI): domain Eukaryota; kingdom Metazoa; phylum Arthropoda; class Insecta; order Hymenoptera; family Crabronidae; genus Ectemnius; species Ectemnius lituratus. The sequence continues at coordinate 17,386,881 of OU343037.1, read as the reverse complement.
CCCATGACACGAGTACCCGCAGCTCCCTCGCTTACAGTTACGATGATGCGAGTAACTTACCATCTACTTTGTCGGAGCCTGTTGATCGAGATGAATCAGTTCCTAAAGAAAGCATTTCAACAATCATTAGGGAAAATGATAAAGAAGCCACGAAGGATGGATATAGCGGTATACCAACGGATGCAGAGCTTGATCTCTCGAGAGCAGTGTACGATCTGCAGATTGCAGCAGCTAGTTTGTGCGAACACGAGAAAGAGATTGACGAGCTTGAGAGACGAATGAAACGGAACGCTGTAAACAGTGGCGATGATCTTACAACGCATATTCCCCCACTGAGTTCGCAAACCTCAAGCTTGGAATTCGAGGAGGAAGAGGAAAAGGAAAGGGATCAAGAAGAAGCAGAAGTGTTGCCTGTATTCGAAGTGGTCTCAGCCAAAATCGAGGAAGAGCTAACTGAAGAATCGACTTGTCTCGAAGTGCAGACGAAGCAGATTGATGCAGCGGATGAAGGTGAGCGCAAAGAATGCGAGCTTCTGCGTAAATTGTACGACAGTGGAATTGTTGAGTCGACCGGAATGCGAGCCCCCCATGTCACTAACCTCATAACTGTACTGTTAACTACATATTCCATGGTATTTCTTGCTTGTCTTCTTGCACTGCTTTTAGCGACTGTAGCAGCATCATGACCGGCCCATTAACGAGAGTGTGTTAACGCGCGTTATGTGATGCTCGAGGTTTGCCGCGAAATCAGCCAGCTGTGTTACAAGGGCTCGCAACCATTTGAATCGTATTACTAATGTCGTAGGTCTCCAGGCATTTGATCATTCTTGATGCGATCGCCCACTGTACGAGTGTATTATAAACTGATACTTGGCGTCGTAGAGCGACTTGGGAACAGGTCCAGGCGTTTCAGTCAGAGCGTTTAAATGGTCGAGTTTCTGTGGACTATACATATTTGAGAAGGAATGACCTTTGTTGTTGTTGCTATTGTTACTGTTGTTGGTTTTAATAAAGTTTAAATGTTGATGGCGAGATGTCCTGCTGTTACTATCTTTGTTTGTCCACCTTCCTTGCATAACACACAACCCTCGTTCAAAAACAGTCTGATTACCACGTTTATCCATTATCAGGCGAGCAAAAGAAGAATGCGAGTGCAAACGTGACGTTTGGATTGATTCGGCATGCGCTTCAATATTTTCGAAACTTATCCGCCGCTGCACGATATACCAAGCCGGTAAGGTAGTCTTTATGTTTGAGCGATAGCAGGTACGTGCAACAGCCACATTTTTTTTAACATTCTCACCTTGAGTTGAAGACTATCTACACTCTGGAACGTTGAATCTAGCGGGACGTCAGCTATCGAGAAAAGTTGCTGAACTCTCTCTAATTGAAGTTCAGCCGTATGTAGGTTACTCAGGTAGAAGCTGTATGGCTGCGCGATCACGGCGCAGGTGATGCGTAGCGCGCGCTAGAAAGCCGAGATCGATCGTGCAGCAGTGCCAGTTTAGAAAAGAGGCTCTCCTGACCGTCGTCGTGTAAGGGGTTATCGATTGCAGTCTCGCGTGACGTCACCGAGGATCACGCCACATCCCCGCCCATTGAAACTTGGCTCAGGATTGGTCGGCATGCAGGCCGGCTATCTATATCTAGCAGCATGACATGACCGTCGCGGCGGCGGCGGCGGTGGCGGCAGCTTTGCGGACCAAATCCTGTATATACCCGGTAGACGCATACGAATTAATCGGGCGCAATGAATTTTCATCGGATTTAATGCCTCACTTCGATATCGGCCGACTGCGAATGCATGACAGTCACTTTACGTACGAAGTGTCGCTAGCTATCGCGGACCCTCTCGAAGTTCAAAGAGCAGCACGGGGCGCGTCGAGAACGGACTCTCGGACTCGAGGAAAACAAAGTGGGATAAGCGCTTGATAGGCCGGGAGACAGCCTATCTCGTGATTTACGATGCACGAGCGTCTGCTGTGCATCGTGTCACGCGACATTGATACGCTCGTGCCGGCAGATTTCGCTATCATCCTCTCATCGATCCCTTTAGTTTCGGACCTACGAACGGCAAGATGGCTGCCGGCGAATCGGGTATATACACGGCAGGCCGAGTTTCGCGCTCCTGTTAGTATGGTGTAGCCTGTGTTGCGTGTCACCCGTTCCCGCGGAGCCTCTGTCGTGGCCAGTGCAGTGCTTCGGTCAGTCCCAACATACGCAGAAGTGCGCGTCGCAGTTTGGCAAGAATTCGGAGATGCTATCGAGGAATCGCCCTTGGTAGTGCTAACCTGACGGAGCCGCTACGCACTGGTTACGTGTTGATATTGTGACCGACTGTAAGAGGAGAGCGCCGGGCGAGCCGTGTGAGTCGTGAGAGTTGTGTGTCGCCGCTTCGCACTGAGCACGGGGGAGCACGTGGTGCCGACTAACAGTCGCCTCTTCCAATATCTTATCGGACTAGTGTTGGATCATCATCACTGACAGAAAGATTTTTCCATCAGTTTTGGACGCAAGGGGACTCGATCGGTGTGTCATCCATCGATCGCCAGCAACGAATGTAAGCGAGTACGATCCGCACGAGTGGTGCATGCACATTATTTAGATAGGTCCTACCCCGGGCGAGCTATGACGCTCGCCGATAAGGGAACTTAAAGTAGCACAGCCTCGATAACTGAATTCGTTCTCAACCGGCCTCTTGCGTACTCAGGTGCGACTCGGGTGCGTTGACTCTTGCGTTTACCTCCCTAGAACTTGATACAAGAAAGAGTAGTCTGCTTGCCGGTTGCAGACGCATGCTTGCTTGCGTTCAATTTTACGCGGGTGGAAGAGTCAAACTCTTTTTCTATCTCTGTCAGTGGTCTGACGGTGACTGGATTGGGACCAGTATCCACGTAGCGAGAGGAAGATCAAAGATCAAAGATCGGCGGAAAGCCGTAACTCACGTAACCGGGCGGTATCAAGCGCGATAGGGATTCAGTCGCTCGCCGACCATCGTCGAGCACACTACGTTGCGATCGCCCCTCTCTCTTTCTATCTCTTCTTCCCTCACCTTCCATTTCTGTCGCTCGCTCTTTCCGTCTCCTATTATACCACAGCAGTCTCTCCTCTCTTTCCGCATCAGAGCCGACCTCTCCTTTCTTCGGTGCTTCTTCTCCGTTCACGTATAACTACGCGTGTACGTGCACGCGCGAGAGGCAGGGCCGGTAACGAGGCACACGAGCTGTGCTCTCCGTACACCCACACCAGTCTTGACCCTTGGATCGCGTATAGTGATAATTTCCTCTGGCCCCGGAGCCGCGTTGGGAAAAACTGAGTGGTGTGCTTGTCGCTCGCCGCAACAGGAATTGCCGATCTCTCCCTGGCAGGAAGCACTTGCATAGACGTACGTACTGCCGCCCAGCCAGGATATACTGGTACGCGCGAGGTAAGCATCAACTTCCCAAATGAAATGCCTCTGTGGTATATCATCGTTCTTTACAATTTAGTCATCCTTTGCGCGCCATAGAAAATTCCTCGCTCCACATCGACGAGACCCCCGCTAGTTTGTCTCTTTCAGGCGTCGTGGCCTTTCTCGATTTAGTTTCTCGGCCGATCTCCGCGCCGACACACTTTCAGCTTGTCTGCCGGCAGCGGCCGGTCCTCTCCCTTCTTGCCGGAGGAAAACTCGATGCGCTCGGTGCGCACGTGTGCGCTTACTTCAGGGAACTCTAATAGAGTTTCCATGGTATTTTAGGTTTGTGTGTTATGTCACTCGAGTTCGTATAACATGTACTCTTAATAGACATATCTGTTATTATCAAAATGATGCCGATGAACATTTTAAATAATATGATATATCAAAGGAACGTTTCTATTCGATATCATGAGTATTTCTAAGCTCGACTGATTTCGGGAATGATTGGTCGGAACTCCTGACGGTAGCCGGTTTCACAGTAAGTGGTCCGGAACGCCCGTGAATCAGTGTTCCGTCTAATTTCCGGGATGACAGCACGCACGAGGTGTATGATCGGTGTCAGTGCTCCCTTCATTGGCGCTCTCCCGGTTACACTCGTATTGTTAGTTAGTTATAGCGATCCCTTTGCCACCCCTGCACTTCGCTAATCGTACGTTCAAAACTGCGACAGAGTCATCGATCCTTTTCTCGCACTTATTGAACTCACGGCCGAATTGTGCACGCGTAACACGCGGATCCAGCGCGTTTATCGACGAATGAACTGGATTATGCAAGCGGAAGGCCCGGCTAACGGGTGCTCGAGTGCCTGCTCTACCAAAGTACGAGATTTATTCAATTTCGTGCTCCCACATTGCGTCAGAATACATTCGCCCATTGCACTTTAACTCCTGATAGTAAATAGTTTCAGTGTTATCATTACCGATACGCCTCCGTGTTGATTGGCTTTTATTTATTATAGTTGCTCTATCTGTGAAATGCAGTATTTGGAGTGAGTTAACTAATCCACAGATTTGATGATTGTTTTCATACACCTTAGTTGCAAAGGTTCTGGTGTGTCAAATACCGTTTCAGGTAAAAATACTCTAGCACCTTGGCTAACAGATGGAAGGGGCTACGTGTTACTTTACGCCTGAGGTGCTCGAAGGTCGGGACAAGCCGGTTAGCAGTGTCGAGCGAAAAAACATGTATTTGGATGTTAAATGATATACGACCGTAAAGGCAATTATCGGGGAAACGAATCGACTAATATTTTTGCCATTTTTTGTAGAAAATCAGACACGATCAGTTATAATTTTTCAATGAATAGATCAAATAAATATGAATCATTATTTTATACGTGATACGGTTACACCACCTGTCTCCAATCATTGTGAGCTTCTTTCGTGACATCCGGCATGATTGAATCGATGAAAACAATAGGCAGTGGCAAAGCACATGTCATACTCTCATTACATATCATGGAGGATATAATGATGAGAACACACCACGAAATCTTTCCCCTCGGTAGATCGGTACTGGCGACCGGTAGTGGAGCTCTTCCGCTTATAACTTTTGAACGTTCCTTCGCGTGAGATAACTACATTTGCTTAGACCCCTATCGTTTATCTTATCAAAAGTATTATTAACATTTGCTATGTGAAGCAATCCATCTTAATGTTCTTGAACTGTTTCATAAACTTGAACTGTTCTCTTATGAACAACGAGCATGAAGCTCGGTATAATAATAATAATTATTATTAATAATATTATTAGAGTTCGATGTTCCGATATGCTCATTCTAAGACACGGAGAACTTGGAATTTATAATTAACCAATACGTAAAGCATTTAATAACCAGTTCTTACTTAGTAGTCGTGCGTAGTTGATACGTGGAAGCGATAAGCGATGCACAAGCGCTAGTAAACACATGTCAAGCCTAAATCTAATTATGATCAACTGGCGTTGTCAATGATTGGTGAATGAATGCGGCAACCTTTCGGCGCCGGATGCCCCGAACGCTCTTCGATTGCCTGCCAGTGGCGCCGGGCCGCGCGGACTAGAAAAGTAAACACGTGGCGTGATGCGGCTTAAGCCTGATTCACATTATGGATGCGCTCACGCCATGAACACGTGGCCCACTCATAACATGCCAGGTCAGGTGAGTGAGAACAAAGTCTCACTCTTACAAGTAATTGTTGCGCTAAGTGAATTCAATCGAGTTTTTGCTCACAACTTGACGTATTTCAAATGTGAATCAGGCTTTATCCGACGATGGGCGCGTTATTCTCCGCCTCTCGCAGGAACCGACGATGGGCGCTGCTCACCTTGGCGCAACTTAACGGCAGCGTAACGCCAGTTATATACAGAATCACTGGCGTTCAATGCCGTGAAACTCAGTTGTTACAGACTTGTGTAACGTTCACTCAGCCATGCTTTCATGCCTTTTTCCTATATCGATGCACGACACTCATTGCGGAAGATGAAGAAGGTTCTCGTGATATTCCTTCAAGATTAGCAGGAAAGTACAAGCTGCCGTTAGAGTTCGTTCGAATTGCGCAATCATGACATCGAACAAACTTTGTACCCGGCATTTGTAAGTTTGTCCTAGCGATACTTTGAGTAACATATACAGTCAATAAAAAGCGAGTCATGAATAATTTAGCAAAGTTAATGAAGTGCATGGAATATTTTATATTGACAGGATAGTATGGTATTAGTCAGGATTATAATTGCTTCGAAGGCAGATAGATGAACTCGTTTCTGATATATTCGTTACCACGTACAATGGTATTCAGCGCTTGGTGATTATTGGTATTCCTTTAGCCTTCAACCATCAAGTCTCTCTTGAACTCATGCTCGCACTCTATCTTTTGATAAAAGTAGATCTTTGTACAGAGCGGATTTCGCTCCGTTGAAGTTCAAAGTTTGATGTGCTTCTGATTAATTCAGATTCGATACAACGCGATCGACAAAGACACCAGGGAATTTTCTAGTAATTGTATTTTACGATTCGAAGGAAGCAATTAGATATTTTTAATGAGTTTTTTTTTTTACTATTTCTGCATTGTGTTTCATTCTCACTGACACTTCAGCCATGCATTTGGGTCACAAATCATGAAGGTAAAGTTCGTAATGTCATTCTCTTTGATTAGAATCAATATGAATATGCTAGTAAGGTTTACTGTCGAGTAAATGAATTTTGCATTTGATTTGCACGTAATGCGGAGTCGGCCAGTAATGCGTAACTTTTGAAATACAATGTATGAGCAACTGTAAGATTTCCTAGCGGTGATAGTATCCGTTAATAAATTCGAGGAATAACCGTATAATTGAAATGTCGTTTGCACGAATTCAAAAGCCACTCGTCCGATTGATTATTTTATCGCAGATATTGCAGGTATCAGTACACACTGCCAATGTTTGTCATTTACATAACACCACGTGATATACATGCCACTTAGCTAAAATCATTTTCCAGGAGTGACGCATTGTAGAGTAAATTACAACTAATCAAGACTGAGTAGCCATTGATCTTGCGAACTGTCAAACGATATTAAACGACTTCGTTTTTCCTCGTTTGAAAATTTTATTAGACGCGCCATTTAAAGTAGTTGTATCAGTATTGTACCATCCAAAAGTCAACCGTTGAAATTTGAAAAAAATAAATTTTAATCTAGGGGTCTGGAATTTATACCATTTGTTCCTTGATGCAAGAAAACATTCTCTACCAAATTTCAGCCCCAGAAATAGTCGGGAAACTTGGAAAACATGGAAAATACCGCCGAAATTAGATGAAAAGCATTATTCATGAGTCTGTTTCCATGTATTTTCGGTACAATTTCGGCATTTCTGCTACTGGTTTCATGTTTTCTTTCCGTTTTGAGACTCAAACAATCGAAATATCAAGCGTTCGTCCAAGTCCCAGAACCTTCGAAAAATCGAAAATTTGTGAAGGGGTACATATGGAAAAATTTGCGAAAAAATGAATTTTGAGCTGGGGCTCTGGAATTAATATCACTTCTTCCTTGATGCAAGAAACCATTTCCCACCAAATTACAGCCCCGGAAAATGTCGGGAAGTATGAAAAACATGGGAAAAACCTCAAAACTGAAATTTTCAGGATCGGTTTTCCATATGTTTTGGGTACAATTCCGGCATTTCTCCCACTGGTTTCATGTTTTCTTTTCGTTTTGATACACAAACAATCGAAATATCAAGCGTTCGTCCAAGTCCCAGAACCTTCGAAAAATCGAAAATTTGTGAAGGGGTACATATGGAAAAATTTGCGAAAAAATGAATTTTGAGCTGGGGCTCTGGAATTTATATCACTTCTTCCTTGATGCAAGAAACCATTTCCCACCAAATTACAGCCCCGGAAAATGTCGGGAAGTATGAAAAGCATGGGAAAAACCTCAAAACTGAAATTTTCAGGATCGGTTTTCCATATGTTTTGGGTACAATTCCGGCATTTCTCCCACTGGTTTCATGTTTTCTTTTCGTTTTGATACACAAACAATCGAAATATCAAGCGTTCGTCCAAGTCCCAGAACCTTCGAAAAATCGAAAATTTGTGAAGGGGTACATATGGAAAAATTTGCGAAAAAATGAATTTTGAGCTAGGGCTTTGGAATTTATATCACTTCTTCCACCACAAACTGTTTTTTGATACAACTACCTTAAACGTGCAACCTCTGCCTTTCAATATCAGAAATCTCGATTATCGGTGCTCGACAGAGAGTCTTACGCAACAACGGTTAAGAATATCGATTTTATCGTTTTGTCTATCAGTCGGCAGTAACTATGATGGTTATGCTGGTGCGACGAAAAGACGCCAACCTTGGTGTAAACGGCTCAGAAGCCAGTGGGAACAAGTCGATGAAAGGGAAGTGCGAGAGTTCTATGCTAGCCGTCCCGTTTAGTGTACAATTTAGGTGCAGGAGCACGTGCAATCGCGCCGCTACACCGTCGAAAACTTTTCAACTAATCTTTAGAGTACAAGAGAAACTTTACATTAACTCCACCTTTCGATACAGCCTTTCAATATAGTCTTGGAGACTTTGAAACCCTCCTCGTACAAAGTTATGTACAACTAAATATAGCACCAATAACAGCATTTACATTCACTCAATGTAGACAAATAATACACAGAAAAAGCTGCTCCGAATAGAGTGCCAATAATACAAACTTTTGAACTAATTTAATTTATAGTAGGTTTCAACTTATGCATACAGTTGGTCTAAAATTCTGCAACGTCACTCTTAGCACGTCGAGTTCTGCATTAACACGAAATGTGAAGGCGTTTGTGAAATGAGAAACATTAATAGCATAGCAGCTTGACGTAAGCAGACTCGTATTCCATTGTATTGATGGTTCATTGTATTAACGCAGTGTTAAAAACAAGCAAGAATAGATACCTGCTACAATTTAGTCGAGAAAGACTACCGTCACATGTGCGTTGCCGTATGTTAAAAATAACATATGTTTTATTGAACTTGCAATTGATTCCTACTACATCGATAGCAACTCATCTTGTATATAATCGATCGGCTTTACGATATTTCGATAACATTTACCTTCGTCATCAGTTCACTGACTAGATTTCTTTTTCATATCTTTTACGGTTCAAGTGAGTTGATGATTGATCAGGGATTTACTCAGCTCTTGAATTAATCTGTTATAATAATTTAACTTGTTTAAAGTAGAATGTTACTCTGACTATTCTAGAAGAGGTGTTGCACACTGTACAAAGGTCTTTGGACGTCTTATCGACATACTCGATTCTTATCAATAAATCGAGACTTATACTTCTTGCAGTGCGTTGAAAAACACGTTGAAGAATTCACTTCACCAAAAAATGACGGGCACATGGAATCTTACGTCACTTAGTGCTAATTAGCGTATACTCAGTAAATGGGCAGATTAGGCAAAAACGTAGAGGATGTTGGTGGTACGACAAAGTCGTCCAAGGTCGGACGAATACACACATACGAACGTACACGATCGTCGATCCGTCAGTGCTCACTGACCCCATTATTCATTTCGAAGGGGAGAACATAAATTCAAGAGTGGCATCTTAACTTTTATATCTTCGCCCTTCTCCTCTCAATTTCCTACTATACTTTGTCACCCTTCTAAACACTCTTTCCACGATCCATGCATCTAAACCTTGTTAAAAGCCATTGTTTCATGGATATTCTCGGACGGGTATGAAGCTGCGAGTTACACACTGGAATCATTGATTAAACACCGACTCGCAGCACGAGCGAGATGCGTGCTCTCCCAGAACCCCTGTGCTCATCCTCTATTGTTCATCCGCCGCTTAGAACTTATTGTTCGCAATTTCGTGAACTTCTACTTTGTCGAATATGATGAAATTTATAAAATAAGATCTATTTAATAAGATTCTAATATCTGTAAAACCAACTGTTCAAAGAGTCACGAAATTCTGATGATTTTTTGCTAGTCATAAATGGGTAAATACAGACTTTCATGTTTTCTCTGAGCGATTCACTTTAATTCCTGGTATATTAAAACACATTTCGCAAGTAGCTCTTCGTTATCCTTTCCAGAGAAAATTGGTAAGCACTTTCTTTGCTTTGCGTGGTTGAGCTCGGAGGAGATGAGTCATCTAGCAAAATGCTTGGTTGTCGGTCGAATCGGACGTGCGTGCTTTCCGTTTCACACTGGAGCGCTGATTTTTGAAGGCTGAGGTCAAATCTTTGGCCTCCCAGAGGCTGTATCGACGATACTTGCCACGCTTACGTGTCGTCTCGGTGCGATCTCGGCCGATCACGTCTTATTGGAGATACGACGCCCTTCTTCTTCAAGCTTATCCAGCGCGGTGTGCACTAATCTAGCAGATAGGCCGCCCTGTCGAACTTTGGACTTTCGATGACGCCAAGTTAAAGATTGTCTGTATGAAAAACTGGCAGCCGACCTCCTTTGATCCTAATCACTCATGACTTTTAGAATGATTTTTTGCATCACTCCAAGAGTAATTATCCACAATTAATGATTCGAGTTGCTACCGACTAATTATCATCTTAAATGAGCTGTCTCATCAAACTGACGACAGTCAATAAGATATTATGAATACACGATGTATTAATATACAACACCATATATATTTATACCAGATTTTATCAAAAACCATACGTACATATTGCTTATCATACAGGCGCCATTCTGACCAGACTGCAACTTTAATCATCACTGAGACAAGCTTATACCGCGCTCGTTACTTTCGCAGTGTATCACGTTGTATCCTTCGGAGAGTCCCGCCTGCCAAGTACAAAGTAGATTTATGCACTGATCGTCTTTCTGGCGTCATTGTATCTGACCCCAAAGCAATGATTTGTTTTAGTCGTTCAATGTGTCTAGTAAAGTTAGGAAATACGAAATATCGATTGCATTAGACAATCTACGACGATTTCAACATAGTAAAGAAATCGGTTGCTTTTAAAGAATGATTTATTGTGAAAAATGTGCCATATCCGATGACACGGAAATGATTTCTAACCTTTGAATAATACTGAAAGGTTGATGCGTGTCTGAGTATTCCCCAGCATCATATTGTAAAATTGGAATGAGTAGACTCGGCAGACTGCTGTGTCTGGGCGTTATTACCCGTGACACACTTATCACCGCGGCAGATTACACTCCCATCATTATTGATCACTAACATATAACTCACCATCAATCATCACATGGAAATCGTGCTTCTTTGAAGATACTAAATTACAACTTTCCAACTCTGCCATAATTCAAGATGATTTTTTTTCTATTCAACATACAATAGAAATACTAATTGTTACATAATAGTGAATTCGTTGCAATAGATAATAGATAAGAGTGTTCTCGATCGTAGTTCAATTATGCGTGTAATCGAGATAAAATATATACGCAGATATGCATGGCATTGGTGATAGCGCGAGCATTCGTTAATCTTTTACGAAGAGTACATAGTTCACGCTCTACTAGCTAACGTCACTCATTCTTGAATATTTGACGTTTGCGGGCATTAATACAGGAGGCGAGCGATATCGTTGGCTGGCAAGTGATTCAAGGTCTCGTTGATATCGCGCATCGCAAAACGCAATCGGGTGAAATGTCGTACTGGTTGGTTATGAGAACGATTTTAGTGCGAGAGGAGTTTGATTGTCATGCAATCAAATATAGAATGATAAAACCTTCTCAGAGAAGAGGGCGCATGTATTTTCATTATCGGTGACTAACACTACGAGCGATTTTGGGAATGGTTTTTCTATTGCAGTGTCATTAATCCGGTGAGCGCGTGAGCGACCGCCGTGAGAGTACCGGACAGGTGTGTAGACGTGTTGGTTGGCAGTTTAAAGGGTGACCGGATAAGTGCCGCCACCATGATCGTGGAGGATAAACAGTGAGTCGTAGTGTTGTAGCATTGACAAAGTATCGTAGACTTGCTACTGCTGTTAATGCTGCTGCTGTTAATACTGATTGCTCGATAACCAGAGGAATCTTCTGGTGAAATCAGTTTTCAAAGCTCCGCCACGCTGATAATAGTTGCAGAGCAGCGACACGCATGTGCCGCAGGAGCCACTTGGATGTGTGCATGCATAAAGCGCCTCTTGAATTATAAATTCGTCTGCAGCACGAATCACTGCCCGAATGGAACTACTGTTCTTGTGTCTATCTGTTCGATATGTGTTATTCAGACGCCGCACACCATAATACTAGAAAACCACCCCTCCTTCACTTTGCATCACGTTCGAGGGAATACATCCTTTTTTTCTCTTCCGTTCATTCTACGGAGAATTTCATTCAGAAGTCGACCTCTTCACGAATTAATTAAAGTCGTCGTGGGAAAGAATTGAATATTCTTGATTCCTTGGCTTCCTTGTTATTAAATTCTTTCTTTAAAGAGGATGGAACGTTAAGGTTCTATTTTTCTGTTTTATATTTATTCTGTAAATGATAAAGATGAATTTTTGATATTTTATTGCGCATACTTATTCCAAGCGTGCGTCTGAATAATGCCTTGATCCTCATTGAATCAGTTGACCCGCCTACACCGGCACTTTATTATCTCCCACTGTTTTCTTATTTCTTAGACTTTCCTTAAAATACCCTCTTTTTCTCAGTTTCTCAAGCATGTATAATAATACAAAAAGTACTTCGTTGAAACAAAGTTATTCCTCTGCAAGAAATCTCTTAATCAACATTGTAAATATATGCGAATGTATGCTACTTTGCTTTTCCTTTTCGTTAACTAATGCATGCATGATAATTGCAGCCTGACCTTTTCTATTATTACTTCAGTATTTAGATTTCCAATGTAATACAGCATGTTTTAAACATTTATACTTCTGATATATTAATAGTAAAAGTATTAAAATTTTCTCAGTTGTTTCAGCCATGTAATTTTCGTACTTTACTACACCTGGCACAGATTCTTCTTCTACGAGACACGTACACACTCTCATGGAGGCATATGTATACACATATGTGCGACCTATGCCCTTCGCCCGCGGGCATAGATAAGAAAGCGGGTTCCTGAGAAACCTGGCGATGACGCGCGCCATACCTCTCGGTCCATGCTCTACCATGTATACACTTCTCTTAACCACATACAGTCGTAACTCTACATATATTACTATCATGTGCTCGCGACGTTCAAAGTCCGCCGTCGAGATACACTCGAATCCCGTGCTCCACGCACACAATGACACTCGCTTCTCTTTGTCCCATCATCGTGGAGGAGACACACACCGGTTGTATCTTCACAGACCGTCCGACTACGACGCGTTTGTTCTCCTGTGCAATGTCCTAATTCTAACACTACTGTTATGCGAGCACAATGCTTCTTTATCAGTGCAGTAACATTATTATTCTCTCGAAGGACTAGTCAAAAGTCTCTGATATCCATGAAGTATAATTGTTCTGTTTAACTATGCAGAATTAAAAGTGTAATAAATTTTTGTAATTACCTACTCAGCTTCGCTCTTGTAACAAATGCTCTTTTAGCCATGGCTAAAGTTTTTTATTCTCAAACACTGATCTTTTCGAACGTGATTGCAGGACTGCGTCATTTTCAGGAAGAGAAGAACGAGAAATCTTGGATTCCTTGTGTTTATGTATTGATTTCAAATTGTAATAGATGTTTGTATGTTATTGGGTATCTTCTTTTCTTATTCTATGCTTATAAGTCTGGTCGTGAAGATGCACGAAACTTATTACTATACTGTTCTTTCTTCTAGCTCTATGCGATTCTTCTATGCTATACTTTCTATCGTTTGAGTTAATTAGAACATTCCACTTGTTTGTACTGATCAGACTATTCTTATGGTGGTTGTGTTCGTAAAGAACTCGACACTCCCTTTTCTACGCATTAATGACGAGGACAAAGTTCGTGTACCTGAGGTATCGTGTACCTAACAATGTAGATCGATACGGTAAGCGGTGGATGGTCGATTGTGTATAGTAACGCTATACCCTGCAATGAGTACTGCATCAGGCTGACAAGATATGAGAGACGCAAAGAAGCAACGAAAGTGTAACGAACGCGACACTCATCCATCTACAAATATAAAATTCATAAACACTATCAAGCAAAAGTAAAATAAAACTATTCATTTAACAGTACCATCTTAACAGTTACTCGACGAAGTGTCCTTGCTGGTTTTCAAGTTCTGTCTAAGCCAAGTAAAGGGTTTTCAAGTAGATTCAGCACCGCGCAAGTGTTCGATCGATTCGTTTGAGTCTTGGAATGTTGGTCGCATAGCTGCCAGACGATGCTCACATTTTATATTTCGAGATAGTATATTTAATAATAAGATAAGCTTATCCTGTATATACAAAATGGATAAAGTATTCTGTGCAAAACAGATTTATATTCAAAGTTTTCTTTTTTCTCACGTATCTTATTTCTGGTATAATATACATAATGTATAAGAGGATCATAGATACATTTTTTCTTTCCTGCTAGAACTTTGTGACGCATGGAATAAATTATTTTATTGAAGAATCCGCTCTCGGCTTCTTACAAGGTCCCATTTAAAGGAGATATATCCTGGCGTCAGCTGATGCAGTACTCAGACCGCAGTAGAGCCGGCCACTTGCTGTCGTATCGCTTACACAAGCTTGCCCGTACAGTAGTAGGCAGAATCCGAATAATGAATAGTAAGGAAAAACAGCGAGCGTATTTTTTTTTCTCGTTTACATGTCATATTTCATGGCACAGTGCATACTTGATTTGTGGACTTGTCATGTGACACGCGGAACAAGATAGAGAGAGAAGCCGCGAATCATGTGTAACAGAGTAGTAATTCATTTGTGTCGACTTACTCGAATTTCATACCTGTACTTTCTTTCTGTCCATTTGCACTGGCACGCGGCATGTGCTGGACTACCCTTCAGACTCGCATGTAGTCCTTCCAACGATAGAGTAAACGAGGGTTGTTGCCGCCCAATGGTGGCTCCGAGAGGATAAATCTACTCCAGCACGCTCGCATTGTTTGGCTACCGGTATTCCCCAATTTACCAAATCTCACGAACGCCGAGCCTCCTCTATCTGGTACGCACTACTTTTGCACAGTGTATGCCGCTATTAGCTTGTCCCTTTTTTTAATATCGTTTTTTTCCAACCTTTCTAAGTTTGCCAAATTTCGGCGTGGAATTTCTGTTTCTTCCATGTTTTTTTCTCTTATTTTTTGCAATTTATCTGTGCAGTCCTTTTTGCTAGTATTTCAAAAGAGAGTAATTTAGAGTTCGATTCTCAAAGTGAGAGTTACAAACTCCGGGAAACGGAAGGTGTGAATTAGAGGGTACATATTGATAGAAACTCTCGAACGTATTAGTTGCTATTGTGTTCTAATTTCTGCCTATTTCTTCCTCTTTCTCTTCAATCTTCGAAGTAGAGCGTTAATTTTCGCGAGTGATAAATGATGAGGAGTTGCTTATTTGCAACCAGAGCGCACAGCTGAGTGCGATCAGCTGCTCATCGTTCTATCGCTCGACGCACCCTTCCTTGCTAATTATTAACTTATTATTAAGCAGAACTTAAGCTTCCTTTGTTACAATGTAACAGCAATGATGTAGTAAAGTTGTCTGCCTAAATGTTCCTTGTGCAATGAACATAAATATATTTGACCATTGGATTGGCGTGAATCATGGTCAGAAGTATGCGCAAAGCACAGTGCAAGGTTGCCCGGAGCGTTTATACGTTTATGCAGCCTCGCTCTTCTTTCGCAGGGAAATGGAAGGCTTCTGGATTAGCGGCGCGATCCATGCGATCAAGGCGCTTTCGTACGTGTACGACCTGCTGACGTTCCCAGTCTACCTTATACTGCAGCGGCCCTGGGAGAAGAGGAAGGCATCCAGGCGAATCAAAGCGAGACCGATCGCCAAGGATGAGCAAAGGATCACATACAGGAGCGTCGACTCTCCTGGGCCAATGCACGTCGCCTTACAGCGTGAGAAGATCGACACGCTTGAGAAAATGTTGTCCTGGGTTGCGAAACTCCACACGGAGAAAAAGTGTCTCGGTACTAGGCAAATCCTCGCTGAGGAAGACGAACTTCAACCTAATGGAAGAGTATTCAAAAAGGTATTGTCGACACTTTCCTCTTAAATTATCTTTTGGTTGAAATCGTTGACTGTGAAGGATATTTTTAAGATCGTTGACTCATTGATTGTTTCAGTATAAAATGGGAGACTATAAATGGAAATCTTACTCAGAGGTCGAGAGACTCGCCACTCATTTCGGCCGTGGTCTTATGGAACTTGGTTTGACTGCACGAAAGAACATTGTACTTTTCGCCGAAACAAGAGCGGAGTGGATGATTGCGGCGCATGCTTGTTTCAAGCAAAATCTCACTGTTGTTACTATTTATGCTACTTTGGGCGACGATGCTATTGCACACGGTATTAATGAGACTGAGGTGGATACAGTTATAACCAGCCATGAATTACTACCGAAGTTCAAACGACTTCTGAGTATGGTACCGGATGTGAAAACAATTGTTTATATGGAAGACCAGCTGAAGCCGACTGATACGACGGGTTATAAGGTGCGCTATACATCTACTTGCGTATCTAAAGCTGATAATGCCTGCTTTATGAAAAATATTTATAAATCACAGCCAGACTTGCTATCTTAATGTTTGAACTGCCATTCATGATATTCGTTTATCTTGTTTCAGGAAGGTGTACGTTTAATTACTTTCTCTGAAGTCATTAAGACTGGTCATAAGTCAAATGGATCCGCGGTGCCACCAAAGGCCGACGACACTGCTATTATTATGTACACATCTGGATCGACAGGTGTACCGAAAGGAGTTCTTTTGTCGCATAAGAATATAATGGCGACGTTGAAAGCGTTCTGTGACGCTGTAGAAATTAAAGAGGACGACATATTCCTTGGCTTCTTACCTTTGGCTCATGTGTTTGAATTGTTGGCCGAAAGCGTGTGCTTATTGACTGGTGTTCCCATCGGATATAGCTCGCCACTTACAATGATCGATTCCAGCAGTAAAATACAAAGAGGTTCAAAGGGTGATGCGTCGGTGTTACATCCAACTTGTTTAACCGCGGTGCCAGTGCGTATAATAATGAAATTCAAAGCGCATCTTTAGTTTAGACAGTATGAACATTTCTAAGAATGATATTTCAATGTTCCAGCTTATTCTCGATCGGATATCGAAAGGTATAAATGAAAAAGTGAAGAAGTCGGGTCCTATGAGGCAAGCAATTTTCCATTTTGCTTATGAGTACAAACTGAAATGGTCAAAACGCGGTTACGACACACCAATCTGTGACAAGTACATATTTGGGGCGGCAAGGCAGGTTCTTGGCGGCAAAGTTAGACTGATCCTCTCTGGTGGAGCACCACTTAGCCCAGACACGCATACTCAAGTTAAAGTGTGCTTGTGCGTTACGGTTACTCAAGGATATGGTCTCACTGAGACTTGCTCCTGTGCGACTGTTATGGACAGTAAGTATTTTGCTGAATATTTTTTGCATACATTTGCGTCATATGTTGTTCAGTGATTTATATGCTTTCGACTTCTTGCAGTGCATGACAGGAGTACTGGTAGAGTAGGTGCACCAACGACAGTTTGCGACATCCGTTTGGAGAACTGGGAAGAAGCTGGTTACAGAGTAACCGATGCCCCTCACCCCAGAGGCGAAATTGTAATTGGCGGAGATAACGTTTCGGCAGGTTATTACAAGTTACCTACAAAAACAAAAGAGGACTTCCTCACGGAGGACGGTGTGCAATGGTTCCGTACCGGTGACATTGGTGAATTCCATCCAGATGGATCAATTAAAATTATTGGTAAATATCTAATACTAATGATGCTATTTTAAAACGTTTATACTATGTTACGTATTGTTATTATGTATTTTTAGATCGAAAGAAAGATTTAGTGAAACTGCAGTTGGGCGAGTACGTCTCGCTCGGCAAGGTTGAAGCTGAATTGAAGACTTGTCCGGTTGTAGAAAATATTTGCGTATACGGAGATGCACACAAGACTTACACTGTTGCGTTGATTGTACCCAATCAGCATTCGTTGGAAGAACTTGCGAGTCATATTGGAATCGTTGGAAAAAGCTTGGAAGAACTTTGCCAAATGCCAGAGATGGAGAAGGCTGTGCTTCAAGAGTTGGTAGAACAGGCTAAGAAATGTATGTGTGTCTTTTGTAAATCAACAGATTTTTAAAGATGTTTTAATTATATGCTTTATTTATAAAAACGATTGTTTATCTGCAGGTAAACTCCAAAGGTTCGAGATACCTGGTGCTGTGAAACTGTGCGTTGAACAATGGTCGCCAGACATGGGCTTAGTTACAGCTGCGTTTAAACTTAAACGGAAGGCAGTGCAAGAACGTTATCAGCACGAGATCAATAGGATGTACGCCTCGTGATGTCGTACGAAAACCTGCAAGAAGTGCAATGCGTGAAAGGGTTCCGAATCCGGGAGACCATCTTCGTCCGATAAAGACAGTACCTCACCGACCCTTAGATACGCATCTTGTCGTAAGCTCGGGTCGTTCGCCGATTACAGATTTTATTCCCAGCTTATGATAACGCGCATTTCGCGGTACCGGTTACACGAAGTTGTCGACATTCGGATGAGAATGTATGCACATCGTTTCAGCGGATGGACAGAACCAGATCGACAGTGTTTACGTATAATTGATCAAGCGATGCGAGGAATAGGATATCGTTTAACCTGACTATCGAATCTTGTGTTTGTTAATCGAGTCTTCCGACTGTGAAAGTTTTCTCGTGGCCCTGGTTAAAGCATTTTTAGTAGGACTTGTGACAAGTAATCGAGACATTCGAAACGGTCGGTCATTCTAAATTTGGGTCACAGCGAATTAGTGAATGTCCTTCGCGAACAGCGGAGTGTGTTAAAAGTGTGATGGTAGAATTTGTTACGTTACCATGAGACATTGAGTCAGTGTGTGTGCGCATGTAAAAGATGTAATTTGTAGTATAATTTTACGTTGGGATGTGATGCGAGATGTTGGAGAGTAATTAATAAATGGTGCGCGGCGGCTATCCTGTATCGGACAGGTCGTCCACTTTTGCCTCCTTCACGTTCTTTTCAGTTGATGCAAGAATTTCCTCATCGGTTGGAGTTGCGCCTAATTGTATGGTAACGGGAAAGTTTTAGGGTCAGTTGTCAATTTCTCCTGAATGAATTAGTCGCGTAAGTTCACGAACCAGACTGTGTACTTACCTAAAGTATTAGTCCTAATTCTACAGCTCGCCGCCCGCAGATTTGACAGCGCGCGTGGCAATGTTATTTGTAAATATCAGGAACTTTTCGAAAAGATAACATTTCTTCGGTTTCTCTTCGCGGTTACTGGCTGTTAAACGTATCCGCGCGCGATGTAACAATTGTCTGTGTACAAATTTACTTTTCTAGGGATCACGATTAAGGTTATTCGTCCGGTTATACCGCCTTTTGCGGTATTCATCATACTGTATCCTCGCCTACTTGTAAAGTATAGGTATTGATCTGGACATCACAAGAAATTCTTTCTTCTGCAGCAGAATTGTATTATTACGCGTGCGTGCGTGCGTGCGTGCGTGTACGTACGCGCATGGTAAAGCGTATGCGTGGTCTTCGTGGCTGTTTAATTGTTGTGTATGCTTGCATGCATATTATGTCCGTAAAGAAAGAATTAGAACAAACATCGTACGTGAGCTTATAAAGAAATGGTGTTTTCAAAGCAGAAACTGTTCTATTAATTTTCGATTTCCCAAGACATATTGTTCACACGATTTAAACGTACCCTTGATGTTTTCAATGCGCTGTTATCAGATCAAAACTATTGTGTGAGATTTTTTTGTTCCTCAAGCATCCTGCTCTTCATCTATCTTACCAAGTTTTCCGGTTCCCTTTCACAATTTACAAACAATATTTCAAATATTGCTTTTAACATATCATCTTTCTGTGGTAGAAAGTGTAGGATTGATGGTGCTTAACAAACAGTATAACAATCTTTAGTGCATCCGATACACACTCATACGGAATTATGAATTAGCGTCCGGTGATAGATTAAATACACTTCACTGCGACGTTGGATTGCGAGACTCGCGCGCTCTATGTATTTGGCAAGCTCTCGCGGTTTATCACGAAACTTACCATGTAGTATCTTCGTATTTATATTTAAAGTATTTTTCATTTACATCCTCGAAAACATTACACAAAAGGAGAGTTTCCACCAGGACTCCAGAGTTCCTGTTATATGTGTACTGCTGATTTCCGCAGGCGATAAGGAAGTGTACAGAGTAGATAGGATCTACTGATTGTCACACGAGTGCTACTATTCATTATAATTAATATGGACTCTATAATTACGGCTACATGTGTTACTATCACATTAAAAGTGTTAGTAAATGCAAATAAATGTACATATCAATTATATACTTGCATACTCCTCTATCTTTCTTCTGTCATGGATAATAACATTGTACATAATATATCTTCGCGTCGTGTGAATCCCTATTACAAAAGTGAACCATCAATTTTCGATAAATATTCTATATTCCCAGGATTAATAATTAATAAACTGCAAGGCACATTTCCACTGGTTTTTATTAATTACAAATGCATCAGAAGAAGTAATATATCATATATATATATATAATACATAGTGCGATCTATCAAGTTGGTCATTGCAGTAGATGTTAGGTTTTATCGAACAGTGCCTCAAATTTGCAATTCTCTCTCTCTCTCTCTCTCTCTCTCTCTCCACATACGTGACAACAGGTCAATTTCTCGTTGGCCGCGATTTACTTTCAATAGAAACGGAAAAGACGTGTAATTTGACCGCTCGCGTGTCCAATGTCGCGTGCGGTTTCATTTAAAAGTGCTCGGCGGATTTCTATGCATGAGAGACTCGCATTCGCTTTATAAAATCTGTGTGTATCACTTGTCTATGTACACATAAATTCCTCGCATGGAATCCGGGTTGGTAGAAATTCTGGTTTCGACGTGGTTGTATGAGCTCGACCTCATCAAGTTTACGGCTGTCCTAAGTTTCGAGGGAAGTTTCGAACAACAACTGAATTCCAAACAAGAGGGGGAACAGTGTATAATTATTACTCGGGTTCCGCGGCAACCACGGAGAGAATGAAATTACGCGGAGCTGCAATTAGCATGTCGAGCGTGACAAGGCGCGCACAGGCGATAGTATAATTTCATGATGAAAATGAGATCCGAGCGAAAAGCCGAGCTACTAAATTACTGCCGGTAAGTGTTTCATGTAAATGGCTCTTATGTGTTTTGAAAAATATTTATTTATCTTAGCGAGAATTATGATGCAAACTGGTTTTGGAAATTTTTTAACAGAGTTAAGGATTGGCTCATATTATTCTGTTTCATCCTTTCTTTTCAGGTGTACCAGCTACGCAATAGATTTTATCCACGTCACAACAATGTATAATTTTCTAACAATAAATATTCGTAATTCTATAATCGCTTTCTAAAAGGATCTTGGATTTCGTATCCAAGATCTGCGTATAATCTCAGTTTTTAAGTACAGACTAGTGTTTTGGTCAGAATTCTTACGAATTACGCGTTAATTGCATCGTTTAAGATCTGCTCTTTACACAATTAATAGTCGACGATCGAATTGAAGTGACATTAAGAAGGTGAGAATTTCCCTGGAATTATTACTCCCTAAGTTCTCTTTGGAATCATTTCGAAATGGCAATCCTGGGATATGCTGGTTTTCTAGGAAAATGAGACTACAAGGGCTACTTAAGCTTTTGCGAGCTCTTTCATAGCTATAACTGAAATGATCCTAACATGGACACATAAGAGGACTACGAAGTGTCATTTACGCTCAGGTCATTCCATTTATTCCCATTAACTCTTCACATTTCCGTTGCCCTGGTTACCCTTATACATTTTCTCACCGACGGAAGTCAGAATACATCCTTTCAGGATTTTCCTCTCGGAATTGCCACTTCGCAATGAAAAGAAATGTAATTAGGCGCGAGCGTCTTCAATTCACACAGCAGAAAGAGTGCGAATCCGATGCAAATGATTCCGGCTAAAAAACACCAAGACTGAGCGATGTCCATTAGCAACTTGTTTGAAAATTGGGTGAATATTCTTGGTGTTTCTAGAAATCCTGATACACCAACATATTTTCCAAGAATCCAAGAACAAGAATTGAGCGTATATTCGAGCATAGTTTATCTAATTAACAGGTTTTATTCGGTTGGAAAATTTTTCTAGATCAGAACACTTTGATGAGAGACTTTCATTTGGCTGGATAATACTATAAGGAAATATTGGGCAAACGGGGGTTTCCATTAGATCGTCTCCACGCTTCGTTCCAGACTTAACGTGCTCCTGTCGTTCATAGATATTTGTCGACCCGTGAAAATGGCTATCGGGCTGCTATCATACAGCACTTATACATCCACCCTTCGAAAGAGCTCTTGGATATTGATCACCATGGACATTAATACGTCCTACCTCTTTTTTTCGAGTACGATACGCCCATAAACATATACGACATATAGCTATTCTCAAAGTACTATCTAATTTCTATGAAAATATTAATTTAAATATACGAATTTTATATTCGAAATTTATGAGCATCATTTGTATAACCGAAATGACAGGTTTTAAATTCGTTGCCTTTGGAAAATTCGTAAGCAACCTGGCTCAAATTCGTTACGTGGAAACGATCCTAGGAATATCCCCGTTTCCACAGAAAAAAACGACATGCAATCAGTGCTCTCTACGTTCACGCGTACATACATGTAAAACCTAATACCACTCGTTGATTTAATGACACATTATCGCAGAAATGTATCGCCAAGATGCTACATCGCATAATTCTCTACGTCATATTTATATACACATACATGTCTATGTACACATCTACTCGCATTTTTGTACAGAAGCTAACACCCACGTTACACGTCGTTCACCCTGCATCCATTTCGTCGCGAGAGAGAGAAAGCCTTTTTTTCATCTCTCGATCATACACGAGATCTTCAACTTGAACCTCCACGTTCCCTTTTATTCAACGTACGAATGCCTGAAAATATTTTTCCATCAGCTTTCAGAAACGACGAGCTTTTTTTTCCACAAGGACACACAAGGCCTTCTCGCAAATCATGCTTTTGGAAATGACAGAATTCCCTTTGCGAAAATACTCGTCGCTGAAAATACTAATGGCTAATGCTGCTTCGATCTTTTGGGATGCGAAACACACTCAGAATCGAGTGGCCAAATTCAGAGGGAGTCCCTGACATATTTCTGAACCCTGCTGCTATCATCAATCTTGGCGAACGACCGACCATCATCCGCACTACATCCGGCACGCCCGTCTACTTTTTCCATCAGACTGGTGATTAAATTTATTTCCACGCCAAAACCAGTGACAAATTTCTCAGACGATAAACTCAGAGATTTCTCTTCGACAGAGAAACATATTGTAGATTTTGAAATTGCTAGAAGAATTATATTTCGAATTATTTTCAAGAGAATAATCATTCTTTTTAGAAGAATATCGATGATAATTGATGTATCAATATTCCGCGGGAAATAAATGTAAAATACATAATTTGATAAAGAACGTCAAGGAAATATGAACGAGCAGATGATAGAAAGTCTGACGTTCCACCGAGCAGATTGATGGATCGATTGGGATGCGGAGTTGGGCGGTGATGAAACCACGGGGATTCAGAGTGGCTCAATAAAGGGGATGATCGGTCGGTGAGATAAAATCGTGGGTTTCCTATGGCATTGCCAGCTGTTCGAGAATAGGAGTCCAGTCTTATAAATTCTACGGTGGCGGGTGTAATGTTTCGTTGCTGCTACGGTCATTATATCCCTCATTTAACTCCAAGTACCGGAGTTAATGTCTCGAATATATCGCCTCCTTTGTCTTACTATTCTTCCTCCATCTTAAACTTCTACGTCTTGTTAGAGTCTTCTTACTCCATAAAAATCCGCCAGGATTCAGGATTAAAAATTTAAATATCATAATATTAGATGATTTGCTTCATTAAAATTTCGAGGGAGCCCTGATTAATATCGTTCATAGGAATTTATGTAATCCCGAATGGAATTGACACGTACATTTTGTGCATTCGATTGCCAGTCAAAGGAGAAAAGTCCACGACAATGTGGCCACTTAGCCATTTGTTCCTATTGTGCGCTATCTACGAATTGAGGTCTAGTGTGGGTTTCTTCTTACTTAGCCTCAATCACTAGCTTTTTCGTCTTTTTCGTCTTTTTCACTGGTTAAAAGTCCCAGAAATTCTAGGACGTTCCTAAACCTTGTTGGAATCCCGCGTCGATTTTCCAGTTCCATCTGGGAATTTTCAGGAACTCTTTCTGCATAGCCGCTGACAAACTATTGGTTAAAGAAGAGAAAAGTTGACTAGAACTTGAAGAAACTTAAATGCATCGCTCACGCGTAGTCGATCGTGCATGGCTTTAAAGAACGATGTTGGTAAACTTGTATGTTTAAAACTACCAAGAACATATACGAAGCACACAACATTAATAATTCATAGAACTAGAATAAAATAAATAGGAAATAAAATCTGTTGCACAATGTATCGAGTGAAAAGTTTATCTCCATTAAACTCAGCCGCAAGTAAATATCGAGCTAGCTAGATGGACAAAAAGTTTCTAGCGGGTGCAAGAAAGCAAGGCTGAAAGCTCCAACGGCTTGAAACGCAGAAGTAGCGAGATTATCTTGCTTGACATCGGATAAAATGTCTCTGGTCGAAAGCTCTTTCCGAGACGAAACTACTAGTTGAAGTTTCCACGAAGAGGACGCTTTCGTTCCACGTAAAGCGTAGCTTTTGATAGCCAAGAGGAAAGTTTGGCACTATCGATCGGAGGATTGCCACGTAGAAAGTAATTATACGTCACTTCTCCCTAAAGTCTCATGAAAGCATCTCCTTTCTTGCCTTGTACGTCTTGTTTACGAGCTATTGAACTTCCTCCAGGCGAATACGAAACTCAAAGTAAATTATATTACATAATGTGCTTCTACAAGTATTAAGAGAGGAAACGGGATGAATCACGTCGATTATTACTGCTTTCAAATATCCCATGAGAGCTGGGCTTATTGTTACTCATGCTCCACTTTCCGGAAGACGGAGCCTTATTTCTGATTAAAGTAACAGGCGAGATCAGTTCCAATTCACGTGCGCTATTTATTCGAGGAAAATCGCTACACCCATAGATGGAACTACATAAATATAAAGACGCGTATGAGGCAATATGTCGTAAAAGATTCTACCTCATTGAGAAAGATTGTTCTTATTTATGAAAAAACATTACAGGCTCTTCGTCGTTTTGGAATTCAGTCAAGTGCGCAGCGACTTTAAAAAGGTTCTCTTAAAAATCACATAGTTATTCGGCGTTCTACACTGAAATACTGGTTAAACATTTATAGAAATCACATTTGCTGTATTTCCATCGTATGGCTACCACAAGGTGAGCGAGCCTGGAAGAGGCAGGATAACGTTGATCCTTGTAAATCTCGGCTGAGGAGTTTCGTACATCGGCAGATGGTGGCTTCGAAGCTGTGCTGCTTTAGTTATTAGTCTTGCTTAAATACTTGAAAGTCTGTGTTGCTAGCGAGCAGAGTCTTGTTTATAGAGGGTTTCGAAGTTTGCTTTCCTCGTCGTCGACCTGCTCTCCTGGCGGTGCCAGCCATCTCAGCTTTGTGTGTACGAAATGTCGATTAATTCCTAGGACTTGTCATTTTCAGGCTTGAACTTCCTTCGCTACGATGGACTTTTCATGCGCCGGAAGTAAGTTAAGGTAGTTGTATTAAAAAATAGTTTTCTATAGATTTTCTTTCGACTTTGACAGAACAATTTTTATAAGATTCTGCAACTGCTGGCCAAATTTTATAGGACTTTTGATTTTAGGATCAAAACGGATAGAAAACATAAAATCAGTAGCAGAAAAGCTGGAATTGTATCGAAAACAGGCGAAAAGACCCTCTGGAATGATTGGTTTTGTCTAATTTGGACGGTTTCTTCCATGTTTTCCAATCTTCCTGACGTTCTCAGGGGCTGAAATTTGGTGGGGAATGTTTTCTTGCACCAAGGAAGAAGTGATATAAATTTCAAAGCCCTAGCTCAAAATTCATTTTTTCGCAAATTTTTCCATATGTACCCCTTCACAAATTTTCGATTTTTCGAAGGTTCTCGGACTTGGACGAACGCTTGATATTTCGATTGTTTAAGTATGAAAACGGATAGAAAACATAAAACTAGTGGTCAAAGTGCCGGAATTGTACCGAAAACACATGGGAAACCGATCCTGAATAATTCATTTTCGAGGTTTTTCCCATGTTTTTCATACTTCCCGACATTTTCCGGGGCTGAAATTTGGTGGGGAATGTTTTCTTGCATAAAGGAAGAAGTGATATAAATTCCAAAACCCTAGCTCAAAATTCATTTTTTCGCAAATTTTTCCATATGTACCCCTTCACAAATTTTCGATTTTTCGAAGGTTCTCGGACTTGGACGAACGCTTGATATTTCGATTGTTTAAGTATGAAAACGGATAGAAAACAGAAAACTAGTGGTCAAAGTGCCGGAATTGTACCGAAAACACATGGAAAGGCCATCCAGAATAATTCATTTTGCCTAATTCTGACGGTTTTTCTCATGTTTTCCATACTTCCCGACTATTTCCGGGGCTGAAATTTGGTGGAGAATGTTTTCTTGCATCAAGGAAGAAGTGACATAAATTCCAGAGTCCCAACTTAAAATTCATTTTTTCACCAATTTCTAAAACAAAAGTTTAGCTCACCAGCAGTATGCAATGCAAAGATAGCAATTCCTTCGGTCAACCGTTGACTTTTGAATAGTACAGAACTGATACAACTACCTTAAGCTTTCTTGCGCTGACGGTGTCCTTGTAATCTGGCGAAAATCCCACTTTCCAACAGTTTGGCTTGGTTTCCTTTGAATGTGCGTAATAGTCGTATGGAATGGTTTCGACGCGTTAAGCATCATAAAGCTTCTTCACTAATCCAAAGAGAAGGAAATGCAGAAGTAGAGTATTGATTGGAGTTGAACTCATTGGCGATGGTTGTCCGCAATTGAATTATTCCACCATCCAGCAGAGAATTTGGAACATCGAATGTTCCACGGAATTTGTTGAAAGTAAAGTTAGGCTGTTCTGGCCCCGACACGCGGATTGCTCCTGCAAACACTCTCTCATTTCAAGTACTCTTGGAATGCGCAGGCTTCCACTACCGCAAGCTTGTTCTTCTCGCAAATGCGATACACGATGAGAGAGTTTTCGAGGTTTTCATTGAATTCTCGGTGAATTCATTGGGGAGACGTGGAAGATGGAAAAATTCGAGTGTTCTCCCTGGAAATATAGGGTTTCACCAGCTCCCAGGGAAACAATCAAATTTCTCCGGGCGCGTTGCCATCGATTCCCTTTTTTTCTCTCTCTCTCTCTCTCTCTTCTTTTTTCTTTTTTTGCCAACCAGTCGGATTTATCACGCGTCGGATGAAAGAATTAGTTTTCAATCGATGCAGGCATCGCTGAAGTTTGAGTGATATACGATTCGCATCGTCGATCATAACAGTTCGATATAATCGAATGGGTGCATTCGGAGTGATCGCAGCCAGTTAATGATACCGCTCCAACACACAATCTGTACGAATACATGCTGTCACGTTTCCGAAATACATATAACATCAATACAAAAAGGATACAGATGAACGCCAGGAACGCGATGTACGAAATATCACACAGAATCAAATACAACAGGAGCGACATAAAACTTCATCAACTGGAATAACGAGTTTCCAGAGTTATTTAAAATATTACAAATCCCTCACATTTCTTCACTATTCATTAAAAGTCTCATTTTCAGGATGCCAGTAAAATCTTCGTCATAGTTTAAACACGGAAAGTGAATTGAAAGTGGTATACGGACAATCCGATTTACAGGAGAAGAGAGTCGAGTTATATGTTAATACGTCAGTCTCGAAATAGTAGATGTAGAGTTTGCCTGAAGTCGGCTCGAGTGAAACGACGGGAGTGTAAGGCGAGAACACTCGTGTTATGTGGAGCATCCAGGCTGACCTCATTGATGCTCGGAGGGTGGGGTTGCCATGCATACCTGTGGCTTCCTAGGGTGTGCGTGTGTGCGTGCCTGAAGGCAAACGTGTTAAACGTTGATGTAGTAGGCCGAGCTGGTTGGACTGAAGAGAATAGCCGGCGTGGTTGGTGTGAAGGTGTAGGAAGCCCAGGAAGGCGGGGGAAGCGTGCGTCAGGAGGTGTAACAACCTTCGTGCCGTTTGCGGCACTTCTCCCGTGCCAAATAGCAGAGCGCTATCGTGATCAGCACGGCGATCGTGATACCCATGCCGATGCTGATCCATATGATCTCTTCGTTGATACCACTGTAGCCCTTTCCTGAAAGAACCTTCCATTTATCCCGCAATTGCGCTCATCGAGCGCTAAATAATCCTAGAATTTTACTATTTTTAATGTCTATCATCTTTCTAATTTTATCTTCTAATCCTGCTTTGTTTTGTTTTAATTTGTCTTTATGCTTGCTTACCGTATTATTGTAATAATATAAATAAAATGGGTAGAGAGAATTTCGAGTCCTCTGGATATAAGGATTTTGATGCACGTGTATCTTGTTATCCTTTGTGGAGATTTTTTAATAACACTTGTTACGTACAAACAGCTGGATTTAGGGATTTAGGTGGCAAGGATTAATGTCTGTACTCGGTTCTTTTTAATTCGTCGCATTAACAGGCTTGCCTGGACAGAAGGGCGCGTACTCCATCAAGTGGAATTTCGCTTCTGTTAAAATACTGCTCTCAGCCAATAGTATGGTTGGTTCTCGAATAGTAGTGCTCTGGTTCGAATGCGAGGTAGTGATTTATTTGCGACCCAATTTCGAAGAGTCCTTGCAAGGGGTCTCAGGCAAGGATTACTCATTTGGCTGGGAGATTCGAGGTGGTCTTTAATTTTCTCGAATTCTTCCTCTAGTTTTCCCGATCTTTCCAGATGCTGCGGCCAACAGCAGATTTTGCCTTGTCGCGCGATACTTTGGCAAGAGTTCTCGATAATTAACATAGTTCTCGGGCTGGTCCAGATTGCCCTTTGTAGAGCAGCAGAAAACTAGGGTAAATTCGATCTACCCGACTTTCATAGATTTTTAGTAACATTACTAAATGTCCGATTTATTCATTTCTGATATTAAAATATACATTTTATTTTTGGTAATTTTTAGAATTTTATATTCAGCGCTAACCTGCACGACGCAGTGTACCATCAAACCGATTCACTACTTACTGCACAATAACTTGATTCTCAGGCCCACATTACCATTATAGTGGGAGCCGTAAATCCCAACTTTTCCAGCGACGCGTCCACCGCCCATCTCGTACTCGTCTCTCCAGACTCTTCCTTCAACTTTGCGCTACCTATAACATAGAAATACCAATTTTTCCTTAACAAATCAATAGTAAAACTAGCTCTCACACATAGACACATACATAATACAGATGTATATAGTAGATAATAATCGAGAAATTCGCTAAGGTACATCAGCAGTTTTCCTGCCGGATATTCATGCACTTCGCTGGCAAATTTGACTTTCTAATGAGGCTTTCTGCATATAGCAGATGCATGTCGCTTCGAAACATATTCGGCCGAGTGTACCGCATACTAGAAAAGGGCTGGTTACATTGAAATCTTGATGGAAAAAAGCTCGAGCTTGGCTAGTTTACGTCGACGTGCTATACAATTTCAGCAGAGTACAGTCAACCAGGATTAATGATGCCTGTGTTAAAACAGCTTTGCGGTATAGCGAACGACACTGCAAAACCCGTTGGTGTCGGATAAAACCAGCATTTAACTCTGACCATTTAGTGGTGAGTTAAATACCTTTCTAGAATGTACGTAGTAATGCAAGAGGAATACGTTGGTGGGAATTGTTTCATCGTTGGAACAAGTGGCACATTCGAATCAAGTAGTTCGCCTGCTATGGCAAGCATTGATTCTCCAATACGATGAGCCGACCGATCTCTCTAATTCAAAATGCTAATGGAAATTGATCCACCGCTGGAATTCAGCAGTCCAAGCTCCTTCGTAGTAACGTTCGCTCGCAAGCTCAGCGGGCTTTCCATGTCCGTCTACTAACGCTCATCTAGAATCGATGGAATAATGAAGTGCGCCTTTGGCATCCCAATGGAATTCTAGAGATGCTAATTCGTCTATGTACAATGTGATCCAAGAGAAAAGAATGAGAATAGTTGATGATTTCCTGGCAATTTCATCAGTGTTTTATACTTTACAATGTATTAACAATTACAATGATACTTTTTAATACAAAGTTATTTTTAAAATTCACATCCTTGTCAAATTATTGATTAGAATCTAAAACCTCGATATTTCTACGACACCCTGTAAGCCTTGACTGGAAGGGAACTTATGGGCAACGATTTCGTTCCGGCGATAGGTACACTGGTAGCACGAGAAGAATCAGGGTGGTTCGCTTGAATTTATATCCTTTATCTGGCTCGCAAATGTGCTTGTGATCATGTCTTTTGTAAGCCCTGGCTATGGCAACACGAAGATGCCTGAGATCTTCGAGGTTACTCGAATAAAAGGTTATCTCGTATCCGATGAGTATCGTAGTTCCAGTTGATCCGTTCGTTCGAAGGGTGAGCTTTCAGAAAAAGCTTCATCATTGCATCGAACAGATAATTCATCATATTTTCGACCAAGCATAAATTTAATAACCAACTTTAATAAACGCATCGAATTCAATAAAAACAGGGTCCCAGGAAATTACAATATGCCGGAAGAGAAGCTAGCACGATTTTTCGTCGAATGAAGAGTGCGGCACTTCTAAAAGACCGTCAGCACTTTCCGCTTGACAATGGTTTCTTTATCCTGGTTGGTGGCACGTGCCGAAATGGCCTCGAATCGAGTAGAATTCGATTTTGCAAGGGTAGCGAGGAGTAATCGGGATAACGAGAAAGTCGTTATCCGTTGGTAAGAGTTTTGGTGCGATGAGGGCTCAAATGAAGTTGGAAGCGTGTTGAAGAGTCGCATCAAGGAAAGTAGTGTCGCGGCGTCTTTTCATCGTGTGGACGCAACAAGTTAGCCTCCGCCTAGTCTTCCGCTTCCCTCCGTCGCCGCCGTCGCATTTCCGCTTTTCCTAGGTGGACTCGACGCGTTTCTAAACGCGCTCCACACGTTTTACTCTTCCTCTTTTCCACCCACGTGCTCTTTTGTTCACCAACTATTACTACGCGGCATTTTCCTTCTACGAGCAACGACGCCGACGTCGTCGACGACGACGACGCGTGTTACCGGACAGGAGCGTTCAACCTTCCACTAATCCTCGTAGATGAAACCCTTTTGTCTCCGTTGGATTGCTTTGCGCCCCAGCAATTCCTTCCATCAAAGAGACGCTTTGTTGTTGCACAGTTGCCGCTGTTCCTTTCGTAAAATCGGGAACGCTAGTCGAGCAGCCTTGTTAATGGAAACGCTCGGGAAACGGCTGGTTGCTATTGCCAATGGTGATCGATACCTCCTGTGTTAATGGAACGGACGCCGTCGGCTTGCATCGATGAAAAGCAGTATCGAAGTACTTGCTATGAACAAGTATACAAAAATTCCTCATTCTTTTAAATGACTTTTATACCTTTGTTTATGATTACGGTCATATGTCATACGAATAGTAATGCTTTTATATTGAACTGCCATTGTGATTGATATAAAATTTATATAAATATTGTATGTATATTCTCATCACATTTTTTTTGCTACTTTCGCGAAGTATCGAAGTACTTGCTATGAATAAGTATACAAAAATTCCTCTTTCTTTTAAATGACTTTTATATCTTTGTTTATGATTACGGTCATATGTCATACGAATAGTAATGATTTTTTATTGAACTGCCATTGTGATTGATATAAAATTTATATAAATATTGTATGTATATTCTCATCACATTTCTTTTGCTACTTTCGCGAAGTATCGAAGTACTTGCTATGAATAAGTATACAAAAATTCCTCTTTCTTTTAAATGACTTTTATATCTTTGTTTATGATTACGGTCATATGTCATACGAATAGTAATGCTTTTATATTGAACTGCCATTGTGATTGATATAAAATTTATATAAATATTGTATGTATATTCTCATCACATTTTTTTTGCTACTTTCGCGAAGTATCGAAGTACTTGCTATGAATAAGTATACAAAAATTCCTCTTTCTTTTAAATGACTTTTATATCTTTGTTTATGATTACGGTCATATGTCATACGAATAGTAATGATTTTTTATTGAACTGCCATTGTGATTGATATAAAATTTATATAAATATTGTATGTATATTCTCATCACATTTCTTTTGCTGCTTTCGCGAAGTATCGAAGTACTTGCTATGAATAAGTATACAAAAATTCCTCTTTCTTTTAAATGACTTTTATATCTTTGTTTATGATTACGGTCATATGTCATACGAATAGTAATGCTTTTATATTGAACTGCCATTGTGATTGATATAAAATTTATATAAATATTGTATGTATATTCTCATCACATTTTTTTTGCTATTTTCGCGAAGTATCGAAGTACCTGCTATGAATAAGTATACAAAAATTCCTCTTTCTTTTAAATGACTTTTATATCTTTGTTTATGATTACGGTCATATGTCATACGAATAGTAATGATTTTATATTGAACTGCCATTGTGATTGATATCAAATTTATATAAATATTTATATAAATATTGTACGTATATTCTCATCACATTTCTTTTACTACTTTCGCGAAGTATCGAAGACTTTACACAATCAAGTTCACTTTGATAAATTTGCCGGGGTTTCGTTCGGACCACAGTGGTGCTATTCTTTAAAAAGTTGGCTGTTGTGTGCCAAGGTGGAAGTAGCCGTCAGCCTTGGACGCCCTATAAAGTGGACGCCGAAGAATCCCGAAGCTTAACTGCCCCGCAACTTCACCGACAGTGATTTGTGAAACACCCGATCCAATTCTACCTCGTCGAGAGGGAGAAAGAGAGGGAGAGAGGGTGAAATTGAGAAGTACGTGCCACCCTTTGTGTGCACGTGTGCAGAGGAGTGCACGACAATCAAAACTTCACACTTGTGTTTGTGCTGTGTCAAGTTCTCGGTCGTGGTACTTCATAACTACTTCATCATGTTGCGTGTCTCTTGATTTTACTGTGAAATTCTGTTCTATTTAACTGTGTGTAGTTTACGTGGGATTATTTGTAGATTTATTTTCAATGAATAATCAAGAAAAATTTGATCGAAATAGTATAAAGATTTGCAGTATTGCCTGGTTATTATATAAATTTTCCTAGTGCTAGCATTTTAAGGAACATGCGAGCCTCTCAAGGAAACACGACTTAATTAAAATACGTTCCTTGCGGTGCACAGACTGCAAGCAAGCGCAAGCGTTTCTAAAAGCACGAAATATGCCAGGGAAATTTTCACCCAGCCGAATTTCACATTTCAAGGTACGTGCGCGCAGCAGCCTTATTTGACATTTGACTCTTTCACTCTTTCATATTGGTAAAATCCTACCATGGCAGTGACGAGAAAAATATTCTCTTGTAACGAGCTGAGGTTCATTTACGCTAGGAATAAATAATCGGATGCTACTACATTGCACCGTACCACAGGATATTCTCTCTTTGATTAATTAAATACGCCAGCCAAGCCAGTCAAGCCAGCCAATATTAGCTTGAAACACACCGGGCCATTGATTTTGTTTAATTAAAAAGCGTCACGATTCCTCAATCAGAATGGGGATATGATAAAAGGCAAATATTCGTTATCTGAATTATTATATATTGAAATCATCTTTCTGACACGACGAATGTAAATGAGACTCATTGTGCAATCGAAGAAATATTAATCTATTTGCTTTGTCATGTAATCAATGTATTTTTAGATTTCTCTGTATTAACATGTAGAATTTTTAGACCGACGTATCTTATATGTATCAATTTGCAGCAATGGTTAGTATCGTTTAAGGAACAACACCACGTTATACGACTTTTCTAAGAGTAGCTCATAAACAACAACTTTACGAGGTACGTTGCGTGTAGAATATGATTAGCATTCGATACGTTGACTATGCCTTTACGGCTTTATGCGCTTGCATCACCCGCATTATTTCACTTTCTATGAAATATCGGAATTATCATAAATATCATCATTATCGCAAAGTCGTTAATAAACCTCGATATGTTCACTATTGGATTCCGTTTAGTTTCCGAATCAATCTTCCCTTCCGTTTGCTTTATCCTATATTAAATAGAAATGCCGTGTATAATTTACCAACTCTTGCAGAAGTTCTATTACGTCACTGGCGACAACAGTTTTACTTGAAGTTGAAATGTTATTCTAATTAATTCCTCAATTCATTATTATACTTTGAATTGTCCCTTTCTCTCGTGAAAGTAGTTTTCGACGTAATCAAACTCCCTCTTACTTTGCATATTCGTGGACTCTAGAGACAAGAACGTTATGAGCGGTTGTGTATTTCGGTGTGAACTTAGAGTGGCCGAAACAGCAAACGAGAGCATCGTTAGTAAAAGGTCACCGCAATATAACTGAATTCCCTTGGGAATTAATTGCTCCGCAAAGCTTTAGTTTTACAAGAGCTTCGCCGATAAAAGATCGGCTATGAGAGCTAACGTTCGTTGCCAAGCTTAAACGAGACTCGTAAACTCTCGCTGCGTATTGTTCCAGCCAAGCACCAGCTTCCTCTCGTGGAAGGTTTTGCATCGCGATTTCCCGCGTTATTCGGGACTATCATCGGACTAGATATTCCGGGTGCACGGGCGCATACCAAACGAATGCAACCTGTGCCAAGTATTGTCTCTGACTTTGTATATGCTTCTACTACTGCGAAAGAGAAAGAGAGAAAGAGAGGAAAAAGAGGGAGAAAAATAGAGTTCACTCTGGGGTTATACACGTCAATTAAAAGTTTTTCCCGATATTCGGCGTGGAAGCCTCAGGGTTCGATGAAGAAGAAGAAGCAGAAGAGGCGGAGTTCGTTTTGCCTGGCAGTCGCCGCAATAATTCGGTCCATCGGTAGCTGGCTAAAAAGTATCCGGTGTGCTGCCGACGCAGGCGGCCGGTCCATTTTAAAGCCGTGGCGGGGGATCAATATTGTCCTGGGTGCGAGGAAGATCGAGTGTGTGTGCCTGTTGAGGGAGGAAATCTCGAAGGAGCTAGGAAGCTACTCGAGCCAGAAACCACAGGAAGAGATCGTCTTTCCCGCCCGCAAGAGACGCCGAGAAAAAACAAACGAAAAGGATCGCCGAGTACTCTTTTTCAGCTGGCCACGCCCTTTGGCCTTTCGACTACCGTGCGGTTTGCTCTCGGTTATCCTGAAAAGCCTGCTACTTTTTATTCGTTGGCACCTTCGTCTACTGGGGAAGAGAGAAACAAAAAGAAAAGGAGAGAAAGTGCCTTGGCAGCCCAATTTTCCAAGGGTCTTTAACGTGAGCGAACACTCGCTGTAATTAGAGGCGCCGAAAACGCGAACATTTCTCTCTCTCTCTCTCTCTCTATCTGTCTATCTATGTCTCTCTCTCTCTCTCTCTCTCTCTCTGCTTCTCTTGGGCCATGTACGATCGATGGAAATTCAGAAACGAGGCGTTGTCTCGTGGCTCCAGACAGACCGACGACTGATATCACGGCCCAGCTTTTCCTGGCTTGTTGCCTTCATTTCTTCCTAACATCTCGTTGCGATACCCCTTCCGCTTACTTCCGCTGCCGCACCGCGATTCCAACAATTTCTTCCCGTTCGCCAGGGAACTCCTCTATTAGACGTACCAATTCGAATCATAGCCTTTCGTCGGCTCACCTTGAATCGATCAACCCAGGAAATCCGACGGAAGTCGAATTAATCTCGATTAACTGTTCCACTGATTTCTCACCGCAGCAGAATATCACTGTCTTTACGAAGTTTCTGCTAGATTTCCGATTGATCATTCGTATCATTCGATACCTGTGACTATTTAGTGGTCCAATCATTTTGGTGTCTCAAGAATAGTTGAAAAGTTATTGGAAGAAGTTTTTATTTAGTTTTAAGACTTTAGAAGTACAGTTCTTCTTGTCGCTTTTGTGTTTCGAGCTTTTATTGTAATAGCTATTGTTACTTTCGGCTATTATAATGTTTGTAGTGTGAAAAGCACTCTTTGGAGTTCGCTCGATGTGTCTGCGTTTCAAGGAGTCATTGAAAATAACAGATCTAAAGAAAAAGGGATTTTCCATTGGATCATTTTCGTCGGCTTATGTCGAAATAAAATTGTATATAAGTAATATATTTTTATATTCCTATTAAGAAACCATCATTCAACATTTTTTCCAAGGTAATTATTATTATCAGGGAATACTGATTTCTTCGTATAACGATGCTGTAGTAGATAAATCGGGTTGCGATAGCGCAAATTGAACCTGTCTGCTGTGACAGGGCGGCTCACTTATTTCAAGTGATTCAGTCAGACCGCAATCAAGCAGTT
The DNA here is from genome assembly GCA_910593735.2 of Ectemnius lituratus. Taxonomy (NCBI): domain Eukaryota; kingdom Metazoa; phylum Arthropoda; class Insecta; order Hymenoptera; family Crabronidae; genus Ectemnius; species Ectemnius lituratus. Next base: position 17,350,392 of record OU343037.1, on the reverse strand, counting down.
AAGTGAGTCCCGCTTTATCATTCGGTGGGATGAAGTGGATTATACTCGTGCATCGGATCATGTTGATCTCAAGTGCGAGAAAGTAGATCAGTCCGTGTTTGAGTGTGACTGCCGAATGAAGTAGACTGACCCGTGCGTCTACATGTGTCTTTCAATACATGCTCTCATACACTGTCAAATAAATTATTCGTCATCCAATCAACGACATTCCCATCCAAAAGAGACCACCAATAACATCAAACATCAACCAAACTGTTATATACTTCGATTCAACAAAGAAACTATCAGAAATCTCTTACTACGCCCGGCGCAAGTAGTATAAGCCGCGCTAGAGTCAGACGGCCGGACGATTCGCCAGTAGTTTACTGTGCGCTTGGTCGGACGTGAACCCCAAGTAGTCTATATCGAGGATTGCTCCGGCAATGACTCGCTTGTCGAGAGCAGGCAAATCTATTCTAGTTTCCCTAGCGACTGAAACTCTATCGATACCCTATCAACCCTTACACTCAGACTCTCCTCATATACACATAAAAGAAAAAGGGGCGAGTCATACAAAATCACTTTCAATTCTACCAAAAAATGATCAACAACCATATTTCCATTATTAACAATAAAATCATAAATATTACATACCTCACGATGTTTCAGGACACCTTATTCACCGTGAGGCAACACAGTGCGCGCCCATTCTCTGCCGAGGAAATATCTGCCCCGAAGTAACCTTGATGCGTGTCCTGCTTCTGTCCTGTCGGTGCTGGCGTTTCAGAGGCTGGTCTTCTCCTTTCAGTCCTTGCTGAGAATGATCCCTGCGCCGGGTGACGCTTCTCTCCCGGGACGAGAGAGAGAGAGCCTGGCGAGCGGATTTCAATGCTACCCTCGACGCCGATCCCCTTTCGAGCCAGGTCGCCGAACGAACGAACGAACGAACGAACGAACCAACCAACGAACAAACGATCGAGCGAGTATGAGAAAGAGAGAAAGAGAGAAAGTGTATGTGTATTTGTGAGTGGGAGGAAGAGAGAGAGAGAAAAAGAGAAAAAGAGAGAGACAGATGGTCGGAGCCCGGGCGAAGCGTGGCGATCGCGGATGGAACGCGCTGCCGACTGAACGTCCCCGGCGTCGTTCCGGCAGAATGTTACCGCTTGTCTAATAGCAAGGGCGAGTTGGGGGGCACTGCGCGGAAAGCTCGTGCTGGGATGAACGGCTACGAAGCGCCGACGGTGCGAGGGAAATGGAAACTGCACGATAGGGCGGGGAAAGCTTCACTGGAATATCTGGAGCGAGAGAGAGAGAGAGAAAGAGTCTGTGTGAGAGAGAGAGAGAGAGAGAAACATACCGGGCGAAAGCGCGTGTGCTGCTCAGGGCGAAGGGAGAAGTGGGGGGGATCGCAGAGAGAAAGGGAGTAGGAGAGAGGGTCGAGATGGAAACCCGTGAGAAAGTTGGATGCGTAGGGGTTACCCGTAACGCCGAGAGAGAAAGAACATCACTCTCCGATGGTGCAATTAAACCAAATGGTGGAAATATGAGAAAGGAGGGAGTAAGAGAAATGAATGGTGAGAGAAGGAAATCTTGTCGAAGATGGCGTAAATAGTGAGAGAATGAAAAAGGATAGATGTTAGCCCCCTTTTTTGTTTTTCTAGAGTGATAGTGAGAGAGATAGAGAATTCACTGTAGATATGTAGTAGAAGATCGCAGAGGTCTTACAAGGAACGCGACGAGAGGAATGCTGGAAGGAGTGCTTGGTAGAGCAAAGGATGCTGTGAAAGGACTGATGCCAAAGGGACGAAGGGTTCGTCGTATTGGAGAAAGGCAGGGGAAGAAGAGAGAGAGAGAGAGAGAGAGAGAGAGAGAGAGAGAGCGCTAGAAAAGAGATAGAAGACAAGGTGTCAAGCGAAGGTGAATGTAGCCGGTGGGCGCGGAGGGGAATGGGCAATCCTAGAAACGAGATGGATGACCCGCCGGCAGAGATAGCAAATGGAGTGAGATAAGGATGTAAGGAGAAAAAGAGAGAGAGAGAGAGAGAGAGAGAGAGGGAGACGGTGAGTGAGAAACTGGCGTCAAAGAGGGAGAGTCCTTAGGGAGGAAGATAGTCCGTGGCAACAACCGAGGGACGTCGAACAAGGATGGATCAACCACGAGTAAGAATTCTAAGATAAGAAGAGCAAAAGAGAGAGAGAGAGAGAGAGAGAGAGAGAATGACAAATTGAAGAAAGCGAACTCTCTGAAGAACTAAGGTTGAAGAAAGGGTTGATGAGATGAAGAACGAAGGTGAATTGTAGGAGTGAGAAAGGGCGGCGACCGGATGAAAGTGAGGAAAAAGGCCTGACGCAGATAAGCGCACCAGCCTAGAAATAAAAAGCAAGTGGAAAAGTACGCGGGCAAGAAAAAGGGTGCCGGCGGAGAGAGCTGCATAGATGAATCAGGCCAGGCAGTAGGAGTGAGCAAAAAGTCGGAAAGAAGGTGAATGTGTGCGCCCTCCGTGGAGACACTGTTGGAATAAAAGTATCCCTATTGTGTGAAGGCACGTACGCATATCGCTCGAGACGCAAGCTGACATTCGACGGAGCTGGGCAAAACGAAATCCTGAAAAATAAAATGGATCGCGGGAAAAAGGGCCAAACAAAAGGGCGGCTAGGTCCTCACCCAAAAGATTCAATGGCAAGAATACAAACCCTGCCAAATGCATCGAGTGAAAAGCGTAAAATTGGAAATAACTCTTGTTTTAAAACCATACGATAATTTATCATTTAAAAAGCACGTATTTATTCTACAAAGAAGTTATTTATGGTTTGAATTACAGATGGATTCGTTTAAAAATATTATATTTTTACCTTTTCATTTATTTATTTCATTCTGCATACATACATATTTTTCTCTCATACCATTTCAATTGTAATTCAGTGAAGCATCGAAATACCATTTATTTTCACTGTAACATAATAGAAATGTTGTAAGTACATTATGAGACAAGTCGGAACACTTGAAGCATATAAGTTCAGTAGCGCTCGATTGTGTTCGTGCTACGATAATATTGAAGATCGAAGGCACTGGGTTGGAAGGAAAGATAAAGTTGGAAGAGTGCAGAAGTAGAGAGAGAGAGAGAGAGAGAGTGGCGTAGAAATACGAGATGGACTACGAAGTAGCCGTAAGCGGGTGGATAAAAGGGATGCCGGAGGGCAAATCTAGCGGTAGCAAGAGGGAAAATAAGAGGAAAGCTTTCTGGTAAGAGTTCAAAGCTAAGATGGACATGGCGTATCGAGCGGTCACTTGCTTTTTACTCGTACAGGATAATGCAAAACGCAAAGGAGAATGGTACTTGCTACAATCCAAGAAATAAACGGTCTCGGTAAGGATCTTGGGCTGCAATTTTCCAGGACCTCTGCAAAGAAAGAAAGTACGGACGGCGAGTAAGTCAGTTTAGTGAGAGTTTAGATCTTTGTGCTACGTCACTCTTTTTCTCTTTCTAGTTTGTGAGAGGTGAAATTGGAGCCAAGGGAAGGTTAGCTTTAACCCGACCGCAATAAGCTTTGCCAGAAAGCTCCCTTTTGCAAATGACGCTAAACCTGTTAAACTTATGCTCCCACGAATTTTGTCTCCTACTCGAACTCTCCTCGGCTATACGAAATACGACTGTGACAATTTCTCACTTGCCCAACACATCGAGTTTTTTCTCGTGTAAAAATTATCAGTGCTTTCTGGTCGCATGCCAAATTACATTAGCGTGATAAATAAAAAGCTCGGGTTTCAGTTAAAAGCCAAGCATTGGCAGCAACCTAATATCATTGACTGATAAATCTGTTTTATTTTTGTGTTTTTAGCACGTCTGTTTCTACCTTGCTAATTGCTTACGAGTGTACACATCAATGTGTGCAAAAGCGCATATGTTGCTTGCTTATGTCTCACGTGGTAATTTATATGACTGAGCATAGTGTAACCGTAACTCAATGAACTTGGGCTACAATCAATGCAGGTGGCGCAACGAGTACCTGTCGAGCAACAATCGCTTTCTTTATATTTAATTTAATTATTTTTCACGGGACTTAGTTTACTTAATTCTCGTAAATTGCTCCTTGAATATATTATTTTTAGAATAGATGGAAATCAATCTTTATGTACGATCGATTATTAACGTCAATTTTGAAACAAAATTCTTGTACCAACATGTCTCGTCTTCTCCTCTATATTGGATTATTCAGTAATTCCGTAATGTGACATGTTGGCATCAATATCGTTGCTAATTCAATACGCAAACACTTGCGAGCACGTGGAGTTTAACTAACATAAATAGCAATGTAAACTGTCATTAATACTCTTCAAAAATAAACTCCGTATTAACATATAATACAAAGCAAACTGTATCACACAATTCTAATGACATCTCCAATTATCCCTAAAAGATAAACACGAAATCGAATTTGATTTTAATTGAAACTACCCACTGGAAATATGAAAAGTATTTTGGAGAAGAGGAATGCAAGTGAATTCTCACTCTATTTCAAGGATGTGGATTTCCTCTCGAAGATGATGTTACAGGAAGACAGGCGAATGCCTTTTCTCGACGACTGCGACAGGGCCAGTGAACTCCCAATGAATATCAGCGGGTTAGGTGAGAGAGTTTTCGGGTGTGCTCAGCTGTAACGGTTTCGGGAATCGTGCGCTCTCTCCCTGTTTACAGACGAATGACTCGGGACTACATCGGTGTAGCTTAGATTGTTCTCTCGCTGCGAGTCACACCGCCAGGAGTTTTAATAGCATCGCCACAGGCGATAGTGTCGTGTCGACGACACGTTGCTTTCGTCGAGTTCAGCCTGTTTGAACATTTCTTGCCAGCCAACAGAACAGCAACGCTAGTACAAGGATATATCGAATACGTCGTGACAAAAAGCATCTGGCATCTTCTCTTAGTTTTCCGTTGGTAGTCTCTGCAAGACGCGGCAACGATGTTTTCTCTAATAATACGAGAGCAGTCCAATTGAAAAGCCCTTGGAATGCTCGCTACTCTCATCCTAGAATTTCTCTCTTCGTACGAATCACTCGACGAAACGAAATTACTTTGGAATTCCTGCTTTTTCGAACTAATTTCACCTACCGTCCGAGGGAAAATAGCCTTTCCCTCGTTACCATAGGATGATTCTGGTGCTGGCAGGTGGTTCGTTAGTTTGATGAAATCTTCTGATAATTAATTTCATAGCAGTCTCTAGTTAATTGGCTTTTCATATATCGAACCACTGATTCGGTTATCTTTCAGTCTGAGATGTGTTACAAGAGTTCTCAAATATGCGGCGATTCATTGGTGAACGTGGAGGAGTACGAGCAATCCATTTCCGTGGGTGAATTCGATCGTCGGTTTTCCTTGGGGACGAGATATTAGGTTGCTGAAGCAAACGGGAATCCGCAGCGGCTGGGAAAAGGAAAGGAAGGTTATAACGATCAGAGGATTCTCTCTGTGCGCTATGGTGAAACTGGAGGATGAGGTTTTCTGATTTCTAGTTATACCCTCGGCAGTCTGTAGCTTCGGGCAGTACGTTTTCAACCATGGTTCGCTGGATTCTCTTCGTATAACCTTTTGCTTTTCTCTTTTTCTCTTTTTCTCTTTTGACCTCGAAGGGTTAAGCTGCCGAATTGACCTATCGATTTCTCTCCTACACCTGGAATTAAAATATCGAGCTCGAATTAAGGTCGCCTATCCTGGACTACTATTATTAACTCAGTCAAATCGACGGACTACTTCCGGCCAATTTGCAAGCACAAACGAAAAGCTACTGGGATAGATTTATAGAAGCCGTGTGTCGATCAAAAGCGGCTAACAATTTTATTATTCCTGCCGTACTACTTCAAATAGATTTATACCACTGACTCACTGAAAAGCTTTGGTGTAGGATTACAAGCCGCTATTGGAGTGTTCCTGGTGCACTTTGGGTTTCTGCCTTTCCATATAGAATCGCTTGGATAGTCCAATTTCAGTAGATATTTTTTTGTTTGCCAGTGCAGTCTAACTTTAAATTTCCGGATTTCGAGATATCGATATCCTAACTCTATATTTTAATAGTTTAATGGTTTGAAAAAGTATTGATAGATATATATCGTTCGTAATTAATGAAGGGAGATAGAAGTTCACGTTAAGCTGTCTATTAACTCGATTATTCATAGGCTAACTTTCTAAAAGCCATTGGCGAATCCAATATTCCAAAAGTTTCGGAATACGGAACCTATGATAAATCGCTGGGTGAAAATAGAGTGCTTAAAATTAAAGGAAAGAGAAGAGGTCGTAGCTCTAAATTGACAAGCGTGGCTTTCATTGAAACTCGAGCATTTGCAACAGCAAATGACTTCACGCTTGATGCCAGTTTCACTAATCTCTATCTGGGATTACAGGACAGTCAATAGCAATCTGAGAAGAGCTGGTTTGCCATCACTTCAATTGTAATGGCGTTTCTCTTGCTGTTGATAGGGATTTAGTATTCCGTTTCGATGTTGTGCTACCCATCAATTTCTCGACATTGGACTCTGTTTATGCCAGTTGCAATAGATGCTTGTGTAACCCTTGTATCCGCTAGTTGGGAATACACGTGTTTTACAAGCCACGTAACATCACATTTGCAAGCCTCGAGGCTGTTTACGAGCCTGTGTTTGCTTGCTAGCTTTCAAATATACGCTCGAAATGCTACTTTGATCTTTCGGCCCTTGCAAGACGTTTATATGTAATCAAATGGAGTTTGATCTTTGAAAAATACGATTTCAACATATATTTGTGATTAAATACAGGATACTCATCTTTATATAAGTGATTTCTCTTCGAAGTATTCCTTGCAAAGCACTGCAGTATAAAAAGTGATACGATGAAAGGCCAGAGGGAATTTATAAAACTATATGAGACTGAAACTAATGCTATAAAAATGAAAGCTTTGGAAGAGTTGAAACGAAGTATGATTTTATTACTTTCAGATTCAATTTAAACTCCAAGGGTTTTTACGATTCTTTAATCCATCATTTAGGATCAAATTCTATATCATTAAAACGGATAATAAATGATTCTCTGGACAGACCATTCAAAGAATTTCGTGAGAGAATTTATCAACGGGTGGATCAGTTTGCCGGATTAAACTATTCAGCGGAGATTTCAGCTTTGGTGTGGAAATATATATTGCCAGGAAGTTGCAGCTCCCTTGGGGCGAGTTTTTTCCATGGTGTGTGTGTGTGTGTGTGTGTCGCTTAAAGGGCAAAGGGGAAAAGCATGACTATATCACGCACGTGCGCACCATTTGCTCGTGGATCAAAGTGCATCCTGTTCGCGTGCGCTCGATGATACGTGTCGACAGATGGAGGATGCTGCTGGCGGTTCCGAGATGAACACTTCCGGAATATTCATCTCCGATATCCGGCAAACGATGAGATCGACGTCCAAAAACACTGGAAAAATTCATGCCCCATACAAGAAGTTCCGCAATTCTCCTCGCTCGTAGCAACATTCGAATTGGCTGTGAAATTTTTATAACACACAGCATCTTCCACCAGATGCTTCCAAACTTTATCTCCTTTCTTGCCAATTTTCTAATTCAATTGGCGAATTAATGCTTGAGTAAACGGAATAGGTCGAGAAGGGATTTATTTCGCACAACATACTCACGAACTTCCTTAATTTACTGCTTCAATTTATCACTCGTTTGGGTAATGACGCGTACCCGCTGAGAGGAAAGCTACATTTTGTGGAATTAATCTCGTTACTGGAACAAATTCGCCAACTTATCCGGTTTAGTCAAGGACGAGTAAACCGAAACTAAATAGATAAATATTTACTCCTGGAAATCACTTTATTCGCTCATAATATAGACCTCTAATTTATCCAAAATAAATTACAGTAAACAAGATTCGATAGATAACACAGTGTAAATTGTATTGTTCATTTTATTTGTACAGGATGTAACACATAGAATGGAACCAGCTTTTTACCATTGATTTATGATAGGGCTCTGGGCATGAATTTTGAGCTAGGTCTCTGAAATTTATATGACTTCTTGCTTGATGCAAGAAAACATTCTCCACCAAATTTCAGCCCAGGAAAATGTCGGGAAGTATGGAAAACATGGGAAAAACCTCAAAACTGAAATTTTCAGGATCGGTTTTCTATATGTTTTGGGTACAATTCCGGCATTTCTCCCACTGGTTTCATGTTTTCTTTTCGTTTTGATACACAAACAATTGAAAAATCAAGCGTTCGTCTAAGTCCCAGAACCTTCGAAAAATCGAAAATTTGTGAAGGGGTACATATGGAAAAATTTGCGAAAAAATGAATTTTGAGCTAGGGCTCTAGAATTTATATCACTTCTTCCTTGATGCAAGAAAACATTCCCCACCAAATTTCAGCCCCGGAAAATGTCGGGAAGTATGAAAAACATAGGAAAAACCTCAAAACTGAAATTTTCAGGATCGGTTTCCCATATGTTTTGGGTACAATTCCGGCATTTCTCCCACTGGTTTCATGTTTTCTTTTCGTTTTGATACACAAACAATTGAAAAATCAAGCGTTCGTCTAAGTCCCAGAACCTTCGAAAAATCGAAAATTTGTGAAGGGGTACATATGGAAAAATTTGCGAAAAAATGAATTTTGAGCTAGGGCTCTAGAATTTATATCACTTCTTCCTTGATGCAAGAAAACATTCTCTGCCAAATTACAGCCCCGGAAAATGCCGGGAAGTATGAAAAACATGGGAAAAACCTCAAAACTGAAATTTTCAGGATCGGTTTTCCATATGTTTTGGGTACAATTCCGGCATTTCTCCCACTGGTTTCATGTTTTCTTTTCGTTTTGATACACAAACAATTGAAAAATCAAGCGTTCGTCTAAGTCCCAGAACCTTCGAAAAATCGAAAATTTGTGAAGGGGTACTATGGAAAAATTTGCGAAAAAATGAATTTTGAGCTAGGGCTCTAGAATTTATATCACTTCTTCCTTGATGCAAGAAAACATTCCCCACCAAATTTCAGCCCCGGAAAATGTCGGGAAGTATGAAAAACATAGGAAAAACCTCAAAACTGAAATTTTCAGGATCGGTTTCCCATATGTTTTGGGTACAATTCCGGCATTTCTCCCACTGGTTTCATGTTTTCTTTTCGTTTTGATACACAAACAATTGAAAAATCAAGCGTTCGTCTAAGTCCCAGAACCTTCGAAAAATCGAAAATTTGTGAAGGGGTACATATGGAAAAATTTGCGAAAAAATGAATTTTGAGCTAGGGCTCTAGAATTTATATCACTTCTTCCTTGATGCAAGAAAACATTCTCTGCCAAATTACAGCCCCGGAAAATGCCGGGAAGTATGAAAAACATGGGAAAAACCTCAAAACTGAAATTTTCAGGATCGGTTTTCCATATGTTTTGGGTACAATTCCGGCATTTCTCCCACTGGTTTCATGTTTTCTTTTCGTTTTGATACACAAACAATTGAAAAATCAAGCGTTCGTCTAAGTCCCAGAACCTTCGAAAAATCGAAAATTTGTGAAGGGGTACTATGGAAAAATTTGCGAAAAAATGAATTTTGAGCTAGGGCTCTAGAATTTATATCACTTCTTCCTTGATGCAAGAAAACATTCTCCTCCAAATTTCAGCCCCTGAAAAGATCGGGAAGATTGCAAAATGTGGAAGAAACCGTCAGAATCAGATGAAATTAATTATTCAGCCTTTGCGCTTGACATTACACGGCTACCAAAACAATCAGGCAATGACCGTATGACCATATTACCGATATTTCGATGGTAAAAAACTGATTCCAAACTATCTGTTACACCCTGTACTTGGTTTCTCATACACTTTCGACGGAATGTTTTCGGTGCAAACAGAAACGTCGGCCAGCAAATGAATAAATGAGTACACACTACCGAGCTTGTATTGCCTTGGAGAATAAGTAAGCAAATGAAAAGTAGGATGCAATTAATACTTCGTCGTTGAACTGCCAAATATGAGTGGACCTTTTACACAAGTGTTTGCGAGGCATGTATTAATAGAGTTCAAACTAGAAACCCTCGCGTAACTCGTCGACGCTATGCAAATACTGGCTTTTCTGCTTGGTAGGAGTAAGTGGATTTACAGTGCGCAAAGTGAAATAAAGCATACTTCCTGAATTCCCTAGGTGCTTCGTTGTGAGTACCGCTTGATACGAAGGTCATATCACAGAAATATTAGCTCTTCAAATAAATTGTATAAATTCAATTAAGATCCTATTTAATTCTACTTGGCAAACCATCTCTAACTTTAGAACGTAAAAGATCGACTGACTCATTTTAAATTGCAAGCAACTCCGCAGAGTATTCCTTTACAGTGCAGACCGTGGAAATTGGAAATATCATGTTCGAGAGAACCTTTGAAGTCTATTGAAAGCTATTTATCAGAAAATAGAATAACAGTTTCTCGAGTATCGAATTCTGTTATTTGGTTTATTAATACCTGTTACTACACGTATCTTTCGAATTTCTACGAAACTCTGGCTGAAAAACGTTCGCCTTAAGCTGGAAATTCTTGTCACGTGCTTGTAAATAATTCCCAAACGTTCAATACAGCTGTCTTTCGGAAAAACATGGTTCTTGAAAGGTTGTGTACTTCCTCAAGAATTTTCTAGTAAGATCACACACCATAACACGTGCGTTTCAGTCTGAAGTCTTTCTTCGTCTATGAAAGCTTCACTTTGGCCTTATTTCCTTTTATTTATACCAATTTTAAAGTCTCTCACGTGCGTGCCAGCAGTGCGGCATAATAGTACTACTAGTCTCAGAATTCCTCTACTTCCGCCGATCCAATTTTCGTAAAAGTCACTTTATGCTTGCGGCGAAGCATGAAGTGTGCAGGTGCATCCAACGATTCGATTTGAGGTTCGCGCTTACTGTCTCTCTTCCATGGCGATTTCACTGCTTGTACTACGTGTAGGTCACATTTCTCCTTATAAGGATTGTCGTAGCCAAGTCTGAAGGTGGCAATGGATCGTAAAAAGCATCGATTCAACGATTTTTATGTTCTCACATAAAACTGCAAATACCAAGAGGTCGTGCAACCCTTCGAAACCACTCGTTCATTCACTGTCTCTCAGGACTGAGTTTACCTCTTTCACATAGACACACACACACACACACACACCAAGATATTTTCATGTGCAGGCAAATCTCCTATAATTTCGATTTTTAATGTCAATCTTCTAAGGATTTATGGCAGACACGATACTGTCCGATAATGTTTACACCGTGCCTCTTTTTTTGGCAGGTTAATACCAGCAATAATTTATATTTCCCTGTGCACGCTAGTCGTCTGACAGCCACTTTATGGGCTACATATCGTCACAGCCGTATATCATTCCTGTGCAGAACTTCGCGAGCTTTAAATTCAAATAGATAAGAGGAAACTCGCCAATGTTCGTTGCCATATGCTAGCTAGATTTCGATCATAGCTATTCAGGAACCAGTTTCTGCTGAGTTTTGAATAATAGTTTATAACTCCATAAAATTTCACAATCCTTTTACAGTATGTTTTTAATCACTATTTTCTAGGATATTTCTTTTTGATAGCTTTGCTAGATTTTACGTGAAGAGACTCGTGTTCTTGTCGTATCTATTAAAGAAATTCCATAGAGAATGGGAAGGAACTGTTTTCGGAGGATGAGTTTTTCTTTGGGATAGCGTAATCGCACTGGCAAGTTCTTTTGGTAGGAACTTGCAAATGCCTGCAGGGACTAACGGTTTGGTGCATCCCCCGAGGGCTTAATACTTCCAAGCCCGTGGCGATCGGGCTTTCTATAAATCCCTGTCGGAAAGTTCGAAAGTTGTGCTGCCTCTTCCATTACTTTCGCGGCCAGCGAAATGAACTGTACAATTAGGGGGTTGAGCTTGGCTGGGCTGAAAATGGACTCGGCTGCCAGGATTAAACTCTTTGACTCGATTGCCACATGGTTGATCGAATAAGGAATTAAATTGCCAATCATTTGACTCGTCAAATCCTCTGCTTTTTAGACTGAAATTCATTTCCGTAATACTATTAATTCAGCATAGTGATTTGGTAATTATAGTTAAGAATGTATTAACACGAATTCAACTGTAATTATAGTTCAAACTGTCCAATAGAATTTCACCAACGCTAGGAGACTTTAGCAGAGTCCATTACAGCTGGTATGAATAAATATTAATATCACTGCGTTTCCGGGTTACTAACATCTCCGGATTATGCCGAGAACTCTTGGACCTAGTGCGCACGAAATCCAATTACAGTGCATTAAGCACTCACAAAGCCGTTTCTCTATGCTCGACTAATTACATTTGAAGCTAATTGACTCGAAGATTAAAGACTCGTGACTAGTAGGCTAATGCGACGGACAAATGTGACCCAATCCTTCAAAGCACCCTTAAGTATTCAACGTGTTACAGTTTTCAATTTACCACGAACATTAAGAGAGTAATTACAACAGGAATCGTATTATTTCAATTGCCAACTACGAGCAAATGCAATTACTCTCTGTTTAAGTACTTAACACTTTATTAACCACGAGTGTAAAATGAATTTGTCGAGATAACAAGGATCGAAGAAGAGATTGGACTAGATTGGGTCTCAGAGGATTCGACGATCGAGAAACTTCGATATAATATTAGTGCCAGGACGATACACCTAAACCGATGTACATTGAGAACTATATTTAAGCTCACTTTCGGAATCTCTGAGCCAATATATGATCCTGAATAATATAGTCTTCCTTGGTACTTCCTAAAACTACCCTCTGCTTCTCCGGCGCACCCTGGCGTCGGCGTCGTTTCCAGGCCTGTTCGCACAGGCTCCTCCTTAATGTTACCGGCAGGCAGCACGGGACGGAAGCTGTACCGTTTGGTCCAGCATAATTTACAAGTGCCCAAGTGGTAAGTTGCCACGCTGCCAGATTTGGAATCTGGATAACAGAGATTCCGAGGATTAGCTATTTCGATAAATAGCTAAGTCCAATCTGAACTAGTGAAATGTGCTTCTGAAACTTTTCTACGGATGGAACTTGCTATTCACGAGTGATCGCCTCTCCCGATAAAAAAGAATCCTTGACACATATACAGTTTTAACACTTTCTGTACTGCAAGAATTTTTTGTCGTTTAATATCAACGTAATGTGGGTCACTGAAAAGTGACGGTATTAATATTAATATTACAGAATATATTAACGATATCAAGAAATGATAGATAGTGTATTTATTGTTTAGGATTGTTTACACGATTTATTATAGATGTTATTTTTTTCAAAGTCGATGTTTAAAAAGACATATATATTGGCAACATATTCTTTCATTTGATAACTTGGATATCATAACTGTGTGTCGACGGATGATAACGGGAAATGGGTTTCCTTGTGTTATTAATAGAAGATGAAAAGGGAAATAGAATCAGCGTTAATACTATTACGTTTCACGCAACCGCAATCTTCTCAAAGAGAGTGTGCGTATCTCTGTGAATATTTAGGACGCATTAGACTTGCTTTCAATAGTATGCTCGAGCATATGCATTCTACCAATTCTAATATTTATTGACTAGCAATTAACATGAACGTTGGTATTCGATGTTTTCCTACATTTCTACCAAGGCATTTTAATTACAGATTGTAACTGGCTGCAGGCATGTTGCTCATTTGCAATAATTGTATATTCATTGATTACAGATTTCAGTTAATTAGGAGCCTGATTTAACATTACCTGTAACGATTAATAAATGACGCTCGAGTAAATTGACATTTCGCAGGATTGCAACTGGTTTCAGCTCTGCTTCAGATCTGCAACATATGTACTACATATTATTAATATAGATATAAAATATTACACATGTACTAATATAATATTAAATCTTTCCTTTCTCGTTCGAAATTTCTTTGAATATCAAAGACAATCGCATTGAAAGAAAGGTAACAGAATTATACTCATTGAAGGATTGCAGACACGCCGGCAAATTCATTGCACGCTCCGATGGTGTGCGAGTGGTGCATCGAGGCTTCTGCCTATTTATTGCTTGCCGGCAAGCCCCGTTTAATTAGTGATTTTGTGAGGCGCATCCTCTGTGCCGCGTGGCCGGAAAGCGGAAATGTATTAGCGGGGGCAGTGGGCACACACTATCTGGGTTAAAAGCGAATTGCGCACGCATGCACACACGGAAAGTCCATGTGGACTTTTAATTATTCGATCGAACGATGTCACAGTTTTACAGAATATTTCACACAGCGCGTTTCAAGTAGAAACGCACTTCGAGTGTTATTTCATCGATGAAGAAAGCTTTCTCAAGAAATTCCATTGGTTTTTATTTCTGTCAGGTTCGAAAGAAGATTGTCGTGGAAATTGCAAGTCTCTTGCGGAACTGGAACTTCTCACTGAGTACATTTGACATTTGCTAGGCGAAGTGCAATGCCTTTCGTGTGCTCGCCCGAATAATTTGCCGACTGTTGGCTCGCTCGGCCGAGAACAACAATTCCACGTTGTCACTGCGGTTGATACATTCCCATGTAAATGTACTTCAGCCACTGCTTGATTCTCCGCTCACGAAACCCGTGCAGGAAACGAGCGGCGTCACTCGAAGAAATTCGTTGTCAGGAAAATCGCTTGAGTCATGCACGTGCTTCTATCATACACTTTAAGAAAAGACACCAATTTTGGATGAATTTAGTATGCTTGTAAAAACAATAATACAAGATATAAAAATTTATTCATTGTTCGATCGAAATGAACTTGTTTCAGTTGATTTTGTGTCTGTCGTTGCAACTCACCGGAAGAACTGTCGCTCGTATTTACCCGGCAGTTGCAGAGGCCAAAGCGGATATCCTCTCAAATTCCTATCACGAATCCACGTCGTTTCAAGCGCGGAAAACAGAAGTGAGAAGAACGTGTTTTCTGGGAGTAGCACTCAAATTCAGCGGACCCCGTTTGCGGTATAATACAGTGCTTTTCTGAGAGGAACATGTATCGTCGCTTGTCTCTCCTTCTTTCTTCGTGCTTTCCCTACAAATCTTATAGTGCAGTGAAATCCAATTGTCATTTCCCATTGCGATATGTTTCGATCTAACAGTCTTAATATACTTATAATGAAAAAATAGAATTTCTAGCAGTACTTACTTTTCTATAATTCAATAATGCAATCATCATAACGAAAATGATAAAACATACTTTATAAACTAGGTATCATAAAATAATTTTACCAGGATAAACCACGGATTGGTTGGATCAATATTTCTGAAAGCATACGCTGGCAAGAAGAATTTTCTCTAACAGCGAAGCAGGGACGCATTAAATTCTGGAGAGTCGAAGAAATGTACTATCAGCGACATACGTGGCGGTGGTTGAAAGCAGAGGAAGCGATATGTGCTGCGTGCGCGGTATCAGCAATCTTTCAAAAGGGTCACCGCATGGCGTACAAAAATTTGACATGGAATGCCGGAAAGCGGAAACCCCTTGCATGTAATGTCAACAGTTCCCTCGCTCTTCGACGCACTCTTTCGCCCCGCACTCCAACCTGATACGCCTTCGTCGACGCAAACGATATTTCGTCGGATCTCGGGACGGGGAATAATACCCGAAACGAGAGGTGCTTCGGAAATACGCGTGCGTTTCCGCTTTGCAGCACGTATACCGCTATGATTGTGCGAGCAGTGAAAGAAAAGGTATGTGAGGCTGAAAGAGAGGAAGAAAAAAGAAAAAGAGAAAGTGAGAGGGGTGGCTGACTTTTCGTAGGAAAGCCCGTTCGTGTGTTCCTTTTTAATGGCTGCTGGGAACGACTATTACTTCATCGGCTAGTGTTATGGTAGAACTTGACGGTGCATGGTTCTTCGGCCGTGCACCACTCTTCCACTCTCATAAGTCCACCCACCGAACATTTCCCAAAGCCTCCTCTTATATCTGAATAACTCCTGTATGACCATGTCTGCAGTTGGTCTCGCCAGCTCGACTTACCCAAATATTGGATGTTTAAATACCTCTTGTACTATTGGACATCCATGTCTTCTATCCTTTGATCAAACTTTCATCAAATATCTGTCGACTTCCCTGTAATAACATTCCTTTCGTAAGTGATACTTTATGAAATGTATGGAAAAGTCATTCATTGAATTACAATGGTAATATTAAGTTTAATGGAAAAGATAATTAAGTTTTAATAAGTTGGACTTGAAAATATTTGTAGAAATTGGTGGTTGCAAATCGAAGAAATTATGAACAGGATTAAATGAAGTGAAAATATGTTTCTGCTGGTAGTGTTATTGATTCTACCTCGTCTTCTTTAGTCAGAAAGACAATTTCCCGAGTTTGCTTGCATTCACACCGTGCAGGGCAGCAACCTATTGCGGAAAATGCGTGCTTCCCTCCTTTCATCGTCGGGAGTGGAACATGCAGTTGCACGAGAGAAGAACAGATACTATAAAATCCACCTTACTCTTGTACGGCCTACGAGTTAAGTATATGGGAACAAGTATTCACCGTAGTACGACTGAACAACATGGAATATTTCTAGCACTTTTTACTTGCAATGAGAATCTCTTTGTATTTGAATATCATTTTATTCAAGCATATTTGACACGAGTGATTCCGGTGCTCGAAGTGAAATTGTACTTTTCTATACTTTTAAAAATGCCTGAAAATTGTCCTTTTGCTCACTTTCCTTTATTATATTCGAAATTTATGATTCTCGTTGGGATATTACAAGAATTTCAATAATGCACCTTCTCATTATGGATCTAAGCAGATTGGCATAAGCCTCTTTTCATATTTCAAAGCTATGCACATTTACAGTAAAGGCAAACTGTACTTTACACGGCGGAACACGGGTAATCAAAGTAAATTGCATTATTCCGGAATTCTCCCCACTTGCTGTGTTCTCTACCTCTTTCATTCTGCATGTATAATAATCCGGCAACATTACTTCATTACTCCGCGATCCCGGAGCTCCGCCTGTTACCAAGGAAATGTTTCATCTCCGCCTTTTTAATCCTCGCCCCGCATGCTCATGCTTCGCGTACACATTCGCCGATCTGTTGGTAGAGTCCTGACAGGAAATACTGGCGAATAAACATGAAATACTATTCTATATTTCAAAAAACAACACAGTAACTCTCAAACGTATTTGTATTAAGTACAAATAACTTTAAATGATCTAATAAATATAACACAATGAAAGTCATATATTTATTTCTGATAATATTACTAAAAAAATTGGTGAACTTTTTACGATCAATAAAGAATGAATCCAAAGTAATTATATAAAAAATTCTAGAAGAGCGTAATTGATTAGCGTCACTTGACATTCTAGTGTTAATGGCTGGACCATTCTCGCCTTTGTGAATGAGGATGCTGTGTAGGATTACGAGGACAACAGGAAAAAAAAAAAAAGCGCATGCATGCAATCATCAGAATGAATGTATGCCCACTACGAGCGACTTTCATTTACGCTTATCGTCGGGACGTCAAATTCCGTCGAGCTCGAAATGCCCTGGGATGTCGCAATATCACGGTCATTTATCTTCCATCAGTATAGTTCGTGCTGTGATCTTTAATGCAAACAGAGGCGGCTGCCGTGGTTTAGCAGCGGAAGTAGGCGGCTACTGGAAAAACAGTGGGTTTCCTGTTGGTGTTACGACGACTGCCAATAGTTGAATCGTTCCTAAGTACCAGGAACCTGGATTGTTTAGCAAACCTTTGGCTAACTGAAACATTTCTCTTTATTAGATCTGTTTTATTTCTTTTACTGTCCGCTTATTTTTCATTACGTTAATCTGTGTATTATTTATATCACCCAGATTCTATCCTGTAATCGATTATAACTGTATGTGATATAAATAAATATATGTATGGCATTGATGTCAGAAATAGGAAGCTTTAAATGGAGTCTATTCATTTCCAAGTCTTTTCCTTATTCTGCCCTTTGAAACCTTGATTCGTCATACTGTCACGCAAGCAGAATCCAACGGAGTGAATCCAGAAATACCAGTGAAAAGTTCGTCGTAATTGAAGTGTCTGTTTTCGGAGCTCCGTCGGAAATAATTTCCTCGAATAAACTTTCCAACAATAGATTTGTATTACAGGCTTAGCAGGCCTGGTGACATTCGACAAGCAATTCAGAATGTTCCGCTTGGTCGAAACTTTTCCCAGGACAGTTCAGCCATAATCCGTAAAAGATTGGACCTGCATTACATTTGAAAATGGAAATCGCGTCAGGTACGCAAAGCTTCCTGAACTTTTCCGAGATGTTCGTCACTAGTTGGTTACAATTTCCTAGTCCGGAGAGGCGAACAACAATTCTCGCGTAGGATTCACCACTCGTTACCACTCAACCAATGAGTGTGACTACTTCAAAAGCGTTCTAGACATTGCTGGGATTTCGCATACCAGAAATTACACAGAGTTAAATTCACGGAAAGGTGTCAGAATCTAGTAATACAGTTTCGAGTTCTGAGTCTGTTGAATATGGTATGTATTGTTACTGACTCGTAGAGATTAACGTCAAATATCAGATAGTGAAATTCCTCGTGCTGACTAAGTAATACAGAAATATCGAATGGCTCGTATACACATTACAGGGAAGTTTCAGTGTATACACCGAGAATCTATAAGTATTAACGACCGATCTCTCCGAGACTCGAGTATAATCCTGTGGTTATAGGTAATGCTTTCGGTTAAAGCCGACACGATGTATGTATGTTGCGGTCTAATCGTGCGCGGCTGCTTCCTGTAACTCTCTTGGTTGCTTCTCGAAATATGATACAGTATTTAAGACCTAAGCCCCAATGGAACAGTGCATCATGAACTTTACTAAGTTTCGGACGTGTTTGGTTTGTTCGTCATAGAGCTCATAAACCTTTAGGCATTTTATGAACTTCAAGTTTCAGGGTTGGTAATGTTGCACTGATGTTATAAATAATATAAATGTGAAATAGATGCTCCTTTTCCTGGCATTCTTGGCGGTTGTAATAGCGAGCAGAGGGAATTTTAAAGAGGTGCACAGTGTAGCCCGTTAACTGCCCGAGATACAGTTTATTGCTTCTCCTTTTTTATCATCCCTTTTTCTCCCCTATCGTTCCTCTGACCCTTCGCTTATATTTCATACACGCCTGTTTGTTCTTTAATCTTATATTCGATCTCAGCTTGTTAAATTCGTTTGGTATTACTCTTACAGGTTTTATTTGTATTGTCAATCGAAATTGGAATATCTTTTATAAATTATGATATGTTATATATTAATAATCATACGAAACTATTATTTAATATAATTTTAGTATTCGACTTTATATTACACATTGGCTCGCAATATTCCATTAAGTCGAGTGCATTTCAATGTTTGATTCGCTTAATTTCCAGCTTCGCATTGGAGCGAAGAGTGTGGAGGAGGTGGAGCGAGGCTGACGGGTGACTATAAAATGTTACGGTCAACTCGAAGCCCTTTGAATTTCTCCCTTTGATCTCGAGTGGAAAGTCGCTGTTAAAATAATAAATTGCTCAGCGGCTCATGCAATTACATCATTCCCGGTGAGACTATGAATAATCTCTTCCATGGATAATACCATGCTAATTCATGCTAACAGCATAAATAATTGCTGACTTGGACGTCCTAGCTGGTAGCAATTTTTGTGGCAGGATAGCTCGAGTGTACTAACATAGTTAGGGAAAATAGCGTAAACTTAGTTCAGCTGGCACTAAAGTACTTATAATTTATGCCTAACTTTAGTCGAGAAGATTTTGACATGAGATGATATACATATGTATGATTTAAGATCAATCTTCAGGAAAGATTACATGTTTTACAACTATCAAGATCAAGTATTATTGACGACCATCGTATAAAAGTTCTCTTGGTATAATAATCATTCTTGTACGATCATAAATGAATGATAGCCTTTATTCGATGCGGTAATATCGCCACTCAATGCCATGAAACTGCAGAAGAGAACACCATTTTCCTGCAGAATTGCCTGATAAAATAGCCTGCCGAAAGTGACCAACGATGAATGTTTAAAGGACGACCTTTAAAATCCCTCGAATAAATGTTATCGTAAAAGATCATCGAATGTTTGACAAACAATTTTGGAATTAAAAGTAAATTAAAGTGGAATGAAAATGCGTGTATCAAGTATTCAATATGATATGTTTTGATATTTTAATATTCTGTTATAATATCCTGAGTACTTCGATTTGAACATCTAATGTCTTCTAAACTTGGTACTTAATTCGTTAGATTAGTTATTCAAAATAGGGGAAGCAGGGTGAATGTTCGTATCAACTGGTTATTTCAGAAATCATAGAATAACAGGATCGGTATTTTTGATATTGATATACTAATATGATTTGTATGGGACTGCAAACAATACATTGGACCGTCATCTGAGTGCACTAAGCTATGGGTAAACAGTATATCTGGGTAGAGTCATAATACGAATCAATAACTACATATGTGACCGTCCATGCATGGCGCCGAACAACGGTCGAGATGTAATACTGATTGTTTACTGGATTGTGAGTAACACAAAGCTACCGAGAGTAACAGAATTAGTGCCTCTCGTTCACTGACATGCAATGCGATTATCAAAGCTTAAATGTCATTGGGAAATGTCAATAATGCCACTGGTAGATTGGCATGTCTGACCATGGCTGGCTTATACTACTTAAAACGAAAGAGGGTCGATGCGACACTAAATTAAATACAAATATCTTTTCTAACTTGATGTACTAAAATCGAACAACATTATTAAAGAATACTGTCGAGTTCTTGTATGGGAAATAATAAAGTTTCATTTTTTTCTGGTAAGTTTATACTTCGTTTACTGATTCCTTCGCGCGCAACGTGGAAGGAAAGCGCTTGGAAGGACGAACGCGAAACTTCCTCCGTACGAGGAAAGTTTTTAATTAAGGGACAGACTGAACCGTGCAAAGATGCGCGTAGGAGTTTTCTATGCGCCAAGATAGATTATTCCGTGTTATGATTTTCTTAGCTAGGGGATGATGGGAAATCTTTCATGGAATAACAGTATATGTATATTGAAGAGACACGTGGGAATTTTTCCTAGGCGAGATCTTCCTTTACGCATTATTATACATTCGATCTACCAGCACTTCTTCAACGAAGCCCGAAGAAATGAAGTGGCGAAAGCTTGATGTAGCACATCAACGCACAATAGCTCCACGCAATGAACCGGTAAATTCATCCTGCCTGCTCGATAACGGCCAGGCAGCCAAGAATGGAAGGTCTCTCATTCCCTGGACGCTTGCTTTTCCACTATGGTTATACTGCCATGCCTTTCCACGTAATTTCAACCTGTCACATTGTCGCTACCGAAGTGAGCAGAACTCTGTGAAATTAGATGCCGTCAAGAGGAAGAATAGCCTGTGAAAATTGACTTTCTTTCCCAAATATACAAAAAACAAACCAAAAAAGACTGTATATCAAACTAAAATACGAATTACCATCACATTTATAATATATCCAAATTCACACATGTTTCCTTTCTATCTAAAATTCCCAGAACCATCCAGATTCCCATAACCCATACCAAATCTCCGTAACAATCCTATATCGGTCAACATGACACTTTATCAAACTAACAAAAGTATCATACTATAAGCAGCTACAAGTCAAACACGCGATAGGTGTAAAATCCCCATTGCAAGTTCACACGTGCATCATCCAAAAATATTACACCACACACACACACACACAACAAACATCCAAACAGATTCTTCTTTTGCTCATCAATAGAAAAGACTCGCCATGGCGATTATTAGTGGTGTTGGTTCCCGAAGGACAGAACATTAAGCAAGGAGAAGGGGAATGGATGCTGGGTGAGTAGAATAGTAATGGCTCGTCAATCCCCGGTAAAAACGCAGGGGTTGGTATGAGAGAGGCTGCGAGGGAGGTGGTGTGTCGGGGATGAAGGCGGGGGTGTCAGAGTGCGAGAGCACCGGCGGAGCAGGGCAGGTCAGGGGAAGGCGGGGGTGCGAAGGGCGAGGGGAGAGCGATCAGGAGTAGGAGTAGTAGTAGGAGAGAGAGAGAGAGAGAGAGAGAGAGAAGGAGATCGACCGTAGGACAGCCTGGGTAAACAGGTGGACAGGCGGTGCTTCGTAGAAGTGCGGAAACAAACGGTGGCTCGCCTGGAAGAGACAAAGCGGGACAGGTGGTGGTCAAAGTAGAGTGAGACGAGGGAGATGAAACTCTATAGAAAAAGGGGGTTAGAAGGGGAGGGGTGGGGGAGGGCGCAGGAGTCAGGCAGGATAGTCAGGCAAACAGGCAGGCGGACCAGGCTACGCAGGCTAGCCAGGCAAGAGTTAAGCATCCAGGGGAGAAGAGAAAGGGGGATGAAAGAGGGTGGCGTCTCTGGCAAGCGGTTAGAGAGAGATGAGATCGGGATAGACGGAGTAAGAACGATAGTGAGAGGGAGACTACACGCGGCCGATTGGAGAGAGAGAGAGAGAGAGAGAGAAGAACGCGGCGGCGCCTGCGTGCTGATTCTTGAGAGAGAGAGAGAGCGGAGCCCTCATCCGAAATCCAGGATCCCACGATCCCAGTCGCGAGCGCGCCGCCGGTAGATAGCATTCGGAGGATACAGCAAGACACGGTCGCCGCCAACCTGGGTCCCACCCGGCGAGAGGCCAACACACCAAATTCCTCCCCTCTCATCCATTCTTCTTTCTTATTCACTCTGATACTCTAGCGCACTCTCTAACGCTCTATCCGCCCCTTTTTTTTTAACAAGGCGCCACCGCGCCATAGAGCCACAAGTCACACATCCACGAGGGACCGGCCGGCCGGTCCTCTAGAATCCTGCCAACCCCACTTTTTTCACCTGGAAACGAAGCACGCATCATATCATCCCTCTCACCTGCTGCTGCTGCTGCTGCTGCTGCTGCTGCTCCCAACGCGGCCGCCTCCAAACTACCCTTTTCACCGGGCGACCACTCATCAAGTGGTTCGACGCTACACACCAGTCTGAAAACGAACTCGCTCGGACTTCCCTTCCGACGTTGTTCATAAGGAAATATTCGAGCTCGAGTGACATTTGGTGCGTCAATGATAGAGGAATACTAGTTCGTTGGTATCGTCGATTTCGAAGAGCGTGTGTACGATCGCTCGACGGAAGCTTGTTCGGTTATTACGTTTATCTTGAATAGCTTTCTTCCTTGAAATTGCTGTTGGAAAGCTGACGCGTTGGGAAATCTGTGGAACTGTATTGTCGAAACGCGCGGCGCAGGTGCTGCTTGTGTTAGATGTTAGAAAGCGGTTGAACCCGGTTTCGCTGGAGCTAGAGAAATGGTTCGATGAACTCTCCTGGGCAAGTGGAAATCAGAGGAGCGGGTATTCCGATCCTCTAGGTGACGTCAGCTACCTTGCCGAAACTCTTGTTTCAAAAGAACTGGACAATTGAATCGTTCCTCTCACTCTCTTTGTTTCCTCGGGAATGAGAGAGAAGGAAAGTTGAAGAAAGTTCGCCGATAGTCTAGGGATTCACCGTTTCCTTCTACGAGAGGAACAGGCGAAATTTGAGCGGCGTCAGGTGAGCCTGAAGCACTAGTTTCTACTTTTACACTCGAGAACTTTGCGAAACAACTCTTTTCCCATGCCGATCCGATCTTTCGATGTACAATTCATTCTTCTCCACACGTTTTAACGCTGCTTTCATAGAGATCGTGCAATAAACATAATGAAAGTATTAAAGGACTACTAGATAAGTTTGTGGTGGCTTTAAATTTTTGAATAGTCTCTCTGTCGCAGAGCACCACGTACGACGAACGTAGTAAACTCTGGACCACTGTTTGAATTCTTCAATTGCACCGTTGAGCGAACGTTTTATCTCACTAACACATACATTTTTCACCCGGAGCAAACTGATGAAATTCAATATCTCAGACGCTTTAAGACCAAGAATATATTCTTTACCGCGGCTATCAAAAGCGCGATACAAAACTATATATCCATCAAGTTTTTCTAAAACAAAGGTTTAAAAAAACCAGACAAATAAATCTGTCTTTATACAATGCTTTAAAAAATCGGAAGTATCAATAATACATATTGGACATCGACGGAGTATAATACAAATACAAATATAAAAGTATTGGCTGTGTGATTTATCGGGATTGCAGGAGAATTGGTCGAGGAGAGGGACAACTTTTTCGAATCTTGAGGATATCCGGGGGCGGAGTGGGAAGGATAAATCAGGATCCAAAGGAAGTTAGCGTGCACGAGGGTGTTCGAAGGTCCGTGGGACATTCGGCTGGTACGAGTCATCACACGTACAGGTAAGTGATAATCCCCGTCGGCTTGTGATCTCACCACACGCGTGATGGCGAACACGTTCCGCCGGTGTAGCGCGCCGCGAATATATATCGACACGCGTGAAGTGCATCGGACGCTGATGCGTCACTGTGATTAAAAGCTCCGATAGTGTTGTCCTCGCCGGCTTGCAAGCCACGCACGTACAAACCCGGTGAATACATCCGGCTGGCGCCAGCTAACCCATTGCAACAGGATAACCTGGACGCTCCTACTTAATCACGCTCGCGTTAAGGCCATAAAGCTTTTCAGTTGCACCAACCTCTCCAAGCTTGCGATTCGACATTACCATTCCTAGATTATCTCAGCTAAATATATCTTACACCACTAGATTCTCTTAAAGATGACTAGGTTCGTATAATAATCCATTGAAACACTCCAATTGAATAGTTCTATTTCATCTTTTGATTAAACTCAAAATTTACAGTCATAATTTTGGAGTCAATTTATATATTAAAATCTACTCCTTTATTTTCTGGATATACTTATTTTAAATATTCTTAATAAATTGTCGTTGGAGTTATAATATAGGGGATGGAAATGTCGATATTTTATCAAATGACAAGTATTATTTTCTTGGTAGGAACGGTGTTGGAAGAAGTCGAAAGGACAGAATTTCTTCGGCAGCCATCTGAGACCGCAGCAGGTGTCGGTCTTTATCCTAGGCTTAAAGGGGGCAATCTTAATTAGATATATCTCAAGGAGAGATAATAAGACTCTCGGGTATTTAAGGAGTTCGAGGCACTTTTGCACCCTGAGATATTGAAGTTGCTCTCGACCGGCATTTTTATGGATTCTCCTGATCAAATACGAAAATTGAAATTCCGCTGCAGCTCTCCTTCGCTCGCTGTCGCGGTAAAGACGCTTCCCTCGGGATTCCCTCTCTGGTAATCAATATAGAAACTGGAGCGGCCCACCGCCAATAATCCCGGCGACTTCTCCGCCGCTGCGTCCAAGGAGCTTTTAATTTCGACTCGTCAAAGTTCTTTGGAGATATGCCCGCTTAATCGAGCACGGTGTCCGAGTGCGATCGGTCGATATTCATGGCGTGACCGCACTTGAAAGCACGCGTCATAGAAACTTTAGGTATGAAGCCAACCAAGAGTGCTCCAAGGAAGCTTTAATTAAATATCTTCCTGCGCATGGTGTTTCAAATAATAGTATTATCCTCGCTGAATGAATTCCTTCATTAATAATATACTTCCTTCAAGAGCGAGCTCATAATCTGTCATTAAGTTATATAAACAGGCAATTATTCTTGATATAAATTAACCGTATTAAAAGATCTTTTATTTCGATTTTATTAGCTATGAGAAAACGTTTGACGACCAATGTAATTATCGTCGTATTTTCTAGTAAGTTCGCGCAAAACTTGGCCAGTCAGTTGGAAGGAAGGATAATTGGAGAAGAAGTGAAGGAACTTTGTGATATTCCTAACTCGTTTCGGCATTCAGATCTGTCCGGTTGGATTAAGTGTAGCTTTGTAGCATCCTAATTAGCTTATACACACGCTCTCCTTCGTTTCTCGGACTTCCTGGATCGATTACTGTCATTCGGCAATCCTTCTCTACTTACTGCTAAATCCACTCTCATCCAACTTGCTTAGTCAAGCCGAACACACTTTTTTACCTGCCACAGCTAACCGAGAGAAACTTTCCAGCTAATCCTCGAGTGATGTGCTATCGATTTCGCGTATCTCCGTAATGAGCGCAGTTATACCTTTAGCAACCCCACTCTGCCCAGTGCGCGTATGAAATGCTCGGAGGTTAAAAATAGGCCGGATGCTGGAGCGATGTCGTGCATGCGATTATGCGGCGCCGGCCGCCGCGACGCATCATGCATCGGTATATGATGTTTCGAGCGCACGTGTCATTGATCACTGTGATATCTCAGGCATTGGACAAGTGTTCCGCTTGTTAGTCAAGGTGTTAGTACACATATGTATTGTAAAACTTGGATCTTTCAGTTGAAAATATTTATTTCGTAAGAGTTTTAATTATTTCTTGTGAAAAGATTGTAATATTGGAGCTTTTTTTTGCTTGGATTTCTTTCTGCATCGATATGTTATCGAAAATTCTTTAATGGAATAAAATGCTGTCAGGTGTACTTGAATTCTTCTGGTGGAATGTTGGTTATCAATCGGATGGATGTCATTGTTTGGCAGCATCAGGCTTTAAAGGGAAGCATCTTCCATATTTCGCTGGATCGTTTCGTCGCGCCAACTATCCTATTCCAGTGCGTTTCCCTTCGTTGGATTCATTGGTGTGCAGAGACACCTAGGCATTCATATTTTTCTCCGTGGCCGTCGCCTTCATTCTTATCGTTTTCAAGCTACCCTTCCAACTCCTCGACCATACCTTTCCCTCTCTTTCCGTTAGCCTTCGTACTCTCAATCTCTCTTTGTTTCTCTCGGACGCCGCAAAACATACGAGTGTTTTTCCCACAGATGAACAACGGTGAGCCCAGCATCCTATTGGAACCGTTCATCTTTCTTCTCCCATAGCCAACGAGGCTCCTTTTAGTAATATATCCCGAGTTCTTCGCTGCTTTTATCTCCCACAGAACGTGATTTAAATACTTCCTTCGACCCAAAGCGAACCTTAAAAGTGATTCCTTTCTTGCCACTATCAGCCTTACCATTTTAAAGCTCCAATTTTCAAGGGAATAGTATTAAATGTTCACTGTAGACTTTGTAAAACTTTGTAAGGCTCGACTTTACGCCCAGTAATTTCTCATTAACTTCTTCAATTCAAAGGTAGAGAATTATATGTAATCAGGTGGAGTTTATCTTTTGAAAAGCCTTATTTCAATGTATACTTCAGTTCAAATGGAGGCTCGTAGAGTTTAAATAGAATTGTCAGTCTCTGCAATGTAGAAATTAACAGAATGAAAAGTGTGTGAGAATGTGAGAGGAATTCTGGTAAAAAGGTAGAGCACATATGCGAGAACGCACATGTACTCTGCTTCGTACCGTTCCTCCCTTTTACATGCTTGTACATCCAGTTTTTATGCAGAATGAAGATAACTTTCTAGCATTTAAAAAATTCAATCCGAATGTACGTTCATACAGCGTTTTTCAAAGGCTAACAACACAGTATACGATATTATATTTAAGGGAAACAGACCAGAGCTTGTATAGCGAACAATTGTAACATACCGCAAGGTGGTGGGGGTTGAAAATCGTCTCAACACAGGCTAAACACTCTGAACAAACAGAGGGTAATCTGGCACACCCGGCGCGCCTCATCAAGGTGTTTCTCATTAGCAGCTAACTCAAACTATGTATGATCGCGTATGGTAACACACGTGGAGAGTGCGATTTCCGACTCGTAGTTTGCGATCCCATCTAAAACTCGAATGCTCTACTAAACGCGTAATTACCCAAAGCGACTATCTACAATGCACAATGTACAATTGTACATCTCCGATTCGTGGGAACTAAGTACTCGCATATCTAGTTATCACAATCCTCGTCTCGCAATACAGAATTTGGCGAAAAATTGAATTTTGAGTTGGGGCTCTGGAATTTATATCACTTCTTCCTTGATGCAAGAAAACATTCTCTACCAAATTACAGCCCCGGAAAATGTCGGGAAGTGTGGAAAACATGGTAAAAACCATGGAAATCAATTATTCAAGATCGGTTTTCCATGTGTTTTCGGTACAATTCCGGTATTTCTGCCACTGGTTTCATGTTTTCTTTCCGTTTTGATACACAAACAATCGAAATATCAAGCATTCGTCCAAGTCCCAGAACCTTCGAAAAATCGAAAATTTGTGAAGGGGTACATATGCAAAAATTTGCGAAAAAATGAATTTTGAGCTGGGGCTCTGGAATTTATATCACTTCTTCCTTGATGCAAGAAAACATTTCCCACCAAATTTCAGCCCCGGAAAATGTCGGGAAGTATGAAAAACATGGGAAAAACCTCAAAACTGAAATTTTCAGGATCGGTTTTGCATATGTTTTGGGTACAATTCCGGCATTTCTGCCACTGGTTTCATGTTTTCTTTCCGTTTTGATACACAAACAATCGAAATATCAAGCGTTTGTCCAAGTCCCAGAACCTTCGAAAAATCGAAAATTTGTGAAGGGGTACATATGGAAAAATTTGCGAAAAAATGAATTTTGAGCTGGGGCTCTGGAATTTATATCACTTCTTCCTTGATGCAAGAAAACATTTCCCACCAAATTTCAGCCCCGGAAAATGTCGGGAAGTATGAAAAACATGGGAAAAACCGTCGTAATTAGACGAAATTAATTATTCCGGATGGCCTTTTCTTCTGTTTTCGATACAATTCCGGTATTTCTGCCACTGGTTTCATGTTTTCTATCTGTTTTGATACTCAAACAATCGATTTATCAAGTATTCGTCAAAGTCCCAGAACTTTCGAAAAATTGTTCTGTCAAAGTTTAAAGAAAATCTATAGAAACCTATTTTTTAATACAACTACCTTAATCTTTCGATGAATAGGTGTACGGGAAATACTCTCATTACTTATTCCATTGATTGATCGAACCCTATAATTTATTAATACAACACGTGGCCGTCCACTAATGTCATTTTGGATCGACGACTGCCGGATGCTGGTGTCTAATCCGCTATCACGCGGCCCAGCGGTTACTCTCGATAATGGTACGGGCTGTTGTGGTTCCCAATGTAATCTGGATCCATTAATACGCCATTAATACACAGGGAAAAAGCTGTCGGTAGAAGGTAATAAGCGTGGCAATTAGTGGGAATTTTACGGTGCTAAGGCTTCAACGCCGAATTGCAAAGTCTCTCTTTCCATCCAGTATTTATTGACGCCGCAAATATGAAAGAACGACGGCGAACTTTCCAGCGATATTAAACAAAAAGTTTCGTCGAGTTTCTCTTACTTTCAGCGAAGGGTTCTGCTCTCGATACTGTAAAGTGGCTCGGATAGTCTGCCAGCCGAGATCTCGATGCCCGCTTGCTGCTTCATAGTCCCGCGGATCTCACCATAATCACGTTTTTCTACAATCTATATATAATAGAATCTCATATAAGAGAACATTCGATTCATGTGAACAGTGGATATAAAACAAGCTGGATGTTTTGCGCCGTTATTCTCAGTGAGTTACGATCTCTTATAAAGTTCCATTTGTACATATCAATCCTTCAGTGATGCAGCAGTGGTCGTCCAATGTTTGTCTGTTTGCCTGCTGACCTGCGAGTATCATGATTTCTTCTAATGGTAGTATTAGTACTTCTCACTGACTTTGAACAGACTACTTATTCACTATTATCCATCATGGATATATATCATCGATACAGATGACTCGATAGCAAATTTTCATCGAATGCGTCACTTTGAAAAGATCATTCGATGCGGACAATACAAAGCTTGGGTCGAGAGGAGATTCTACTGCATTTTGCAACGATTCACCAGGGAAAAAGCATTTCTGCGAATGACTGCAATTCTGCAGTTCGCGGTGAAAGCCAACTGTGATCACTCACTGTGAATTCGTGAGTGACACTTTGGCAAATACTGCGGCAAGAGAAAGAGAGAGAGAGAGAGAGAGAGAGAGAGAGAGAGAGAGAGAGAGAGAGAGAGAGAGAGAGAGAGAGAGAGAGAGAGAGAGCTCAGAAGTGCTCGTCTTCCAGAAGAGGCGGCTTGACCACCGAGTCCTAGATTCAAGAGTGTAGATGAACGACACGTTTTGTCTTATGATAACGTCGGTCTTTTCTGCCTTCTTGTGTGAAGAGGACGTTCAAGTCTTCTTTTTAAGATCGAGAAGATAACTCGCGCTTTAAAATCTCCTCCTAAAAAATGTCGAATCTATTTGTCACGAATGTCAGTAACATTTACAGTCAATCCTTTCATTTTTGTATCACAAATAATCCATTCGCATTGTCAAAATAACTGTATAAATATTACATTTTCCTTTCAATTATATATTAAGAGAAAATCGACCCTTTTACAACACCCGGCGAGTTCATAACTCTATGGAAACCCTCGACTTCCATCAACTGTAACACGATGTACCGTGATTTCACTGTAATATTAATAGCGCGGCTTCTATAATGAAGGTTGAGGATGATGGAAGCTGATAGTGGGGTAAAAAAAATAAAAGGTGTTGGTGGTTAGCGAGAAGGAGAATGGGTGCTTGTAAAGATGCAACACGAAAGCCTCTCTTGGTATCCTCTCATCCGAGATTTAACTCACCGAACGCTTGGAGAGGCCTTAATTACGACTGCGTGCGACCACAACTCGCCATCCCTCCTAATGGAGACGTGTTCCACAGAGTTATTTCACCCATTTGATTACCCGCGGGTATATTGAATATTTAACGCAACGTGAAATGGCTCGCGTGACCAATTAAGCCTGGTTACCCTTTGCAGAACTGATCTTGGTATTGCGCTGACACGGAAACCACATGGTTGCGTGCCATATATCATCCCACTCCATTTGCGCCTGTCGAAATCGCGATGAGTATGATCGTACACTGGCTCTTCGTTCATGAGTCACTTCTTGTTTAATAAAATTGAGTTCTTGCTAAGGTTGACTTTTTCAATCACGTAGATATTCACTATTTTACTGATGTTATATTGTTATACTGTGTGCTTTCACTTTACGCTCGCTATTGACTATTGACTTTACCCATTTCCAGTGATACTATTTATTTAAATTCTTGATTGACAATCGAGATAGATTTTTCATTTGTGTGCGAACAATAAGAGAAACTATGAAATAGTTATAAAATGTAGGTATATCTATCGTTTGTACGAGTATATTGTTCATAGGAGTTAGTCAATATATGAATAAATAGTGAACTACTTGAATCAAAGGTATACTTTGACTCTCTCAGTTCACTTAACTTTAGGGTGAGCTTGGCGAGTTACGTTTGGAGTTTCCTACATACACAGAGACTCGGATATAATTCTTTTATGAGAGGAGAACTGGGAAGTCTGAATTGGGTTCGTATGAATCTCAGGAAGGACTTGAGCCGTGGCGGCGGCGGCGGCGCGGCGGCAGCCTGGCCACCACGCACACTCTCACCCTGAAAGCGGCTGGAAATTATTGAAACTCAAGTTTTATTCGGCCAACACTGGAAATGGGTCTGGTGCAGCTTTTATTGCGTGCTTCAACTTTCACGCTGACGTAGCGGCTGAAAGTAAAAAAAAAAAAAAAAAAGAGATAGGAAGGACGTTAGCTAGCCTCAGCTAGAAGCCGCATTGCCATGAACTCGCAAGCTACTTCTAACAAAAATTCCTCGTTCTACTACGAAAGACAACAGATAGAATCGAACGTAATAGTAGTTTCAGTCTCCACTTTCCTTTCTTTCAAACTTATCGTAAAGCACTGTTCTCTTTGAAAATATTCTTGGCGATACCACTTTCCAAGAAACAACTTTCTTTATTCTACTGAGTCGTACTTTCTTTATCTTCTCACTTTAATGGTACAATAAATGAACAAGTTAATCCAGCGATAGTTACATCGTAATGCAATCTAAAAGCAAACTCTACGAACAACTAACAACTACTACTCAAATTCAAGCAAAACCACACTTACTTGCAACTATAAAGTAAACTTCCGAATCCAGCTTAATCACTTCAATAACCACTAACCTGTATGCAAATAGTTTTGTCGTCCATAATCCAACACTCTACGACCTTCGAAGCTTTTGTGCGCTGACCTTTACATTAATCAACGTTGATTACATGAGAGAGCGTCGACGAAAGTTTCTCTCTAATTCAGCCATTTAAATGCGCGCGGAGTGTGTTCGACGTGCCAGTTAGACGCTTACGAATCTTACTACTAAAAAAAGCACAAGATTTCATGGTTTTTCTTGAGTCTGCCGTATGAACGGCAGTGTTCTTCATCTCAGCGGTTGAGCTTTACCGCACAGAGTTGAACTCGACGAGTCGTAGCTTCATTTTTATCTCTGAAGGAGGTCTAATGCGTCGCGTGTCACCAAGAGAGAGATTTCAAGGAGTGGCTTCGCCGCAGCTGGGCTATCTACTAGTGGCCGGCGGCGCAGGGTGCATTAAGAATTCTCCATTTGCCTCCTTTTTTGCGTTCTCTGCTTGCGTAGTTACGCAGAGAACGAGTGAGATAGAAATATATAGAGAGAGAGAGAGAGAAAGAGAGAGTGAGTGAGTGGATGTAGCAGCGAGCAGTGACTGCCACCGGCATTATTATAGTCGTTATGGGACCGGGGAAATTGAAACAGCGGGCCAACTTAATTTCAACCTCCCGGCACTAACCTTACCCTTCTACGCTCGACCTCTGTCTCTTTCTAAAAATAATTAATCGCCTGGCGAAGATTACGCTACGGCCTGGAACTGCGAAACAAATTTTGCGTACCAGCAGTTTGCATATTCATGTCCGCCGTCTAACACCTGAAATCTCGCTGGTGAAGCAATAAAAACTCCATGATGTTGCGCGTTAAGGGATGCTTTGGGTGGCTTATGCTAGTGTCACATTTGATGTTCATGAGAAAATGAAAGAACATTCATTATTTATAGTATTATTTGTAATATCAATTATTGACAGTACTGAAGAAAGAACGATTTGTTGGAGTGGTTGGGAGTGTTTTAGGGGATTGTTAGTGAGAAATTCTATTTCATTACTGGTTGGCCGATGCCAAGCCACAAATGGTGATCGCTAATGGGCTGATCCCTGCCGAATCCCACAGGGTGCGGATTGCTATATAGTGGATAATTCCGGTTTATAATGATCCGGAGGAAGGAATGACTGGGGTCTCGGGGGTGCCTAAAGAGGCATGGGAGGCCCGTTCCGGATTTAATGGCTTAATTCGTTGGGCTTCTTGCGAGGTCTTAATTGCGGGCCGCGCACCGATTACAAGTTCTTCTGCTTGCGCTCTTTGGTTCGTTAAAGCTCACTTCCTTCTCTTTCTCCTTCATTGTTCTAAGTGTAAGAGACGCCACATATTCTTCCTTGAGTACCTGAGAATCTGAGCATTTGTTGCTGTATATCTTTCGAATAAAGGAAACTGTATAAATGATATGAATTTAATGTCTAATGAACTTTTTTGTTTGTTAACATTTTCCATCTCGACATTTTTCTAGAATTCCAGTAATTATTTTTATTCCAACTGTATACACAGTCGAGAATGATTGTATTAAAAGTCCATAAAGTCCATTTGAATACATATTTGTTTTCAGGACTTTTTCAAAAGCCGAACGCCACCCGACAGTGCAAACAGGTTTTTCCCAATTGTTTGTAAATGGTCGGCAAATTAGTTAAATTATTCGATTTAATTTCTCTGTGTAGGAAGTAACGCGAGGACAATTGTGCCGTGGAGTTTCTGTTCGATCCTGTAATTATTAATTTATCAAGCTTGGCACCGATTTCGACCACGATTTAAAGGGCGCACTTCCATTTTTCCGAGACAGACTCCACTAAAAAAACAATTACAGAATTAACAGCCACTTTCCAGCAGCACAATAGCTTTTCCTTCCATTGGATAATAACACATCTTCAAAGTATTTTATAAATTATTAGAAAAGCATCAAAAAACTGCGAAGAGTAATTTCAATGTTAACAAAACATCTCTTAAACCAAAATATTTGGTATCCTAATTATTACCAGCATTGATATTGTAAAATGACTGGAATTGGCAAGCAAGCTTGAATTTGACAAAGCTTAAATCTCAGCTCAGCTTTCTTCGAAATCACGAAAGCCGTAAAAGCGCGGTGTGCCATCTTAGAATTGGCATGATTGCGGCCAAGGCGTTGGAGATTGCTCGAGCGAAGCCTCCTCGCTCGTTAGATAATCGGTTCCTTCGACGGTGCGCGCCTTCGTTATTAGAAATTCGGATTTCGGTAATGATTTCCGAGGTACGGCATGGTTCCCTCTACCTTAGACGAAATTCTAGTTAAAGTGATCTGAGGTGCGAGCTAAATCTCGGCCTGTCGCCTCAAAGAACTTTCCAGGTCGACGAGGAAGCCGTTTAATTCTTTTTTTTTCCCCCAACTTCGTAGAAGATGGATGCTCTCGGCTGCAGCTGAAATAACTTTTCTATCAAATCTTCGATGAACTGTCGCTCTATCGAATGAAGAAACTGTTCTTCAATCATCAGTTCGTTCTTAATGGAATAGGATGTTTGATAGGCTTTGAAAAATCGACAGCTAGTTTCTCAGTCCATTACAGAATCGAGTGAATACCTGACGCTGTGTGGTGTCAAGGGCAGCATCCGCTTGATTCTACCTTCATATACATAGACATATATGTATACAGAGGACATAGATGTGTATATATGGGCGACAGCGCGGTTGAATTACGAAATGAATGGAACAAAGGCCTCCTTTGTTGCGTTCTAACGGGCAGAGGTAATGCAAATTGAAATTGCGTGCCCGCCGGCATTGTCAGTGTTGCTCTTATTATCAGTACTCCCTCGACCGTGCATCGAGGCACTCGTCGATCGAAAAAACCTGATCTGCCCAGAGCGGATTATCGTATAATAGACATACACTCGCCGTTCAGCCTTTCCCTCTTTGTTCAAACAATTCATGCACATGGTTATTCCAGTTTATTTCAAGTGCCAACTGACCGTCTAATTACGAGCCATTGACTTTCAAATTCAAAGGAATAGTGAATACGATCTACTAGAAACTACATTTTTAGATTTAGTTTGTTTCTTTTTAACATCAACATAACCACTTGTTAGAATGTTTTAGTAAATTGAAAGAAATTAGAAATGAAAATCGTTGGTGTAATTAGAACATCTTAAGGAAGTAATTACTTTCGATGACTGAGTGATCGGATCGTGGAAATTCTCGCTGGTAAAATATATAAGCCTCCCATCGTATTAATCAGTGGTTCGTATTGCGTGGTACGGAGAAAGCACTTGGGCCTCGGCGGCATTGGAAGTGTGAAGCAAAAAGATCGAATTCCCGGAAGTTGGCAGTGGTCGATCGATCAGTTGGAATCAGAGTGTTCGCGCGGCTGCAGGGAAATCTATCGACGCCACCCAATGCCGGATGAATTCGTAGAAGCTTTCGACAGCGAGTTCGAGCACAAGATTTACTTTCGATACCTTTCGACGCTGGATCTCCATAGAAGATGGGATGCTGTAATGTTAAGGCCGTGTTGGATTCCCCGTTGGAAGGAAAAAATCTGTTGGAGTGAAGAAGTAAAAGTTTTATTATGTAATGGTTACCAAAGTATTCTGACACGAGATACTTTTTCAACGAATGTTCATACTCTTTTAAGAATTTGTATCGCTCAACTTTCTCAACTCCTATTTCTGTAAACTTGAACTTTTAGACTTTACCTTTCACGACACGCTTGTGCTTGTTCAACAAGTTCTAGTATCATTTCAACTTAAATATGTGCCGTATAAAATTTGTCTATTCCAATCTAATATACGACTAAAATAGAATACTAAATTTAAGAAAATCCTCTTCTAGAAAGTGTGATGCAGGGTGGAAAGTGCGACACTTTCGAGGTTTAATTCCAATGATTAAATGGCGACGCCGCCCGCAAACGGGGTCCAGTCTCGGCGGAGAGTAGACGCGCGTATTGTTTCTCCGCTTGCATTCTTCTGCGCGCCCGGTTTTTTCTCTTGCAGATGCACATGTGTGTGTGTACGCGCGAGCATTCCACTGAAAGTCGTGGCGTAAATACATCGTAACGTGCATTGTTTTGGCTCGTCGTGTCTCATAGACTGTGTCCGTGCTGATTACGATGGCCCCGTCGATGTCGACTGAACAACACATAAACACAACCAACTGCAACGAACTCAAACCTGAGTCTACCTTCCGAAAGCTCTTGATTGTTACGCGATGAGTCTCAATTGAAGCGTTCGTAGCAGAACTTCCACTGGGATCTGGCAACAAAAAAGAGCTGAGCACACTGAACCGAAAGGTTACATACGCTATGAACGGTGGAATGTGGTGTTTCGAAGAGTTTTCATTCCATTTCGAAATCCCCTGACACACGTTCATATTGAAAAAGTGGAAAAACAAACGCAAGAAAGAAAATCTACAAACATATAGAACATCATTTGCAAAACATGTAAGATGAATTATTTGAATGATTAGTAGTCTGTGTAATTATATTAAATAAGAGAAAGGGAGTTGTTTGATTAACGAGAATAATTCAAATAATATCGAGTGCATTCTCGTTGTTCTCTCTGAATGGTAGGAACGTCGATACCCCATTGATACGAATTGCTGTTGCTAATCTCTTCGAGTTCAACATTACTAGGACCCTTCTAACCATTTCCTCTTGGTCGAACGGTTGGCTTCGCTGGAGCTATGAAACGCAAGGATCTAGTTAATGGACATTAATAATCGAAATTGTAAGCTTCGTCGGTTCGGCCAAGAGCAGATGCATTCCGTTGAGAGCTCTTGGTTACACGCTGCGGTTGCGCTACTACCTCTCACGCGGTCCTGTCGGGTGTCTTAATTAGCTATTAATTAGTGCATCTGCATATTGAACGATCGAGATAAATACAGCTCTCTCATGCACACAATAGAAAGTTTGCCCGATGTTTCGACGAATGGAATTTAATTATAAAATGCAGTGGTTACCCAAATACAAGCATGGTTCGTATATTATAAAATATTATTTTCATTATTATAATTAATATATTTGAAATTGCAAGTAATTGCAATTGTGATTATACTCTCTCTATAATTTGTAATGACACTTAACTCATGCTGTCTCAACAATACGATTTCAATGCGGTTGTTTATTGTTTAT
The DNA here is from genome assembly GCA_910593735.2 of Ectemnius lituratus. NCBI lineage: Eukaryota > Metazoa > Arthropoda > Insecta > Hymenoptera > Crabronidae > Ectemnius > Ectemnius lituratus. Next base: position 17,313,398 of record OU343037.1, on the reverse strand, counting down.
GTAATTTTAAATCAAAGCATGATATGTATGAAATAATAATATGAATGACAATTGTTGATGTATTATTGCTTATATAATTTAGCTATGGTTGCTTTGATTTAAAGAGCTTTCTATCCTGCGAACCGTTGCGGAAGCTTTTGAAAAGCCCATTAAAGCAAATCCGTGAGTTCAGCTTCATTCAAACAGCAGAGAACCGGTGCGGAAAGGTTCATTATCTTCAGGTGGGTGTCACACGAATCGCTCGTAAACCGTCAAGAAAATCGGATTTCGGTGGTGTAGCTGTCTCGTTGGCACCGCGTGGTAATATTTACGGGGTGAGATTGCACCGCCTCTCAGCCCGCCGCGACGCCTCGAGCTATCAGAAACTATAGTTAGTTTCATTTCGGAGCCAGTTATGTCAACGTATCACGAAAGCTCCTTACCAGAATTGACTGCTTCATTAAAATGAAATACTTATCAGAAATTAAAGTAGCCAGAATATAATTTTATAGTAATTATTTCTTACTATCAGAAATTATACTTAGTTTCATTTTGAAACCAGTTATATCAACGTATCACGAACAATTCTTACCAAAAGTGACCCGTTTATTATGATGAAGCACTCGCTGGAAAACCAAAGTGGGCGGAACAAAATTTCCTATTATTCATCCGTTAGCATTCCTAGCGCTCGCCAGTTACAAGGGTCCAATTTTACGCTGTCAACTTCTTGACTAATTGTTGGTTGCATTGTAAACTACCTAGTAGGGTGTAAAATAGTCATAGTCCGGTTGTCTCACGCAGGGTATTCTATTCTAACTGTTCTCTGACATAGCTGTTTAGTTCTTCACTTTCTCGGCAAACAATTTATTTCACTTCTCTTCCTTCTACGAGTTATTCACCTCGCTTATAATAACCGAGAATAGAAGATTGGCGTAGTTTCAAGGTGCAATGTAATATTTTAGTCGGATTTCATGACTGACAATATTACAAACCGGGTGGTAATTTCTAGATTTAATGAGCGCGTAGCCTTGTCTAGAAATTCCACCTGCCATGATATGTTTACGTAGATGAAAATGTTTTGAAACTCTTCGCTGGAGCTCTGTTCATTCGTATACCTGATTTCATGTTCACATATTCTGTCGTTGAACTCCTTTCTCGGCATCATTCATTTCCACGAGAGAATAGTAGACTCGAAGAGAAAACAGTCGTGAGGAAGTTTGTAGTATCAACGTACCTGAGTGCATTCCATTGTTGCAATTCTAAAGTGCGTATAGCTGCATTTTCATAAGAATTAAACAAGTCTTTTACTCTTTTGTATAAATTTTTGAATAGATTTATACGAAGAAGAGTACTTTCTTTCGAATTTTCTTCTCACAAATTATGTGTAACAAGTAGATTCTGTTATCAGGAAAATGTCTCTATAGGGTGTGCTAAGGGTCGACACCCATAAAGATAACCATTAAGTACAGTGTAGACAAACGAGTCTGTCCAAAGGGTATCGCACAATAAAAGTTAATAGGTCTACAAATCTCGAACAGTTTCCAGAGACCATTGATTTTTTAATTCAGTTTTCCATCATTCTTGACAGATTCTGATTAATGTCTGTAACAGTAATCTCAATCTGGTAGATATAAATCAATGTTAATTCCATTTGGGAGGTTCGATTCAAATCTCTGTACTAGAAATTCCGCTGCAAAAGCCAACACAATTGGCTGCTGGCGAACATATTGGTACATTATGTAAAATGCACAGTGTGCAACTTTGTGTGCATCGGTGGTTGGGCGGATTGACTTTGACGATAGATTGCTCCGTTTCCACGTAGACTAGCAATTTGCTTTGGAGCGTTGTGGTCTGCAAAGTGTACACAATCCACTATCGCTTCATTGTGTGCACATATAGAACGGTAATCGAGACTTTTCTAGATTCCAGGCACGCTTGTTGCGTAGAATCAGCCGTCCGAAGGATCAACCAAGTGTTCTTGCTGGTAGCGTAAGTCATTCTGATTTCGTATTCATCGCGCGCCGCTTACGCAGAAGTCTACTTATACCTTCATACGTATGAATGGATTACAATTTGCATATTTCCGGGAAAAGCGGATCTAATATTTGCCTGAGAGAGATTTGGTCCGGTGTGCTTTCGATTCAAGCTTCTCTACAGACTGCACGAAAGAACTTGTTGATTTTCATCAGGAATTACGTAATCTCTAACACAGTGTTATATATGTGTTGGTTCACAGATCACAGAATTTCTTATATCTAATAATAATATTTTTAATTTCAATCAATTCTCATTCATTGACAGTACAGGATTATTGGAATTAGTAGTGAAATTAGATTAATTACTTGGAATCTCGATTTCAATGGGATGAGGCATTCATAAATTTCGAGACTAACTTGAGACGCTTATCCTCAATGGAACTAAAGTGTCTGCTTATAAACTCGGGGCAAAGTCTTGTTCGCCTATTGGAGTGACAGACGGGCTCGCGGGAAAGTAAATTGCTACTCGTCGAATATTTATGCGCTGAATTCGAGAAGCCGAAGATAACGGGAAGTTCGATTCGAGGCCGTGCGCCAAATCTCCGCGGATCAGAATCGAAAATAGAATTTGCCCCCATTGCTCCCTGTCGACATTACGAATCTGACTTTCGAAAGGTTGTGTGCTGACAGATTTGTCGAATGCATCGGCAAGCTGCGTGAGAGCTTAGCAATGACACATTCTACTTGGAAATTTATATAGATAATTTCATTAAAGTTTATATTAATAAAAATCGATATAGTCTGGAATTGTTTATTAAAGATGATCATATTCTTAAAGATAAAGAAAGTCAGAAGTGAAATTACAGTTGTTACTTATAATAGCAGTCTACTAATAACCATTGAAACGTTATATACGTTTCTTCTTTACTAGCATCCTGAAAAGAAATTCTCTCAGACAAGCTTCATTTACTTCACCGACTCGTTTGACTTTTCAAACTGACAGTACTATTCTGCAATAACTCCTGTTTCATAGAAACCTTGGCCAAAGAACACGATCGTGCCTTTGAGTGGCGTAGCTGCCTTCCAATCAGTATCGGATAAACCATCGGGATCTGTTCGTTTGTCACGCAATCCAGATCCAGTTCCAATTACTCTAATTCGTTTAGAGGAACTGCCCAGTGAAAGGGTGTGAAATCCATGGAAAAATCGATTCAAAGGATGCTTGTACGGGGGTTGAAAATCGTTCGACAAGGTTCCGTCACGCTGACCTACCCCATTTCGTCCGATACGAACCGTGAAACGGTAGAGCAAACTCTGGAGGAACTCCGTTCAGTGGTAAACTCTATGAAACGAAGCGAGAGAGGGAAAGAGAAAGAGAAAGAGAAAGATGGATGGAAAAAGGTAGAGAGACAGAGAGAGAGAGAGAGAGGGAGAGAGAGAGAGAAGGAAGCAGAAGAGGGTTGGAATGTCAGAGAGTAGCAGTCGACAAATTTCCACTGGCACCCCTGGTGCTTCGAATTTTACGGCCGCTCGAATTTTTCCCCAGCTCGCCCCAAGGCGTGCGTTGACTCGTCTAATATATTTTTATTTTCTTCGCCGTACCCTTTGACCTTTGAAACTCTTATATAAATTGAAGTTACTCACTTGCACACTGTGTCTTCCGTGAGTAACTCCATCGATCGCAGATGCGAGGGAAGAAGAAGTAGATTAAGCAGACTCTCGCGGCAGGCTTCGGTACACATGACTTGTTAAATTGATCCTAACTTTACCTTCGACTTGCCTGGCTAAGAGTGATCGATTTGTTTCTAGCACGTATTCTATCAGTGGATGCTCTCGAATTCATCGTCCAAGTTCTTACAAATGGTGAATCGTTTAGGAAAATATTTACGTTCAAAGGTTTGAAGAAGTTTGTGACAGTGATTTTCTGCAGGCATTATTGTAAAGTATCTTGATGAGGCATCGAAAACAGTGAGAAGCGAAGTGACATTAGCAAGGGATTCAACAAGTTGCACCCGGAACACTCAAGCTCCTCGGCTGCTATTACACTCAAATGAAACGCGGTACCAATGTGTAAGTGTGTTTGACGTTGTTTTGTATGGCTGTGTGTGGGGGTTGTATGACAGCCGGAAAAAAAAGCTGGTTTTTAATATCAGGAGTTACGATGCCCGATGATGACTATGCGCGTGAACGAATGCCAGGGATAAACAAGATTTCGAGGGAGATTCCCAAGGGTTGGTACGCGCTTGTTTATTGCCAAGAGCAGCGGGTCGCGTGACTGGCTGCTGACATATCTCGGGCTCAGAATAAAACCGACAAATTTCAGGTTTACGAATGAACGACCTACCATTGCAAACCACCCATCACTCTCGAGATAGCAATGTCGAATAAATTCCTGACTATCCTGGTTCAATTCGGCCAACGCCTGTATATGAAAGGATAAAAATAGAATATTACAAAATATTGTATATGAATTCAAGTTTCGTTGCAATTAAAGATGAGCATATCAATGAGTATTTGAATTTATTATTCTATAGAGTTCAAACTATTTGAAAGTGATTGTCATAAAAACGTGTATGATGTAAGGTTTGAAATAGTAAGGAATAACTGGTCGGTTGTTGACATAATTCTTAGAATACTTGGATACTTGGAAGTGCAGCTGTATGTATTACATGTGTTCCTCGGGAAAATAGAGCGAGAACCTGAATGCAACACCGGCTCATCCAAGGGTATTTTTCTTGAAGAAACACCGATGGAACAATAGAGTATTGCGCGTTCTGCTTACAGGGTTGACCCAAAAATGCTTGGGGCTAGAATACAATTCCAATAAAGCTCGGCTAACGCGATGCGCCTTGCATTGAATACCCATTGTCTCCTAGGGCGAAATAAAATAACAAAAGCCGCCTAATGTTCGAAATATTCAATACGATGATCACGAATTGAAATAGTACTGGAATTATACGTCACTGGCAAATCTGCAAATCCTGCTAAAAGAACAATTCGGTCAATTCGATGTTGCATCGTTGCAGGTAGCACACAATGGATGCCTGATAATGGGATGTTAATTGCGGTTGTATAAAGTTCATATATCCATCGCAATATTGCCGATACAACAAACAGGCTTTTCAGGGGGTGGAAATTGGAAATGGGAGGGCGTCGGTGGAATAAGGCAACAAACTGGATAACGCTTGGAATCACCGCCAGTATGGAGAAAGGGATAATCATTTAATTCCACGGTTGAACAATGGCCGCGTAACTGACATACCCGAGCTGCTTTTATTCATGTAAAATCATGTCAAGTGCGTATTCATGGGAGACCGCGCCGATAATTCCGTCAGTGTGAGCGAACGGGAGAAAGAAAGATCGATTTGTGTCTGGCGAAACGATGCCAATTTTATATGGATACGATATCTCCTCTCCTGGCGACCCAGGCTCATTTCATTCGCATTACTAATAGGCAATGCTATCTCTGAAATTCATCCATTGTTATGATTCCTTCCTAAATTTTTCTTGTAACCTTCATAAGAATCTAATCAGTTTTTCGTTACAAGAATAATCGATATAAGAAAGACGATATTTAATAGATAAATTAGTAAGCAGTATAGTTTTAACAATAGGAAATAATAAATATAAGTATCAAATGATTGTACTGTTTCTAGTTTTTCTCGATAGGAATCATTTGAGTGCAGTGTACAAAAGCGTTGTGTCCGCAGGGATTTAATAAAGGACAAAAGGACATGAAATAAAGAATGAGAAGCTATTAACGAGAGGACGCTCGTCAGACTAATACAAAAAGTATTAATCGCACTTTCCATGGTTCCAGCGCTCAGCTTGGGGACCAATAAAATCGTGCGACGCGACCAGAGCAACTGACAAATAAACATTTTTAATAACGTCGGATGAACATAGCAATTCCATTCCACGGCAATAACGTAGAGGGTTTTATGGGAAGAAGATGCCTGGAAATTCCTTTGCTTATAAATCCCGTCTGAGCTATGCGAGTGTATGTGAAGGAAACTTCATTGAAGCTTCGAACTGGAACTCGGCCTTCGATCACGCGGATGGTAGAACTGGATAGCTAGATTTATCAGTTCACTCCTGATCGTCTGATTGCTTGATCTGGCATTTCCTGCTGTAAAAATTTCGCGGAACATGATTTATCGCCAGGGAAAATTGATCTCACTTCATTCGATCGGATGAGATGGGTGAGGATAATTTCATCTGCTTCGATTGATCTCACTCGATTTCTTCTTATGGACAAGTTTTTCTACTCTATCCAATTCTTCTCATTCTTCCTGTGTTCGTGAGATTTCTTTCGAGTTGGCTCGAATAGAAAGCGGAATTATTAATTGGTGGCTTTTTAAAGGAGAGTCCATCAGATTTATCATTCGCTTTGTAAAATCCTGTCCAATTTTAATACACGTTTTACTCCTCGCAATTTGTCAGATACTACTAGACTTGATTAAATATAGTATCACGAATAATTTGAAATGGGTCTTTGATATTATATGAAAGTCTATCGTCAAAAGAGCTATTTCATATCATCATTGGTAGAGAGGAAATGCAGAAGAGATAAATAGGAAGTAAAGGGAGAATAAATAAAGCAATCGTGTCACTGTACGCCAGAATAGCTGGGAGTAGAAATGAAGCTTGGAAGGGAGGCATAATTAATTAAGATTAATATTTGCCAAGAGATATAATGCCTGAGCGACTAATATTGACTCTACGTCCTAATGACCAGAGAACGTACCAGACAGTCCTGCTAGGGAAATATTCAATTATCAGAGGAATTATTGAAGCTTTTTAAAATAACCTTTCTCTATACGAACTCCTTTAATTTTTAATCTTACAAATTCATTTAACGCATCTTGATTTCATACATCGAAACTGAAGAATTTTTCGAATATTAAACAAGACTAAATTATATATTCTGTGAATATAATATTAACTAATTACTGTTTTAAATGATAAAATTTGGTCAAATTTACACGAAAATCCGTGGTATTGCGCGACCCTCTGATGCAGCACATTACGAGATGAGAATTCACGGTAATCCTTGTAAATGCCCTAGAAACTGGGAACGCAGCGCGCAAAGCTGCATATGAGCGCTGCGAGAGTGGGACGAAAGAAAATTGTGTTGGCAGAAAAACCGACGGAGAAAAGTAGAGGACGCAGGGCGAAGTACGTTTAGCCGGAACCCGCTGGCGAAATCCTTTCTCACTCGAACGCGGTATAAAATTACACGCTCGTCCCTCAAAGCCCCAGCGCTAGTACCCATGGGGAAAACCTCTGGAGAAGGCCTCTTTTTCTCCCGCACTTTCCAGATTTTTCTGGCTATCCAGCAACAATCCAGGAAGTAAACGCATACATACGATTCATGGTTACGTTCTACACTCGAATCTCTGGTAAGAGATGTTTCTACATTGTTAAACTGTATCTTTCCTGGAGAAGCAAAACACTTTTTCCAGATATCTTATGATAAAAGTTTTTTAAAAATTTTTCTTAATATTTCTGCGATCAATGATAAAAATTGCTAGGTGTTGCTCGATGATAGAATGGAAAAGATATCGAAATACTTATCAATAGCAAGTTCTCTGGTGTACGTTCAGTGAGGACATAGTTGTACGTCAAGTTCCTGTGGTAGATCAGTGAAGGTCTATATGCTGGAGGGTGCGAGACCCAGCGGGAATATTCTTGGCCAAAGTATTGGCCTCAAGTTCAGGGTAGAATCGAATGTTGATTGCCTTGCTTCGAGTTCGGCACAGTGGGCACTTCGACCGGACTTGTTCGAGTATTACGTTGTCGGTCGCTGCCCACAGGCGTTGCTGCATATACCAGCTAGGTGGACGCCGCGCCGCCCTCATCGTGTCCCGGAGAAATTCCAGAACGGTTCAAACTTTCCTGGAAGTTCGCTGGAATTAAAAGCTCAAATTAAGGCACGCGAATAAAGTGTATATGGAAGCCAGTATTAGCGTAGAATTTATTGCCCCAATTAATCGGCCGAGTGGCAAGCCAGGAACATTTTTAATCCAACCTTTTCTTTTATTCTTTTGTTCAGTTTTTTGGAGTTCTTTTAATTGTAGGCGTCCTGAAAGAGTCTCGGGGATAATATTCGAGGAAGGTCCTACGGGATTTCGGTCGAGCTCCACATTGCAGATACCAATTGAATATTACTTACCACACCCGTCGGCTATTGCATTTCCTCTCGTCCGCCTGTGCAGCTGGTCGAAATTCTCGTGTGCGTCGACTTGGCTCGGCTTATCTTTCGTCCAATTAACATGACCTCGCTGGATATACCCGTTTTTTGGTACTCATTAGGCGGCTTTAATCGGACCCGGGAAACTAATTGAAAAATGTAATTTATTTAATGGGGACTGCGTAACATTAGTATCCGCATAGGATGAGGAATGATTGCTAGTAATAATTGATCATTTACGAGTTCAGATTTTAATGATTTTCTAGAAATTAATGTCAATATCTAAATCCAATTGTTAGTAACTTTGTAAGTCAAGTAACCGTTTGAAGAGTGAATGATTGCTTTTATCGATTTCGAACACCTCGAATTTCTTTCGCGTCACGTTCGTGGTCAAAATTGCTATGTCAAAATTGGGAAATCAAATTGGGGCATTTTCGGACCACGTGCGGTTGCATGAGCGCCGGCGAGATTTCTGTGGCAAGGGAGCGCAAAATTCGCGCTGATTCGAGGGTTTCGCATCCAGCAGTGGTTGGGTAGCGCCACTGGGCTGCGAACGGTGGTTAAAGTCGTGTTGACAGAGTGTCTACCGGGTAAGCCGAGCCCAAAATGAAATTCAATACCGTCACTTAAAGTAGTTGTATCAGTACTTTACTATCCAAAGCTCAACCGTTGCCCGAAGGAACTGTTAACTTCGCTTTGCATACTGCCGGTGGGTTAAACTCTTGTCAATGTCCCCTTAAAAATTTTGCGAAAAAATGAATTTTGAGCTAGGGCTCTAGAATTTATATCACGTCTTTCTTGATGCAAGAAAACATTCCCCACCAAATTTCAGCCCCGGAAAAGGTCGGGAAGATTGAAAAACATAGGAAAAACCCCGAAACTGAAATTTTCCGGATCGGTTTTCCATATGTTTTGAGTACAATTCCGGCATTTCTCCCACTGGTTTCATGTTTTCTTTTCGTTTTGATACACAAACAATCGAAAAATCAAGCGTTCGTCCAAGTCCCAGAACCTTCGAAAAATCGAAAATTTGTGAAGGGGTACATATGGAAAAATTTGCGAAAAAATTAATTTTGAGCTAGGGCTCTAGAATTTATATCACGTCTTTCTTGATGCAAGAAAACATTCCCCACCAAATTTCAGCCCCGGAAAAGGTCGGGAAGATTGAAAAACATAGGAAAAACCCCGAAACTGAAATTTTCCGGATCGGTTTTCCATATGTTTTGAGTACAATTCCGGCATTTCTCCCACTGGTTTCATGTTTTCTTTTCGTTTTGATACACAAACAATCGAAAAATCAAGCGTTCGTCCAAGTCCCAGAACCTTCGAAAAATCGAAAATTTGTGAAGGGGTACATATGCAAAAATTTGCGAAAAAATGAATTTTGAGCTAGGGCTCTGGAATTTATATCACTTCTTCCTTGATGCAAGAAAACATTCCTCACCAAATTTCAGCCCCGGAAAATGTCGGGAAGTATGAAAAACATGGGAAAAACCTCAAAACTGAAATTTTCAGGATCGGTTTTCCATATGTTTTGGGTACAATTCCGGCATTGCTCCCACTGGTTTCATGTTTTCTTTTCGTTTTGATACTTAAACAATCGAAATATCAAGCGTTCGCCCCAGTCCGAGAACCTTCGAAAAATCGAAAATTTGTGAAGGGGTACATATGGAAAAATTTGCGAAAAAATGAATTTTGAGCTGGGGCTCTGGAATTTATATCACTTCTTCCTTGATGCAAGAAAACATTTCCCACCAAATTTCAGCCCCAGAAATAGTCAGGAAGTATTCTAAGCATGGGAAAAACCGTCGGAATTAGACGAAATTAATTATTACGGATGGCCTTTTCTTCTGTTTTCGGTACAATTCCGGTATTTCTTCAATTCTACGTGTGCATCTCAGTATTTACGTGAGTCGCATTCAGTCACCGACGATTGAACATCTTCGTCGCCACGATTCCCAGCGGAAGAAACTCCAGCTCTCCTGAGACCCGCGTGCTATTTTCAGTTCGTCTCAATGAATTTTTGAGGGCCCACCAAGTTCAACGTAATGCGAATCGCTTGTCGAACGATGGGAATGGGATGGAATTGGAAAAGTTATCATTCGACGAACTGAGAAGCGCGAAGGTATCGGACTGATTGAGCGAGGGAGAATCCTTGACACAGTTTCAGCATTAATTAACGTTTCTCTTTTTCACATTAACAGATTTACATTACGAGATAGTCTCAATTATATCTATCTTCATTTGTACCATCGCAAAGAGGTCTTTGTAAGGTCAAAGTCTTGGAGGTTCCAAGGATTTCTCAAATATACTCTGCGCTCTATTGCCTTCCTGATTAAGCCTTTGTAGTTGGGATTTCATTTTCGCTTCGAAAGAGCAAGCGCAAATTGTCTTTATTACGTTGCTTCCACCTTCAAATACCAGTTTATCGAAGACTCCCTTCGTGGCGGGCTTCCCTTTATTCTCTTTACAGTGCTTTTTAATTAAGTCTCGCTGCTCCCGCCTCGATCGGTGATTTGCAATCCGAAGCTAAGGTGATTTAATTACCTGACACTTCACTAATACCATCCTCGTTTCTTTGCCGACCGTTAAATTGAAGTTCCTGGGATTGGTCAATTGTTCGCGATATTTAATCGGACCGAACATAACTTTCTCTAATCGTTCCATTTCCCAGTGGGCAATTCGATCCCCAGTCGGTTTCATATTAAGCGATGCTTATAATTTACTCTCGCTAGTTTAATGCCTCATTATCGGCCAGCATCCACTAGTTAAATTGCACGAAAAGGGAAAATAATTTGCATCATAGCATTCTTGTCCCATTTCCATCCACTGTTAAAGTAATAAAAAATATTATACACCAATACGAAAGCCTAACATTTTGGGTATTTTGGGAAATGAATTATTCCGCTTGAGAAAAAGTGAAATTAGTAGTATAAAGATGTATATTTATGTAGTGCGGACAATTACAGTAAACGGGTGCGGTGGTAGTCGTTTAAAATCAGAGAGTACGAAATCCTAATGGGAGTGGCGGAGAGACAGTTTTTGGCCAGTCGTCAGGGAAGCAAAAAGCTTTTTTTCTTGCTGTGGTAGACCTGTTCCTGCCAGGGCGATGGTAAAATGCGTTACATCATTCCTCCATTATACGATTTCGTATTTGTGCCAGCGATCCTCGGACGCTTCATTATTTCATGAACGCTCACTGCGAACTGTGTCAATGGTGCTACGAGCCTGTCACACACCCGCCGGGGTAATTTCAAATCGAGAGAAGGCTATTGAACTTCACGAACCAACCCCTCGCGTTATCTTCATCAAATCTACGTCAATCATTAACAGACCTATAATTTACCTGAATCATACGAAAACCTTCATATTACTCATTCCATTAAATTCAAAAACTTTTCTGCAAGATTTCACACGGGAACGAGCTTCGAAAGAGTTTTACTTTCGTGTGGGTGAACATTGGAGTGTTCGATCGAAATTAGCCGTGATAGAATCATTCACGGCTCGCCTTGCCAGCGAACAGTACTGTCGTTCAATTCAACCGGATATAATTCGATCGTTGTATTTGGAAGGCGAGCCAACATTAGCTTATATGTACGCCGTCGAAATGGTACGATGACGTTATTAAGCGTATAATCGATTGTTCTGGTACTGAAAGCCGCTCCAGGTACTTGAAATACAGAGAGAGAGAGAGAGAGAGAGAGAGAGAGAGAGAGAGAGAGAGAAAGGGCGTAGAGGATTCAGAGAATGCCGAGTGAGATGACCGAGCGTTCTCTTCAGCAATGGAAAGCTTACACCTCTTTACTTCCCTTGCTTACTGTCCTGATTCACCGAAATGGCCAGCTGGCTCCAACGCCGACTACTTTCAAGATTTTATCGGCCATTTGCCGGCTTAGCGACACGCTAGTTTCGAATGCCACTATTTGTAGTTACGCTAGATAGTGTAAATTACCATCTCCTTACTCTTTCTCTCATTCTCTACTCGCATAGGATTGAACCAGCAATGCGCTTTAATCAGGATTGATGCGATTAACTGTTGCCCTTTCAGTACTCGCTGTGATGAAACTTGATTCCAGCCTGTTTATCCCGATAAACAATCGTAAATCTAGTAATTGTGTCAGGTAATTCAAGATTTCTGTCTTTTTTTATTTGTACATAACCAGAAAGAAAGGAACTTTTTGATTATGTTGGATTTAGTAATTGATCTTCAAGTCAAGTCTCATATTAGGTTCCACTGTGTTTAATATGTCGCAGACTTAAAGGGAATCGAGGGTCCTTTTACAAACTTGGGATCTCTCGTGTCTGGTTCTCCGGGCAAGCAAGCATGCTCGATTCATCGTTAAGAAGGAAGCGCAAACGGAATGTAGACGAGGGTAAAAGCGGGTAGGAAAGCGGGCGTCTTTTCCCGGGGCAAAGTGGGCTGCAGTTAAATCCACAGCAAATTAGCAGAGCGGCTGTCAGTACTCTTGACACTTGCCATTGTTAATTGGCAGTGGTGGTGGGGTTCGCAGTATGGGTAGAAGTCGAAATGAGAAATTCTTAGGGTAGAACATTATAATCAAGCGACGCACATTGGAGGAGGAGTTATAAATTGAAAGAAGGCTGGTGCAGGAGAATTGGCACAGTGTTAGTCAGACAGTCAAGGATAGAGGAAGGGAGAAGAGTAGCCGCAAGAGGTGCAGAGTTTCCGGCGGAGGAAAATTGTTGCAAACAGAGGGAAAATTAGATGTGCAGTGTAAGAAGAGGCGCACAAAGCTCAGCGAATGGGTGAGAGAAGAAGAGAAAAAGAAAAAAAGAAAGAAGCGAGGAGTTAAGCAGAAGTAAAAGGGGAACCTTGGACTAGTGGAAAGTCGAGGGCAGCGGAAATCCTGGCGAACAGAAAACGTACCTGCTGCCTTTGCAGCCTGTCCATTCAGAATTCCGAGCACTGTACTTACCAGCACCCGTCCTACAAGCATCCGAGAGACTTTCCTCGGCTTTCCTTGAATTTCTCGCCAATTTCCCCACAAATCTGCCCGCTGCCAATTAAATGCCTTGACTTGATTAGCCAAGGGCGCGGACGAATTTCAACCGTGCGAACCTTCCCGACAGGACTGCGCGGCGGCTTGGCTGTCATTGGGAAAAATGGATTTTCCCAGCGCAATTTCGGTACCTCGGCAAGCATCGTTCCAAAGCATTCACGAGGCGCTTAATGCACTTCCCAGTTCACACTGGACTCGTTTCTCCTCAAATAACGTCTGCCGAATCTGAGGGAGACGAGAAAGAGAAAGAGAGAGCCAGCGTTTTATTCCAACATCGCACCACCGAGATTTCAATTTCCCAGGGAATTGGGATAGCTCGACAACGAGGCTGTGTTTCTAGTTTTGTTGTTCGTACAGATTTGCCGATATAAGGTTCGTCACGCATTCAACAGAGAGAAATTCTACATTCTTCTGTGTCCCTTGACCCATTCATTACGAGCACCCTTGTACCGAATCTACCATTTGTATATCTTTCTTTTTTCTTTCCTGGTCTTGCCCAGTTGCGATTGCCATCCGTGATGCCAATGTTTCTAGAGCGGCATAAGGATCAACGTAGCTAGACTACCTTGCGGCGAAATTACACGTATCGTGTCAAAGCTGGATATTAGAGCGAACTTTGGAACTCATAATGTCACACTTTATTTAAAACAAACTTTATTAAGATCCTATGCGAAGGATTTTTTATTTAAAGAATACTAAGATTATAATCTTTACTTCGTTTAGTTGTCAAGTGATAATAAATATTCCTTAAAACAATATACGACGAAGTTACAAGGTTTCCAATGAACAGGTTATCCTGATTTATCGTGGAAGCTCTTGTCGGAGGTAAATCTGTGTTGCAAATTAGCTGGGAGCAGCTAGACTATTGTAATTCTAATACCTGTCTGTTGGTCAGAGATCAACCAACGCCCCTAGAACATCCCTAGCGTTTCATCCTACTTTTAAACGCACCTGACACGCCAGGGAAACCTGAACGTTGTTGTTAACCCCGTAGAAGATTGCCACTGGAATCTCTGCATCCAGTAATTGTCAGAGAAACTGAATGACGTCGAGGCCAGCCGAACACTCATTGTATTCTGGACTGGCAAAGCACACAAAGGGTTTTCGCCTGCCTTTATTGCGCGCGTTGCGGGACATTCGTGTTGGGTGGGGTTGTGAAGTGTCTCTCTCTCTCTCTCTCTCTCTCTCTCTTTCTCTTTCGTTCTCTCTGCAGGAACGCACTTCGCTCGCCGTAAATCGGGAACTTATTGCGGAATTACGTGATCCGACTGTATGCATGTGTGTACACGGCATTTTTTATGCCAGTGTAACAATGGACCAACATGTGAGAAGGTGAGGGAAGAGATAGAGAGCGAGGGAAAAATGGAAAGTGAGAGAAACGAAGAGAGAAAGAGAGAGAGAGAGAGAGAGAGAGAGAGAGAGAGAGAGAGAGAGAGAGAGAGAGAGAGAGAGAGGGTGCACGCTTGATGCCTCGGTTTTATGCAACTTTCATTTGCTCCACATTTCCAACAATGATCTCGTTGAACTCCCTTGTGCGTTTCTTTCTCTCGCGCCCTTCGCCGCTCTCCTCTACATCCCCCTCACTTCACGATTCTTCTCGACGCTTTTTTTTAAACGAAGGTGTCGCTGCTATGAACGGCCGCCGCCGCCGCCGCCGGGCAATCTTTGTGCTTACGACGTGTCAAGATTTACCTCCGATCTTCAATGGATTTTTGCCCTCCTGCAATTGCCAATTGTTCACTCAGTCTTTGTTTGCTTTTGATCGTGGAACGTAGAGACTTTGTCGTGGCCAATTTATTTACGAGGTATTTAAACGGTGAATAAATCACGGGTGAAGAAATATGACCAAGGTTTTTTTGTGTGTGTATACACTCGGGAATTTGGAGGTCGGTAAACACGAGGGATGCAGAAAGTGACGTGCGTAGTTGTCGAAAAATATATCGTGCTAGAGTTTGTTCGTATAGTGAACTGGCATTCCTGTTTCCGGCAGAGAGTCGGAACTCAAGCTGCCGCCATCTCTGAGGTAACAGGCTGCTCAAAATTATAATGCGAATTTCATGTTTCCGGGAAAAGCGGCGGCGACTGACGCACCCGACTGACGTACTTTCTGCACAATTAGTTTGGAGTCGGTGTGCGTGTTTGCGTGTGTGTAGCTACTTGGATGGTATTTTGTTTGCTCGAGCACGGTTAATGGAATACGAGTTGGCTTAGAATCTTCGCATTTACCCTCTCGCGGCTTCGCGTAGTCTCAAGTATACAATACATACTTGCTTATCTTTCGCGGAGATACCTTTTTCCACGTTTTTACGTTGCACTTTCCTACCTTTGTATTTCCTTTTCTCATCTTTCCTAAGTATACTAAGCCTTTTGTGATCCTGTACGAGACGGATGCTTGCATCACTTCATCATTTTTTCTCAACATACCTGTCAATCTTGATGATTTCATTCTAACATTCTCACATTTATTGGTATATCGTTTACTACTTTTTTTACATAGGTATATTTGTTTAACTAGTCTCCGATCGTATAGCATTCGTATAGAATTTCCACTCCATGCGTTCTATTGCATGGCAAATATTAATTCATTTTTTCCCTTTGCTCAAAGAACAAGGGTGAAGCTTCACTGTTTTGTTCCAGGCGTTTCATGCGCGAGTGTTATTTCCTTTATTTACCGTCCATTTTGAGAAGTAATTAGAGAATGTGCAGTCACCGTATATTATAATGGAATGTTTCGAAAACTTCTACTTTCTATTATTACACAGTGTAATTTTCTGAATTAAGCAGGTCAGCCTTGTTACTTCGGCATTTCGAAGTTGTTCGTGAAAAAGTAGAAATCCATCGAGACACTCGACCCGGCAAGCAATAATTCCGTTCGTACTGAATGATCAATTAAAATGAATTACATTACAGCAACGTGAATAAATACGGAGAGCTGTAAAAGGCGTCAGTGGCGACAGAAAACATTTTCCTGGTAGTATTGAATTTCCAGGTTTCTCTAATAAGCCCGGATACTCGTAGTCCAATGAGTGTCGCTCACAAAGAATATCAATTATACTCCCCCTGCGTCTCTCTCTCTCTCTCTCTCTCTCTCTCTTGCGCTTCCTACTTGTATTTCCATAACTTTATAATTGGAGTTGCTTTTCCCTTGCTCTCTTTGCCTTCCTTTTGACCCCAACCAACCAATCTTTTCCCAGGCAAGCAGAAATCCAGCAAATTGTCCGAGGTGTATGATTAATTGGTATCATTTGCAAAGCATCCTTTTGCGAGTACCTTTTATCGATTGATAAAAGTCGATTTATCCAATAGGAATGAGAAAAATATGGCTAACTAAAAAAAAAAAAAAATATCATCGATTGTGTATAAAAGGAACTCGCTGTTGTGGTTGGCATCGGGCACCATCACGACAACTTTTGCGCTTCGGTTATTGCCAATTAAGGGGGAAGGCGACGTGACGCTACTGAGAAAACGATGCTCAATGGATTTCGATACTGTCAGCTGCATGGCGAGCGAGAGAGCCCAGCTGAAGAAAAAGAGATACGATGTACGCCGTACTCGCTCTCACCTAGTTCTCCAAGAGTACCGGCCAATATCTCGTCGATACAACGAGCTCCATCCGAGCATCCATCCAACTAAGAGGATACCTGACGTTGCTTCTTGCAACGGGAAATAAATCTTCCCCCGCATTTGCCGCGTGACCTCGCGTCGATTTCTCGATTATTTATGCTACGGAAAGTGAATCGTTCTATAGCTAGCATACTAGCTGTACTCTATTTGCCTTTTTCTATGATGGAAAGCCGTGTGACCGGACACGAGAGATGCTCTATTAAAAGATTCTTGTCGAGAATTCAAGGTATGCGTTTCTTATTGCAGTGAGCACTTCGGTGTACACTAATTGAGCTGAAAAAGGGAGAATTGCAAAGAGTGTAATGGAAGGTAGGAGTAAATAAAGGAAAAGCAGATTTCCCAAGCTCATAGCTCTTAACGATTCCTCAGATTCTATAGAGAGAATTGCATGTACGAGTCATTACGCGGCAAGTTTCAGAACTCGTCGATGCTATAAGCCGAGGATTTCCATGTTGGATTGTGAAGCTACCATTTCATGCAATCCATAGATGGTAAATTCAGTTTCTACCTCAATGCTATCTAGTTGATACGATCGACGCAATGCTGTAATGATTCCACGTTTTTCATTGCCAAGCGCTCTTTTATTCACTGACGCGAATCGTCGACTGCAATTTGTAATAGCGTCGTGATTTAGCCCCAGCGATGTTAATTCACCAGCTCGAACCGGATATTAATCAGGGCGACTCTTTTGGCCGCTGCCCCTCGTTAACCCGACGGCGCGCGCCGCGCGGCGTCCTCGGTGTTCCGGCGGTTTGTTATTTTCGCAGCTCGCTCGACATTAATTACGCTGGTCGTCCAAAGAAGTAGGCGCGATTATTGTGATAAATGCGCTCGATCTATTATGTCCTACAGATTTCCAGTTAAAATTTTATTCGTGTCCTTGGAGGAATCGGATTCCGTTTGCATAGGATTTGGCAAGGTAGACGGATGCTACCAAGTCCAACTAGGACTTCCGTGAACCAATGGGAACGATGGCATCCAGGTCGGCTCGGGAATCTTATTAATCACATCCCTTTGTGTATCCGGCCGCATTCCACTGTAATTGCCGCTATCTCATTACTCCGCTCGTATTTCTTATCAGGACAAAGTTTTATGCAGCTGTCACTAACAATTAAAGTACGGGAATGAGATTGAACTGGGTGGGTTGGATGGAGTGAAGGGAATTAGCGGAAAAAACTACCCTGTCGATTCAAAGGGCCATGGAATTATAATGGGCCTGGGCCGGGAAACGAGAGAGCTATCTTCGCTTGGTTAATACTGCTCGCTCTCCTCTCTCTCTCTCTCTCTTCAAGGGAGTTTCTCGAAGATAATGGCCTTCCGTAGAAGGCGTATCTTCCGTCAGTTATAAAGACAATAGCTCGATAACGGCTTCAATTGCAATGCATTTAACTGACCATGGAGTAACCAATGAAACTTGTCTTGGTTCTACGTGAGATCCCAACTATGTGATTGTTCTACTTGTTTAAGTATTATCAGTATATATTACTAATTTTTAGTATATAAGTTATATTGAGTCTTCCTTTGCTGATTAATATTACATTTCAAGCGAGATGCCATTGTTAATTGCAAGATTCTCGAGAAAGCCTGTATTTCCAAAGCAATTCCATGGAATTCGGAGATTTCTACAAGCTCTTCCTGGATTTCTGGTTATTACCAGGCATTGTGGCTTGCGGTACAAGGATTCCTATTATTTGATTTTATTGCTATGTTACATCCGCGTACTCAATGCGATCTCTGGCTGCTACGTTCTCATCCGCTTGTAATTACTAATTAGCGCGCTAAGGCAACGTTCGGTACTCGGCACACAGGCGCATTAATTTGTACGGACGGTGCACTGTAATACAGTAGCCCCGAAATCGATTACGGATCGCGCGCGCTCGCTCGCTCGCTCGCGCACGCGTGCACGCGAATAACAATTATGCTGGTTAATTTACAGTCTGTCGTGACACCGGCGTGCACGCGTGCCCTGTTATCGGATGGTGCTATTGAGCACCAACCTCTCGTCGAGTTTCTCTATTTACCTCCATGCATATTGATTTGTACATTTCCCCTAACACTAGAACATTGGTTTTCATTGGTTTCCGTAGCACTCCTGTACGCTTTAGAACATTTATAGGATCAAATCAGTGCAATCATTGGAGCTTTGAGTTTCACTCTCTCTCTCGAGAGAGAGAGAGAGAGTATACGAGACATTGCCAATGAAAAGGGGCAAGTAAAGCTCTCAGGTTTAAATTTTCCCCAAGTGTTAATTACGCTCGCTCGCCTGATTTACCATTTATAGCGTTAATTGCCGCGTGAACGAGGAGAGAACGGCTGGTTTAAGTGGTGCATTATAATGGCCGAGCTAGTTTTCGGCGCAAGTATTTATTCCTCCAGCACCGGAACAAGCGCAGGAGTCGCTGCTGGTCACCAGGATATTTCGGCGGACCTTTGTTACGCAGCAGCGTCTGACTCGGCTAATGTGTGCCGTGTCGGATTTAAATGGGCTAAGTGCACCCGGAGATAACGAGAAATGTAATTATGACGTAGCTGATTTAGCGGAATCGTCGAGGAGATCCTGTCTGGTCCAGAGAGTTGAATTTCTGTGAAACTCTCCACATCCTATATGTATTACAATATGCACATATATGCTATTCTCTCTCTCTCTCTCTCTCTCTCTCGCATGTAAGCGAATTGGACGGAAGAGACGACCGGAATGTCCCATGGTACTAAATTAGTCGATGTTGATGCACGCTATTGTGATACATGGTCCGTCAGTGATGCGCGCCTCATTATCGAGTTATTAAAGCCAGCTAAATGGCAAGCTTGCAACAGCTCCTTCCCCCACCAGCTCCGGATAAATTGTACATGTTTACGAAAATAATGAGTCTATGCATATTCATGATCAAATGCAAAGTGCACGAAGAATTTCACACCTGCGTGAGCACGTTTCAACCTGTTGTTGATTAATCCTTGCCACCTTTATATCAGCTATGATTACGCACGTGCACACTATTTAGCATTTTTTGTAAGACTCCAAATTTCGAACTTTCTAAGTTAAGTGAGTAAATCATTCGAGTTTGTCACTTCTGTTATTTTATGATCTAGATTATCGCAGTTTGTATTATTAGGAAGTGAAAGGGAGCGTTTCGCTTTCGATAAATGCTCTAAAAGCACAAAGTTTACTATGAAAACCCTTGAGATAGAGGCAAATGGATCGTGTGGCGATAAGGAATGCGAAGTGGTTGATGGAATTTCGCTGAATAGTCAAGGGTTCTTTGCTTCAAAGAGGGCAACTGCTTCCTAATGTATGTAATAGGATCTCACATAGCCGCAGGCAGTATACAAGAATCGCTTATATACAGCTGTACCGTGAACATTCAATGAGCCAGCGTATGATAGCGTGCATAGTTCGGTCGGAGGCATTCGCAAACATTGAACGCGATAGGGTAAGGAAACGCACAATGGGGGGACCCTTCGATACGCCATGCTATTGAGCAACAGTCCTAAGTCAGGGGTTTCTGGAACGTTGTGAAATCGACAGATCTTCAGATCCAAACCATAATGTACAATTTCGAATGAGTCTTTTATCTGGGAAACTAGCGGGGCATCCATGAAGGAATTCGAATGCGATTTCGTAGCTCCTAAGCAGATGAACTGCATGGTAGAATGTCCGGAAGCAATCTTGGCTTCAACGTACAAATACCTCACAATCTACTACTTTGTATTACCGTCAAAGTAGTAGAAAGTCAATCGTTTCTTTCCGAATGGAAATACTCGACATCGATCGCTGTACATTCCGTATTAATTTATTCGTTTCGTATTAAATTGTGTACAAAAAATACATAACAAGAATTATAGTTTGCGCTTGGTGCTACTCTTCTGCAGCGTATTAAACTATCATACAATCAGAAGCATGAACTTCTTTAAAGAAATGCGCCAAAGGTATGGGCTACATATAATATCATATATCACGTGTACGACAAAATACTCTGTTTTCGCAAAAGGATGAACAAACCTTTTGTGGTCACATACTGCACATACGTGGAAATTAAACATACATTAATGTACATCTTATTATACAACTTGCAATGAAGACAACTGCGTGTCTCATCTGAAACGGATTTCCAATTCCATTAGATGATTATAAAAAAATGAAACATCGAACACATCACATGGACTTTACAATTGCATTTGCATTTTCTGGCAGGAGCAACAAAGAATTGTTTAATTTTAATCATTCGAAACGCAATGAGTGCGTGCTCAACCCTCGGAAACGTCCATCTCGTCATCGACTTCAATGTCCTCCTCAATTAGAAACTCAGGGTAACCGAGTGCTAAAACTTCCTGCGGCAGTAGCTCTTGAAGGTGTGTATAGAGAGATACCAGTTTGTACTGACTGATACACTCTACTATCCAATCATCGGCAATCGGGACGGCTCGGGCTTTTCGGTACCAGGCTATGTAAAGCAGAAATAAAGGCTGCACAATGCACGTACCGTGAAAACCGGCTTATAAACGAATAGATAGCACTACCCGCATATCAGAGTTTCAACAAAAAATCGAGAAACTTCAAGCCCGACAAAGTGAATATCTCTATTCAGAAATTGAGAGGGCACATTCAAAAACAAATATTGAAGCAGCGACCCTTTGGATTGAATTTATCAAGTGAGTAGTATTGAATAGGTGAAATTTAAAGAATTATCTATTCAGAATTCATACGGTATGCCATTTGACTCACCAATGATTTTATCTTCATACTTATCGGGATGGATCACGATAATTCGGTACTTCCTGGCTGAAGCGACCAGCGCTTCCAAAGTCTGGACTACTTCGCCCCCAGTCGCGAGTAACAAGTCCTGAAAAGGAGTGAAGAAAAATGCTTACTCTTTACGCCGCTAGACTTGGCAGTGAGTCAAGTTGAAACGGTCCCAGCGTGCCCGGCAGGGAAAAACATAAATAAAAGCGTCCTCTTTTCTTCGACGTCACGTTCAACGAACTCATTCTCGTTGCAAGGATAATCGCGTTTCGCAGCCAGTAGTTTAAGGCTGCGAAATAGCCAACCCATGATTCTTAGCAAAGTCCGGGTGGAAATCTCTCATTTCCGGGCGCCGTCGTTCTTTCTTATTACTGGCAGTTGTTAGGAATTCCCTGGTGCACCAGTAGTCTATTCTAAAAACTATGTGAACAGGTGGGGACTTGCCTTATACTGCTCGGTAGTAATGTCGATGTACGGGCCGCAGCATAGAAAGGCGAAGTCCTCGAACAGCTCGGATTGCCTTAGTCGGGAATTTCGAGGACCTGCCTCGAAAGTACAGGAATCCAACACCTCGTAAGGTTCTTCGTCCACCAACCGCTTCTGTTTAAGGCACTCTTCCACCCACTCAAACCCTATCACCCACTTTCTATGCGCCACACCTTGTAGATACTTCAATGTTTTGTCAGCGGTGTTAGTTTCTCGGTCGGTTCTTACGATAACATGCGTAACCTTGGGATGAAATTGTCTCGTATAATGGCCACTGAGTATTGCAGCCAATTCTCTGGTTCGTTCAATTTGAAGAGGACCCAAACTGCTGCATACGAAACAGAATGTTCGTGTGTTTCCTATCACTGAGGATCCACTACTCGTCTCTCCACAACTACGGCTACTTGGTGTGGTGGTTGTTGAAACACGCGTTACTATTGGAGTGCTTTGACGCATCAATGCTATCGCTCTTCTAGGATTGACCGCACACGTGTTATCAGGAGCTTTACTGACGCTCGATGATTCATTGGTTGGAGACAGTTCACAAATGCTTCTTAATGCTGGCGTGAGAACACCTCTTCTGGTACCAGAATTGCTTGACGTGCTGCTGTATTGGTTGAAACATAATATTCAGTTCTTTCACATACACAAAATGATCCAATGTCTCTACGATAGCTAGAGGATTCTTTCTTCGTAGAGGCGGGATCAGAGAAATAGGAGTTAAACTGCTAGAGGATTTAGCAGTGGGTGAAAAATAAAGTGCACGAGGTCTGTAATGGGTCAATGCGGACAATTAGCCAAGAAGAATAGGCAGCAAGTTGAATACACCGCGCTAGATTGCAGGCGCACTTTATAAGGGCGGAAATGTCAGGGATACTGAACGAATGACTGTACATCGGAGAGCGAGGAGAAGTACGGCAATTAAGAAGAGGGAAGGAACTCCTGTTCCAGGCTCGCGAGTACTTACGTTTTCGTCTTAGTCTCAGGAGTGCTCTCGACGATGTCGTCTTCCTCGGCCGAGCAGCATTCGGTGTCCTGTGTATTTCAAAGTAATATGAGTGAATCCCTGCCGAATACGCGAGCCAAGAGGCTTTCTCAGTGTACGTGAGTATACCCCGGCAAGGAGCGCAATGGATGGCCATTATGAATAAAAGATGCGAATCACATCAGGAAGATAGCACCAGACTTCTTCAATACAGTATGATGCCACTTTTCAACGATCATTTCGGGAGTTATGTCATCGAATTAACTATTTTTATCATATCGTAATCGTATTGCAATAGTATTACCGATCATTTGGATACTAGTTGATGCAGCGATAAGGCAATAAAGTTTCTAATAAAAGGAAATAGCAACTGAATAATCTTGCAGCCGGCGAGGAATTGATGTGCAATAAAAGTGTTGGGAAAAATTGATAGTTAATGAAGCGAAGAATTAGGGAAGAGTAGCTTTAAATCTTGAGCATTCAGTGTCACTGACCTTTGAGACTGAACTCGAAGGATCTTGATTCAGATTCTTCTTTCTTCCTGGCGAGTCCGAATCTTTTTGTCTGCTGGATCGCGATGATTGGCTCTTTGGCGTCTTTGGTGAGGTACGCGCACTTCCGGTATTAAAGAGATCCTGCTCGAATTGCTGCAGTAGCAGTTGATGCTGTGTTACATTCATGAGGGAATCTTGCTCGCTAGAACTTTCCATTGCCGCTGAGCTACTATCTCTCGCAACATCTTCAACAATTTCCTTCGACAGCTGATTGTAATTCTCGCAGGCCTTTTTATTAATTTCTGCCGGTGAACGAACACTGAGCCTACTGGACGACGAACTTGTCGTCGATCGTGGGGTTTTAAAGAGAATGTTGACGCGATCGATCTTCACCGGTGTCCTATCCCAATCGTTCTTCTTCTTATCGAAGTTGCTGATGTTGTCGAGCCTCTGGTAATCTCTATTCTCTTTATCCGATGCGCAAGAGCTTCGGGGTGACATAACTTCTGTCCTTGAGCTACAACTTTCCGGTGTCTTCGGGTAATCAGCCTTTTCTGCTGACTTGTTGCTGCTGACAATGGTATTTCTATCATCGCTCGGTTTACCAGCATTGTTCGCCATCAAAGTAGCATCGTCCATTAAAAGCGCGGTATCAACATTCGCCATGATATCATTGAAATTGTCATGTAATAGATCGGAAGTGCTTCCCTCATCTTTCCGAGTTTCTTTTGTGTTGATATCAGCATCTTTTATGGTGCGATTACTGTCACCCTTCTGCATTTGTCGCACACGGTTTATGATCGAGTTGAACTCATCGTTTTCCTCGACGACTACATTG
The DNA here is from genome assembly GCA_910593735.2 of Ectemnius lituratus. Taxonomy (NCBI): domain Eukaryota; kingdom Metazoa; phylum Arthropoda; class Insecta; order Hymenoptera; family Crabronidae; genus Ectemnius; species Ectemnius lituratus. The sequence continues at coordinate 17,289,064 of OU343037.1, read as the reverse complement.
TCGTCGTTTGGAATTCCACGAGTTTTGGCACTGACATAATCTGTCTGATTCTCGACTGAATAGGGTGCCGAGTCGAAGAGGTCCTTGGCCGACGGTGAAATATCATTGCCAGTAGACAGCGTCCTCGGCAAATTGGTCGTTCCAGAAGCACTTGGTTTATTTGGTTCGGGCAGTGATTTGCCTCTGATTGGCTGAGAGTTGTCCCTCGTCAAACTACTGCTACTGCTTTGATGATTGGTCCTCCCCTTTTTCGTGGAAATGCCCCTAGCGTAAGCGTCGGTGCACCAACTCTCAGCTATTTCCACGATATTAATGTTGATGTCAGCGTTTGGCAAGAACGGCTGTTCAGTCGTTTGTAGATTCAACTGTGAGATGGAATTCTTAGCGAGAAGTTGAATGTTGGATTCCGCATCGATTACTTCTACCGAATCCCCGCTCGAAGTCGAAGCACGCCTGATCCTTCTATACGTCTTCTTCTTCCTCGGTGGTTCCTCACTGTCGCTCAAAACGTCCGTATCCGAGCTGTGCGAAGCGATGCGACATGGATTCACGCTCTCTTCCGTCGAAGACTTAATCACGTTCTTCTGTGACTTAGGTTTCTTCTGTGTAGACATGGAGAAGAGACTATCTGTACTGGAGTCTAAATCAACGCATACTCCAGCTTGCATTTCTATCTCTTTGTTTGATTTGTTCATCTCGCTTTGTGATCTATTTTTCACGTCGGATAATCGCTTACGTTTTTTGCTTGTATTCGACGAATCCGTTTCTGTATTGTCACTGTTACTCTGTTGTGATCTACGTATAAGTTCTCGTGAATGTGCACCTTTAACTTCGGATGTATTAAAGTTATTGTTTTTGTAAGTATTTTCTGTCATAGGTGAGTCTCTTGAAAGGAATTGCAATTGTGAGTCCTTCTCCGGTGACAACATCTTCACACCGTTTATATACGTTGGTTTTGCGACAATAGACGTTTCAAGTCGAGAGGTTTCATTGTTTGAATTATTATTGGCTGTTGTATTGGAAGGAAGTGTTTTTTGGGCAGTGGATTTTAACTGGGACTCAAAGACTACATCCATGGGTTCTTGAACTAGAACGTTAACATTCGTTTTTATGCTTCCCTTTACTCCCGGTTTGTTTCTCGATTCTTCCTTATCATGACTGATAATTTCCATTTCGCTTATCCCTGGCATTGTATTGGAAGAGTAAGCTTTAATGGTTTCATTGAAATCCTTCGTTGACAAGCTTGCTTCATTATTTTCGGCGGCGACTATTGTTCTAGTAAATGTTACATCCACGTCATTTCCAGAACTATCCTGTGAGTGAGATAAATTATTCGTGACTTCCGGAACCCTTCTTTCCACAGTATTACAAGGTTTCAATGACTTTAATATATGGCTGGATATCGTAAAACTAGACTTTATCGCTTGCCTGCAAGATCCAAGGTATAGAAACTTACAAGGCTTAGTTTTACTTTGAAAAGTCATTTTTCCTAATTTCTTAAAAGTTACGGGAACAGATCTAGTAGAAGTAGAACTAGTGCTTTCCTTAATCTGAGTAATTTCTTTGCTCAAATCACGCTTAACGGTGACTAACCGCGGTGAGCTTTGTATTGTCAGACAAGATCTCATTTTAGGAATATCGGTTTTCCCTTCTTTGGAGGATAATACACCTTTAGGAGTCGTAGATAATTCAAGCGATGGTAATAACTGTGTCTCTATAACACGTGGTTGATTATGCTGTCGAATTGACAGCGGTGTTTTTAAATCACTTGGTTTATTGCTTGCCACAGAAGTTTGCGCAAGTGTGCTTTCTTCCTGATTTATCCTGTCACATCTACTGAATGGTTTCCGAGCTACATCTTGGTACGGCGAGCTGCGTTTTTTCAGTGGCCTGTCTTTGTCATCGGGGCTGATGTTTTGAGTGATACCAAGGATGTCCTTCATTTGATGAGCGTTAAGATTTCTTATACGTACTTGCGTACCCTCTTCCAACGTAAGAAAAGGTGAACCTGGTATTGGGAGAGTGTCCAATGGCGTTGATTTGTAGCTGTTGTTCAGCGAAATTGCTGCTTCTCGAGGGTTCTTGGGTGTACTCGACGCCTGTGGATAAGTATTCTCGATATTTGGCAGCCTTTCGCTCGGGCAGAGCAATTCGTTGTCTGGCATGCGAGCGCCCTTCGTGCTTTCAGGCATATTAGACTCGTTTCTTCCACTATTATTTCTGTTCTCTTGTTCCAATTCCCACGCCGGCCTAGTTCCCGCCGGATTACTCTCACTCACAATTTCACCTAACTTTTCTACGATTTTTTTACCACTTTCAATACTGACATCCAACGGACTCATCTTTTTCTTCCTCTTTCGTTTGCGCATTTCCTTGCCAAATATTCGAACCTGAGACCAATTCTGATTGGAGCTCGAGAGCTTATCAGAGGAAGCCTTGTTCAAGTCAGATGGATCACCTTGATCCTGAACATTTATCACTACACCAGCGCTTGAACTGCCGGCTTCACTTCCGCTTGCGCGGGATTCTGGCCTGACACCCATGAATTTGTCTGGATGATTTGACGTTTCACTGACTCTTGTTTTATAGTCTTCCTCTTCATTTATTATCATTGTTTTATCACAGTATGTTTCCACTCCTGTGTTGAGTGCGATCCCAAATCGAGTATCCTTGGACGTACTCGCTTGCTCGACATTTGCAACGGTGTACTGATTCTTCTTGGAAGACGAATGAGGTGGCGTCTTGCTCTGATCACCTTGCAATCTTCCTGATGTCTGTGACGTAGATTCTCCAGTGCGTGCAAACGTTGACTCCACTCGAGTCTTTCCACCTGGTTGGTCCACTTTTGCGGGCGTGTTGCATTCCTTCGAGTGGGTGGGTACTGTTGCATTCGACAATACTAGAACACGCGCACAAAATCTCTTCACGTGAAAGCTAAAATGATCACTGCGTCGACGATTTTTGCGCCACTACGCGTATAATAATGTACAAGTAATGTACAAATAATTGCTGTATAATATATGCTAAATGTACTATGGTTGTATTGTGATGTTTAACTTAAAGTACAGGCAAGGTGTGTGCCGTGTAAAGTGCAAAACTTAATAGTTTATTGGCAGTATTCATCGAGCGTGTGCCAGTGGGGCTTTAAGCACCATACGAACTTGGAAGGGCGAACGGCGGCCACGATGTTAAGACCTCGTAAAACATTGAGTTTCCCAAAGGGTATAGGCGCATGCTGGGATCTCGAGAACATTAGGGGCTAAATTTTTCAGAGCTCGCCCGCCCGAAAAGAATGTATGGCTGACCTGACCCAACGTTAAGCTAGGCACCAAGTATATATTCTTCAGTCGAAGCCTGTTATTCACCAACAACAATACGTGAATTCACGTACCCCAAAGGCATATTTTCGCAAACTGTGCTCAAAACATTCGAGCGTAATTATAGATGATGCAATCCCACAACGATGTAGAACGTGGTGTGTACGGTAAAGTAAACAATTTCAAATTTCGTTCAGTACTTACCATCGATGCCCGCATCCACTTCTATTGCGCTGATTAGTTTTTGAAAACGGTCGACGCATAATTCCACCAGTTCGGCACGAAAGATACTACGCCGAGACAAATTCTCCTTGCACAATGGACACTTAGCACCTTTTTTCGTTACGATTCTCCCTATACACTTCTCGCAGAATACATGGTTGCAGCGTGTTGTCACCGGTGCCGCTAGTGTATGCAAACTGAAACCCAATAAACATTCAAAGTTCCATGAGTTTTAGATGAATACAATTTTGGTACATTTATGTGAATCCCCCATCAATGTATTGTGTATTTAGACAGAGATAAACTGAATGTCATTGAAATATATATTTTATCAATTGGCTATCACTGCTTCCTTCCGTAGTATGGAAAAATAAATGTAGACATGGCAATTAAGAAGCAACTACTTCAAATATAATCTGTTCGATAAGAAGAATGCGTTTGATAGTAAGTCACTAATCAACTCACTCACATTATATATGTTTCAATAGTTACCATGAACACTATCTGATGAGATAAGAACTTTGAACAGGAATGAAGTACACTTCATAATTAATGTACCTTGTACAAAACATACAAGGGTACTAGTAAATTTCTCTGAGACTATATTACTTCCCCAGTAATCAAACATTTAAACCATGCATTAGACACTCTAGTTTGTTATTCTGTATACAATGAAACTTAGCATTAGAATTAGAAAATCATACATCCCATATAAGGGACTGGAACAACGCCCAATTGTAATGTGGGAAATCAAGTATTCTGTTGCGGCGTAAGACATTCCCTAAAAACTGACTTAAAACTATCACACAGAGTGATATAAACGACAGCCCTTGAAGGGTACGAACTACATCTCCAGCAACATTTGTCGCTTTACTACCATCAAGCGTAGAAAGACTGATGCTCGCATTCACAACAGAGAAGTAACACAGTCAAGCATAACCTGTACCAAAGCGAGAAGATCCAAGTGAAAGCATCCCATCCACTAACAAGGCAAACAACACTGCCCGTTTGTCTTAGCACTTATTCCACCAAGAGTCGAAGTGAGTCATAATGACAAGAGAGTGGTTGCACTCACCAGATACTGCACTCCAGACATTTCCTCATATGCAGAACGGTATCTGCGAGAGCGCGTGTGCCGCTGCGCTCCATATCTTCCCGTGCACAGCAGCCGCAATCAGTTCATACATCACATCACTCAGCGGGAGTCTTCCTTTCGATGCGGCCGATTGACATGACGCGTCAACATCGATAGGCCAGGAAACTGAAGAAGCCACAAGACAGCATGCTCGCAATTGGCGCCAACACTCGTCCAACACGCCGTGAATGGGAGCGGCGGCCGCACAGGCGCGCGTGCCGCACTCAACAAAACCTGCAAGTTCTACATACGTGTGACGTTAGTGTGAAAGGGTACACGCAAAGGAGTATGCACTTCTCCCACGCTTTCTACCGGCACCAACTCGTCTCGTGACTCACCTTGTATCGCGCGATAGAATCGCCAGTCGACTTGCATTTGCACTTACGTGATGGCACGCCCACCGTTTTCACAACACGCACTTCCCAAACTACTACTTTTTACTTCACTACAGCAACTTTATTGCACGCTTTTAGCACCATCGACTCCCCTCATATTTATTTAGACACGCACTAGTGAATTTGAGCGATCGACGGTATAGAGCGACGCGGCAGGTGGCGCTTCGGTACCATCTGAATATCGATGCATCGAGAGAGATCGAGATCGATTATAGATCAGTTGAAACTGGTCAGTCTCGCGTCGGCCATTGAAATCGTGTGTGCTTTCTTCAGAACTGTTGAAGAGTTCGAAGTGTATCCTGTCAGAATGTCTGTTGGTACGTAGATTTACGAGGATGTATTATGGGTTTCTGTTAGATCTGTCGGATCAGGAAACGGCGTCTTTGAGACGGATGCGATAGAAACGGATACTGTGGCTAGAGTCTTGAGTGTTGGCACAAGTAGACTGTTTAGTTAAACTCGAGTTACAAGTTTGGACGTATGTTATAATTAAGTCGACCAGTTCGCGATAATGCAGCCTGACGCAGTGTCTAGTTAGCATCCATTGTGCAAGGATACTCGGGTACATCCGTGTGGATTATACATGTATGGAGAAGCAGGGTACGTCCATATATGAGGAGAATTCTCTGTTCCGAATGCTCTGACGTTCTTGTAACTCCTGCTGGCTTGGTGGAATAGGAAGTTTACGGGTAATGCTAGGCGCAGTACTCCCTCAAAGCCAGTATTATCTATTATTTACGACGATTACGTGTCGTGCCGGCGCGAGTATTGCATTGTCCGTTCGGATCGCTTGTCTCTGCGGCAAGCTTGCCTCCCTACGAATTATTCAGGTTTTACTCACTGCCTTACGCCTGGTAACAGGTTTCCCTCTGCCTGATAATGTGTCCGCCTTCGGCTTTGTCGGATACACCCCGTGCATTTACGGGATAGACTTGCCACGGGCGAGCACACTTAAAATTCAATGCGGCCATTATTGGGTTAGCTCAGCTTCGGTTACGTCGGCCGTATGGTTGGACGCGTTCATGATTGCAGATGACAGGATATTAGTTCTCGAAAATTCTCGATGCAGCCAGCTTTCCAATTTTCTCTCTGTCTCTACAGGGACAGTGTATTTACTCTAATGTATTCTCGTTTGTTATTAAAGTATAAGCTTCGTCATTTTAATATTCTTTAACACATATTCTAATTTTGATGATTGCTAATTTCTGTTTCAGTCTTCTTTTGTAATGATGTGCACACCATCATCGGACACGGAGTCAAGAGTGATTGTGCGATAACCTGAGCTGCCATGATTCTTTCTGGAGCGACCTGTTGATGACGTGATGGGGTGGATCTTTCTCGGCGGTATTTTACTGCTTTCCTTGTGCGGTAAGGGTTGACCACTTTATCTCCGACGGACACAGTGTCACGTAATCATGAGATTTGTTCTCTATTTGTACATTTCGCCGCTATGCACTATTATTTTCGAAATGTCTGTCTTTCTTTTTGCGACATATGCAATTCTGGGAGAACATAAATATGTTTATCAAGGTTTTATAAAATTCTTTCACCATTCAGATTCTGATTAGAATCGCACTGGTTAATAGAGATATATCTGGCGATTAAACAATGGGAAATAGAGATCCCAGTTGTAACATGGTTTATCTGTGTGCTGAAACATTCATCGAGCCACTAGTTGGTATTCCCACCATTCGAAATGATGCATTGTTCGCGCCTCATACTTTTTCATTAAATTCGGATATATAATAAATAATGCCTCCTGTGGCTTGGATTGCGGTTTCGCACTTCGCAAGCCCATCGAAATCGAAATGTAGAGAGGCCGTCGTATGATAATTGCCTGAATGGAACTACATTCGGCAAATATCGAACGAGATGTTCTATCAGAATAATTAATGGAAAACCCATTCATCATTAAGCAGCGCGTAATTGGCATTCGCAATACCCGTAAAATTTGTAATAGGCAATATTAGTGGGAGAATAGACGAAATTCTAACGGAGCTCAATCAGTGAAATTGGTTTAATCAAAGGTCCAATTTATATGTATTGAATTTAATACGAATTTTAAAAGCTCGATTTTTTTTTTAGCAATTTGGAAATATCGATTGTTCGCATTTTAATTGCACTCAAGCTTATTCTTTTTGCACACTTTGCTTCTAGGCGTAATATATGTATAAATACTATACATAGTCTGCTGCGAATACAAGTCTAGGGAGAAGATAATTAATATTGTTTTGTGTACCCATCAACAGGTGTACTGTAAAGGTGCTGTGAAAAAATCAGTCACACATGTGCAAAGATATCAGGGTGACACCATCTTTATTTCTGTGTAACACACTGTGCAATTACATACTTATCCACTCTCTTTTCTCTTTCTCACACCGGTTATATCCACTCTTTCTCTTTATGCTCTATATCTACGAATTCTGCATGCTGGCAATCTGGCACTACAAGATTTAGTGTGTGGTAAATTTATTCGCCACGCTACCTCCATTAAGGATAATGGCAGTATGCCTAATGGCTTTCCGTCTCGAATTTTCAATCAAGTGTGTAATACATTTCCCTCGGCGGGTATCGAATAAATTTACCAGCACTAAATCAACTGCTACGGCAGGAATGAGAAACGGGCACAATGTCACCCACAAACGAACTTGTCCGATAGGCACGGTATAAAAAAAAAAAGAACCCTGTAATTAATTCGACTGAGTTTAAATTGGATTGAATGGGAAGGAAAGATTTTTGTAAAACATTCAATGATGATTGAACTTCATACATATATGATTTATGAATATTAACTTCGTTAGAGATATAATTCGATATTATGATGGTCACTCTTCTTGTATGTGAAAATCTAACATTTATTTCGTTGAATATTAATATTAAATACGCAAGAGTTACGAAATTTTGAATTTCAAAGCCATCAGAATGTATTTGGAGCAACGTGCTTGAAGTATTATGAAGGAAACTTTTGAGATAGGGCTTCAGTTTAAACACATCGGCAGCATGAAGCTTAATGCAGCTTACACGGCAAAACCATATCATTCCATATTCATATGCAGTGTTTATCGGACACTCCTGAAGCGGTCCTTATGCGCTCAATATTGATGAATACCAAGGCTCCTGCCGTTTCTTCAAAGTAAATCAATAGGGACGCGACATATTATCTCTGCAAAACCGATTTCATTTCCCTTTGCTCCAGATATGTAATTATCTAGAGTGCTTGGCCTCATTTTAAATAATAGCTATGATATCATAATGAATTAATAGCAAACAATTATTTTTCCAATGCATTTAAAACTTCTTAATTACTCCAGGCGTCTGGATATTTTTCTTATTACTAAAAGAGCATTACAAATCCCAAGAAATCATTGATTAAATAAAGATACTTCATCCTAGAGAAAAAGGAGCATATTATTACTAAATATTGATCGTCGGGGACCGTTTATTCATCAACTAAGAGTGTTGAATCCGCAACAAAGTGTTTAACTTGAGCGGCGTTCGGTGAAATTTTCACGCTGCGCTCCACTGCATTGCGGGACTTCTGGGACCTCCTCGAAAATGGGCTGGGATGGAATATGGCCGTTGAAAAAAGCGGCCGGAATGCCGTTGCCGCAAGGCGGTGGTGGGGCAGGGGCCCGTGGACAGCCGCAGGCTGGTTCGCCGAGCACCCCGGGCCCCGGCGGCGGAGCTTCCGGCAGTGGATCGACCGGAAGTGCCGGTGCTATTGGTGCTGGTGCTTCTGGTACCGGCGCCGGCGCTGTAAGTGCGAGTTCTGGAGTTGGCCTCGGCGTTACTGGTGGAAGCACCGGCGGTGGTGCTGGTGGTGGAGCCGCTGGGGGTACCAGTGGCTCGACCGGAGTGACGCGTCGGGGCCGAGGGTGGCGCGACTGGCGCCGCGGCGACCCCACCCTTCTCAAGGGCCTGTGGAAGTCCAAGCAGGGACCGCTAGGTATGATGCATCTCCTCTCACTCTTCATTAGAACATTCGCTTCTATTGCTTTGCTTTTTAATCCACCCCCCCCCCACCTCACCTTTCTTTCTTTCTTTAAAGAAATACTGCTAAGAATTCAAGATCATTTATTCTCTTCTTCTTCCTCCTGAAATACATTTAGTAATTTATTAGACTTCGTCGACATTCTTGCATGGTACGATTCTATCTTATTCGTAGATATACTGTAGTCCAAGAGAAAATTTAATCATCTGATTTCCTATCTACTGTTCTTTCCAAGACTTTCTTTACTGTTTCTTCGCTCTGCAAATATCCACTGAGAATCGTGATATGCAATATGCATGCGCATAAAAATGGATTTTTATTGGATTAGAATGTCTTTCGTATTATGGTAGCATACTTCGTTTGTGTGTGTGTGTGTGTGTGTGTGTGTAACCTAGTAGAATATATAAGCAAGTCTATCAGAATGACTCGTGTATACTAGATTGCCTAGCCGCTGATGGTTCCAATTGTCGTCGCAACACTTTCCAAAAGAAACTTCTACAACTTTATGTCGCGCTCTACCCTTCCGAAGTAGCTGTTGGAGAATCTCATATCCCAACAAACAACTCATAAAGCCTCCGGAGTAGTTTCATTTTGAAGGAAATAGTTGGTCCTGCCAGACGGTGGACGTGATATATTAAAATACTCGGCCGTCGGGAAACTTGGGAAAGTCGTGCGCGTCCCGAAACTTAAAATGAACGTTAGCCCTCCAAGGCTTATACCGAATTCGGCAAACTTTCGTGTTATACAAATATTTTCAAGGATTATAAAGCTTCCTATAAAGTTGAATTATTACCAAATCATTCATAATACCAATGATTTAAATGCGTCGCATATACCAAGAACAAACCCAAATCAGATTCAACCAGGAACACTGACGAGCTTGAAAGTTTCATGAATGCGCTGAAGAGTATCCATCTCCTCGCTTGGCACTTCTACTCCGAATCACCGGGTTTAACTTTCAAATGTACCCTGACAGAAAGCTTATTCTCTGAACACACACTCGCTCAGGCATCTTGCATGGATTTCGTGGCACTCTTTATTCCTCTGCTAAAATTCCTTGGGTTTTCGCGATACTCCAGATGCTCCTTTCAACATTGAATGTTGATGGTCCAATGCGCTTTATCATTGCTGGCATTGCAAGGTGCAAAAGTAAATCCGATGGCCTTTTACCTTAGCACGAACTACGATATAATCACTGCCTGTCTCTGTCTTTTCCCTTATCCTCTTCTATATTGCACGTTACCAAGAGTCTTCTATCTCTCGCTTTACATTTGCCGCTTCGATCGTAATTTACGATAACCCAGCTGCGAACAGCATTTCCCCCCGGCGGCTGAAAGAAAACAAGCTGAGGCTGCAAGAAGCATGTAGTGACACGTGACGCTTGCATTCCCCAAGCAGAATACGACAAGAATAGATGCTGTTATATTCCTGCTGATGTCTCTTGTGGCACAGACTCTCTAGGGAATGCGGAGGTCTACATCTTCCTAGCGCTGCTGATCGGTGTGGTGACAGTGGTCGTCGGATGCTGGCTTTCGGACAACTGTTGGTCTCCGGAACCGGAAGGGGTGGTCACCCTCGCATAGCCTAGTGCGGACTTCCGTGCGTCCAGGCGGTAACAACTAATTCGACACCCCTCCTACAGGATTCTTCGGGAACTCGGCCACTCGGCGGCACAGCGTACTCAGCCCGGGAATGGCAGTCATCGACCGTTGCTCGATATCAATGACAACGACACCCTCTTGCGTATATGATATCAATCCACTCAAATTGGATCATTCTGTCATCGCGCATCTTTCAGAAGATGCATCAGCAATAAGTCGACCGGATAAAATCTAGATAAACAACGATCACACTGGAGCCTTCTCCGCGCAGACTCCTATCAGATCACTAACATGTACACACAAACAAACACGAGGGACAGACGCGTAACTAATCGGAAGATCATACTATCCCTTCTGATTAGTGTAATTGGAAACTCTGAGTCGCGTGGAATGGGAGTTTCGCCACTGAACAATGTAATAAGCAAGCTTCGCTTTATCTTGGTCATATCATTGTAATTAGGATGTTAATTTCATTTTGACACTCGTTTGAAAATTCACTAGTTAAATGCTAGGTTCTCGCGATATTGGTCTCGCATCGCTCCGCTTATATTTTACAACATCTTCAACTTTCCGGCAATCGAAAGTTTTGCACGCTATTGCTTCCTACCATGAAGGTAATAATACCTAAGCGTACTATCACAGGAGTCGAGGGAACAGTATACTAGTTCGTTCATTAAGGATAGTGTAGAAGGAAAATGCGCTTGCGATCGAGCCGGTATGGGTTTCGAAGGCTTCCAAGTGCGCTGAAATTCGAAATGGGTCAATAACGCACTTTCGAGCGGCGAGCAGATGCTTCCCGGTGTATTGCTGGTAAGCGAACTTGAGAGCTTCGGAGTGAGAGAGCTGCGAGTTCTATCCAGTATTTAAGTGGCTGAGAGAGCCGTCGCCTGTTATGGAAAATGGTATACCAATAGCCCTTTGTCTTAATCGCTATTCGAAGGGTTTCCAGTCCGTTGGCTAGTGGATGTTGCATTCCATTCGAACACCACACTAGAGTATTATAGGTGTATCGGGAATCACTGGACTCGCCGCTCGATCTTCACTCACCTTGTTTCACAGTAGTGCAAGCATTTCGAAACACGAGAGAACAACCAGCATGGTAATCCTCGTCTATTTCGCATTTCGTTAAAGCTTGCACTCGCAATGTCCTTGTGTATTATTAACCCAGGATTAAGAATTAAGTTTTCGATATTGATTATTTGAAAACTATACAAAGAAATAAGTTGACATTTTTAAGAGATGCAATGATTATTGTTTTTATTTTTCGCTTCGCGAGAAGACTGTCATAGTACGTACTGCGTACAAAGTGTCAGTCACTAACAAGACACATCGATGTTGAATGTAATCATATTCCGCATTGCCTAGTGTTCTCGTCTGTCATGCAGGATCATTTACGATCGATCACTCTGGTAATGGAGGTGCAATTTCTACGATGATTGTACATCCTAGTGTGATTGGGGGTATATTTCCCGACCGTGAGAGCACTTGACACTTATGCTTGATTATCTCGATCTTAATTAAATCAAGACACAGGAACATAATACATGCACGTGTCATTTGTTATAAAGTGGAATCGAATGTAAAAATAATTTCTTTTTATCTTTATTATCTTGTCTTTTTTTTCATGAGTCATATAAATTTAGGAATATGAAGTAATAATAATATTTTTAGTTGAAAGTATAATATTTTATATGATTGAGGGAAACGGGAAGCAAAGAGCGTGAATGCTTCTTTATCGTGGACCGATCAATTCTCCGTATAAGGTCGAATTTATTTGCAGAAATATGCGCAATCTCTTCATGACACAGAACCATGTTTGCATTCGGATCCGTTTTTATAGCGAGCGGACGCGTGCATCGGGATACACGGCAACTACATTCACAGCCGTGAGTTATTTCGGGGGGAGGCGAATCAATATCAGGAGGCGGAGTGACATCGGCAACCAATCGATGTCGATCGACGTCTCTTCTTTTCTTTTTTCCTGCCTTCGACAGTTCCTAGCTGCGACGTGGCCGCCTCTACGCACACACGTTGCAATGACAGTCTAATTAACTCCGGAAATGTCAGACCACCTTCATTCTAACCTGATTTCATTTTCCTACCATATTTCTCACTGCACACCATGCGTTTCAATGTTCATATTGCATGTAAATATCGATTACACTGATTTAATCTTCTTCCGATCGATTCTCCGTTCCTTGAAAGCTCTCTGCTTTCCTAAGCGGAAACGCCCGCGGCGATCCGTCCGTGGAATATACCTGTGTGCGTATAAGGCACGTTGCAATTCACCCAGCGCAAATTTCATCCACTCATATGGGACTGTGGTACTTGCTTTTACCACTGGATTCCAGTTACTCTAACTCGAGCTTTATTTGCCCCTTGCGGTGATTTAGATGCGGCGGAAGTGCAGGTTCGAGTCTATATATACTCTGTAGTGGAAATGCTATGGGTTGAGTGGAGTATACTTGTGATACTTTGACCCAGAGCATTTACTTTAAGTATGTATTACTTTTAATGCAATGAAGCAATAAGTGGTTTAACTTTACCAATTTCATTTATTAAAAGCAAGTAGAATAATATTAGCTCTGACAAATCTTTGCAGTTAGAAACTTTTCTACATGTTTTGCATTTCATCAGTTTTGCATCTCGCAAAATCTAATTGTACAGGGTGTAACAGATAGAATGGGACCAGCTTCTCATCATTGATTTATCGGTAATACCGACATTTGCGTAATTGTTTTGGTAGCCGTGTAATGTCACTTGTGTCGTGTGACGCTGAGCACACGACACAAGTCACAAAAAAATTTGCGAAAAAATGAATTTTGAGCTAGGGCTCTGGAATTTATATCACTTCTTTCTTGATACAAGAAAATATTCTCTACCAAATTGCAGCCCCGGAAAATGTCGGGAAGTATGAAAATCATGGGAAAAACCTTAAAACTGAAATTTTCAGGATCGGTTTTCCATATGTTTTGGGTACAATTCCGGCATTTCTCCCACTGGTTTCATGTTTTCTTTTCGTTTTGATACATAAACAATCGAAAAATCAAGCGTTCGTCAAAGTCCCAGAACCTTCGAAAAATCGAAAATTTGTGAAGGGGTACATATGGAAAAATTTGCGAAAAAATGAATTTTGAGCTAGGACTCTGGAATTTATAGCACTTCTTCCTTGATGCAAGAAACCATTTCCCACCAATTTACAGCCCCGGAAAATGTCGGGAAGTATGAAAATCATGGGAAAAACCTCAAAACTGAAATTTTCAGGATCGGTTTTCCATATGGTTTGGGTACAATTCCGGCATTTCTCCCATTGGTTTCATGTTTTCTTTTCGTTTTGATACACAAACAATCGAAAAATCAAGCGTTCGTCAAAGTCCCAGAACCTTCGAAAAATCGAAAATTTGTGAAGGGGTACATATGGAAAAATTTGCGAAAAAATGAATTTTGAGCTGGGGCTCTGGAATTTATACAACTTCTTCCTTGATGCAAGAAAACATTCTCTACCAAATTACAGCCCCGGAAAATGTCGGGAAGTATGAAAATCATGGGAAAAACCTCAAAACTGAAATTTTCAGGATCGGTTTTCCATATGTTTTGAGTACAATTCCGGCATTTCTCCCACTGGTTTCATGTTTTCTTTTCGTTTTGATACACAAACAATCGAAAAATCAAGCGTTCGTCCAAGTCCCAGAACCTTCGAAAAATCGAAAATTTGTGAAGGGGTACATATGGAAAAATTTGCGAAAAAATGAATTTTGAGCTGGGGCTCTGGAATTTATATCACTTCTTCCTTGATGCAAGAAAACATTCTCTACCAAATTTCAGCCCCGGAAAATGTCGGGAAGTATGAAAATCATGGGAAAAACCTTAAAACTGAAATTTTCAGGATCGGTTTTCCATATGTTTTGGGTACAATTCCGGCATTTCTCCCACTGGTTTCATGTTTTCTTTTCGTTTTGATACATAAACAATCGAAAAATCAAGCGTTCGTCAAAGTCCCAGAACCTTCGAAAAATCGAAAATTTGTGAAGGGGTACATATGGAAAAATTTGCGAAAAAATGAATTTTGAGCTAGGACTCTGGAATTTATAGCACTTCTTCCTTGATGCAAGAAACCATTTCCCACCAATTTACAGCCCCGGAAAATGTCGGGAAGTATGAAAATCATGGGAAAAACCTCAAAACTGAAATTTTCAGGATCGGTTTTCCATATGGTTTGGGTACAATTCCGGCATTTCTCCCATTGGTTTCATGTTTTCTTTTCGTTTTGATACACAAACAATCGAAAAATCAAGCGTTCGTCAAAGTCCCAGAACCTTCGAAAAATCGAAAATTTGTGAAGGGGTACATATGGAAAAATTTGCGAAAAAATGAATTTTGAGCTGGGGCTCTGGAATTTATACAACTTCTTCCTTGATGCAAGAAAACATTCTCTACCAAATTACAGCCCCGGAAAATGTCGGGAAGTATGAAAATCATGGGAAAAACCTCAAAACTGAAATTTTCAGGATCGGTTTTCCATATGTTTTGAGTACAATTCCGGCATTTCTCCCACTGGTTTCATGTTTTCTTTTCGTTTTGATACACAAACAATCGAAAAATCAAGCGTTCGTCCAAGTCCCAGAACCTTCGAAAAATCGAAAATTTGTGAAGGGGTACATATGGAAAAATTTGCGAAAAAATGAATTTTGAGCTGGGGCTCTGGAATTTATATCACTTCTTCCTTGATGCAAGAAAACATTCTCTACCAAATTTCAGCCCCGGAAAATGTCGGGAAGTATGAAAATCATGGGAAAAACCACGAATATGAATTATTCAAGATTGGTTTTCCATGTGTTTTCGGTACAATTCCGGCATTTCTGCCACTGATTTCATGTTTTCTTTCCGTTTTGATACTCAAACAATCGAAAAATCAAGCGTTCGTCAAAGTCCGAGAACTTTCGAAAAATCTAAAATTTGTGAAAAAATGAATTTTGAGCTAGGGCTCTGGAATTTATATCACTTCCTCCTTGATGCAAGAAAACATTCTCCACCAAATTTCAGCCCTTGAAAAGATCGGGAAGATTGCAAAACGTGGAAGAAACTGTCTGTCGTGATTCACTCCGTGTAAGTTCACGCGACACACGACACAAGTGACATTACACGGCTAACAAAACAATTACGCAATATCGGTATTACCGATAATTCGATAGTACAAAGCTGGTTCCATTCTATCTGTTACACCCTGTACAGTGTTGAATCAGCGAGAATCGTGATAACGTTTGAAACAGTTCATTTCATCGGGAACGAGAATGAAGGATGTTTCTTGCGTTGTTTCCAGAGCAGATCAGATGTGGGCCGGTCATGTCAGAAATAAAGTATGCTGCGCCACTCATTTCTCTCTGCCTAGCGCGGAGCTTGCAAAAAGGTGAGCACACACGTCGCAGCTGACATCGGTAGACGAGGAACCGTGGAATCATTTATCAGGCGGTAGAGAAGGCTTTTTGCTTTATGGCCAAACCGCGCCGCTCTGTAATTAGATCAGAGCGAGTAAGGATGCCGATCATTTGTAGAAGCAAACCCGCCACGTACACGCACACCCCCCATTTGCTCGTCTCAACGCTGAGTCGCTCTTCTAGAATTAATTCAGCAAGTTCACACTCCGCCTTCAGCCAGCCAACCCCACTTTTCCATTTACTCGGCTTATAGGTTATTTGCGAGATTGATATTCCACGTAGCGACGAGGTAATAACTCCGACCTTTACCTTTTCGAGGTCGAGTAATCCTCAATGAGCACTGACACATACATTACAATGTCACGCGCGGAGATTTGCACCACACATATTCTCGAATCAAATTACCCACAGAAAAAAGAGACAGGCACACGTGTCAGAAGTGATTTCAAATGATTACAATGAAATATTCATATAAATTCACATGAAAAGAATTCTTTATAATACAACAAAGTCTTTACATTAGCAGATACTAAATGCAAATGGTATCATTAATACAAAATGTGATTCAAGTGAAATTCAAATAATTCAGTCTGACTATTTCGCATCTCGATCTACTTGTATAACCATGCACGCAATCAGCATTTGCATGCGTGTGCATTCTCTGGGATCCAAAATTTAGGGAACAATGCAGAGAGAGGAGGCTCGGTGAGGTAGAAATAGTTTCAGGCTCTTTGAGGAGCGAAGCCGAGCTAAACGAACGCTCACCTTAGCTTCGTTGGATGGGTTGGAAGGGGGGGGGGGGGGGAGGAGAGAATGAGAGGAGGTTAAAGCTGTGAGTTTGCCGAGTCTAACTGGCTCTATAGAGAGGGTGAGAGCAAGAGAGCATACACACAAAGTTCTACCGGCACCCTGTTCCACGAGAAGGAGCACTTCTGACCGTGCAGCTTGTCACACACACACACACATGTACTTACATATGAAGATATATACACGAAGAAAAAATCTAGGTCAACTGAATTAGCGATGTAGATCCATGAGCGGTTCGAGCAACGGGTTTCGCGTCCGTCTTACGTTCACGACTGCCGTCCTCTATTCTCCTTCGGGATAAGCCCGAAGGATAGGAAGGGTAATTGCAAGGGTGGCGAACGATTCTCCCATGTGGCAGACGGGGGAATCATCGCCCGCTGTCTTCTTCCCAGCCGAGATATCCTACGTGAGGAGAATTCTTCTCGACATAGGATGGGGCCACGTCGGATAGTTTATCGCTTGTTTACGGAAGTTCGGTGTAACAAGCGTATGACATTTCATTGGAATGTCAGTCTTTTTTCCTTTACGAGGATAATTGTACATTTCTATGTACACATTGTATAATTGTATCGGCGTTCAATCGCGGATATACAACGTGAGTCGCCCCCTTCATTTGAAACAGTCCGGTTGCTTTGTCACCGGAAGTAAATTCAAATGTGTTTCCCGCGGAAATTGCCTTTGGCTCTTGGCTGTAACATTCGTAGTTTACGAAGCTGCCGAGCTTGGTTAACCCTTAAGATGATTGGTCCGCAGTGTCCCGCGTGACTCTGCCTTACTAATGAAGTCAGTGATAACTGGGCGACGGACAGCCAATCGCCAAGAGCAACTGGAGAACCCGGCAGAGGATAATCTCGGAAGATCCCTGGGAGTTCTCAGTGCTGGAGCATTTCCGCCGCTAACACCCGCGACGTGTCAAGTGGTTTGCTATTATAATAAAATGATGAGATTGCTCCTTTGGGATGATGTCCCACGGTATAATCGGTCGGCTCAAGCTGAGAATGATTCATTTGAAATGTTAGTCTTTCAATGGATTTCAAAGCTCCCGCATCAAGAAATCAATGATTTTATTATATTACTTCTCTTAAAATACTTTCATGATTTCACAATGCCGGTACTATCGGCCCGAAACTAATACCCATGAAATTCTCATCTTGTTATCTGCATTCGCCAGGCTCCTTGAGAATCCGCTTCGGCGCGTTCTAGCTCCCTTTTTAAACTTTCACTCCCATGATTCGCTCGGCGAACATCCAATGTTCATTAATACGAAAGAAATTTTCTCCCATCCTTCTTACTCCTTCATCAAATTCTCCTCTGAGCTGGAGCTTCGAACTAGTCCGATTAATAATTGCGACAGCGTGAAATTCAACGGGGCTTCCTGTCTGACGCATACATGGAAAGGAAGTGCATGTATACAGCTAGTATAACCGCATTGTGCTGGTACATAAATCCCAGTGGGTAAAGGGGGCTTTCAAGTAACTTCCCTTTGTAGAGGGGAAGTTGCGGCGCGGCTAGTGCCACGTGTATTACCTGCCGGTGGTTGGACCCAAGAGTAGTCTTAAGGGAGGTACGATAAATTGAAGAGAAGGATCTTGAAACCCCGGTTACCCACTTACCTAGCTGGGAGTGATGCTGCGCGCGCGCGTTGCTCATCTCACCGCGTCTGAGAAAAGCTCGCATTAAAGGGTCACGCTTGCTAAAGAGAGTCTCGAATGAAACCAAGTGAGAAGCAGGTGTCGAGGAAAAATGCTAGCCGCACACTCTCATAAGAACACTCCGAGCAACACGGAAGTACCCGATCCTTAAAAAGTCCTCTTTAATCCTGGACAAATATCCAGAAATGACCTAAATTCATTTCCCAGAAACCATTGGTACATCCTGTTTGTATAATAATATCTAAAATGAGCATGCGCAGTATCATATCCCATGTTATTAATACTTTGCATCGAAGGAAAGTACTGATCCAGATTTAAGAGTGTTCATACAATCTGTTTTAAGATTCTATGATAAATTCGATTGAGCAGTGATTATTTCTTTGACGATTAACATCTTTGATCAAAGGAAGGATAAACATATATTATCAGAAGAGAGTTTAACTGTATTGCGACTAACTACAAAGGAGAGTCCTTTAACATTTGTTATTCTCTGCATTATCATTGCAAAGGAGATTTACTAGAGACTGGGCTCTCTTTGTACGAAGCTACTAGGGTAATTAGAGAGTATTAAGAGGCTGATGTTACATCGTTCTCCGTGGACTCTTGAATCAATCCTCGCCCGTATCATATCCAGATTATACCGTCGGACCTTTGACAATGGAGTAAGGGTAATTAATGGACCTCAGACGTTTTTTCCGGTACCGTTACTACCGCGCAGGTGTTAAAGGTGTCGATTAATCATTGACTAAGGGGGGGAAAAAAAAAAAAAACCAGTGCGAACAACGAAACAAACGAGGCTTGCATTTTCCGTGTGTATAGGTCCCCTTGAAAAGGATGACCTTTCTCCTTCGGTAGGCTTAGATTCTCTCTCTCTCTCTCTCTTTCTCTCTTTCTCGCGTCCGAAACTCTTTTCGCGATCGTGGCAAAAGTCGTCACTCATACATACAGAATCGCACTAATTCGCACCGACTGATAGTCAGACAGACGGACGGACAAAACAGACAGGCATACATGCGCCCGCACACACACATAATGCACGCGTACAGGTTACACACAAGGTGATAATAACGTACTAAAGAAAAAAGTGGACCAACGCCAGAAGCCACCTACGAAGATTCTAAAAAAAAGGGTCGTAGCATGTAGAGAGAGAAAAAAAAAAAACGACCTGCTTGAAAGTGTTAGACGTATATCAGCGCGCCTTAATCTTTCGGCCGATATTATATTTATCCACTTGCAGTACTCTTTTCCCCATTCGAATACGAAATTCCCAAAGGTTTTCTTGCGCCAAACTCTCGAACCTCGAAATTCTTTAGCCTTTCGAAGTGTCATTAGTAGGCCAGGAAATTAAGGGGCAATTTTGTCGGAGGCGAGATCTTTCGGGAGTTAATTGGTACCAGGATTAGCTGACATTAATGACCGAGGGGCTCTTTCGGGATGCAGGCGATTAAGAATAGTGGCCTAATTACTCCTAGACAGCCATACTTACGAGATAAGCGTTATTGCGCGCTCGAAAACCGGGAAAATTACGATGGATATATTGCTTAGTTTAAAGAGAGAGAGAGAGAGAGAGAGAGAGATAGATAGAGAAAGATAGAGAAAGAGAGAGAGAGAGAGAGAGTCACGTGTTATTGGGAATGAGAGTGCCGTTCGTGCCGAAAGATTAAAGCTAATCTAGGCATATTATGTAAATATCTATGTCTGCTTGCGTTGTACTGTTAACTGTAGCACTGTCTAAGTCTAAAAAGAGAAAGAAAGGATTCAGACACAGCGAGTGCGAATCCCCTAAACACCCCCCCCCCCCCCACCCACCCCCCTTAGAATATGTATGCATGTGTAAAAAGCCAGTGTGTATCGTGTGTATTCGTATGCACTTATATATCTGGCACAGCTACTTCCCTTTTCTAGTATGTTTTCACAATTGACAGTTTTATTGTCGAATTGCTACCGTTTTTGTACTCTTAACTATGTAAATACGGTGTTATACCATGTGCGTGTAATGTTTAACTGGGTGTGCTGTACGCCTAACGGATGAGGCCTAGTAACTTTTCATATGGACTTCCGTTCTAGTCGATCTACTCTAGTACGCCGAACTGTGAGGCATTCATATCCTTTCGAAATCTTGCTATAGTCACCAAAACATGATAAACCAGATATTTTTCTTCTATACCAAAGTCATTTATTAAAAGGAATAAATCCTATTATGCTTATTATGAATCTGAAATTTTTGAGAAATGTATGTTTCAATTGAAGTATTATTAATCGTTATTATTCTTGCTTGTATTATTAGTGGGAGCATAATAATTGCTCGCAAGATTACAATACGTAGAGTTTAAAGTTGTACACGGGATGGAATTTGGTATATTAAATACATGTCGGCGTCGAGGAATTGTATCTTATATTAAGGATTGTGTTAAGTAAGAATGAATCAAGTAGTAATTACGTTTCCCTTGATAGCCTTGTCATTCACCCTGCGCGTAACGAATTGGTCCAATTTTATGTCCGATCTATGATTACAACCTTAGGTATTAAAAAAAAATGAGAACAAGCGAATGGGATCAGTTAAGAAGTTTCTAGGCGCTAGTACCTATCACTAAAATTAATCTTACGTGCTATTGTAAAAAGGTTTAGAATATATATATAAAAAAAAGCTCGCTTGGAAAGTAAAGATCAGCGTAGCTTTTGTCCAAAAGGGGAAATCATTCGTTTTCAGTGAACGAAAACTATCAGATTGAGATTTCGTAAACGTCCGTTTTGCTCGCGATTGGAAAGTGTACATATATTTTTTCAGCTCGTTCCTTCGTAGGTTTGTAGCCCGCGTCGATAAACTTCTGTTGCTCCCAAAGCTTCGAGGATTACAATCCTCCCTCGAGTGAACGGGGACTAACCAAGCCCAGCCAAACAAAAAACATGATGGACGATGCTTCAAGTTTTCCCCGTCGAGCATGGCATACTTAATACGCTCTCAAGCGTTTAACCCACGCCAATCAGTTTTTATCCTTCCGATTTCGTGTGGATTCCCACTGAATGCCGATGCGTCACGAAACTTCTTGTCGGCTTCAAGCATTCCGGCGTGTCGAGCGATTTCAATGACGATGCCAATTATAATAAATATTGCAATAAATAAAATGACTTTCATATTCAAACTCCGCCACGTATTCAGTGTTTCTCTAGAATATAATATCGAATTCAATGAGACATAATTGATTGAACTCGAAGGGGAGATTATAGCTAAGAACTGAATTCTAAAGGGGTTGAAATATCGAGTGGAAAGATAAAGTTCCCGTTCACATTTCGTTGCGCTTTTCTATCCGTTGGATTCTTGACTCGCCTGGCTGTCGAGTGCGTGCGCAAATAGATTGATACTACTTTCGGTGTATGCGTGTGCCTGCTTCGTCCCTCTGGCGAGCGTAAACAGTGCGACACTTACGATCGTTACAGTGTACGCGCATACTACACGGCATATGCCAATGTATACGTACGCGCGTGAGTACCTTTGGAGCGACTGGGAGACACACTTTAAACTAACTGTCAATTACTCGGAGTTTTACGATATACACGGATAACTTCGCGCGCATACACGCGCACACGGGGCGATGGACGCACGCGGTGGTGGGCGTGCACTTTGTATTTGGAGTAAGAGTCACCGGCCGTGCCTACCGGCGCGCTGGCTCTGCGTAATTCTAAACTAGTGTATAATCAAAACGAAGGGAGAAAACGACGTCACGTAGCCCATTATGTATATCTATGGAAAACAAGCTGTTGTACGTGTGTAATCGACGGTGAACCGGAATGTTCTCGATCCTAGACCCAGGTAGCGGATATGACATACACATACACACAGACACGCACAGACACACACATATACACTTTCATAAGCAGCCGAGTAAAGTATTAATTTGTTTGGTCAGAATAGAATTTCGTTCTTCATCGGACAAACATATGAATCTTATTTCATATTGTCATTTCTACAATGGGATGCTGTTTAATAAAGGAACGAACAAAGATAAGATTTATTAGACTACCTGTCTTATAAGATGGTTGAAATTAAGATTTTACTCGGCTTCGAAACTTCTACACATGTAATTGTTCGCAGTAATCTAGGTGTAAGGGGAAA
Source organism: Ectemnius lituratus (assembly GCA_910593735.2). Classification (NCBI taxonomy): domain Eukaryota; kingdom Metazoa; phylum Arthropoda; class Insecta; order Hymenoptera; family Crabronidae; genus Ectemnius; species Ectemnius lituratus. Next base: position 17,266,395 of record OU343037.1, on the reverse strand, counting down.
AAAGTATTAAACGAATTATTAAACCGCTATTGGTGAACCAGCGATGGTTATTGATTCACCTTTGACCCGTAACCTTTGGTCACCCTTTCCCCGGTCCCCTCGGTCATATTGCCTGGCAATCTAGCCGAGCGGCTTTCATGCCTGGCGAACGGTGAGTATCGAGTGGAGAAAGCTTTTAGCACATTATACCATACTTTATTCAATTTACGTACATATATGTATTTACATAGATTGATGCGAACGCATGTCGAGCGAGAGACGTTTTTATAGCTAATCTAAGAATTAGCTTCTTCTTCTTCTTCTTCTTCTTCTTCTTTAGAAGTTATGCTTCTCGTACACTTCAATGATTAGTTTCACCACTTGTGTGTGTGTGTGTGTGTGTGTGTGTATCTCGCGTGCGAGGACAATGACACATTGTCATGAACTCGAACACCGAGATACAATAATTAATTCTACGCGAACTTCCTATTTACACAGTGTGTCGTGACACATCCAGCATTTCTCTCTCGGAGGCGATATATCACACAGCACCTTTAAAAATCAAGGACGTTATTCTAGAGCTCGGTATACCGATGCACGCATAAATTATGAATGCTTTTAAATAAATTAATGGTGTGATTCGTAGTAAGGCGCGCCGAAGATATCTCAGGCGAAGAGGGAAAGTCGTGAAAGTTTAGTTTAGATATTAGAAATAGAAATCACTTGTTGCACTTTGGCCCAGAAATATTAATCAGCCTTTTTGTTTTTCATTGAATGAATATTTCATGTGCTGAATTATCATATTGAATGAAATCATTTTGATTCGCGCGTTTTCCCCTCTTTCATCGAATGCGCCAGTGATGAGTCGGATAATTAAATCTAACGATCTAAGTAATTAGAGCTAGAAGAACGGGTATACGGGCTTTTGGTATCTCTGTCGCTCGGTGGCTGCTGGCCCAAGTGCCTACGAATATCCCGCAGGGAAATGCGAACTTTCGCTTGAGACGCTTTCCGCAAGTATTCCTACGTACACTTCCATGTTAAGCACGACCTCTCTCTCTCATTATGCCTAATTGTGAGCTTGCAATTAGAAGGAGCGTGCACTGCCTGCTGCCGCGATAAAGCAACGATTCTTCCTCACTGATGAATTTACACAGCTGGTATAAGTTCAAATTAGGCAGTGTTTGTCTCCTAAAATGGAGGATTACGTTTATCGTTTTCACTCTTTCGAATAATAATTCGAAAATTTCATTTCTTCATATTCTACTCAAGTATACTTTTATATATAAAAGTCCCGAAGGAATATCTTTCGGAAGAATCACCGCGTCCCATTACAGGTATTAAGAGCTATCGATTGTAATCGGATTCTGTCGGGTTGGAAAAAAAAATATGAAGAACAGGCCAGCAGCCGGAAACCTGTCAGTCGCTTTAGTTCGCCTTGGTGAGCTCTTGGAAGAAAGCTTCGATAGGAAGAGTGGGTTCGTCAGTGGTGATCTTGAAGTGCGAAGCGACCACTCTGCTCTCTGGTGAGACAGCCTTGAATAAGCCTGGCTTGTCGTAAAGGGCGGAAGCGGAACTAGTTAGATCAGCCACGCTCAGTGAAGCTTTTGCGAAGAGTTCCTCTTCGTCAGAAGTCACAGAGAACTTTGTCGTACTTTCAGCATCTTGCTGTTCTACCTGTTCCGTTTTTTCTTCTACTTTTCTGCCTAACACATCATCCACACTAATTCCCGTCTTCTTCGCACGATGTTCTTCTAGTACATCTTCAAGATTTTCACTAACAATAGCTTCTGCTTTTGAACCTTCATCGGTCATCAATTGGAAGTCTGCTGTTGTCTTGACTTCGTCGATGTTCTCTTCAACCGGATGCTTGACTGGTACGATCGTCGATGCTGGCTCTCCTTTCTCGAGTGGGATCTCGTTAGCGAGAACTCGCACGGTTGGTGAAGTAGTCACGGCTGAATAGAAACTTGTTTCCTCAGCGGTCATTTCCGTCGCGTACTCTTCCCTGCGTCCACCTGTATGCTGTGTCGAAGCTGCTGTTGTCTCCTTTTGAGTATGCAACCTGCTCTTCATAAGCGGACGTCGTCTCACTGACGAAGAGAAAACATTCTCCGGCCGAGCAGTGCTCTGTCTCGGATAGTTTTCACTCTCGTGATTCTGTGAACGAGTTGGACTACTTGTTGTACCGGATATCCTACTTCGATATACGTTCCCACTAACGGGTCGTCTCTTTGGTACAAAGCGAGTGCTTTTCTCAGTTGTCGAGGATGTTGTCTCTTGATCCTGTGCTGGCTCCTGTTCCTTTGGTGGCGTTGCTGAAGTCGTCCTATAATTCATCCTGGACATATACTTGTACCTGCCAGTTGTCTCTTTACTAGGATCATTAACTTGTTGTTGAGCTTGATTCTGTTGGGATTTCTGCACTGATGTTCTCTGTCTATGAGTCGCCGGAGTGGGGGAAGATTCGGTGGTTGACATTTGAGAGAGTCTCGACTTGTAGTCCAATCTGCTCTTATAGTCCTTGATGCTGAAACGTGGTCTCGTAGCATTGCCGTATCTAATCGGTCGCATCTTGAGTGGTCTCGTCGTCGAGGAAGACGTGTGAGTTAATTGGGTCACAGGTTGTACGGTTGTAGTCGTTGGAGCGATTGTTGTGGTAGTCGTCGCAACGGTTGGCGCGACAGTCGCTCGATCGAAATAATTACCTTCTGTTCTGACGAATAAATCTTCCAAAGGAATATTTGTCACTGTTCCACTACCTTGATGACGATGATGACCTTCATTAGTTGTGGTCTCATCGACTTTACCTTTTGAAACTTCAGTAAAATATTCCAAATGCGAGGATTCTGTGGTATCCTCACGTTGCTCGTCCGGTGATCCTAGTTTCTGGGATGAATAGTCGTAATATTGACTAGCAGGATGATTCGTCACGTACTGATTATTTTCGTTGTAACTCTGAGAGTCACCATACTCTTTGCTCACTGGAGTATGCACGATTTCTGTAACAATTTCCGCTTCAAATGGTTCACCAGGATTTACTCTGGTTCTATGTCCAGGACGCTTTCTGATATTTGGTCTTCTTTCTGTCACAGATTCTTCATAAGTTTGTTGCGTTGGTTTAATACGTCTTCGTCTCGAAGGATCTACTTGTTGTGGTGTTTCTTCTGGTTTGCCATATTTATAAAATTCTTCTACATTTGTGATTGTTGCTGGTTCTTGCGTAGTTGTTGTTGGTCGTCGTCGACGTAAACCAGATTGTCCTGGTCGTCGAAGACGTGGTCTTTGTGTATTCACTACTGCCGGCTGAGTTATCGTTTCCGGTGCAATCGTCGTCTGCACCGGCACTTCCTCCGCGTGCAATGTCACTGGCAGTGACGTTTCTGGCGTTTGAATTGGCACCTCTGTTGGCACCTGTTCATACGCAACAGTGGTTGGTTTCCTTCTTCTATATTGATCACGATTCAATTTCTGAGGCCTTTGAGGTCGTATTTCTACTTCTGGCTCGCGATAATTATTATACTCATCTTCAGGCTGTACCTGAACTTGTTCATGATACTGATGATTAACAGGTTCAGGAGTCTGAGAAACAGTATACTCCGGTTCAATGACCTAGGAAGAAAATATAAATGATTAAATGAATTAATACGTCTGAAAATAACATTAAATTATAATAGTGCCAATATCAAATGTATATTATAATAATTCATCTAAAGTACTCTAAACGATATTTTATCCGTAATACCTGAGGTTCCTGAATCTTTGGCTGTTCTCCAAGTCCACTTTGCAGAGTGAAAAGTGGGGTTGCTTGGGTAGTAACCTTAGGGATGTCGTATTCAGCCAATTCTATGGTATAAGGCGCCAATGGCTGCGGCGCTGGTGGTTGTGGCGTTTGTGGTTGGCGTTGTTCCTTCGAAAGTTGTTCCGATTCATTCTTCACTGATTCGAATTCCAATCGAGCTTCTTCCTCTTCCTTTAATTTCTGTTCTCGTATAAGATGTTTCAATTCCTCCTGACGTTTCTTCAGCTCTTCTTGCTGTTGATGCTCGATTTCCAATTGCTGCTGACGTTCTTGTTCAGCAAGCCTTTGCCTGTCGCGTTGTATCAACTGTTGCTGAATGAGAAACTGTTGCTCGTTGAAATGTTTCAACGAGATACTCTCCGGAGTTTCGTATTCGGGCTCACTGGTTTGTTGGTGAATGTCGAGCGGCAAAACCGAGCTCTGATAATGGATTCCCGGGCGAACGTATACCACTTTCGGTCCTTGTGGTATTTGGTTCGGGGCAATGACCTCTTGGCTAAACTTTGTCGGTGGATTAACGCGTGGTAAGACTTCGTTAATATCGGAAGTGTATTTGTTCTTGTTATGAGGCCAAGCGGGTGGCGGTGGTGTTAAATCTTGATGCTCTGACACATAATACGTGTTGGTATTGGTGATGCCGGAAGTTGGTAGGGGTTCTACTTGCGCACCGGTGTCAATTTGTTTGATCGGTGGTGCTTGAGCCGGCCTCTTGTAATCCTGATCACGATTAACGTCGTTTGCCGGTGGATATTTATGGGGAACTTGGTGCCGAGACGCATGTGTTGTTGGTACTTGGGTGGATGTGTAAACATCCGGTGGTAGAAGTGTATCATAGGGTAATGATGGTCTCAAATTGTAACCATTATAAACAGTGGGAGCTGTGACATAACTAATTTCATGGCTTTCGTGTACTAAGAACGAAGGATCTCTCTCGTAAGAGGTCTTATAATGATGAGATTGAGTTTGATGAGGTTGAGTTTGATGAGGTTGATGAGGTGGATGGTTCACTTGACTATAGTAACTTCCCGCACTAGCTGGGCCATGAATCTGCCCGCCATGTTGTTGGGATGGAAATCTATCGTAATTAGATCGATGATCGTGTTCATTCACACGTTTATCCTTGCCAAACTCATTTGCGATCGACATACCGGGCGGTTGGAAGTACGGTTTGGCGTTGTTTGAGATCTTCAAGGACTCGAATGGTTTAGCTTGATGCCGTGGTGGTTGAAGGCCCTGCGGCATCGAGTAACCATTCTGGTAGTGTCGGTTCTTCTGTGGGATAGCTGGCGACGAGGGTGAGTTTGTTGTTGGTGCGTATCCCTTACTGAAGTATGTGGCAGCCCTTACAGGATCCGGTGGCTGATGAATGGGTTGTGGTATGTACTGTGGTTGCCTGACATTCACGTACGCCGTGCTTTCTCGTATGATCGGCTTTCGGTGATGGTCCAACTCGAATCTGTACACATCTTTTGGTGGCGGAACCAGAAAGCTGTATTCCCTTGTCTCCGAAGGTAGATGTTTGTTCACGTGATTATGATTTTGTTGTGCCTCGCCTCTCGCTTTTGTCGCCGCGTGTCCAAACACACTGAAACTACCGAGTATACTCGGTGGACTGTAATCCTGATGGCTGTTGGACACAGGAGATGGTTTATTCTTGCGCTGAAGTTTCTCGGACGTTGCCATATGCTCTTGTAGTTTATTTAGAACAGGATGGGGTGGAACGCTCCTCTCGAGATTACTCGATGGGGAAACGTTCGTGCCAAGGGTCTCCTCGTATCCGTTAGCAAGTGGACGCCATCCATTGGCTATCATGGACGATCTCGTTGGTGGAGGCTGCGAAAGAGAGTATCGTTTCTATGGTGTTTAAGAGCCCTGTAACTACCCTCGTAAATAATGAAGGGAAAGTTAATGATACCATCGTTATTATTTGAATAACTTGAACTTTCTAGAATCAGATAGATCCAGTACATAGAAATCATAAGTAACTTAACCGATATTCCTTGGATGATCCAATCCTCGATCATGAAAGTCTCTACTGGTCTACATAACTCTAGTAATTGTTGAACACGTTCGAACGACTGATTTCTATCTCGCTATTCGATTAAAGTGTTACGAGCGCCGCGGGTACGATACTCACAGGTTTACCATCCGAGCGGTCTATTGACACGGTGATCGCCCCGATCGAAGCGACGAGCCATGTAGCCAAGATACCTGGGGAATTCAAGTGGTAGAAAGTACTTGGATGCCTTATACGAAAGCTGTTCGAAAACCACAATCCGCTCTTTAGGAAGGTTACTCACAATTCAGGATGAATGTCGACCGCATCGTGGCTGAGCATGGGATCATTTACGCGGGTCTCCTGTAACATACATGTGATTCAAGCTTAATACACTCAGCCTTTCATATTTATCACTTTCACGCAATCTTACAATGATCTTTAATATAAATTGAAGAAAGTATAACATTCTCTGTATTGAATCTAGAATTTAAATCAGATTACTTTTCTATTGACACAGTTTTTCTTTAGATATATAAATAATATTTTCAAGCGAGTATAATATTTGTAAGGGATGATATAATTTAATAGGGATTAATAATAAGAGAATAAATTGCAATTCATTGGGGCGGAAAATGATGAATTAATACATTTTAGCTTTGATCATTACGCCAAACATTACTTAACTCGTTGAAAGGATTCACGAGAACGGTCGACCATTGGCAAGTACTTGGAAGCCGCTCGCTTTTAGAGAAGCCGTGGTGGCGCGTTAACCCACGAAATAAAAGGTTCTCAGGCGGACGACTGAAAAGTGTCGCCCATTTATCACGACACTTCACAGCGCTCGGCTATTATTATCCCATTTTTAAATTGCACCAAGCAATCCCGTCGAAGCGTCAGCGTCGATTTTTTTCTCTTTTACTAGCATTTATCATAATTCCTCGATAGCCAGATTGACCGTGACGATTTCGTTTGCTCGGAATGTAAATGAACTTCAGCCACGAAAAATTAGCGAATGGTTTTGTGGATTGCGAAAGATTTGAATTACTCGGCTTTCGTCTCGAGATGTCCAACAATTTCAATGCGACTCTCTGAGTTACTAGTGAAACGAACTACCCTTTCATTCCAAGTTACCTCTTTGAAATTCAGAAGTTCATACTTTTTCCTATGAGTCTACTCGCAAATCGTCTAACTTCGAGTTAGTACCATTTATTTGTAGAATCTACGAAGTAATGTCTACGTCAACGAGTTGATACAGTTTTGTAAACAGACTTCGAAAAAGATGTTTTCAAATCGACATATATTTGTTTTTATATGGTTGTCCTGTTGAATGTAAACAAAACTTGAAGTTGATGATGAATCAGAAATACTTTTAGTCATTTGATTTATTCGAGCAGTCAGAGTGTGGTCCTGCTGTCTCATTGGAGAGCAGGTTGCCACTCGGAGGCCTAGTAATTCCATGCTCGAGATCCAGCTGAGACGAGAGGATGCGACAGAGCGTATCGGTGACAGCAGAGTCAGTTACAATTACCTTGCTCGGCCGCGTTGCCAGTGGCACTGTGTCAGTGTCGCCAAGGACACATGCCACAAGAAAATATGCCAAGCCTTTGAAGATTCGGCTTTCTATAATTAATTCTATATAATCGACTTCCTGACATCTCACTTTTTTCCTTGAAACGATTCTTTAATTCTTTATAATGCTTTGTAATTTCAGCTGGAATATTCTGCTAAATTCTGATACTAATTATTTCTATCTAAAAACTGGAGATATTGATTTAATGAAGAGCTTAATAATTCCATCGGATTCTCGCGAACTTTCTGGCAGATTCTAATGATAAATGGAGCGGCAAACCGCCTCTGGTCAGACGGCAGAAAGTTTAAATCTATCGTTTTGAAACATCGTCGCCGGAGAACTCTCTTTTTCGACGTTGGTCCAGTGAAAATATTCGTGGAACTATGCTCAATTGAGCAAGGTTGCGTGACGGGATGAGGGACGACCATCGCGGCTCTTGCGAGCGGATCGCCGTAAATTTGTCGGGGGAAACGGATTTCTCGCGCACGTATCCGGAGATATACAGAACTCTCATTCCCACCCCCGGCGCCGCCACCGCCGCCGCCGCCGCCTCCTGCGGATGTGGAAATTGCTAGGAATCTGCCGAACCCTAACCAGATCTATTTAACTCTTGCAGTCAATCGTCGCTGGGATTCAATTATCCGCTGTCAGAATTTACCAGGCAATTGGAATATAGTTGTGTATATATTTTACAGGGTGATCTGATTAATAATAGTGATTGATAATAATTTATATTATATATAATATTAAGAATGTGATATTAGGAAATATTCAAGTCTAATTAAAAATACGAAATAATGTCTAATTTATACAATTCTGTATACATGACAAGGATAATTTATAGCTATTTGAATCATTCTGTATACACGATTTGCAAGTCACTTTCTGCCAGGCCTTCCGGTTCTCAAGCGTGTGTAACACCGGCCGAAGTACTTGTTTGAACGAGAGGCAGACCGAAAATTCCAGTACTTCGCTGGAAACGGGATCGAGCGTTGATCTCGTTGAACGCGTTATTACGTCAGGCTTCCACGTGAAAGTCTGGCAGTGCCTATTTCGTAGATAAGGAGCTGACCATGGTTGTTCCGGTATCTTGAGCTCTGGCACACGCGCTCTGCTTCTTGAATTTGTAACTTTGACTACAATTGATACATTGTTGTTTGCTGCAAGTACACCTGTTAGCGAATGTATCAAATTATGTAATTATTAAAAGACAAAATCTTTTGATTTCTAATTATTTTTACTCAACGTATTACTTTTTCTATAAAATAGTCAGTGAATTCCAAATATAGAACACTATAAATCTGTGTTCAAATCACCGAATCGTTAGAAAGAGTAGAGAATTCTTAAAAGAACAGCATTCCAACAGCTGTTAAGTGTTTCGTGTTACCGTAGCGAGTAGCATAGCTTTCAACGCGCTGTGATTTTCGGTAGGATCGAACAGTTTTAATTATTAGGTCCCGAACTTTAATCACATGCTCGACTTCACTTAACCCGTTCACCCATCCGCCCAAATTCGTGGCGCTTGCTACTTTCCTCTCCTTCCAATGATATGTTATCCCCACTTCCATCGTGACAGATGTGTTTCTCTGTCCTACGATTGGTCGAATTGGAATCTGTGAGTGGTGCAGCACGAAATTGGTAAGCTACAGCGAGGGAATGTATTTGTGTGAGAAGAGGCGAACAGTAAAGGAGCGAATGGCGAATGCCAACAGAAACATGAAAATGTATGTGTGCGAACTCCTTGTATTGGATTGCTTCGGCGTGCATAACGAGTTCCTTCTCTTTCTCTCTTTCTCTCACAAAGATTGCTTAAAATCTCTCGCTCTCTCTCTCTCTCTCTCTCTCTCTCTCTCTCTCTCTCTCTCTCTCTCTCTCTCTCTCTCTCTCTCTCTCTCTCTCTCTCTCTCTCTCTCTCTCTCTCTCTCTCTCTCTCTCTCTCTCTCTCTCTCTCTCTCTCTCTCTCTCTCTCTCTGAGCTGCTCTTTACTTCCTCGATAATAACCGGCTGCTCATAAACCTGTCATAAATATCGATTATAGAATCTAAGGTTCGACTCATAAGAATTTTAGTACTAACGTTCGCCTGAGATACGAAGATAGTGATGGATTTAACTTAATTAGTTATTGGTTATATTGAGATTATAATCATACGTGAATCAGAGTATTTTATAAGCTACTTGGAACAATGTTTTCCAAAATATTTGCGATGAAGTAGTCAGTTGAATGCCTCTTGAATTGGTATTACGATAATCGATTATCAGCTCTTCCAATTACGAGTGGATTGCATTTTAGCAATGTAATTATTAAATGCGTTACTATGCCAACTAAAATCGATTGGAATAAGTGCGACAGTGCGGACCAGATAAAAATTCCCTTAATACTTCAAAATCTGGTAAATAACAAATGCAATTCCATTACAATAGTAAAACAAAGATGATAAAAAAATGGAACAGAGCATTCAGCTCTCATTCGTTCTTCATGAAATCGAGTGAGAATTGTGTAGTTCATTGCGACGTAGATGTCTGTGGAAAACAGAAATTTTTCGCCCGCATGCGGACGATATTTCGGCGAAAATTCTATGGGAAATACAAATAGTCCTATCGCGTCTGGCGATGTGCTGGAAATGTAGCCGAGAAATGGGACGTTAGCCACACAAACGTATTCCAGGCGGGACCGCTGTTCTCTCTCTGGAGAGTGCAATGTGCGCGCGCGCGCGTGTGTGCTCCGAATGGCAGTGCCATCCGGCTTTTTCCAACTGCGTTTCCAGGATAAAGGCCGCACGGGAGCAGCCGGGCAGAATAAATTTCATCTTGCAATTTGAAATATTATCGCGAGCGTGAAGCGTGCCGATGCAAATACCGCTTTGGATTCAGAAAGCCTCCTCACAGGCAAACCGCAACCCTCACCGTCGAGCTGAAGCAATAATTCTTGCAGGGTGCAATTCGTCTGCCAGGCTTCTTTGAATATGAGCAATCCATGTGCCTTTGAAACTAGGTCGCAAGAAAAACTTTCCATTCGTCGAAGTTTGATTTAAGAAGAAACCGCCATGGATCGTTGACTAAAGCTTGTCAGTCTTCTATCGAATGTAACTGTGAACTTTCAATATAGATGTTTACTTTATATTTCGTTTTTTAGATTAAAAAATCATATGGAATGTGGAGAATTGATGGGAAAGCTTTTATATACTATGTGATTTTTGTGCGATGACTCTTACAAAACATAAGAAGTTATTGATTGAAATTGTTGATATGATTATGGTAACGTGTTATTTAGCAATAGGTGAGACTTAGCTTTCTTCAAATCACTTCTCTCGTTAAAACCAACAAAGTACACGATCGTGTTGGAGTTACGAGGGAACGGAGGATAGCATTTTTAGAGCCTGTTTTTCAGCGAACACCGCTCACGATCTCACAGAAGAGTTATGCTCTGGTTCTCCTAGCCTTTCGCTTTCCGCTTGCGTGGAAATCCCATCGAGAGACAGGCAAGCCTGCATTAATTATCAATTATTTACCACGTGACCACAGAATGACGACAAATAGTTATCGTTCGATCCAGAAATAAAACCGGACAGAACGTGTTACACACACGTGTCGATTATTATGTCTTGAAACCTGTAATCCCAGTTACGTTGTTGGAGGTGTGTCAAAAATTGGGTGAAAACTCGGCCGATATATGCAACGAGTTTATCTCGTTGGCTGCCCACTTTTATTACAGCACGAAGTGTAAGTGGTCCGCTTTCGACTTACTAATTGACTGGTCAAACTGTGAAATAATACTTATCGATCCGTAACTCTTTAAAGCAGAAAGCCATTACTTAGTCATGCTTTTACAAACCTGGCATTGATTGTTTGAAAATTCATTACTAAACTAGAACAAATATTACTTGAAATTAATATTGTAATATTACAATGGTAATATTAATATTATCGTGATGATAATTGTAGTAATATTGTGTACCCTTTAAAATTTCTTTGAATATTGCAAACTCTTATGTACACAATTCCTATGTAAACGTGTGAATCTGATAGAAGAATGTTAAGGTTGCAATCAACGCGGGTTCCTCGATCGTCGCCGTGATAGAGCACCATTCAGTCGGCAATCCAAAGAGCAATGTGCCTAATTATACCCCGATCAAACCGATAGAACGCGTTCCGTTGGCCGAGTCGTAGAGGGTTTTACGTTCGCTCGAACTCCCTTTCGTTTCGTTTCGTTTCGTTCGCGTGCTTCCTTATGCGTAGCTGCATATGTACCTGCATAAGTACATGGGTAAAAGGCGTAATAGGTGGGAGCGTACGGTGTGTCGTGCAATACTACGCTAAAAACCACAACTTTCCCAAGACTCCAACTCTGCGGTTTGTATGGTTCTTGTAGTTTTCATGCGGATCTTTCTTGATAATCAAGATTAAAGAGACACTGTCTTATTTATTTTGATATATTAAGTAGCTGGTGGTTGGTGTTGCAATGAAAGTCTGTGGGTTATATTGTTACTGTTTTATATTTATCCAAAAGTCATCCAAGATATTATAATAAAGTCAACCGTTGGCTTATGGAACTGTTAAAATCGACAATTTTTGAAGGGGTGAAAAATGAATTTTGAGCAAGGGCTCTGGAATTTATATAATTTCTTTCTTGATGCAAGAAAACATTTCCCACCAAATTTCAGCCCCGGAAAATGTCGGGAAGTATGAAAAACATGGGAAAAACCTCAAAACTGAAATTTTCAGGATCGGTTTTCCATATGTTTTGGGTACAATTCCGGCATTTCTCCCACTGGTTTCATGTTTTCTTTTCGTTTTGATACACAAACAATCGAAAAATCAAGCATTCGTCAAAGTCCGAGAACCTTCGAAAAATCGAAAATTTGTGAAGGGGTACATATGGAAAAATTTGCGAAAAAATGAATTTTGAGCTAGGGCTCTGGAATTTATATCACTTCTTCCTTGATGCAAGAAAACATTCTCCACCAAATTTCAGCCCCGGAAAATGTCGGGAAGTATGAAAAACATGGGAAAAACCTCAAAACTGAAATTTTCAGGATCGGTTTTCCATATGTTTTGGGTACAATTCCGGCATTTCTGCCACTGGTTTCATGTTTTCTTTTCATTTTGATACACAAACAATCGAAAAATCAAGCATTCGTCCAAGTCCGAGAACCTTCGAAAAATCGAAAATTTGTGAAGGGGTACATATGGAAAAATTTGCGAAAAAATGAATTTTGAGCTGGGGCTCTGGAATTTATATCACTTCTTCCTTGATGCAAGAAAACATTTCCCACCAAATTTCAGCCCCGGAAAATGTCGGGAAGTATGAAAAACATGGGAAAAACCTCAAAACTGAAATTTTCAGGATCGGTTTTCCATATGTTTTGGGTACAATTCCGGCATTTCTCCCACTGGTTTCATGTTTTCTTTTCGTTTTGATACACAAACAATCGAAAAATCAAGCATTCGTCAAAGTCCGAGAACCTTCGAAAAATCGAAAATTTGTGAAGTCGGGAAGTAGACAAAACATGGACTATATACTAGGTTTTTTGATACAACTATGTTAAAGAGTGCGTGACAGCTAATCGCAAGTATCGACAACGTCATATGATTCCGGTTTTGAAGGAAGGTCGGGGCGGTCTGACTTGTGACTCTGAAATTATGTACTTTCACTAGAGTGCGTGACACAGGACAAGTGACTGAGACGATAGACCTCGCTGCCGACAGAACGGTATTAATGAGACCTAATGCACTGCCACTGAAAAGTGAAAGCTTAGTGGCTACTCGGCAGGGCAACCGCGCTGGAAACTCGCTTACCTGGCACAAATTGCAAACCGCATTCTATGCCTCGATTAAAGAAATCTTGAAACTCGAGCTTTCCTTATTGGACCACCGTTGGATAGTATGGCATATTTTCTAAATGATTCTATATTTTTCTATCAACTCACCTTTATAAAAGACAGGTCCCGTTGAGTTGGAAGAATCCGAATTTGATGGCAGATATTTAATGTATCGTGAAAATTTGAAAGTTTCGCGCTCCAACGATTACTTTGATCTTTTATTTTTGGCGGCCCATCGGTGCTCGACGCTCTGCATTTCGTACGGTTTCAGCGATAGTTACGTGCTCGGTACAGGGAAATATGTAGAGCAATAAAATGCACAGTTTAATGTCCTAGCAGTTTCGCAACGGGATCCGCAATTTCCTTAGTTCTACACTTTTTCACGAAAGGCGTATTTCTACGAGATAAAATGTGCAAAAAAATTCATCATGATTGCCGCGGATGTGTTGATGGTAAATTAGAGGAAGTTACACAAGAAAGAAGTTAGTTCTCTCCGGGGTGGAAAAAAAAACACAAGATCTTCAAATGAAACTTCCTTGGGTTGGATGTACTTTCAGTCGATTTGTCGTCTCCGGGAAAGTAGGTAGTTTCTAAATGTACATACATGTTCATCGGACTTCACTGGACATGTGGGGGGAATGTGTCAAACGATAATTAACGGTTACAATGGCCATCGCGGTCACATAGTTGCCGACGGGTGTTAATTAAGATAGTACGTAGCTAGCAAGTAATTAAAAAGTTCCTGTATTTATTATTCTTTATCCGATTAGAAGCGATAGCCAACGTTTCTTGCTAGTAGATCGAGATATTGAAGCATCCGCATATGCACCGTTCAACTTTATCTCTTTTCCTGTTTTCTTATTATTGTTGCAACGACCACTCACTGTGTATCCATTTTAATTGAATACACACAGATTTAACGTTTTAATCCTTTCTTCAGGAAATCACTTCTACAATTAGATCCGATTCTAAATTAGTTCCGTAACTTATCACGTGATATCTTAGCTCATAAAAACTAAAATGAAAAGTGCTGGTTGTTTTATAGAGTACATCATTGCATATATGTATGTTTCCCACTATACATATGTATAACCTTTCATTGTCATATCCAAACAGCAAAGCCAGTACAAAAGTAGAGAAAGTTTACATTTACTACTCAAGAATAATTAGACCAAGGATATCAAAGATATCTAGATAGTGTTAATTTCATTATACAATTTACGAACTTGCGAAATCTAAGGATCGTTTGGAAGAAGAAAAATTCGTAAGTGAAAAAGTGTGTTTGAGAGGTCAACGCGAAGAGTAAAGATAGTGCGACGCGTATGTTTTAGGTCAGTGTTGAAGCTCTGCTAATGAGAACAAGAAATGTATATGTGTGCGTATGTGTGTGTATAGAAGCGAGTAGCCGGGATTCTTGAGGTGTTTTCGGCTTTGGTAGAGATGCTTGATGGCCAGCAAGGGCGGCGAGCGTCGAGGAACGGTCCGTGCGATAATGGGGATAATTAGTAGCTATTAGTCATGCTCAACGTTCAGTGAAATGAGCGACGATGAAATTAATGTGGCATGGACTACGCCTCGCGCTCGCACCCTGCAAATTATTCAGATTGAGAGTACAGTCTGATCTTGGAATACACGACAAAGTCAACATCAAAACTCATTACTATAATAACGTAATATTAATTTTTCTTATACAAGAATTACATGAAAAGTATATGAATTCTTATAGTTTCTCAGAATTAAATGAATTCTCTTCTTCTACAATTCATTGTACGTCAATTTCAGACACTGAATTGTGCATTCAAATTAGTACAACCTATTTCGAGAAGGAGTAATTTATTGGCGAAGTTAATAGCAGGTTAATTCTCCAAGTAATGTGCAATTCAGCAGGTACCATTGACGATGAATTGTCCTGTATATATGTGTATGCCAGTTTATATGTGGTGTTGTATATTACCGTTGCTAAGTGAGAGCGTGTTCGTTGAGCGAGATTAAAATGTACGAAAACACGATTCACTGTGATTTCAGTTCTGGAATTGGGTCAATCGGCCCGGCATTCAGTCCTTTGAAAAGGACTCAATGCCCTTCTCCCGCCAAGCTGACATAACCACTCACAAATTTTATTGCCGTTATTTCGCTGCCTGTTTTTTTTGTGTTGTTGTTTCTCGTATTTCTCTATAAAACGATCAATAAGGTAAAACGAGTGGGGCACAATTATCTTCGGGAAATATGAGAGGCGAAGCAAAACGGAAGAGGAATTGACCGTAGCAAATTCAATTCAACGTGTATATACTCAACGAGCAGAAAAAAAGTTAATAAAATGGATTAGATACATCCGATTACAATCAGACTCCAAACTGATCGTTAGCCACATTGTTTATGACTTTCTACTTTCAAAGATCTTCACGAGAAATTCTTCTCCCTCCAAATATTCTTTCTCTTTTCCACTCTATCGGAACGTATATAATCTGATTTCAACAGACATCCTTGCAATGGGTTCCAATTCGGCAATCAACTTTTCCAACCAACTTTTTCAAACATCATATCGTAAGCTACAAATTTCCCTGTTTTCTGAATATTCAGCAGAATACCGCTGTCGAATTTCGACTTGTTACAATACCGCTCGATCGCGGCTACGCAAATATCTCGTTTTAACGGACTGACTGGCATCGGTGTACGAATGTTTGAGCTAGTTGTAAAACAAAGCTTCGCGCATACTTTTTTCATTCTACACTTGCAATCGGTGAAAATCGAGGGCAGAAAAAAACTATGCTTATTAAATTCAATATAGTAATTTAATATTTTATAAATAGTTCAATTGTTGTTTAATAATTCGCATTCGATGAACTCTTGATCATTATGCTTGTGGTGTGCGAAGTATGATTTTAGTGCATCATCGGTCGCTTAATTAGATCGCTAAGCACTGTAAATAAATCGGGGAAAGCCTGGCAGTGCAATGTCGCCCGGTTATTCATTTGCAACTAATAGGAGATACGCGTATGAACCGCTCGGCACACACGCACAAACCTTCCCACACATATGTGGAGCAGAAATACGAGGAGCGTAATTCATTCGAAAAGTGCCGCTTAATTAGAACGTGCGTGTCGACCTTTCGCTGATATGTGAGCTCGCCGGTAATTCCGGTAAACCCAATGTTTGTGTACCGACAAACGCGCGCGCGCGTCCTTTAATTAGCCGCCACGCACTTTTCCGCTGCCAAAATTTCTGTAAAATCAAGTTGACTGTTCAGAAAGGACGCCCCCCTTTTAAAGGGAAATTCTGTGCTTCCGAAGTTCAAGGGAACGAACGCCTACTACAAAGGTAGCACTTGAGAACTGACGCAGGAATTATACATTGCGTTGAATTATGCAGAACCACACTGTTTCGTTGTTCGGCACGATTTCAGTGTAATAGTAATTCCACTCGGAGTTTCGAATCCCCAAGGGATTAAAAATTGGAATTACTTGACTGCTTCAGAGGATCAGGAAATTTATGACTGAAACAAATGTTGACTAGCGATTTTGTTCAATGTTTCAAAAGCCATAGAAAATAGTTGAAAAACTTTCAATAAATTTGAAACTTTATCTATGTTATAGAAATAAAAATGTTTAATTCAAAATTATTATATCTTCAAAGTTGAAATACCTTTATTTCATTCATCACCGTGCTTGCTTTCAGTGCATGGCTTTGACATGAAATCTCTTGCATGCGGAATGAATGATTAATGATTTCAAGAGGTCCTCGTCCTATATCATAGCTGCAAAGCGACCATTCTAGTCTAGTTACAAGTTCCATTAAATTACGTGCTCCCAGGCATTCGCCGGACAAAGAGAGCCGCGCGTCTTTCTTCCTCTCTTTCTATCTTGGCACGAGGTGGAATAAGGAATTCCTTGGAGCACAGGGGGAAGCATAATTCAACGGGAGAGAAAAGCGGCGTGTTCTCGGGCGACACGAGCGCGGAAGAAAAGGGCCGCTCCCTTCTCCAGTCGGCCTGAAAAATTAACGCCTTGCCTTTTTCTACCCTGGCCAAGTGAAAGCTCAAAAGAGGAACAGGCTGAGAACGGCAGGAAAGAGTACTATGAGAAGAAGCTAGAGCAATAAAGTCATTAAGAGATAAACTAGTAATGCTGCTTGTTAGTATTCAACATATTAATCAACCAGATGTGTAATACACATGAGAACCAATTGTTCGAAATCATTGCCAAATTGAAAGACAACTTTTTAAATTGAATCAAACATTATTCCACGTTAAATCGATCTTTCCATCCTAATTAAACTTCAATCAACTGCCATCATAAAATTATACACTAACTGTTACTCACTCTGAGTTACTTCTATTCGAAAACTCTCCCCCCAAAACAGTTACGCTAATTTCCCTTCAACCGTAATGGATGACACTCATTGCCGAATATAATTTCCATATTGCTGGTAACCCGCGGTTATTTCATTCCAAATATCAAACTACAATTTCCACGTCAATTATTCACTGATGAATCTGGTAACGAAAAAGCCAGTTAAATCAGACGATTAATAAACCAAGGAATTCTCAAACATTTTCAAACATTTCAATACTATTATATTCAAGTTTTTCGGCTCTTTCAAAACTCTTCCAACACAATGCTTACCAGTCAAAGTAGACAATGAGCAATGAGTCGGATCGAAAGTATCCACTAATCTCTGGTATTCCCAGCATAGCACTTGCATTGCGCGCGTGCACGCGCTATGGAATAAACTATGAGGCTGACGGTGGCACTTTCGTTATGAAAGGCAAGGATCTAGGTCGTCGTAACTCAGGACTCGCTTAGGTACGAGGGAAGTGCGTGCGCCTCGATTTTAATATGCATACCTTAGAACGACGAGAACCCGCGCGCAGCGCACGCTTTGTCAACCAACCAATCGTTATTAGGTCTTGTTTCGAATGGCAGGCAATGCTTGCCTAGTCACTCAGCACTGGGGAAAGTTATAATGATTTTCAGGTTGACTAGCTACCGGCGAAATGGAGAACGGAAGTCAATGACGCTGTTTTCGGCGACCTCGATGCACGGCCCGATTGCCCACCTGCAGTCTAATCGACCTCGCGCCCAAATTTCTCTCGTTCTCGATCGACCTTGCATCAATCGATTCTCATAAAAGCTTCGATCATCACTTAATTTAATATAATTCGTTATTAAATATCACACGTGGTATTGAAATGTTATGTATAATTATTAATATTAGTAAAGCGATGTTTCATATTAACTTTGTGGTAAAGTGATGATAATCAAAGTATTTTTGATATAAATTTAATTTATATAATAGAATAAAGATAATATTTAAATCTTTGTAATTTTCTGGTCTCGAGACTTTTCCTAGGGAAAACACGATCGAGGTAAATCATTTCTCTTGGAAATGGAGAAGGCACCCACCGTCGCCAATGGAGAAGCTAAGTTCTCTTAACGGGAAACATCCACTTGGTATTTAACGATGAAAAGTGCGAACGATTTTCTATGTATATCAGAGTGACGTTCCCAAGCACCTCGTATAATACTATTCTTTACGTAAGTCGGTCTTCCAGCTGCGGTAAATAGTGGTATTAACTAACGTCACGTGCAACAGCGTGCGTCTCAAGATCCTCGTGAAAATTTATGCCAGCCAATATGTAACACGTCGAACCATAGTTCAAATGTATGAGAGAGTAATTGAAATGGTGTGTAAATCATCCAAATGTTGATCATATTGATAAGAGATTTGAATTCTTGTATCAATTATTTCATTACTTTCAATTACTACGAATTGGCCGCTGTACTCCGAAAAAACTTTCCCTCGCTAGAGAAGGCGAATAAATTTCTCGAAGCCGTGTGGAACAGGCAGACTGCAAGAGTTTCTAAACACTGGTCGTCATTCGGCACGCGAACCTTCCCATTTTACATGAAGAGAGAGAGAAACATGGTACTCGAGAAATATAAGTGTGCGTGCGTTGGCGCTAACGAGCACGCAACTAATAGATCCCAAGCGTTTTTCTTCGTGCCAGACATTGCACGCCTCGAGATCTTTCACGGGGACGAACAAGAGTTCTTCAACACTGGAATGAGTGGGTGTATTAGTAACAATTACAAGTTGTCGAGGCGAAGTAGATTCAACGAGTGCTTGGCTAATTAATGTAAAGTGAAGAAAACGAAGTTTGTGCGAAAGAATTCTTGATGTAGTTGATAAATTTATTTTCCAAGATAGTTACAAAGTACTTGTGTTATTTTAATTATTCAAACAGTATTTCATTCATTTCATACGCGTCAAGATTAATCGTGAAAGTAATTAATGTTCATTTAAATGATTCCTGATACGGTCATTCATTTCGATCGTTAGAGGAATTAATGATTGGAAGTTCGACCGAGCGATATTTCCGCAAAGATACAGTTCCAGTTCCGCACTTCCACCTCTGCTGATTAATTGATTGATCGATTCTTCGCGCTTAGTTTCTAGTCGTACAAAGTTCTGACACACGGCAATAATCAAACGTCAATACCACGCAAAGAAATCTTTACTATGGGAAAGAAAAAGTTTTGTCAGTCGCCTTGGAAGGAGTTTGTTTCTTTCCAACGCATTGTGCAACTGAACTTCTTAATAACCCCAGTAATAACACTGTGCGTATTACTTAATGAATAATATATGTTCTCTCTTACGACGTTACTCACCGCGCGCGCGCGTAACTCATTGTTTTCTTTGCTCATTATCCAAGAAGCACGTGTGGGAGCGTTCGCGTAATGAAACGTTGGAAGGAAAATATCAGACAAGAAAGAAAGAAACAAGTATAGTACAAAGTAATTCAGCTCGCATTTATTTTCACCTTCCACGCGATATTATTACACAGACAAACTGCTAGTTGGCGCAAGTTGGCCCAATTGCTTGGGAAACAATACAACTTCTACGCGCAGATTCACTTGCCACTGCCATTCTGCTGTTCTCTCTCTCTCTCTCTCTCTCTCTCGATCGAAGCGCGCGAGCCTGGAAAACTCTCCAACAGTGCGGAAGTACGCTCGAGTAATGGACACGTGTCAATTAATTGGGGCTTCGTCGAAATTTTATCGCGGTTCCCTACGTCCTCTAATTCCAATTGGTTAATTGACTCCGCTCGAACGAAGCCCCGGAGCAGAGGAGAGACCCCGTTCGCTCGCTCGTAGAATCGAATTTCACCTCTAGAGAACAAGTAGGTCGACGCATGCACGCACGCACGCCTCAAATTTTTCGCCGGCCTTCCTCTCAACCGATAACTCAATCAGTCCACCCACATTTTTTTTGTACGTGCACTCAGTCACCTTCATATTTCGAATCGTAATAAAAAGGGATATCGAAATAATGGAATAATTAGCATTTTTAGAGAATATACTAGTATTTTTCTCACTTTTATTTCACTGTCACATATCACTATGAATATTTATTATCAAATATTCATTATAATCGAAGATACGAAGTTATAATAATGTCAAGTGGCAGAGATAATTATAGACTACAATTGTAGAATCACTGATATAGGAATGTTTGGAGAGTAGTAAATGAATAACAGAGTTCACTCAAGACTTTTCCGTTGGAGGTACGCAAGGTATTTCCTGGCACTGTACCTTTGTGCCTTTGTATATTTCGAATCGTAATAAAAAGGGATATCGAAATAATGGAATAATTAGCATTTTTATAGAATATACTAGTATTTTTCTCACTTTTATTTCACTGTCACATGTCACTATGAATATTTATTATCAAATATTCATTATAATCAAAGATACGAAGTTATAATAATGTCAAGTGGCAGAGATAATTATAGACTACAATTGTAGAATCACTGATATAGGAATGTTTCGAGAGTAGTAAATGAATAACAGAGTTCACTCAAGACTTTTCCGTTGGAGGTACGCAAGGTATTTCCTGGCACAAAGGTACACGTAAAAGTTTTTGTTCAGCTGGACGCGAGCGTCGGCGTCGGCGAGTAGTAGCACTCAGTGTATAAGCGGTCGGTTGCACTAACGAATTCTCAAGTTTCGCCAATCGACAGAGAGAGAGAGAGAGAGCGGTGCTAAAAATGGCCCTGCTAGTTTTTTGTCGCCGCAGAAACACACTGCTCTTCGACGATCTATCGGATAACCCAGATGATCGAACGAGCAGTTGGATGGGAACACTGTACGCTCCAGGATGAAAAGCGTACTCGCTGCTCGCTGACCGTAGAAAGGAAAATGCTGTTTTGACCCGACTTCGTGAAAAACTTCACCAACCAATCGACACCGCTCTTCTTCTACATTTCTATTGGTACATTTCTCTCCCCTAAAACTTTCCACCGCATACTCACCAATCTGGCAATAGGATTGTCCGTAGCTTTGCTTACTGGAAAAGTCAATTCATTCGAGGCAATCGAGCCGAGTGGAACTTCTTTTCACGAGTATGAAAGCTTCGCCAAGAACAATAGGACTCCAAATTTTCCATTGTCAAAAGAATTAGGTTGTATGCGTTAAGCAGAAACTAACAATTCACGAGTACAAGTACAGTCGACATTTCAATATACACTTCCTTGTTGGTGGAAGTTACAAGTTCGTGTTAGAGCTACTGTTTACTTGCCGATTACACTTCATAAGTCAACGGTTCTGCTTGTACTTGTTTCATGAAGCAGCATTGATTTTCCTTGGCTCTTGTGTCACTGACACTCACTCGCGAAACACACTCTCGAGTGCCAACTATGTATGGCACCGGTGATATATGTTGGCGAAATATTGTCTGCTGTTTTTGGTTTGGCAAAACAAAGCGATAGAGTGGAAAAGAAATGGGAAATACAGTCAAATAGAGACACCAACCGATACGTTGTTCTGACCTATCGATTCCAGTCGTACATTCCAATTGAACGATATCCCTCGACACATTAATAATGCCCAGAGTTTCATGGCTGTATAATATTACGTGTGTACTAAAAACCGTCCAATCAGCTAGGTTTATACATATATATTTCCCTCGGCCATTTTTGTATATCGAGCACGTCACAATTCGTTAAAGTTTCAAAGGTGCTTCGTACATAATGAAATTTGACTTCTATGATTGAAGAATTCTTAGATTTTAAAATGATTGTATGAATATTTTTTTAAAAATTTGTTTTACTTCCTCGAAAGTAAAATGATAAAAGTTACACATTGCAATGGTTAACAATGGATATTCTGTGTGAGTGAATACTTAGAAAGAAAGTGTTGCCAGTGAGGAATAATTACATTAACACTGTTGGAGAATATAAAAGACGATGAAGACAAAAAAGGGGAGGTGGTGAATACCAGAAGAGACGAGTACTCACGCTCCCTCGGATAAATGTCGTGTGCTCATTTGTGAATCTTTTGAAATTGTTGGCTATTCACGTGAAAAGCTCCCTCGCTCGAAAGACCATTCCCTGCCAACGGTAATAAACGTTTAATGCGTGGGAAAATAAAATTTCCCGCCATTATACTTCCACTTGCTCGTAGAAAGATCGTGTTATACTTTACGATCAATTTCAAGGTCTAATCTATTAATGAAATCATTCAACCCCAGGTTTATGATTGTTCCACGTATTCAATAAAATCTGACAATTTCGGCGGTACTTTTACCAAGGGACTGGCGTTTTAACAAATGACCAGTTAATGAGTGCTCATATCGTTGAAGTCTCGTAATAAAATAGCCGACGCTTTAGCAAATGATGAGTTAATAAATTGCACCGAGCTACACGCAACAAGTTACGAGCTAATATCGTTGAAATACTGCAGTTACGTGTCACAAGACAGATTACACTTTTATACATTTTGGAATTGTACAATTCTCTACTTATATTTGGATGAAATATTTTATTGTATTATGAATAACAAGTAGATAATATGCAAAGGAAATTCATCGAGGTGTGAACATATTAGTCAGTTAACGAACCTTGAAATAGAAGAATAATTAATGACAGTAATATATTGCTAGAAAAACAAGTCCCATATCGGCAGTAGAAGAAGCGACCTGCATATGAGCAGACGACACAATGCTTCAGTGAAATGTGTAACACGCTTCGAATGCAACCTAGATGACCACATACGGCGGAGCCAAGCGCAGAGAGCTCCTTCCGGTTTGCGCGTGCCTGTTATTTACTATATGAACTCCGTAATATTGGCGAACGAGCCACGTACACATTCGCCAGACTCCAGCCGGAAATCGTAGAGCGAACTTCCCCCATTTCCTTCCTTACTATCTTTCTTGTCTCTCATTCCACCAGAGACATACGAAATGCGTGCAAACTGTTGGATCGTAGACGAACCGGAAATAAATGGCATCGAGTTCATCTCATCTAGCAAATACCCAACGGAAACTTTCATTGCCTTTATCAGACTTTTGCCATATTTATTGTTATAATTAATGTTCATCGTTTATTCTACAATATTTTTGCAATTGTGTGTGTGTGTGTATGTTGATATATTGATTTCTTTATTGTGTCTCGCATGCAGGAATATTTCTAGCTTTGAACGTGTACTTATTACGCCAAGCTGAATTCCAAGCAAAGTCACCCTGCTCTTCGATCCTTTGACGTACGACATTCCCCGTTTCCTTGTACTCGACTTCTTCTAATGCACTTCTTTTGTGAATATGCTTTGATAAAGTTCCAATAGCGTATCTACGATCTTTTATAAATATCGAGTCTTTTTAAGTATAATATTAGATTTAGAGATGTAGTTTGGAATTGATTTCGACAGTAATTTGTGATTGTTAATTGAGTTTCTTTGTGAGATTGTTTGCTTCCTTAAGAAGTTGGTGTGTTTCAATGACACTAGAAGGATGTTTTCCTCGTAACTCGATCCTCAGACATAGGTCTTACTTACGTCAATTGTTTGCCAAACTACTCGAGACATTCATGAAGTTCACTCGCTCGATCTTAAGTCTCTCTGATACATGACTCTAGACTTTCATACTACTTTCGTCCTATCCACGAGTTACTAACGGCGATGGAAAGAAGATGTCGCATGAACTTGGCGAAGTATTCGTCGTTCTTGGCACCGACTCTTTTAAGTACATAGTACACATCTTTTCTTAATGGTGAGATTTCTAATGGTTGGAACATTCGGCTGCGGAAAGTAGCGTTCAAATCCTCTTACAGAGCAATATACGACGGATGCACAGCTTACGTCTTTTAATATACGAACTTTCATGTACACTTCGCCGTCCTTGGCTCGCAATCTTTTCCACCGGCGTGCACTTTGGCTCTCCGGATATCTCACTCTCGCAATAGATCTCGTCAAGGCACAGTGAACTTTGCAAGGACTCGCTTGTTATTGCCTGCACATTATTACGAAATTATACGCTTTTGGCATCGTCGAATTACCCTTAATCTTTTCAATTTTATTAGCTTTTTTTATACAGAAATTTGTCAAGTTTGTTGTATTCTTTTCAGTTGATTATTATTACACTTCGATAAAAGATCGATAAACGATCAATGAACATTTGTTTGTGTCGTAACATTTTATGAGTTTCGTAACAATACGAGGATCAAATCTCCGATCTTTCGTATCAGCTAGTAGCTAATCTGACTGCCGCTAGCCAGATCAACGGTAGGAACAAAAGTAGAATAAATCCGAACTTTATCGTGATATCTCTTCCAAGGGATTACAAGTATCGATGGGAATTTCGCCGGCGGCAATAGATGTCATCCGTGGCGGTGTTCTATGCAAAATTTACACATTCCGAGAATCGATCTAGCGTTTATCTCCACGTTGATTCAAACCTAGCTAATCCGCCGCAGTTTGATGCTCTACCAGCTGATTTACGTTCGACGAAACTTTCGCTGAGATTCCAACCTAAGGTTTTGACATTTCTGTATGCTCAAACTCTGCCATTTCCATATTAATCCTGTGAGTCCTAAGATTGCCAGACAATCAAGAAATTAGGGAACATCGTTCACAAAGTTGGCGACGTCGGCAACGTCGGCGTGTGTTGTCGAAACTTAGTAGAGCGCGCACAGCACACCAGCGTGTATCCTTAACAGTTTACTATAACTGACTATCTCATACATACAAACAAGTTAGAAACCTCCACGTATCATCAATTTCAACTAACAATTCTTACCAATAGAAGAAAGAAAAAGACTAAAATACACAATAAATAAAACATCTATAATCTATCTAAAATTCTAATCTCTTTCCAATTAACAAATAACTTTCTAAATCACAAAGTCAGATTTGTTTACACTCATCTATGTTTACGACAACTTTCCCGAACAGGAATTTCAATGACAGTCAAACACACGCATTCCAAAGCACAGAGGATGCAGAAACTCTCTTTGTTGTGTTGTGCAGCCGTGATATAAACAGAACAGAGTCACTCACCGAAGGTAAACAGGAACGCAGACACCGGCGCGCGTTGTTCTTCAATCGAGAGATGCGACTTCCGTGTACGACGAAGTTGCACTCCCGTTTCCGGTATGTCCACAGTGCGAAGTTATAGTGAAGAGTTACGACGAAGGCGTTGCTTTAGAAACGAAACACGAGTGAAATCGATGCACAGGTGAAGTTTAAATCAATGTGTGATTAAAAAAATATAACGTATGGATTCTTATGGATCCATGAACTCTTAGGATTGGTTTACTAGTTCGCGGGTCTGGCACATACTGGCCGCAGACTGGCGAGCGGGGCCAGCTTCTCTCCGATGCCGGTGGAAGTCGAGAACTCGGCCTTCCCCTCTTCCAGACAATTCAGAGGAAGAAAGTAGGCTTCGCCTGACCCTTCCTCCTCTTTCTCCTCCTCCTCCTCCTCCTCCTCCTCCTCCTCCTTCTCGTTCCGTGAATCGACTTCACTATTACTCGACGCTCTACCAACGAAAAAGACTCCTTTGAATCGGCCTCGGGCTTTCCACGCGTACACCGTGGAAAGTTACGTGCTTGCTTGCCGATTGACCGTCGCCTTCTTCCTTCTTCGCTCTTCTCCCCCTCCCCCTCCTTTCAAGCAACGTTGCTTAGCCGCTTTCCTTCGGATCATTCTCATGAATCTCACTTGGAAAGCCGATCAATGCCCATTCAATATTTACCATCACACATCGATTTCATTTGAGAGTAATTAGTATTCAATAGGATTTGTATGGCGAAGACGAGGATCGTGTTAAAGTCATTTGGTCGATGATCGAATCGGAAGTAGGTCGATCGACGCGCGACGCGTTTATAAGGATTACACTAGGAAGAAAGTTTTTACGGTCTCTGCATCGGCCGGCTTTCAAAGTTTTCCTCTTGCATTCATCTCCGGAGAAAGAAAGCAACCATCACTTTGGAAGTTTAGTGTATAAACGATCAAGAAACAAGTGTCATTCTTGTTTAAATTTTATATTTAATAGATCTAGTAAATATGTTTTAGAAAGAGAATTAAGTACAGGGTGATTCACTTGCCTTTGAAAATAGTATGATTATACGGTGTTGAGTAATTTTAATATAAAGGTGTATTTATCGAGTCTTTTCAACATATTGACATTTATTTATAATATCAAATTGTACCCAATAATGGAAATAATTGGAACTCGAGTGTGAAGGGGATGATTAAAAGGCAAGTGACTCACCCTGTACAGGGTGATTTTTGATATTATAAATAAATATCAGTGCGTAAAAAAGATGCCATGAATACTCCTTTATATTAAAATTACTCAACATCGTATAATTATACCATTTTCAACGGTCTATATCCATCATTGACGATTCAAAGGCAAGTGAATCACCCTGTACATATGATTATAATGAAAAAATCATCTTTGATGCTTGTATGGGAGGTTTAATCAAGACGTAAACATTGTATGGATTGGTACTGTTGATTTGGTGATGTGGATGCTGTATATCATAGATGAACGCGTCAAATCATTAGGCCAATAGGAAAGCCATTTTGCTCTCGAGTGGATTAACTGTGCGCATGAGTGATAGGTCTGACAGGACATACACACACACATACACGATATCAGTTTATACGGCTTGTCGATATATCCTACGTCAATTGGAGTATTTGTTCGCTGAAATTCATCGATGAAATGTGTTTAGTTTCTCGTATTATTTCTGGCCGCTTGTCGTTCATCGTAGAAACAGAACTTGAAGTTGGAAAGCGCGCAGTTGTCTGCTATTAAGTAGCGCGAGCTATTACACGTTTCTCGATTATTACCATGGATTGTATCAGCGAAAATTCACTTCGATTCCAGTGTGAAAAGGACGTGGCGGAAGTGCAGCCGACGAAAATCTCATTGAGCAGCTCGAAACTTTTCTCCTTAATTGGACGGTAATAGGAATGGACTGATCATTATCGAGGCTCAGCTGGTCTGTGATAGATAGCAACTTTCGTTTGGCCGAAAGTGGGTCGACCGACTGCGTATGTCACAGATAACGAGACATCAAAAAATATGCATTCATCTCAATTCCCTGACCACGAGGATTTCCTGCGTGACGTCATACTTTTTGCCTTTCTTCCTTTTTATTAGTAATAATATCTATTCAAGATTTCTTAGAAATTTAATAGGAAGGTATATTAAATTACAGGTATTCTTGTGGATTTATTAAACACAAGTTCTTTTTGGAGTGTCTTGTATGTTACTAGTTAATCATTACTTAAAATATATCTTGTCATAAAAAGTATGTCGCACCGTAAGATGAACAGGTGAAAATTTCAAGATCGTAAAGATTGCTATACTTATTCATTCGTATGCGCCAGATTCCTCGTGAAATAATAAAGATCTTGAAAGGCGATGATAATAACTGCTCGTCTACTTCACTCGTTTATTTTATTAAGTAGGTCGATTGGTATCCGTGCATGAAGGTATTGGGTAATAAAACAAAGTGCCACGCATGGATTCTAAGAATTTTCGTCTCCAATAAGATGCTGGTCTTATATTCGTTGTGTTTCGCAAAACAGTTTTACTTGAAATGGCCGCATTTCAATTATCTCACGTTTCATTATCAATCGATAATAAATGGAGAAACTTCGAAATGTTTGCACGAGAACGTCACGCATGCTTACCTGGCTCACTACAATCTAACAATCACTGCGATAATACAATGCTTGCTGGGAAACTAGAGCTGGATTTAATACATTCACCCAGTTTTGCATAGAACTCATTAGCATGGTTCGAAGGAGCTATTGATCTGCAATTTAAAGAGAATAATTACTGCCAGGTAAAGATAGGAATATCATGCTAAAGAAACTAGCTTTCAGAGTTTCACTCTCGATTTTCCTTTTACAATCCCAGTAATAATTCAATCCTTGCAGGATTCTGATTATTATCGAAATCGTAATATTGGAAATTCTCATATCAGAGTGGAAGTTTCAGTAATTGATATTAAAAGATAAGAGCGAAAAAATTTCCCAATCAATGTAGTTTTCAAAAAGCATTCACCAATCATTCATACACCAATTTTTCCCTTCCATTGTGCTACCTTCAGGTTTAGCCATAATGGGATTTCAACGGAGTACGTGTCTCATCGTGAGAAATCTTGAGCGAGTCACTCTTATGAATGACAGGATCATTTTTATTACAGCAGACTCTCCATTGAGGTTGGAGGGGAAAACTCCTCTCGTCTTTTCCCCATTTATGGGGTTATTTCTCAACGTCCTTGATCCCCCTCGAACTTAATAAAACCCCTTTCATTGAAAACTGATCCATGACATCTGCTCTGGTAAATCGACGAGTCATCATAATTCATTAGAAATAATCATTCACTAAAAAGAATACTAAAAGGCATTTATTTATTCATAATTTACTTAATCCAGGATTACAAAATCTGAAATATAATACTTTCCTATTGTTTCTAAAGGATTCATTGGAGTAACAAAGCGACAGAGTGGATTTCACACGAATAAGAAGACAAATATGAAAAAAAAAAAAAAAAGGGCGGGGGGAGCAGCAACTGCTATGTGCTGCGTTATGACATAATTGCTTAAGAAAGTTTGGAATGCGAGTGCTGTGAAGAGTCGGTGAGTAGAAGTAGTCCATACGTCCATGATGCCTTTCGTAAAAGCCGCTCTCAGAGTGGCTGGTTGCCATCTGATTATATGTATGTTTATCCGGCGAATGTACCTTCTGCCTCGCATTCGTTCTCCCTCCAAAGCGGCCTTGTCGGCTTGCTGCTTTTGCGAGACGCTACAGCTTCTTGCGCCTGTTAAGGCTAAGTCTCCGTCGAGTTGAATGGGCTTCTTTCGCGGAGACAAACCCATTCAGAGAAGCCAAGCCTCCCAACTACAGCAAGTACACTGACCCGATAATTCATTACACCATCCCCATTTCAACCCTCGCAATAACCCTTTCACTTCACTCAGTACTCGCTTATAAATCTAAACAGTCTGAATGGAAGAAATGTACATTTCTTCTTTAACAAGTCACAAAATATCCTTGTGAATATTGATATTTATAAATTTATCGAACTTTTCCATCATTTTCTCTGATTTTATATAGTACACTTGGAAAGTTAAACAGGGAAGAATCTATTATTCATACCCTTTTGATATTTTCCATTTGGATGGATTTTATTTGATGGAAGAATCTTTTATTACATTTGGCAATAGGATGGTTCGATGGTAGACTGGTCTCATGGACAGAGCATCATTAACTAATGAAACTGTGGGATATCTATAACGGTGTGGCGAAGGGCGTAGAAGTGCGCTATCATCAACGAGTCTGGTTTCGAGGGCATAATACATCTCGCAGGATAACTAGGCGCACATTCAATTAGTCGCTCGGCCAATGCGAGCTAGGCTGTGCTAGACCGTGCATTTAAAGTCGGGAAGAAGGAGGGGAGGGGAGGGTCATTTTTGTTGCACTCGCGAAAGGATCTCGTAGTGGCTCGAGCACTCTAATTATGTAATGTTCCTTTCCAAGCTGCTTTCTTGAAACTTTATAATTCCAGTCCTGCCGCATTCATTGGAAGAGAACCTTTTTCAACTTATGTATACGAACTGGAGCGCGAACATGTGGACGTACAGCGTGTATGGTTTTTCTGTTCGTCCACACGGGGCGAAAATTACTTCGCCGCGTATGAATATAAATTTTATATCATGTATCGCAACTGTAGGTGTTCCCTGTGATCGATAGAACGTGTCTGGTACGAAATGTTTCCCCAGTGGGGAATATTCATTCTAATTAATAATTTATGTTTTACTCTCCGATGTTGCAATGTCCACGATTCAATGTAATGTCATTGTTAAGGGAAAATTATTTCTTGTATCGTTTCTGGAGTGTTGAATTTAATTCAATAATATTTAAAGAGATCTTTAATAACAAATGGTAGGAATGTGACAATATTGTTTATAGAATGAGAATATCCTTTGGAATTTCTGATATGGCTATGCCACTCAAAAATGTACGAGGTATAATCGGCTTCCTTTCGGTACGAATAACATCAGGAGACACCTGTCGAGAATGCAAATGACTACTTCGCATTCATCGGCCAGTAGCAATGCGTGACCTTCTATTCTCTGTGGTGGTCGATTTTATTTGGGAAAGGAGGAAAGGAGAGAAGCCTACTTTCGTGGTAACACGCGACACGAGCGAGAAACTCATTCAGCTAGGAGGAATCTCGAGCTGTTACACGCTAAGATATTAACGGTACTTGGAGTGAGTGCCGAGAATCCTTTCTTTTTCCTTGAGTAACTGGTAAACGTCTCAATGAACGTGCTCTGTTTACACGTCCTTCGATCCTCTTATCTATTGCCGGCTACAATAGCGCGCCGACTTTTTCTTCCTCGTCTAGAATGCTGGACAAAGAAAGCCAAAGAGAGTAAACGCCGGTCACTCGAACGCTACACTGAACATCGATCTTGATCGACTCAAGTGGTTGAAAGTTCGTAATTACTAGACTGTTGGCTTTTGTACAAATAGAGAGCACTAATCACACGTTCAGAAACCTGACATATAAAAAGTAAATAATTGAATTTTATTAAAGACTGCAATTAAATGCACACGAATGGAATTTTATCGGTTTGATTACTTAAGATAGTTGTATCGATACTGTTAAATTCGTTTTACATTCTGCCGATGGTCGGCAAAAATTTGCGAAAAAATGAATTTTGAGCTAGGGCTCTGGAATTTATATCACTTCTTTCTTGATGCAAGAAAACATTCTTCACCAAATTTCAGCCCCGGAAAATGTCGGGAAGTATGAAAATCATGGGAAAAACCTCAAAACTGAAATTTTCAGGATCGGTTTTCCATATGTTTTGGGTACAATTCCGGCATTTCTCCCACTGGTTTCATGTTTTCTTTTCGTTTTGATATACAAACAATTGAAAAATCAAGCGTTCGTCAAAGTCCCAGAACCTTCGAAAAATCGAAAATTTGTGAAGGGGTACATATGCAAAAATTTGCGAAAAAATGAATTTTGAGCTGGGGCTCTGGAATTTATACCACTTCTTCCTTGATGCAAGAAAACATTCTCTACCAAATTACAGCCCCGGAAAATGTCGGGAAGTATGAAAATCATGGGAAAAACCTCAAAACTGAAATTTTCAGGATCGGTTTTCCATATGTTTTGGGTACAATTCCGGCATTTCTCCCACTGGTTTCATGTTTTCTTTTCGTTTTGATACATAAACAATCGAAAAATCAAGCGTTCGTCAAAGTCCCAGAACCTTCGAAAAATCGAAAATTTGTGAAGGGGTACATATGGAAAAATTTGCGAAAAAATTAATTTTGAGCTAGGGCTCTGGAATTTATATCACTTCTTCCTTGATGCAAGAAAACATTCCCCACCAAATTGTAGCCCCGGAAAAGATCAGGAAGATTAAAAAACGTGGAAGAAACCCTCGAAATTAGACAAGATCAATTATTCCAAACGACCTTCCCGCCTGTTTTCGATACAATTCCGGCATTTCTTCCACTGGTATCATGTTTTCTATCCGTTTTGATACTCAATCGATTTATATTTTTTGATACAACTACCTTCATTGAGTTAATCGATTGTTTAACCGTGTTTCGCACGATTTGCATAGACAGGATGTTGTTCAGCTGTCTACACGCGTATGAACAAATGAGCTAAAAGCATTCGGCGTGCGTGGATTTAACGCGTAAACCATTAATGCACGTCTGAGCGGCTTTTCATTAGCGTCGTTCAATACCTCCCAATAATCTGGCTGACTCGCTGAATAATGAATGCCTATGATTTCATCCGATTATTAATATATCTCGGTGATTTAGTCGGGAAACTTTGAATGGTATCTGCATCAATTTAACGCGAGCATATCTCGTGTTTAAACTCTGTGAATAATGAGACTCATATTTCCCGGCATTGATGCAACGAAGACAAGCCAATCCATTGTTTACGAGGCACTATTTTCAGAAATCAATCACTGCTTTGCAAATTATTACGAACCATTGCTCTTCTGCAAAGAAATTGCAAATAGTACCATAGAAAATATAAGAAAGTACCAAGCAAAGTATTAGACTTTTGCAAAACATAACAACCACAACTTCACGTATCATTGCGAAGGATTGCTGTCCGGCAAAGAACTGCAACAGTGGCACGCGACGAAGAAAAAAAAAACTAGTGGGTCAGACAAACTATGCAAATCTGACATTCCTTTTCTTTATTCCCGCACCAATTGTCAAGAGTCGTCCGACATTCAGCAAGTACCATGGAGATAATGCAACCCCCGCACTACGTTCTTGTTCTTTTCAAGTCGTTGTTCCGCCAAGCACCAATCCTCCCGGCGAATTGCCGGTGCGGTGAATAAGGATTTGCGCCTATAGAAACCAGGCTCATCCTTCTCATCGCGCTACTATGTTGTACCAATCGATACAGCAGCTTTCACAATAATCATAGCGCACAGCGGAAGGTCGTGTTATATGTAGCGCGTATGATGTAAAGATTTTTCTTCTGGACCAATGCAATTACTTCGCCAACAGGAAAGCTGTTACGGCAACGTTGGAGGGGCAAAAGTAAAAGAAAGGGGGAAAAAAAATTTTGTTTCCCCCGTACTAGTTAACGCTTCATTATGGCGCACTTATTTCCCGGCTTTCCCCCTTTCTCTTTTCACAAGTCGGGCAGAGCGTTACCAACAGGCGACGACTGCAGCGCGCGAGCGCTATTAAGGTCAAGTTCCTAAGGTTCATAAAGCTTTGCCGATTCACTAGCCAAATGTTGTGGCCTTCGTGCGCACGCACTCATGAAAAAGGAGGAGGTGCTCGGAAAGACCGACTTGCAGTCGACGCATTGCGAAGAAAGTAAGTGATTCGCGCTCTGCTCTATTTTGACTGGCCCCCGCAACCTCGAAGGAAATGTCTCGCCGGACTTGGCACAAGCGCAAAGCTATGCGACCCAACTGTCACCTTTGTGGGTGTGACAAATGTATATCGCATGGAAAACATGTTCTCTTATTGGTGCTCTTATCATAATACAATGAAATAACAGAATTCATTCGCAATTAATTCGTAATGTTTAAACAGGAACCATTCATTTTGAATTCATCAATTGGTATGGTAATTAAACGATTATAAAATACTTTCGTGTTCGTTTACAATAACTTTCTCAGAATTACAATCTCCATTGAAGATTTCTTTCTTTCAATACATAGAAATCTTACACCAATTTCACTTCTTATATTACGATGTACTCTTTATGCGATATACAATAGCTGAATATGCTCTGTATTCGATTGTAGCGAACTATTCATGGCACGAAAGTTCTGAAAGAGGATTATTACCATGAAAGTGTGTTAAATGCTGAACTGTAAGGTGAAATGCATCAGAAGATATTGGTTTTACCGACGAAGGAGAACTTCGTCATTTATGACGCGGTAGCAACCGGACTTGCTAGTGAGCTATGAAAACGTGTCCTTTTTTACGATTAATTAATCCAACACCTCGCAAAGCACCGTAGTGCCGGTAACCCACATTTGCAACCGTCGAATAAACGATTTCCATGGTCCACTTAGTTGCTGCTCGCGTAAAAGAGGATCACCTACAAATGGACAAAGGTCGCACGACGTATAATCTATCGGAAATTATCATACTCACTTGAATCTTCACTTTCTTCGTTTCACTATTAGCTTTCTCATGCTTGCTTTGGTTTATAATTCTATGCTAACTTAACTTCCAAGATATATTAAATTATATCTCTGTAATCTAAAGTTCCAGATAAAACTCTCAGTTGTAAATTATTAAGTAGAATATTCTGATAATGTTCTTGGTCTGATCAGCCTCACAAGACTACCACTAGCTCTCTTTCATAAAATTGTGTTTATGATTCGCTCCGCTCTACGCTCGCTGCACTTTGTCTGGAAGTGTTATAGACGTGTACAGGGTGAATCAAAAATATTGGAGCACTTCTACGTCATCTTTAAATTATTGTAACATCCTATTATGTGTTTCTGAAGTATATAATTGATTGTATTTGGTGACAGATTTTCTACGAATAAATAAATTGTATTTTCAATCTGTTCCATCTGAAAGTGAAGTAATACATATTTTGAATGAGCCTGTACGAGTCAATTGAATCAGCGGGAGTGCTGGCGATTGCAGGAGATCGGGAAGAAATTGAATTAGTAAATGAGCAGCCGCGTGAGGGAGCCAGTAATTAACAGGCCAGTGGCGCGAATTAATGGGTCAGCTGATAATAATTAGGTCGATGATTCTCTTTCTTGCGGCGACTCAGCTCAATGAAATTTCACTTACCTGCTCCCGAAGTACAGCTATAACGGATTGCCTTACGCGTCGACCAACCAATGAATATTTCATGAATGAACAAAGAGACAGGTAGCTTTTTCGGTATTTAATATAATAAAAGTAAGAACAAAAGAAATTACATTCTAACTTGAAATATTTATTCAGATATTCGATAAATCAAACGAATAAAATTCCTTTTATTAAAATAGTGATAAGGGCAATGATTATAAGTCACCTATGCGATAATTAATGATCCTTCAAAGGATTCTCATACTTTTACTTAGTCTTTTTATTGAAGTCTTTATTTTCTTTTATTACAGAACAAAATGAGCTTTAAACTTACAATAGGTATATAAATTCCATTATAGTTTGGTAACAAAATGAAAGGAAAAACGTACCGTACGCTTTTGCAACTAGTAGTTGATCCGGTCTGAGAAAAGTCGGAATCAAAGACAGAGGGGGTGGGGTGGGGGATGGGACGGGAAGGGGCAAGCAACAGTTAGTCCTTGAGTGCAATGCCAACATTTAGTTCACGCATTTGGGCGTGACTAACGCTAAAATTGTATGTACGTGCTCTACGAGGCAAGTAAATCTCTAAATTGCCAACTCCGATCCTGCCGCGTGTGCCAAGCGATGGATAACAATAGATAAATCAAGCATTTCCGATCTCTAAAACTGTCACTCGCGGCTGGATCAGTGCACGGGTTGGACACAGCCCGTTTGCGATAAAATCTGAATGAAAATGCAAACGTCAGTGAAAACGCTTTGATAGCATTTGACCTTTTCGTTAAATAAATGTGTTGCGCGTCTCCTATGTTTTATAACGCTCTATCCATTTATCTCATCATACCTTCATACTAAAGTTATATATATACATATAAATATTTATATATATATATATATATACTATATTTATATATATAACTCTTCAAGTTTTTAAACAATTTTCTGCGATCGTTCAAAGCTCCAGCAGGCACTCTCGCGGCATTCACTCCTCCTCTATGAAACTAGGGTAGTAAAGCTAAAGACTAGGGGTGGTAGGATAAATTAGACTATACGTAATCAACAAGCTGATTTCCTAGTTTCCTCTGTGAGAGCGAGATGATTAATCCTGACGTATCCTCTTCTCAATCGATTCTTCGGCCCCGAGAATACAGTTGGAACACTTTCGGGGGGGGGGGGGGGGGGGGGCGAAATTCAAAAGCTGAGTTAACCCCTCTAATTAATCTGACTGAAACTTCGCGAAGAACGTAACAAGGCTCGATTGGGCCGCGTAATACTCTCTAGAAAGTTCCTAATGATCATCAGCGCGGCTATATCGAAAATCTCATGTCCGACCATTCAACGACTAGGTTTCTCCTCGATCGTTGAGATTCACAGCTGTTCCAAGAGTACGCGAATCCGATTGCTCCGTACTTTCTTAGCCAGTGATCTTCAACGATGACTCGCCGGCTCACTCAATATCCTCTCGTTTCTTCGACCTACACTTTCCACCTTGGAATACTGTGTCAGTAAATTCTAAGCTGGAAAGATGAAGATCTTAAAAGATCGAAATTATTCCTCACAGATACTAAAAAGGATCCATTTGGATTCCTTGAGAAGTGTCGATTTTTCCCTATCTCTTTAATACTGATCCCTCGAAACTGGTTTATGTCTTCGTCGACTTCCTTTAAAGCGTTCACCGTGGCTTCTCTTCGGCTATTAGAATAGCGTATATGTGTGTGTGTGTGTGTGTGTGTGTGTGTGTGTCTCCTATAATAGCATAAATACTCTGTCCTTACTAATTAGTATGTATAATACGTGTACTCTGCCTCGGCTATGTGGTAGGTACGCCGGGACTCGCAGCACCGGCAGACGGAATATATATATATATATATATATATATATATATGTATATATATATATGTATATATATATATAATATATAACTTTACAAACTGAATCCGCGGCGAGTGTGTATGTCCTTCACTCTGTAACAGAGTAGATGGGCGGCTAGCTTAAACGAATGCTTCTTCGGCTAATTGTAAGTGGCTTATGGCGTATTATTCTGCCATTCACTTCCCTTGGAAACCAACTCCTCCTTTTGAGTGGCTCTTTCAACATTCCCTTTACATACTCGATTATCCCATTTAGCAACTCTATGGCTTATATCCCCGCGTGTAATACACGTGGTATCCTTGTAAATCTGCATTTACTATGTGTACGCGCTATGCGAATGGAGTTCTTGACGTCGCAGTACAAGCGTCATTCGTAACGTGATGTACGTACGCAGTGAATCAATTCGACACGATACAATTAGGAGACTTATTGTAAAAGGTTTCTTCGTTATCGTTATGGTATAGTCAGTTATATCACACTGGGAGCGACGATACCTACAGGGTGTTCTTGTTGGCTCGAGGCAAGCGATTAGAGTTCCGCCTGCAGAACCCTGTAATAGAAATTAATATTTCATTCTTTCATTTAATCTAATATTAATATATTAAATGATTTGATTAAAAATCAAATGGAGTACCTTGAGAAATTAATATAATAATTATAGCAAGAATGAAATGGTTGAATATAGAATGAAAGACATACCTGTCATGGCTTGGCGGACTTGTACCTAGCAAGTTTCAGTTGCACCGGATTCGAAACCTTCACGTGAACAGCTATGTCTTCGACTGGCGCGTCCCGCACGTCTTGCCCACCAACTCCTACTACTCGGTCACCTTTACATATCTTGCCACCCTCGAGAGCACTCCCACCAGGCAACTAAGGGTGAAAATAGAATGTCAAATGATAAAATATGTTGCCCTTTATTTCAAAGGACAATGATATTATGATTAATGATTCCTCACCAAGTCTGAAACGTATGCTCCTTTGCCGCTCTTGAACCCTGTTAAACAAAGACCCGCACCCTTGCCAGACTTCTTTTGTAATTCGACTTCGATGTCTTCTGTCGCATTTTCTTGTCGATGTACTGTCATTGCGATCTAAAATATTAATCAATATTGAAATATTATATCTTGTTTTTAAAAAAAAAGATAATATGTTTTAATTTAGTATGATTGCTCACCGTTCCTGATGCTTTTAACACTGTTGCATGCGCTTCCTCGTGCTCGATTGCTTTGAAAGGTTGAGCGCAAAAGTCGAGTATTTGGTCACCTGCATTCAATCGGCCATCTTTGCCAGCTGCGCCATCAGGGAATACTTCGATAATGAAAACTCCTTTCTGCAATCAACGATAAATAGATGCCGAATCATCACGAGTTCATTCCAAATGATTCTCGTTTATTATTCATGAAATTACCATTGGTGTGTCGGAACCGCCACATATTGTAAATCCTATACCCTTGTCTTTGTCCTTCTGGAATTCTATATTTGTATCCTTTCCAACTACTATTTCTGCGTCCTTTGGATCCTTTGGAGGTTCTGGTTCTTTTGGTTTCTCCGGTTCTTTCACCACTGTGACAACAAATACATTTTACAATTATTACGTAATAATTAGTCATTATTTATAATTGATAATTTCTTTAATTAAATGTACCTGGTTTTTCTGGTTCCTTCGGGACAATACCCTTCGCTCTATCTTCCTCTTCTTTGGCAACTTGTTTTTGGTTCGGATTGCAAACTATCAGAGTTACCACTCCTTCCGCCTTCTTCAAAAGACTCGTAGCCTAAGACCATTTGAGAAATGTAAATTGCAGTACTCACTCACTGAACGCATTGCCAAATGACATAACATAAATCACGTAATCTGTGATATTTATTACCTGGTCGTAAGTAGCGCCCAGCAGGCAGTCCATATTCACCGCAAGAATCAAGTCACCGACTTGCAAACCAGCCTGTAATATGCAAATGTGAAAGAGAACGAATGTGCGATTCGACGCCAGCGAACAATTAACTATTCAATTTATTCCAAGTGGTTAGTTACGTAAAAATTCTACCTGCTCGGCAGCACTGCCTTCTTGAATGTCCGAGATGAATATACCTTGGCCAACTTCCGCGTGTTTACCCTCGATGATCATAATACCCAAGCCGTATTGACCCTGCGAGGACACCAGAAAAACGGGAATACCATAAGTCGCAACCATATGTTCGAATTTTCATCATTATTCATTGAATGATGACATAAACTGATAGTTCTTTTAGAATCGTTAAAACTTACTTTCTTTACTGGCACGTTGCGCACTCCTTTGTACTGGGCGAATGTGTTCTAATGGGAAAGAATTCAAATCAGTTCAATAAGAATTGATTATTGAAATAATATTTGAACGTACCTCTTCGAGACAAACAGGGAATTGCGAAACAGGCTTCACCGCACAATCATCCATCGCAGTTGTACGTCTGTGATAAAAGAAATCTAGTTGAAATATTTCTTTTATATTATAATTTAGTCTAGTAAAATTTAAATGATTTATCTCACCGAAAGACGACAATTTTGAAACATGTAGCAGGCATACCCTTCATAAGGGCGGATGCATTCAGGTGACATCGACCTTTCAATACCACTCCGTTGACCTTAAAGGAGACGCATCTTATAAAGCTGCCAGTTTGCATTTTAATAGAAACTAATGCGATGCTGATGTAAAAAGGCGCGAGAAAGTTAAAAGAGAAACTCGACTAGCGGAGCGTCGGAAAATCGAAAATCAATAAAGAGTGCCGAACTGCCGGAACATTAGGCGGAAGAAGTTTTACTGCACTGTTGAGAGCCGGAAAACTTGGATAGTATGGTCGTAAAGTGAGAATGGTAAAAGGTGTGAGAAGCGAAAGGGGAAAAATACGTACTTCGAGGATCTCGTCTCCGATGGCAAGGCCGCCCACTTTCTCAGCAGCACCCTTTGGATTAAGGCCACAAATGAACACTGCCATTCGATTTCGATCTTTGTGCCCAGCAAGAGCAATTCCCAGACCTCGTCTTTCCTTCTCAACCTTAACCATTACGACTTTATGCCCCAGATTATGATACTTCTTCTGGATTTTCACTTAAACCGAAGATATACACATTTAGAGAAATTTAACAATCGACTTATGTTATATTAATTTCTATTAAAAATCAATCAAAATAGATTACAACAAATTTTTGAAAACTTACAAGCTGTATAACCGTACTCATCTTCTTTCTCTGGATCCGCTTCAATTTCTGCTCTTGTACGTTTTACGTTACCAGCGCTTTTTCTCGATATCTGTGGGTATAAATATTAATTTAACTGAGCAATTGTTGAGACCACGGTGCGGAGCTGTATTGAATTTCATGGAGCCATTAGACTAATGAAGTTTCGACTTTCATCTTAATACCAGAATGTAGTAGCTGGTGCACTTGGAAGCTAACTAGATCGATGCCCAGTCTCAGCATAAATGATTTAATTACCTCCATTCCGGCTTTAGTGTAGACGTTTCCCTCGAGTTCACGGGCATCTTCCTCTTCCGAGCTCTCATCCGAGGAGTACTTCTTTTTCGGGGCAGCCTTCTCCCCAGCATCCTCTTTCTCCTCGGCCACTTTCCGTAACCCGGCCGATCCTGAAGGCGGTGACGGCGCCTTCTTCCTTATTGACTTCTTCATGGAGGATCTGGCAGTTTCGAAGAAAACAATTCATTAGATTTCTCTTGGGTTCAATGTTTACCATTGGGAAAGTGGATATTGTAAAAGTGAAGTTGAGTCATTTTGTGAAAGAAATCATTTATGTTCAAAGTTCAATATTGTATGTTTGATTGTTAATATTATAATACTCTTTTGACGAGTCTTCAAAGCTTGAAATAGAAAAGTAGTTTCATTAACAACCATTTCTGTTTACTACCTGACATGCTTGTAGTTGACATTTCACAGATTTACATTTTATAAATTTAAATCTACAAGTAAAAAGCATTTCCCACAGAAATCTGCATAGAATTTCTCTGTTTATATGATTATAACATGGGTGCTTGGATATTTAAATATCGTATGAGTTAATCGAGTCTTTGAACTACAATGCCACTCACGTATGATTCAGTTACGAATGAAAAATATTACGTTGTAGAAGATAGAAACAGTGGAGGATTTTTGAAACGTTATAATTTAGCAAGAAGTCTGCAGAGGTCGCATTATGTCATGAATTTGTAATGAATATAAGATTAACGGTACCTTCGCGCACTGGGTCCCGCGCCATCTGAGGCTCTTGTGCTCTGCCTTTTGAAGTCCGACCTTGAGCTACTCTGCCGCTCACCGTCCGCGGTTCCACCCTGAATTAAAAGGATTCGCTCAAAATCACGCATGATTCACTCAATCGAATCATATTTCCACACAAACAATCACATTCGAAATTTGTCATACACCTGGGAAGATTGAAAAAAACAGGAATAATTGTAGTCAACTATTTGAAAGGATCACCATCACCATTATTAATTTTGTGTTAATCAACTAATACGATCATTGGAACGAATGAAAATAGTACTTCACTTTACTGATTCGATTAAGAGTGCATTAAACGATGGTGTTTACTTTTAATTGCTTAAAGATCCTCGCAATTAAACCGAAGAATGCTGCCACTTTCTTTCGAGGACACCGCACATTCCGCTGCATGTTTTGTCAGCGTTCATGAATAATTGTGACTAAACTGAATAGTTAATTGCGAAGCTTTTATGTTCCAATATCCTTGGCTGCCACTCACTCCGGCACTTTTAATAATTCCATTGGACGCAAATAATGAAATCTTATAGGATTATTTGTTAAATTAATTAAACGCACCAAAAGAAATTAATACGAAATTTAAAAAGACAATGTCTCGTTGAATCTGTTATTACTTTGAAGATTCGAGGTAACAAGTAGTAAAGTGTGCACGTGCAATCAAGTCTGTGTTCGACGCCGTACTGCCGGCAAGTTGGCTGGCGACGACGACGTCTTCGTGCATTCTACTGTCGTCCCAAGTCATAACAATCGATTCCGTCGGAGCGCGCGCCAATTTTCATCGCGTGCGAAATGGCACGTCATCGTCGTGGTTTCTGCTGTTCGGAATGGCTATGGTTCTGCCATTAGGGAAGCTGCTCTTCTCCCCCCGCAGTACCAATTAGCGCGGCAATTACACACGCCAGCATCACCTTTTGCGAACAAGCCTGAATGAAAAGGCACAAATCAAACGGTGCCAGCTTTGCCACTCTAGAAGCTCCGTTTCTACGTGGGAAGAGACTATCAATTCTGATATGAGTTTTCCCTATGGTATCAATAATCTCGATGAATATCGAACATTCCCTTGGATTTTCCCATTCTTACAAGGTAATTTCTTTTTTAAAAGTCATTTTTATTGTTAACGATGTTTCTAAAATCGTTAGTTTCACTATTTATTTATGGTTTATGTGGAGATTTTGAAACTTCTACTTTTTCATTGAGTTTAATTTTATTTTACTTAAAACTTTATTCCTTTGGTATCAGAGAGAAATTGCTAATGAGGTTTCCTTAGCCGTTGACATTTTCAACTCAAATTCAAACGTCACACTTTGCATACTCGTTCACTGCAGCTCGTTTTTTTTTGTTTTTTTTTGCCATTGCAGCTGCTAGGTTGATGCTGAACGCGAGAGAAGATCGGTGCCAGTAGTTCTTATACGCGCTGGCCAGGTGATAAATATTCAGATGATGCCTCCGGGAATAATTGGGAATCGATGTGCGAATTCAACCAACGAACAATCTCTCAAGCGCGCGCGGAAGGGGAGAGTGGGAATTATTTATCAGAGAAGCGAAAATGGAAAAGGCATCTGTCTATACATTCTTGACCAATCATCGCGCACACGTACCCACACAAATCGCACGTAACTGCTGACCGAAATTTAACGGCGACGCAGTTATGTCTCTGAAATTGATTTACTGCACGTTAAGTCAAACGTGAATCGCTCCAGATCGTCCAAGCCTTTGTTTCTCGAGTGAACCAATAAAACCTTAATGCACCAATTTACTCAACCATTAGAGAAACCATAATCATTAATAAATTATAACAAGACCTTATCAGAGAATCCCCACACCTCTCCAATTAGAATAATACTATATTAAAATATCAAATAATCCATCTATGAAGTGTATATTAATTCTAATTACTATTAAATTTAATGAGACCATTTCACAGCGAGCCAATCGATTATTAATTCCAACGATAATGATTTATCACTATCACAGTATTTCCTTTATTCATCTATATTCAATAAATTCATATCACATTCAGAATACGAGAAAGAAGGCAAATAATAATACACAGGTATCTCAGATTTTACCTTGACGTTCGTAATTGCACTCTGTTCAGGCTTCACTTCCGCGACTAATAAACCCACGCTGGTAATATCCGAATCTAATAACGCGTCTCTTGGACGCCTTTACACCGAATTGAATATTCACGTGCCGGCAGGGAGGAGTCAGGCAAGTAGTACGAGTCAACAATGCCAGTAGTACAGTGGAAAGCGGGGCGGACGGACAGGCAAACAGGGTGGGGAATGTCGCAAGAACAGGACATACACAGACACAGGCACACACAAATATCCACAATATCACTAAGACAGAGAGAAGATATTAAGAGAGACCGACCTGTATGACTTCCGGCGTGGTGGACCTCGCGGGTGAAACTGGCGCAGGCTTCTGTCGCAGAGTCGGTGATCCGGCGCCTCCGGATGCTGGCACGCGACTTCTGATGCTCTGCCGCCTCCCACTTGCTCCTCCGTCCTCGTGGCTCTCGCCCTCGTTCTGAGAACAATCGCCAATGCACCAGCTTAGCCTCGGCTCCTCGAGGAATCGTCGCGATAATGCGAGTAACGAAACAGTGAGAAACATTGGCATCGATTTGACGTGATAAACGCCTGATATTGAATTAGGATGAGAAATTATTAGAAGATGATTTTGGACCGACGAGTAAGAAATACTCTTCTCAACACACTCTCTACTATCGACGGTCTTAAAGATACTAGACTCA
Organism: Ectemnius lituratus; assembly: GCA_910593735.2. NCBI lineage: Eukaryota > Metazoa > Arthropoda > Insecta > Hymenoptera > Crabronidae > Ectemnius > Ectemnius lituratus. The sequence goes on along the minus strand of OU343037.1, from coordinate 17,222,708 downwards.
CTCGTGAAATCTACCGCGAAAGAAATCGCCACGAGCGAGAATGCCGCCTCGATTATTTTGGTATCGAGTAAACTCTCACCGGCAGACCGTCTGAGTAAACCTCTGCCCGATTGAATTACTACGTACGGAGAGAAGCACAGACATCCACAACGACCCGATCGCCTTCGAGCACTTTTTGAATTGCTGCCAGAATAACTATAATTTCGAGCGCACGGATATGAAATCGTTGAACCGTACGGATGTATATTGCCTTTCTCGTTGGTCCATATTCTTCATCCGATTCCCACGAGACTTGCTACACCATTGCTTAGACTCAAAGATTGTTTAATATTGATTTTAAAGTGTCCCTTTTTTTTTTTTTGTAGATTTTTCATATGATTGTATGAGATGTTTTTAATTTATTTGTTAATCATGCGTGTAATTTAGTAGGGAATTGTCATTGGGAAAGATGTATTAGATGATCGTCGACTGAAAGTCGATCTAGTGCGTACTACACCGACGGCAGAAATAGATTCACTGTGACTCATGCACTCGTTTAAATACCATTCTCGTCCTTACCCGCCATAGCGGGTAACTTTGATAATGGGATGCGATGGAGCGGCCATTATCCGAATCCGATTTTCACGAATATTGGATCATTCGTGTACGAGTGGTTGATATTTCACAGAGGTGAGCATTATTTAAGGAAATCCGTGTTAATTATTATTCCACTGAATGATTAAAGCGTCAAAGATACATTGAAATTCAAACCTACGATCTTCTATTAATATCAAATCCATTCATAAATTAATGAAATATTAAATTCAATATACTCAATAAACAATTCTCGACAAGTTAGCTATCAACTATTCAAGAACACGTAGCTAGTCATCTGTGCATTAACAGGTCCTTGAATCACGATTCCACGTTATCACTACACAGCGATTTCTGTAATAACACTTTTTTTCTTTCCAAGCGAGTGCGTATCTACCCGTTCGTCCGTCCAAGTATTAACCTTCGAAGCCCACGCGAGTGCAAGTGAACCACTTTCGTAGCGAAGTGCGCATCGACCAAAGCCGATTTTAATTCCATCCATATCTACTGCATTTCTAAATCCCAGATCAAATCACCACAGTCAATCACATTCATTCTATTATTAAACAATCACTTTATAACCAATCCCTCTTGAAAAACACTTGTACTACAACCTCGATCTATCAAATCGGTAACAAACACCACAAATCCTCAACAATGAACAATAACCAAAAAAAAAAAAAAAAAGATGACAAATAAAGGGGGGGGGGGAAAAAGGGGGGGATCTGTCTGATGACGTACGTGGAAAGTGACGCATTTGCGTGCGAAGAGCCGGTGCATCGTTGATGGTAGATGAGAGACACGCGTTCTCGCCGGAGGATCCGGTCGACGGAGACTCGCTTGTGCATGGGGACTGCGGTATATTCGACAGGTCGCCGAGTCGGAGGGACAGAGAGAATGGAGAGGCTGTTGATCAGAGGGGGTGGTGTTCGCTCGATCATGGTAGGGGTGGTGGTCCACGGACGCAGCGATGATGGTTCTCGCACCCCGCCGGTTGCAATAACGCGATCACACTTTCCGGAGAGCCACCATTTCATAGCCACCTCACATACACATACGTACACATACACATACATACAGAGAAAGAGCTCTCTCTCCACTGACCGACACCGCCCTCGCTCTCCCTTCCTATCTCACTATTTCTCTCTCTCTCTTTCTCTTTCTCTTGCGCGCTCTTTATTTCTCTTTCGAGAGAAAGAGAGAGAGAAAGAGAGAGAGAGAGAGAGAGAGAGAGAGAGAGAGAGTCCGCCCTTCCACCCTCGTTCCAGCTCTTTTTTCCTTGCCACGCTTCACACCCTCTCCTAGCATCACACACGACCTTTCAACCCTCTCTGCGCCCGCTTCCTGGATCGACTTCTCCGAGAATTTGCCAGGGGAAATCTAACACGGATTGATGAAATAGATCGCCGGTGTAGTCGAGGGAACACCGCGACTGGCTCGTTCGAAAGAGGACGATCTGATTAGATGGGAAGATTTATAATTGAGCACTCTGGCAGAGAAAGATCTTAATGAAAGGGTTAAGAGATTTGTAGAATTGTTTGTATGATTGATCAAGTTTTGATTTCTGTCGATTTTATATTATTTGTATGAGAATGTCTGGGGAAAAGATCGTGTCAATGTTTATTGACTGTGGTGACTTGGCACAAGATTTTCGAAGTTGAAGTCGAAGTGGAGAAAACGAGCGTAAACTAGAGAAAGAGATAAAAGAGGTGAAGCAGCCATTCCTGTGGAAGTATTGGATAACAGGTTTTCCCTCTAGAAAAGAGAAATAGAGAGAAAGAGAGAGAGGGAATAAATTGGGCGTGCGTCTCTGAAGAAAGTTTCAAACTCCTACTTTTCACGGCTGTTTACGATAGAAACTGAGGGAATTCGGGGAAAAAAGTTTCTTGCGGCTAAAAGTGAGTGACATTCGAGAATGACCTAGAATCTTGAGTGACTCCGAGTAGATGGAAAATCACAACTATGTGTATATACATATATCACGCAGATATATATGTCAATCGTCATCTTCGTTGACGCAGAGATTGCATGACAGGAAAGCGTGATCCATGAATCCCGTCGATTCCCACGACCCTCTCTATCTTTCTGTCCCTCTCATCCAATGGTAAACCAAGCGCGCACACGTCTGCCTGTTTATTGGAATCCTCGAAGCCCATGCGTACTGCCACGATCATATCCGTTCATCCTGATTAGACTTAAGGTCCACTCGTGTCTACAATCCGATGCATTTACCTTGAAATCAACTATAACGATATATTACTGACACTCTGATTCAACTATAATTCATCATATATATATCATACGCATCGACTATTAATTAATATATAAGATCAGGTAAATAATACTTAGCTATAATTAACAGTAATAAATAATTTCATCTCATCAAATTAACCATCGTTGATAATATTTGCTGATTGCAAGATAAACCCATTACCTTGTATATACTACTGACGCGCGCCACTCTCGCTGTACTGGATCAATGCATCACTTTCATTGAATAACTGACTGCCATTAGAACAGATTATACGATTTACATATCTTTAAGGCATTCGTATTCAATACGCAGAAAATACTCGTAGAATTATACTCTCGTTTGTAAAGTTATAAAGTAATTATATAACAGTTTCAAACATGCTCTTTAATATTTCAATGTTAGTTCAAGCGCTACAAAACGCTAATTCTAATATTAATGTAACTAAGTATTCTATTCTGTGAGAATGATTGATTGGCCAATTAAGCGCATTTGACAGTCGATGCAGGAATGAATTCGGTGACGGATGCATGCATTCGATTGGCAGAGCATTAAGTAGAAAAAGATTTCACTCGTGGGAGAAGGGCTTTATTCGAGCATTCGAGGCAGGTGCATCACACACAGCTGCTTGACCAGGACAATTCATTGGTAATGGATCGATCCATTCGAGCCAATTACTCTTTCGATTCTAGAGCTCACATATTCCAACCTATACTTTTCCTGCCTTGTGTGTGTGTTTTTTTTTTTATCTATCTGTCGCAACTCGTCATCTGCATTTTCTGTCCAAGTCGTTTATTGCTCGAGGAAAAAAAAATATAAATGTTTCTGTGGATCATACAGTCGAATGTGCTAGTCTCATAGTCAGCCGGTTACCAATTGTCACCTGTTTCTACTGTCCATTCTCATTTTTCAACCTTTCCTATGTACTTGCGTATGAAGAGACAGAGAGAAATTCCGAGTGGCAAAATTCCATGACTAACACTCGACGGCACAATGTTTGTTATGTGAATTGCACGAAGCTTCTCTGGGGGAACTCGACGTCGAAAGCGAATAACCCAGAAGCTCGTTGAAACTTCATCCGACAATTGTCAACAGTGGAATATGAAAATGCCGTTTCGGCAAAAGTTTAACTTTATGATTTCAACGATAAAGAAACGATAGAAAATGATTGAAAAGATATTTAAGATCTGCTTATTTAAATTATGTCGGTTTTTATCATACAAAGAGTTTACAATTTCTCTCTACTTTTCATACTTTCTTCTGTAGTTCTATTTAATGAAAACATTCCAATGGATCAACCTATCAATGGCTGTCACGTTGCATTGCCAGTCGCTTTTTCATACACAAGGTCGAACGCCGCACCGAGCGAGAATTGCAGGCTGACAGTATGTGGTGTGAGTGGGAATATGATTGAAGCGGCAGAGAATCGATATCGTTTTTATTCGGCCGGATGAGCGTTAATGCCACTCGGCCTCTTACCGGTGAGTTTCCGCGAGCCAGTGGAAGTTAGGCCAATCCAAGAGGAATTTCATAAAAAGTTCGAATCGAAACTGACTTCCAAAAAAAAAAAGGGAGGGGGGGGGGGTGCTAATTTTTTCTGTGCTATTAATTCACGTTTAGTGAGAGGAATGAATCCAGTCGAGCGTTTCTTTCTTTTTTCAAGGGTTGTCGAGTGCGAAGACGGAAGCTCTAATTCTCAGTCAAGCGGGTCACGAATAGAGTTCTCTAAGGAGCGCACTTTCAGAATGCCTGTAGTGCGCATTACGTACTATTTGTGCCAGGAGGCTTTTGCATAATGCAAGTGTGTGTTCGCCGAGAACCAGAAACGGAGACACATCCAGTAACAACTGAGTGCAAAGGTCGCAGGTGTCTATTATTAGGTGTAAAATCCGTGCCACGAAGCTTTGTAATTGGAACTTACAATTAATGCAGTAATAATGAGTTCAGCTACTAATGACAGAACGTGTTCGAATAAAGCGATAAACAAGCATCCAGATTAATTAATAGATAATTAAATTCTAGTGGATTATATCCAATGAAAATGACTTTTTTTTCCAAATTAGCAAATAGATGAAATTTCATATATTCTTTAGTTTCACCTATGGAAAATATTTGTGAGCGCTATGTCGGTGCTGGTCGATATTCAACGAAATGGAATCAAGGTAACTCAGATTTCACAGTAATGTGTTGCCCGTTGGATTCAGTGTCGCTCGGCTGTTCTTAGCGTGGGATTTGGGTTACAAGTAATCCTTATGAAGGCATGCAAATCACTGAAAAGCACAGCACTGTTCTCGTGCTCGTTAAGCATGTAAATCCCCACCCATTTTGTACACACTGTGACGCAAAAGCTTGCTGCGACAAACAATTGTTACCTGATTATTGAGAACAATGTAGATTTGATCATTATTTTGTAAATGCGTCAGCATTGCCTTTTCTAATACAAAATCTAATTTATAAATCTGTCCTCGTAGTCCAACGTTTAAGTAACTTAAGAGAATTTCCTCGAACGGCGCTCGACAATGAACGAAACACCGGCAGCAATTTATCTCTCTCTATTAAGCACTGACTTGTATAAAACGTTCGTTGAATCATTTTCCGGGACGGCTGAATAAGCAAATTAAGTCTGTGCGGTACAGTACTGAGTGCACGCGTACTCGTTGTTTTACTGCAATTATCGCCAATGCTATTTCACCGTGTTATTCAATCACTCGGCTGTGACAACAAACTAGAAATCGAGACTTCCAATTTAACGCGAAACCCCCAATTAATTTGCAATTAAAATAAGGACTTACGCGAAAAGGGATTAGTGATACATCGTAAGCGTAAACCAATTTACATCGCTTCGAAAAAAAAGTATTGGGAAACATTGAACAAATTTGAGGTGAATAAAATGAAGTTGAAAGTTCAAATAAATCAAAATAAATATTGACTTGGATACACTTATTAGTTTACAAATATTTACATGCTGGGTAATTATAATAATGAGGATGATGTATCAAGGAATTAATAGAAGTGAAAAATAGAAGTATATAAACCAGATGAAATAGAATGATTGGAATGAAGTAAAGTAGAAAAATTGCTGGAAGAAATAAAAGGGCGCTCAGGAAGAATCCATTATAGAAGGAGGAGCAAGTGAGAGGATATACGAGATTGGGTGAATGGGATACATCGATATTCCTGGTGGTGGAGGGCGGGGGTCTCACCAGGTGCACCAAGGACTGGACCACAAGGCGAACAGGATTCCCAGCAGATTGGATGACCTGGACCGCCCGCTCGTGGGTGCTCTGTCGTAGGTCCACGCCATCGACCTCAATTATTCGATCTCCTACCTGGAAGCAAATGCCAACGGAAATGCGGCCATTACATCCTTCAACTCCATACTATCTCTCGATTCCTCTCTAACAACACGATAAATATATTGCATCCCAATGATTTATTTAAACGGTTCATCTTTAAAAGTAATCGATCGATTAATAATTCAAGATTGAATTTCTTGATTATCAATTTATGTCAGTTTATTTTTTATCTATCTCCATTTTATTGTAAGAGTTCGAATTTTAAGTATCGTTACCTTCAGCTCGCCGGTTCTTCCAGCTGGGCTGTTCGGCAGGACGTTCTTTATGAATATCCCCGATATGTTCTGCGATTTACTAGAGCTGCCATTATGCAGATCGACCTGAAACAGAAATTGTTCATATGTCCTGCAATATCGAACAAAAAGATTTTGAATTATATTTAAAGGAATAGTACTTGAATATTTTAGAATTTCAATTTTGATGTGACAGAATTTAACAAGTTTCTATATGACTAGTAAGAGAAATATTAATGTATTTCGTCTATGGAAAAGGCACCGCACTTCAGAGGTGAAATATTAAATAGCCTTTGCGCCACAAGTTAGGTGTAACTTTGAACATTCAGTTAATAATTATTCCTAGAGAGCTTATTAAATGAGTGACTCCTTGAGAGACGGCAAAGGACCGTCAAAATCAAAGAGACAACTATCCTGTTACGCTTCCCCGTTAGCCTAATGCTCCGAAGCCACTCGCTACATTAATGCACCGGCACGTCTTATGCATGTATGTCACCGGTACTCACGACACATACAAGGTGTCTCAGAAAGATGCTCAAAGCCAATTCCGACTATTAAAACATTCTATCCTCATTAATTATAATATTAAACACATAATAATGAATTTTTTCTTTTCCATTAAAATTTGTATTCATTACTAAAATATGTTCTATCTAATGATAACTTTTCTATGGATCAACCTATATTCTACTATAAATAGATCAACGACGAAGGTTTGCTATTCTAATATATCTGACATGAGAAACTACCGATCTGACCCACGTGTACCAAATATAGCAGCAAGACATTACTTGCTGCTATATTACATTTCCAACAAGACGTCAAAGTCCCGTAGGTTATTTTTGTTTCACCGTGTGGGTGGCTCTATTCTAAATTCACACCTCCTAGGGGACAGGTGATACCGTGCATTAAATGAGCAATTAGGAAAAAACTCGGTCACCCCTACCAGAGTGATAGGCTCGCTAGAGAGGAAACTGGCTCTTTACAATAATTCGAAATCAATAAGCTTTCTTCATTTTAAGTTTTATGTAGGCCAATATCAATGCACATCATTTCAAGCGCACTTCCATACTTATACGAGGTTCTCTAACGAAGATATATTGCATTCGATGCCATCCGGAATACATTTCGCGAAGCGAATACTCGAGATTTATCTTGGTATATGTACTATCGACCTTTAAATAGAAGTATCATAAATAGCAGCTACTCGAGACCAGCCTGAAGATAACAATCTCAGATGTATTGGAGCTCAAGCTTCGGATATTGACTGATGAACTAAAAACGCTCCAACGAATCAATATACCCAATTATATATTATATTTTACCAACATATTCAATTATATCAAGTACTTATTATATGTTTTAAGAGCCAACCTTTTCTCTATTAAACAGTCTATATAAATACAACTGATGTTGAATTTATTATTTTAATAAACAAGTACTATAAATTTCTATTAATAAAACTTACTTTCCCACCAACAATACTAAGTCCCAGGCTGGTTTTGGGTTCCCTGAAGATGTCGACTTGTCTTTCAGGGCCCCAATGATTCGCCCAGCTGGCATTTCCATCGTGGTCCCGGTGAGTGACCGTCATCTCGGCTTTGTCCTCGATGAATACAACTGTAGGGAATTTGTGTGGCGAACTACAGCACGAGGATGGCGTGCTTTCGGACTTTTGTGATATTAAACTTGCCGGGTCGCTTTGAAAACGTACTGGATAACTGACGGAAGTAATTTCAGCCTCTAAAAATTCATCATCGCTGCATTGGACTGCTTTCGATTCTTGATAAGTTTGAACTTCGACCTCGCGTCTTGGACTCGGAGAAACCTTATCTTGTAAGGTTGTACGAGGAAGACTACTCAACGATTTGGTTGGACTTGTTGAAATATCATCTGGAATGCATTGAACACTCTTGGATTCATGAACTTTCTCTGATTTCGATGGACTCTCGTAAGAGAGGTCAATGGAATCAGGTGTCCTCGAAAAGGTTAATTCACCTAGGTCATCCAAAGAGCATTGGATACTTTTATTGTCGCCTTGTGTCTGTGTTTCGACTTCTCTCCTAGGACTTTGATAGTACTTCTGTGCGATGTGGAAAGGGCTGATCTCATAGACTTCGGACGGACTCGCACACTGTTCAGGACTGCATTGTGTGCTTTTAGTCTCTTGTTCGGTCTGAGTATGAACGTCACACTTCTCCTTAGGTGAGTATTGTGTCTCTTTGAAGCTACGAGTGATCTCAACTTCTTGTTCGAAGAATTGTTGCCTGGACCAACACTCTGGCACTGATCTTGTAAGGTTCTCCGAAGTACTAGAAACTACTCCAGCCAATAAAGGATCCGATTGACTTTCGAGGGTTTGGCTTTGATATTCGAGTGAATGCTCCTTGCAGATTAAGCTGTCTTCTTCGTGTCTTGGCGAACTCTTCTCCTCCAGCAGCGGCCTTCTCTGCTGCCGGAGGATACTCTCATACTCTCTCTCGTCTTTTCTTCCACTAAGATCTTCCCCTTCTTCGTCTTTATTTCCACCCTCACTGACTTCCTCTTTCTTACTTCCTTCGCTGACTTTCGATTGACGATCTTCTTGTACAACTGCTGGTTCGACAACGCTCGACTTCCTCTTGTCTAAAACGGCACTGGTTTCCTTCGATGCTGCTTCGATCGGCTCCCCAATGCTTTCGGACAGAATTACAAAGATCGTGAATGTACGATAAAAAAAAAAGGATCAGGTAAAAAAAAAGGGGGGGGGGGGAGCGAAAAGTTTCTCTTGCGTGTTGGTATTTCTACGGGCTTCCCACTGGTGAAAAAGAAACCGCTGAGCCAGCAAACGTTAAGGTCTTCCGCATTTACGCGTTAAGGTCCTACGATTGGTGGTATTCGGGTCGAATGATTTTCTTAATTGCAACATCTTATCGTAGCATATGATAAATGACAGAGCTTATTCAGTGACTCGAAACGAAATAATGAGAGATATGTTGCTTTCTGTCATTTGACTCGACGATAAAAGGTCTCTGGAGCTTTCGCTCTAATTACGATGCATTGGTAGAGCTTAATACTCGTGTGGCACTACCATTGGCTACCCAAGTGTCATGAATTACGTGGCTCCCGCGTAATCGTGATTTTGGATCTGACACTTTCTGTGTACAATAGCAATTGCAAGTGCAAAGGACCGAGTTTAAAATAGCTTACTGTAATTGGATTACAAGAGTACTCGGTGCAAAGGCTTATTATGTGGCATAATTGCATAGCCCTGTACCTTCGCACGATCGTGGCTCGTGTGGCACAGAGAAATTCAAGAGGAGAGAGAGAGAGATTGCCTCTTATTATCGTTAATATGTTCAGCATGCTTCTCTCGTTGCATTTTTCTATACGCTGCCACCGGAATAGGAAGATAATACAATAAAGAGTTAATGCAACTTTGTACCATCGTCCTCGGCCTCACTTACACAAGCGAGCATTTCCCAGGGGATTATAAATAGTCCTTTTAATTATTATTTTTAATCTACCTCATTCTTTTAAGTTAATATTTCAGATGATAAAGTAATTTTATTCTTTATATTTAATAAATGATTTCAATTTCATACGAGTATTGTTAAAATTATTATTTGTAGGTAGACTCGCAATGTGTATCTCGTAGAAATTAATACGAATATGTTTTCCTATGTATTAATAAAAATGTACGAACAGTAAGAGCGATCATTAATAATGTATAATGTCTCGCGAGAAGAATTCATTGCCAGGGAAATCCGGCTGTTAGCGTAGAAAGAAATGCAGTGGACGCGATGTTTGAATAGAAAACAAAATAGAGCGAAATACTGGGACGCCGCGTGTGGTGTTCCTGGTTACTCTGTACGAGAGGAAAACAGTGAATACATACAGCGCGCGCGGCGGGCAGCCTTCTAAATCAACATTTCGTCGAGATGAGAATTTATACCGGCGCGGAATTAAAACGTAGCCGGCGCTTTTGTTGCGCGGTGTCACGTGGCGTCGATTAATCTTAGCGACCTCGTAGAAGACATAAGTAACATAGTAAATCCGATTAAGTCACTTAATTCGTCCAGACTTTTTTCACAACCCGGAAGAGATTGCATTCGATAAGTAGAAATGTATCACTGTGGACAATACTTTTACTATTTAAACGTATCCGCTATCTTTTAACTAACAATCCTTTTACTTTCAGGAAATTCTTGTATTTACTAAATGGAGTTGAATTCCTATACAATAATAATTCTACTTCTTGGTAGAAATGTGTGTTAATCTCATTTTCGTAGAACTAAATATGCTTGTCAGATGAGAGTGCGCGTGTCACCCAAATTCTAGTGACATGGCACACGTCGTGTTTAGCAGCTTAAGCTTAACCTTTACATTGAGTAATTAGTTTGAAAACCTGGAATTCTAGGCGAATATTAATTATAATTCAAAAGAAACTCTTTAAACTTCACCTGTCCTTGCACTTTTTATACTAAAAGCACATCGTAAAACATAACTACAAAAGTAATAAAAATCGCATTATTATTTCCAGTTGATTTCCATTTTTACTGACTCATTCGTAATAGAAGATTGCCATTGTGGTCGAACGTGACAGTACAAAAGGGTAAGTGGAAAGTCCTGTACCAACTGTCAGAATGAAAATGATAGGATTACAAAGTTTCATCTGCAATGTAATTCACGTGCGTGTGGAATTCGATATGGCTCTCAGTGGGCTGTGCAAACACTCCGCAGGGAATTCGAGTAGTAGCTCGTTAATCCGTTGGCTTCTACTCGTCTCAGGTATACACAATACAGCAGAGTTAATTTGAGACAGGTGATGTGTTCCTTACTGTTTTCAAAGGGAGCTTCCGTTATCCGACTAGCCAGTTCGTTGATATCCGAATTGGATCTTGTCGACCAATTGAGTTCGACATCTTCCTCTGTTAAGAAACGCGTCACTTTACCACCAACTTTTTTTTTAATCCAAACTAATCGCAATTTATGATATTTAAAGATGAAGATTTCGATCGGAAGGTTTTATAAGTTGTAATTGGGTGAAATTTGAAATGTAAAGACGGTTCGAACGACAGCACTCGATTGCGGTGCGTTACGCCGCGCGAAGCCAAGGTGTTTCACTACTGTCGTGTCGACTCTGGGCGGCCGTGCGTCACTGCAAACTGGCTTACTCTGATCTAATAAACAACGAATGCGCTCCACGGCTCGCGTGTGTTCTTCGTACTAGATAGATAGTAAGCGAGCGTCCGCCACGACGCGTCGCCGCCGACAACCGTTTACTAAGACGCTGTCGGCTCGTTGCCGTTAGACGTCTTTCCCTTTCCCACTCGAGTGTCACGCTGATCCCCAGTTTTTCATAAAGCTACCTTGTCGTACAAAGCTTGAACCCATCGTTGGCTAAATGCTTTTCTTATGGGATCATTCCACTGATTTATTTCGATCGACTTTCATTCATTGGAAATGAAGAAATAATTATGTTCCAAAATAAACATAGTTCCTTACTGAAACGACTGAGTAATTAATTCTCGTTGCTTTCGGAGCTTTTTTAAGGTTCAATGTTGAATCCTTTCTTTGCGAGATAATGACAGAGCGATATTGATATAATACAAAAAGTCGAGATGATGTTGAGATGATGAGCACCTCGAATGCACTGCACGCAAAATCTCTGCGAACCTAAATAACTCATCCGCACGCGCACCATCCTGCTGTGGAGAGTCGTTAAATATGTAGGATGTGTATGAATAAATGCACCCGGGATTACGTAGGTGCAGATTGCTCTCAGGCATCTTACGCACACAGCTTCGTACACAGAAACACCAACGCAAGCTTGTACTGTCCGCTCAAAAGTGTATATCGAAGTCCGCCCGCGCCTTGCCAGGAATATTTGCATAAAACTTTCTCGCAGGTTAACAGTATGATTTCCCCAACATTCTAGTGCAAGTTTTCAACTTGAATAATTATGTTTCGAGTTCTCGCGTGTTCTGTGAATTATCGCAAAGTGGGTCGTCGTAACATATGCAATTTCGAGTATTCCTAGAAATTTCGTGTCTGTTGAATAATACTTGACTTTTTTGGTACTAAGAGAATCATTGTGGTTTCGATGCAATGATGTGTACTACGATGCTTCTATAGTAGATGCGGAAAAAATAAAGCTCGGGAAGCCCTGGAAAAGCTCGGAGGCGCTTATATAAAGAAAAACTGGAGCGCCAACTGGTTATGTCACGCGCTATATGTATACGACGTGTACAGGGTGTAACAGATAGCTTGGAATCAGTTTTTTACCATCGAAATATTGGTAATACGGTCATTGCCTGATTGTTTTGGTAGCCGTGTAATGTCAAGCGCAAAGGCTGAATAATTAATTTCATCTGATTCTGACGGTTTCTTTCACGTTTTGCAATCTTCCGGACATTTTCCGGGGCTGAAATTTGATGGAGAACGTTTTCTTGCGTCAAGGAAGAAGTGGTATAAATTCCAGAGCCCTAGCTCAAAATTCATTTTTTCGCAAATTTTTCCATATGTACCCCTTCACAAATTTTCGATTTTTCGAAGGTTCTCGGACTTTGACGAACGCTTGATTTTTCGATTGTTTGTGTATCAAAACGAAAAGAAAACATGAAACCAGTGGGAGAAATGCCGGAATTGTACCCAAAACATATGGAAAACCGATCCTGAAAATTTCAGTTTCGAGGTTTTTCCCATGTTTTTCATACTTCCCGACATTTTCCGGGGCTGAAATTTGGTGGGAAATGTTTTCTTGCATCAAGGAAGAAGTGATATAAATTCCAAAGCCCTAGCTCAAAATTCATTTTTTCGCAAATTTTTCCATATGTACCCCTTCACAAATTTTCGATTTTTCGAAGGTTCTCGGACTTTGACGAACGCTTGATTTTTCGATTGTTTGTGTATCAAAACGAAAAGAAAACATGAAACCAGTGGGAGAAATGCCGGAATTGTACCCAAAACATATGGAAAACCGATCCTGAAAATTTCAGTTTCGAGATTTTTCCCATGTTTTTCATACTTCCCGACATTTTCCGGGGCTGAAATTTGGTGGGAAATGTTTTCTTGCATCAAGGAAGAAGTGGTATAAATTCCAGAGCCCTAGCTCAAAATTCATTTTTTCGCAAATTTTTCCATATGTACCCCTTCACAAATTTTCGATTTTTCGAAGGTTCTGGGACCTGGACGAACGCTTGATATTTCGATTGTTTGAGTATCAAAACGGAAAGAAAACATAAAACTAGTGGCCAAAGTGCCAGAATTGTACCAAAAACACATGGAAAACCGATCTTGAATAATTGATTTTCGGGGTTTTTCCTGTGTTTTTCATACTTCCCGACCTTTTCTAGGGCTGAAATTTGGTGGAGAATGTTTTCTTGCATCAAGGAAGAAGTGATATAAATTCCAGAGCCCTAGCTCAAAATTCATTTTTTCGCAAATTTTTTTGACATTACACGGCTACCAAAACAATTACGCAATGTCGGTATTACCAATAAATCAATGGTAAAAAGCTGGTCGCATTCTATCTGTCACACCCTGTATGCGAATTCTCCTTAAAATTGCCTAGAGCATAGTACAAATACTCTAAGAATGCTATAAGAATAATGAGAAAAGTCTGTCTTGAAATACTTGAAAAGTTCGTCTATTAAAGTAAATTATTATCAATTGTAACTTGAATTTTTTTAAATCATAATCCACTCAAGATTATTTACTAACGAAGATATACACAAGTCATAAATAGTTAAATATTATTATAATTTATATAATTTCGTTATTATTAAGTAGAAGGTTTGAACTCTCGCCTTTGGCATATGTCAGAGGATTATTGGAGTTCGATTAGCATTTGCCACGGAGTAACCCGGCCACCTCGGCAGAAGAACACGCCGGGAATTTTCGGGGTCGGGTTGGACATGGTGCGTCGCATTCCAGGTGACCCAGATTTCCAACGAATTGTGTGACATTTCTCGGGGTTTCTACAGTCGCGCCCGTAATCCAACCCCAATCTGGTAGAACCGGCCAAGCAGACAGGGTAAATGGCACAGAGTTTATTAATCGACATTCGAAGCCCTTTGCTCGACGGTAGTGCAATTCGCTGAAGACGCACCTTTCAAGTAGGGTCAATGTGGATTCAATGACTTGTTCGCACTCGCATGCGAACTTCCTCGCATGTTGAATTTCTCCGTCCATCCAACTACTTGCACGCAACCTTTGCCAAAGACTAATAGACATACTGAATTCCAGCTGCCTTAGCTATATCGTATTTACATTGCAAACTACCAACCAGCTTCATCAATATTAGAAGATAATTAAACCCCACCAATTTAATGACGAATTAGATTCAATTGAGATTAATATTCACGTATTTAATATTAATAAAACGTTTTAACAGGAATTAATATTTTATAATGTAAAGTATCCTTCACTTTATGAAGTGCTTGTTCATTTTGATATTGTGTTTTTTTCTCGCTTTTTAATATTACAATCTCGTGTCTGACCAATTGTATATTTGCGAGGAAAGCTTTTTAGAGTTGTAGAGATTGCGTTAAACCATGCGCTTAATGAGATATGTTCCCATTATGTCACGCGCATGCTCGTATTACGTACGAGATACACATATGCATAGAGGATCAACTCACCTCTTAAGGTCAAGGTCGGCAATATTGTCACACGTAACAGATCTGCTCATATCCCGGCTGCTCTTTCTCTCGAGGCTTACATTTTCCAAGAGAATCGTAAGCTCAGGTTCGTCAGGTTGTGCGAGACTGCTGACCTTAAAACCTCGATGATCTCGGATTCGAATCTTCCCACTTTTCGAACCTTCACTTCCAGTTCTACTCAAAGGTTTCTTCTCCTTGAAATCCATCCCACTTTCGGGCTCACTAATATCCTCTCCGGCATCGCTGACTTTCGATAAATCCAACAGGATTTCCGGCTTTATGTTTCTCTCAGAGATCCTATTCTCTTCATCGACCTTCGTAGCAGGTTCAATGAGAGCATTTTCTGAAGTTGACTTTGCCAAGGCAGGCAATTGCAACTGCGACACATCAATTCTATCTGGCGATGGTGCTCTCACTGCTCTCTTTCTTAAGACACCTGGAACCATGACTATTTCCGGTGGCGATTGAATATCTACTCTTAAAGGCTGTTCTTCGATACGATTTGCTACAGCTTCCTCCGCAGTGATTATTCTAGCAGTGACTAGTTGAACTTCCGGTAACATTGTAGACAAATGTTCACTCGCATCTTCGAAGAAGATCTCTTCGACATTTTCTTGTATCCTGACTTCCTTTTTCGTCTCATCCAATAAAGATTCTCTTGAAGACTCCCTGGAAAATGTATCTCTCTTTTTTCGAAGTGAACTTGGTCTTTTAGGACGCTCTGGAGTTTGAGCTTCCGGTGTTTCCTGTTTTCTACAGGGTTTCACTTCCTCGAGTTCCTTATCAGGCGACTTTTCCAAGTACTTCGACTTGAACATTGCTTCAGCTGGTCGAATGATTACATCTAAGTCTGAACCAGGTGTGGAAGGTACTTTTGTTGATTCCGATGATTTATCTTCTTCCGTTCTTTTTAAACTTCCTCTTCTTCTTGTGGGTGTAATAGTTGAATCTTTTCTTACTATTCCACATGCAGATATTTCTTGTAAGTCTCCTAAAACGGAAGGACGTCTTGCTTGTTCTTTTTTCTCTTCAGGAACCGGAACTGACTGTGTTTTAGATTCACTACTTGGGGATAAATCGCCGTAAGGTAACAGACTATGTTTTGCTAGGAATTCGGTAACTCTTTCGATGCACTCTTGTTGCTTTAAGCTTTTCCTTTCTTCTCTTGATCTTCTACTATGCTCGTCGTATTCCTTTCTTTTGTGGTCCACGTCCTCTGGGATGTCTGCTCTCCTGGGCGGTGCGTCGACGAATATCTCCTCTTCCTCGTCCTCTTCCTGCTCCAGTGTAACTGGCTTCTCTATAACCTTGCGCGCCTTCCTTTTACTTGGTTCCTTTTCTTTAAGGACCTTCCGTTTCGCACCTTTCTCCGAAGAAGTATCCGATTTCTCCACCGTCTCCTTTGAACCAGTGCTTTTACCTTCTGAATCCAAACTACTATGGCGTTGTAAAGTTTTCCTTCTTTCTTGATGATCCGTTAATTTTTTTAAGGACGAACTTGATGTTTGTACTTCCGGTTTTTGTTCAGTCACTTTTTGTATTGGTGTTTGACAGACTTCTGTGGTCGACGCACGCTTTATTTTTACCTTTGGCGTCACTTTTTCAAGACCCGGTGCGGAATCTTGTCTGTGTCGGATTAATTTTCTAGTGGTTGTTACTATTGTTATACCATCGCAATCGATCATTTCTGATTCGATTGGTATGCCTTGTGTTTTGGCGTAATAGAATCCATGGATCTCAGCCTCGACGGTGGTCTTTGGTTTTGCTTTCTTTCGTCCTGCTGGTGGACGCTTTGCAGGACTGCAAACTGGAGTGATTGGAGACGCATCCGTCCAATGTTCTTCTTTCTCATCTTCGTCCACTTCCGGCTTGTCTGTTGACGCGTCAGTTGCTCCTGGAAATAAATATAATTGAATCAATTCTTTCTATAATCAATTCATCCCTTCAATTTTTTATTTTATCGAAATAGAATAATTTCAGATGGAAAATTCAGGAGTTCCATTCGCCGAGCTACTCGGACGATGCCAGTGAAATGAATTCACAGTGCACTTCGCTCGAAACCGTAAATGCATTTCGTTAAAGTCCAAACTAAATAGTGCTCCTTTTTCACCGAGGCCACCGAGTGCCACTCCAATCTTGTTACGCGCCACTCCAGAATCCAATACAGATTCGATATCTCCTCCACTAGAGATATTAACGAATCCGCCGAAAGTCAATGGATACGAAAGAATGTTGTATCCATCTATACGTACACGATAGTCCTATTAATCTCCATAAAAAAAGAATCATCCAAAATAGTATGAATTGATGGAAACTCTTCAATTAAGTGAAATAAAAATATCAGAGCTTTGGTGAAATCGATGTTAGTCCAAATGATACCAAATAACGAGGATTTATAGGAGGAAAAAAAAACGAAGTTTACCTGATCTCGAAGAGAGGAAATCCTCCAATCCAGCAGCCCGATCAGTACCATCGCTCTCGTTAGGGAAGCTCTTGCTGCGTCTCACTGGACAGATTGTAGGCACCCTCTGCTTTGTCCGTGTGCGATTGGGAGAAAAAGAAATGCATTGCATTAGCCTCGCACGACACACCATCTTTCACGATGAATCTAGACTTGGTGGACGAGACGGCATTTTGTTTTTTTTGGATACTCGCACTGTACACGCGCTAATGGTCAGCAAACAGCAAGACTCGCAACCTTCATGAAAGACTTGTGTTTCTTGACTATAAGAGCCGAGGGATTTCGAAGCGAACGGATAGCATACTTTCTACATTATTACACAAGAGAATGACACTCTAAAAATAATTGGAAAAGTCTAAGACAGTCAATGAAGAGTACTGTCAATATTTACATCGTGTTAACATCATTTTCGCTTTTCCACCCCTTCTTTTTTACACCCTCATTTCACGAAAATAATGAGACAATTCTCACGTGAATTCTATTTAGGTGGAAAAATTCTACTTCGACCGATTTGCTCGTTCAGACAATGGACGAGCAAATCGACGCGATACAAATGGGATTCGAAGTTGATTAGCAACCGCGGAAGACTTATTGCGCTCAATCCAATTTATAGACGGTGCGCTTTCGGGTTAATTATGTTTTTCTTTTTTTTTTTGTTCATTCTATCCAGTTGCCTGGCCAATAAACTAAGGTTTCGCAGAGAGGATAAGTTTTAAGAGAACTAATGGGTTAATCCCAACGCCCATATTGTAAATTCTCGGTGCTCATAGATAAGTTATTTGTACAAGTATAAAAGTGCGTGTATAATTATTTCTAGCATCTAATGATGATATTTCTAAAATTTTGTATATAATAATTACTCAGGGAATCAACTAGCACTTGTGCTTTAGTGGAAAATTTGTTATTACTCTACGAAATGTTCAGTGAAATTTGTAATACTTTATTTCCACTAAGATATTAAAGAGCAACAAGCCAGAATGAATTTCCCTCGAAGAGCGTGATACATTTACAAATGTTTAAATCCTACAGTTATTCGTGGTGACGCATCATTTGTATGTTTTAAAAGCACCTGGCATTTATACATTGCAAATAATCAAAGACCACAGAATCTTACCTGTTTGATGACACAGCTTTCCAGTATAGTGGCCGTGTTTCATTTAAACTTTTAATCCTAATATTTGTTTACAGTCCTTTCAATGATATCTTACAGAAATAAATCGATGGCAAAGACGTTAGACTTGCACAAGCGAGGAATAATAAAAACTAGAAACGACTCGCGTGTAAGTGCAAGAGTATAGCAATAAATAAGGCACTATATTACACGCGTATCAACAAATTGACTTCGTAGAAAACAATTATCCAAATTGAAGAACTTAAAATCTGTACTTACTTTGCAGGCGTTTCGATAATACATAATCAATAAAATACTATACTAGAAAGCAAGGCATAATCAAATGAAATTTACTTGACTATAATTTCCAAATGCCAAGTAAATAATCATTGCAAAAACCTTCCACATATACGTGTCGTATCTGTGTTTCAATGCCAATGATATAAGATAACGTTACCGGAAGTTACAATAAATTAGCAGTATTTAATATCACTGACTAAAGCATTGAAACGCAATAACTCCACTGATATGTCTGATTAGCACCACGTGCCAGTATCATCAATTAACAAAAGGGAGATATAGGATCGTATGAAGTAACAACAGTGATATTCGACGTGCAATAGCACGCGTGTATAACAACATAAAGTTCAGCGATTACATTCGGATACGAATATCATGGGTATTAGTAAAATTGGATATAGATGAGCACAACACGCTGCCGTCGAGCAGCTTGATCCGTCGTCTCCCACGTTCACTTTGCATTCTTCGCTCTTTGGTCGATTAGCGCCATTTGAGGCCTGGTAAACCCAACATCATTGGCATACCCGATCGTTTATGAGTCACCCTGAAAAACAAGAAAATCTTGCCATTAATCACTGACCTATAGAATTCCCCATACAACAATAATTAACGTGTCTATCGAATTAGATTGCAGCGCATTTTTTTTTGCAGTTGCTCTCGCATCATTCCACGCGGCATTCCGACTATCCTAGCAAGCGATCTAACGCGACCGACCATAAGAAAGGGTGCCTGCCCGTTACACGAATGCTTCGCCAAGAAAAACAGGGAAACAAGATAATAAATATGACTTCGGCAATTTCGAAATAACTCCTTTAATTCACTCTTGGTAAATCACAGTCTACACTTTCTTAAATCTCATCCACACACCCGTTAACCCTTTTGCATCATACTCTCTTTGATCGATCTCGATAACGATTCTCCATCTTTTCCTTGTTATTCAGTCAGTTACTTATTCATCTCGTTTGCACGGAATATCAAACACTCGTTTGACCTCATTTGTACACGATGTTAAATTATGGAATTCATTTGTATATCGTTTTTACCATTTGAATCAACAATGAGTAGTGTGAATTTAAGATCTGAAGTAACGAAGTTAGTCCAATTAGAAGGTAAACTTCTTGACTTGAGATTTAATGAACTTAACGAACTATTATACATACTCTGCAAACTAGAGTAAGATGGAGAGATCGAATAAAAGTTCTTTAAATTGCACGTTACTATAACTTGCAAGGAAGCAAGTTATAACAAGGAACAATATGTTTCAATTATACATGAAGATCGAGTGTAATTAGTGTTTCAGTCTATTAAAGTTTGAGTACGGTGGAAAGGGTTAAATATGGAATGACAGAGTATCCTAAGCTATCGATGATACATTGCTATTATTATCTTATTCCCCTGCAACCGAGCGATTCGCCCAACAGACATGTGTGCTTTTCTGTGTCTACAACCGATGACTGGTGTCGAGCGACAGAGGCAGAACTTCGCACTCGTTTCCCTCACACATTGCGAAGAATAGCTCGAACTAACAAAGGGCTTGTGCCGCCGCGTACTACAGTTCAGCCGGCGCGGCGGTTTGCCGAGAACAACAATACAATGCGTTGTTGCTCTTCAACTTCCTAGCAACTCGGCAAACTCGGGGAAACACCTGGCGAAGGACTGTTTCTGCTTTCAAGATGAACCACGAAAAGTTTCAAGTTTCCTCATTTTCTCTGCTTGTCGCCTTTCATCGTCCTTTCTCCTCTCCCCTTTCGACCAAATGAAAACTTGCTCTCGCTCGCTTTTAATAAACACAGAGCTTTGAATTCCTCAAAGATGAATAAATATTTGACAAATCTAATCTTTGTAATTGTCATTCGAGTCTGTAAAATGTTAGTAAATGTAACTTATTCTTAAGAAACTGTTATTATTCTGTGTTCTACTCTCGCGTTTTGAGAAAATGAAACTCTAATGAGAAAGGGTATAATTTCTATACAGTGGATCTTGAAACTTTTCTTATTCAGCGCATTTGTGGCAGCAGCGCTATCTCATTCTACAGTAATCACTACTCTGGTGAAAGACACGCTACAGAGGTCCGTCACAAGTAGTCATTCCTAGTGAAGAAGCTATTCTAGTTCGCGTGTAATGCACGCGCCAGTATATCCTGCGTTGCACAACGAAGCCGACAAAAGGTAGTGTATGCGGTGTGTGAACACGGATACGTAACCATATGCAACATAGCATAGAGCTACGAACCCGAGTATAATAGAAGAAAGGAAAGGATGACACAGCGAGAATAATATCAACGACAACAGCACTGACGGTAATGCTACTAGGTAGAACACCTTCCTGTTAAATGACAGCACAGACTTTACTACTTTTTCATTCTTGACTAACTCCAATACTTATCAATCCCAATCATCAAATAATGAATAATTCATCTAGCAATACAAAATACCTAAAATACATGAAATTTCATCGAATTTCGTAGAATTAGGTCAGAATAGATTTGAGATCGTTGCCAGCCGGTATTCTACCCAGTCAAATACTAACATTAGAACACTGTAAACAGTAGCAGCGATCATGAATGCCAGGAGTAATCAATCATTGATAATGCCGCGATGCACAGTGACGAGTCAATGATGACACAGAGTAACACATCAAGAACAGCAAATATAAAGGATTCCGCGTGCCTTCGAGACTCGCCCCTATGTTGTTACAATACAGTCGTTAATTCGTGTGGGTCTCTGTTGAACATACTATAATATTAAATACGTATGTATATGTATATATATATATATAAATATATATATATGTTTATATATGCAGTACAAGAGCTTCACGATTCTAAGCGGAGAATAAAAAGGAAGCCTGAAGGAGTGAATCGATTGAGTGTGTTACGTAACTTGTGGCGAGAGTATCATCATGATCATCATCATCATCATCATCATCATCATCATCCCAGCGGGTGTAGCATCGAAGCAAACGGTTTATAACACCATCGGTGTTTGCTCGTTTCGAGTATTCGGGGTTCTATGTAGAGGCTAGGTAGTAGACCTCGAGAAGAGTGCGTTCAGGCAGTATAAACTGTGTTCACCCCCAGTGTTAAGTAGTACGTGGTAGTAAACTCTGTATGGTATCGATCCCCACGGACACAAGAGCCTCTTGATAATAGTGAAGAAAGGTGCCAGTGAGTAGTAGACAGTAGCGGTATGGTAGTCGGACACTCTACAAAAAGGCGAAACAGATTGAGAAATCGAGAGCTATTGCTGTTCGTTGAAGTTTCGTTAAAGGGTGGATTTATCCGATGAGTCGGATAGATGAGAAACAAAAAAGCAACAACAACAACAACAAAAAAAGAGGGAGGTAACAAAGCGGATAATACAATAATGTACTTATATATCAGAAAGGAAGAATAACGGAAAGAAAGATTGGTGGATTCGTAGATTTACTTGCCTCTTTTCGTCTTACATTTTTCTCTTTTTCTCTCAGCCTTGTTTTCAGGACTTTTTCTTCGCCCTCCACCCCTCTCATCTTTTCACGCGACTTTAAGAACTTTCCCCGCCTCCTCTGCACTTTCATTTCGTTCGCACACTTTTCCACACTGACTGGGCCCTGAGATGTCCGAGAGAATGGGAGTATTCACTCCCTTCCAGTCTTTTACCATTTGCAGGCTCACACGCGCGCTCATGGAAACAATCGAGCGCGATCTATCATTCGGTGCGCGGAAATGGAAAATCGTATCCTTCGGTGGGGGGGGGGAGTGGGGGGGGGGGGGGGGGGGGTTGCGGCAGCGCGTCTATCCGCGAAGACAATCGGCCAATGCTTTGCTAACGGTAAAAGTGAACAAAAGGGCGAAAGGGTAGAAAAGAACGATCTCGTGACGAGCGGGCGCTCTTTACGACCTGGGTGGAGAAAGAGCACAATCGCTGACGGGAAAACGATTAGCCATGAGTGTGACATGAGCCATCGATCATAAAGTATAGATACGATAAACTGGTGAGGATGTGGAACGAGATAGTCGGACCGAATGTAAAGTATATAAGTATAATAGAGAGAGTTTGTCTTGTTCAGCTACTCTACCAGGCAACTTTCATTCACTATTACAATCGTTTTGTTCTGTACTTACTTGCAAAGTCGATCCGCGGCTTTACAAGCCCATTCCATTGCGGTATTCAGCGACAGAGCTTGTGCTATCGAGCCAATCAATTTTCCCTATCGCTGCCGCACTCTTCCACCGATTTTCTCCTTCCCACTCACCCTTTCTCCTTCTCTTTTACCCCCGAAATAAAAATCCCTCACGCCCTTTCGCTCACTCAACTCGCCCGCCCGCTCGCCCGCCCGCCCGCCCGCCCGCCGAATTTTTCTCCAAATCACAACTATTTTCTCGCCATCTATCTCGCACATTTCACACGCTAGTCGCGCGCCAAAAGGCTGCGGACGACATCCAAATTCTCCGATTTTCCTCTTTCTCTTTCTGTCAACCTGTCGTTATGTCCGTCTGTTTTCAGTCCCATTGGGCTCACTCGCACGACACAGATTTATTCTCCTCGTGTGGCTCCGAATGGTACAGCTGTGTGCTTGTCAATGTCAACGCAGCAGCCAAGGATTCTTTACCGTAGGGAACAACAAAATCGGTCGGCTCCCCTTGTCTTTCGTACGAAATGCTCGAATGGCTTTGACAAATGGTCAATGCTCGGAATTGCCTAGCGCCAAGAATCCGCTATTTCTTCTTGTTGTCATGTACGACGATATTAACGTAACTTCAAAATGAAGCCTCGAAGATTTTCACTGAAATATTCGAGCGTTTGGAATGCCTCGCTAAAAGCGACACCTTCGAAAAACGATCTGTAAAAAGTCGGTAATTGTAGATAAAAGCTAATTCCTACTTCGCTAGTTCTACGATTCTTGCATGGTGCTCTTCTCTGGTCTCGTGGGGCCCTCTACGCCCAGATCCTAAAGAATAATCGCACTAATACTACCTGCCTTCCCGTACTATATTTTTTGTATTATTATTGTGTGAGTAAAACTCGCCTGTCTACATCATCTTCTAACATTCTCTGCACAGCTAATCCGATCATTCGTGCAGTTCGTCGTCTAACTGAACAGTTTTTTTCTTATTGTTATCGGCGCGAGGCAACTTTTTATGTATAGACGTAATAAATAAATAAAGAAAAGGGTGCGTGAGAAACATGAGCATGACTCACCCAACACAACACAGATACAATGCAAATCATACGAGCATGTACGGGATATGTTTGATTAACGAAACAAACACACATATCGGAAAGGTTGGGAAATAGGTGGGTTTAGATGGAGAAACAAAAAAAACAAAACAACATCTAGGATACCCTATTTATTAACACTTTACACACACTGCAAAGCTCGATAATCTTAATCGCCAATCTGACCACTTCATCTACTACACGTGGTGATTCAATTGATATGTTGATTTTTGAGCGACAGTTACTCGAAAATGTACGACTGTTTGAAGTCCAATTGCAATAAATCGTAGAAGAATAGTGTAAATATATATAGTATAAACAGTGCACCAATGTGCTACTCAAAACACTTCGAAAACGAATACCTTATTGATAGGTTTGTACGTCCGATTGCAAAAAGAAGTTATTCGAAAACATGATATCGACTGATAATGAGTAGAGATGTTATGATTAAGTAACTTGTACATTTAAAATGAGTCGCAAGAAATTCATTTGGAATAACTCGAGAAAGTGAAATCTCTCGTCTGGTTGGATAACTAAATTGAATTACGTAATTCTAAGGATAAGTCGTGAAAATTTCGTGCTGAATCGGCGACATCACTGTGGAAAGGAAAAACCAGTGAAAAGAAAACCATCGATAAACATACACGATCCAACTATAAATTTACGACGACTCAAGGCACTTGTAAATACGCTACACTGCTGCATGCAACGCCGGCAGTTAACACGCGAAGGGATACTCGACGCCTCTCTATCTCAGTCTGTAAAAGTTCCATTAGTTTGTGCAGACTAACATATAACTATAAATAGAAATGTAAGACATTCACTAATCTAAAGAACAGTGATTGAGCATTGCGCGTATCACTGCAAATGAGGAACCCGGTGACACGATGATCGACTAATAGCACTAGTCGAACTGTACCCAGCAGACACATTTACATGAAGGACGTAAAGGCACCTCTACTGCACGACAAAACGAGGTCGAGTCGCGTTAAGTTAATTGACGAGTATACCTGCCAAGGTATAAGATAAATCCATAGTACTCGCCACTCGTATTGCGGCGAGCCGTGAATGTGAGAAAGGCCGAGACTCGTCGAGGGTTCGTGCACCAGGATGCCTCGGTTCTCTCGCATTCACGAAGGACGATTCTCGCTCTCGTATGGAGTAGACAACAACAACAACAACAACAACAACTACATCTGGTAGTAGTGATAATAAATGTGGTCGCGACCGACGTCTCGTGGCGTGCAAAGTGTCGTCTCGAAGACACGCGTTTTTTTTGTTCCCGGCGATCAAACGTGGGGCAATAATGCGCACCGCCTCTAATTAGCTCAGAAGCTCTCGGATTTGACGAGATTGTGCTGATGCTTCAGACCCTCGATCAAATCCATATGATGAGGCGGCTCTATCACGTGCACCTTTCGCTCTCGGAAATATTCCCGCCTCTGCTTATGGCTGTCCATGATCGAGCGCGTGGCCATCTCGTGATCGTCCCTATCTCTCGAGGCTTCGAGGATCCGGTCTTCCTGATCGCTCACCTGGACTATGCTGTCGGGGATTGGCAGCGGCTTCGCCACCCCGATGCGCACCGTGCCCTTCGGCGCGCCCTTCAATGCCTGTACTGCTTCGTCCAGGGTCGCGTTCTCCAAGGCGATGTCGTTCACGAACAGCAGCCGATCGCCCGGTATTAGCTGGCCGTCCACTTGGGCCACGCCACCGGGCACCAGTGACCTTATTACTATCACAGTCTCGTTGGGGTTCATTGGATCCTGCGCAGCAAATAGCGGGTTTTCTCGACTTTACCTCTCGCGCAGACACCGGCAGGGTTGTTGGAATGTTGGGGGTTGGGGGTTGGGGGGGGGGGGTGAACAACGTCAAAGGGGGGTTAAGGAGACGACGCCAGTGATAGTTGGGAATTGACAGTGCAGCCGAATAGAAGCGCGATTCTACTAATGGAAAAAGGACTCAAGAGAGTGAGTAAGACTGAGAGTGAGATTGAGAATGAGAAAGAGAGAAGGGGGAAGCGGGGGGCGGGGGGCGGGGAGATGCAAAAGAGGGCTCCTGGCGCGGGGAATCGTAAGGAGTAATACTCAGCGGGAGAATAAAGTTTGAATAAGCGAGTGGGAATTTGAATGCGAACAATGAGCACGAGGGACTCGGTGCTGGGGGATTGCTAAGAAAGTTTCGCACGGAGCCCGAGTTCTAAAGCCGCACCTGATAATCCAAAATGGAGAACCCAAGGCCCCTCTCTCCCTTAACCAGCTCAATAATTTGAGGCTCGGAGCTCCACATTGCGAGGCCGGTAAGTGGCTCCAGAGAGCGCGATTTCATTTTATTCAAACTGGCATCAGTGACCGTAGCTGTCGTCGTGGTCGACGCCAGAGAACCGTCTGACTTCGCTTTCACAAGACGATCCATCGTTGGCAGCAAGTTCTGCAGAGACCCGCCAAGTATGCTCTGTGCCCGGCATAAGTTTCCAGCGTTAATTACGATTAAGTTTACCATCGTTTGACTGACGTAACTCGCCAGACTACTCGAATAAATTCCTATGATGCATTAATCATCAAAAGATAGTAAGCGTGCAAGACATTCCATCGTTCAACATTCTCTTACGACAATGCTTGTATACTCAATTAAGATCAAGTAAAAAAGACTCATGAGCAACAACTCTTTACCACATACTATAGCAGCTATTGTGTAGATGAGTGAAAAATGGAATTGCAAGTGCTAAAATCTCTGTAAGCATGTCTTGATTGCCTTACTCTTGTTTGAAAAGCAGCCTGATGTTGAGCGGTATCGATTGGGCAGAGAGCATCCTGAGAGCTGATGTTTCGTCCACAAACCATGCGTACGTGTATAGGCAATTCTTTCAGCACGCTCACAACCTCCATGTGATTGATCCCCAGTAAGCGATACCCATTCACCTTGAAAAGAATACGATCGATTCACAGCAGGAATCGGTGTAGTAATATTATTAAATCTCCGGAATATTATGATTTAGTACTTCTCAGGATATATTCCTTCTAAAGAAAAATCTAGAGTCGAATAAACCAATGGTAAAACGTATAAAAGAAATATAATTGAATAAGAATTCTTACCTCTAGTAGTTCATCTCCGGAACGCAGAGTACCATTTTGACCCACTGGTCCTTCTGGCAAGATAGATCGTATATAATGATGAGGCCTGACTTCCTGTCCATTCTCCACGTCCACTGTTCCCTCAAGACTAATTCCAAGGCCGCTTCCTTCAGCGAACTTCTTTAATTGAGCAACCTACAACATACCCCGGAGAACATATGTCCCTTTTTAATCTCTTTACAATCAACTTTGTAACATACGAAGCAATGCTGAAGTTAGATTGGGCATCAAGTGTCAATAGACTGGAAGGAATTTCGTAAGAGCGACGTACCACTATCTCGGTGTCTGGGCCGACGATCTTTTGCCACTTTGACTTAATTGCAGCACGAATCTGCGGTGTAAGCTCGCTCGACGGGTCGCTCAAGAGTGCCTCGACATTCGCTGCATCATCGAACTCCTCGGCGGACCTTTCGCGCTCGCTGCTCTCTTGCAGAACCGCACTGTCAACTGTCGTGTGGGATTCGCCCTCTGGCTCGATTTCCGTTGTAGTCTCGCCATCCTACGGCAAAGTCATTGTTCCATGAAATATAATAGCTGACTTTCGGTTAGAAGAGAAAGAGAAAAGTGGCTCGAATGGGGCCGATTAACAAGGTAGGAAGGATCATTACCCCGCTAATCGGGAAACTCGGTAGGCTCGTAATGGACGGCGAACTTGGCTGAGGTAGTCTTGACTCGCTGGCCGCGATAGCTTGTTGCAGCTGCTCGTACTTTGGTCCACGTAGATATCGCTCGAGGGACAAAACGACCGTATGCTCGGTTCGCCTTAGAACCTCGACAGCCTCGTGATTCGAGTAACCCTGTAGTGAGTGGTGGTGTACCTCCACTATTCTATCATTTATTTGGATCTTATTGCTCAAGTCCGCCGGGCTGCCCTCGCTGATGCTCTTCACGAAGATGCCTGACAGCTCCTCTGCGTCAAACGTACACGTACACTTTAAACTAACGTCAAATTAAACTTAGAAACAAAAGCAAATTTAACTCATCCCAAAAGGGGGTACTTTCAATTCACTTTCACTGTATGCGAATCCTTCAACAGAAAGCCTTATTTAACTTTAAGTAAGGACAAGCGAAATGGGACTACAGAACCAAGTTAAACATAATTTAGCTTCTTCCAGTTTAAACAGTACTTGATAGGAACATTGGAAAATTACCTTTCTCGCAGACATATCCAGCAATAGTGATCCCGAGACCGTAGTTGTCTTTCTTAAGCTCGACAGTGAAGCGTTCCATTTCTGGCAGTGAATTAACATCGATGGGGTCCATGGTGAGAACCGGGAGCTCAGGGATCTGCACCGGGACTGGTACCGCTGGCATAACTGGCATCGTGCCAGTTGGCATAGGGTTGCGAACCACATCCATGATGAGACCGGGTCTTGTCTGCAATCGGCAAGAAGATGCTTCGTGCCATTCTAGTAAACTGCCATGATTCGCGCGTATCGGAAGTATCACTCGTCGATTTAATCGAGCTTATAAATAAGTCTATCATAACACAAAGGAAGAGAACAAAGAAGAGAAACCACTGTATAATAAAGGATCATTGTCAGACATAACAGGTAGAAAAGATAAGGAAAAATTAATCACTAGATAGAAGCTTTTGATAGGAACAAGTAATGGTAAAAGGGTGGAACTATAAAGTGTACCAGTGCTCACAAGGAATCCAACTAAAAGAGAGAGCATGTGGCAAAGTATGCTGTGGAAATTGATTTCCTTGGGAAGAGAGCTGCCTGGACCAACCAAAGGAGGAGTAAAGTCTGACCGCAATGCCAGTGGTAACTCTAACTGGAGGTGGAACTTCCTGGACGAATCGCATCCTCACTCACGTGCATTTCGATGTCGGACTCCTGCGTGTAGATGTAGCCGCTCTCGTAACCGGTGTCGCCTTGTATCTGACGAATGTTGTACGTCTCCGGAAAGCTGTGCACCAGGTGCCGATCAAGTTCGTCGGGGTCAGCGAGAATCTTCGTCGGCACGATGGGAGCGTGGCTACCCAAAGCCTGAAATGCCAGCATGCATTCAGATCGAGCCGAAATCAAACTGTCCCAGAATCCAAATTGATATCGGGCTTTGATATGCGTGACACTAGTATTTCTGGATTACAAGTCGCTTGATACTTCAAAATCATCAATCCTGTCAACTATAAATATACTCTCGATTGTTCTAGATTTCAAGGAAAGCCAATAAACGTCCTCATTTTCGACAATGAATTCCTTGATTAATGTTTTCACACAAGATATTTAAATACTGTGTACTTTCTTATTAAACACTGTAATACTATGTATTTTGTGAAAGTTTAAAGCATCGCTTATAACAATCTCTTCTACCAACTCATTACAAGACAGTTGACTATCAACCTTGTAAGTACATCCGATGACTAAATAGCCAAACGTTTCCGTAAAGTCTCTATTCCAGTCGACTAATACACCCTTTCAAAGTCAGCAGTACATTTGTACAAGACACTAGTACATTTAACTCGAACTTCCCAAGAGAGAAGAGAAGCTCCACGAAATAATTCGTTCCGTTAAATGGAAACTTCTCCAAGCGAAAGATGGTATCCGAGTGGAGGCTTTGTTTTCTCTCGGAGAGCCACGAAGATTCCAAGGAACTTAGTGAAAGAAAAGTTGTCCCACTGAGGCAGAAGCATGCCATACGCTATTGTTTTGTCAACTTCATCCGAGAAAAATATTGGATATCCCGCTTCTTTCTTTTTCCTCTTTCTTATCTATCGAAAAATAAAGCCCCTTCAACTCTACATCAACTGGAAATTGCTACATTCCAAAGATTTATAGTAGATACCATTTTTTCCAGCTCAAATACTTCATTCAAATATAATCTTATGTATAAAAGACTCATCTCTTTGTTAACTCACAAAATAATCAATCACCGGATTTAACTTCAACTTTCACTGAGTAAATAGTCAGCGAGACTCGAATGATACCTTCTTCGTAGAACCGTCTACGTTTTCAAGATTATATGTAAATTGTGTGAAAAGGAGACTCGAAGAAATACTTCCTTCTTCAAGGATTCCTTCCGTAGCATAACAGTAATAAAGAACTCCGTTAGATTTCCGCACGCGTGAACATAAGGCGAATTTTCCTGGCACGTACTTCTTCACACGCGAGACTGGAAACTGAAAGCGGTACGCTGACGACTCGGTTTTATTGGCTTTCATGTAAACACGCCGCGTGACCGGAGATTCTCGAGTCGTCCGATCGAACTGGCCCGAGGGTGAAATGTCCTGTGTTAACGACCACCCCCACCCTTCCTCCGAGAACACTCCGATCGGATATTACATGGGAAACGTCGACTTGGCAAACAGCGCCGTATAAAACATAAAGCATGCAGCATCTTCTACTGAAACGAGACCCTTTTTTTCCCCCCACCCCTTTCCAAAGCTATGTGAGAGACTCGGAAATGCAAGGGGTGAAGGGTGAAAGCCCTTCCTGATATATTCAGCATCCCTAAACAGCGCGCCAGCGCATAGGAGAATTGCATTCTGAGCTATTTACGAGAACTACCGCTTGCCAGCCACTGCTTATCTTGCTGAAAGTGCGGTGGACCTAGTATATACAACCCCTATATGTATAGAAGATGGCCTTGTGTACTCGAAAATTTGTGACGGTCAGTACTTTATGAAAAGTGGCAATGTCAGCTAAAAGTACTGCGCATTGCGTTTATAAAAGATTAATATTTCAATGAAAATTATAATTAGTCTGGTATTTGTACTGCATTGTTATCTTAAGTAGATTTAATGAAATTATCATTGTTCCCTTGCAAAATTTGTAATAAAATATTCGAATCTTTTATGCAGTGTTGAAATAAAATTTTCGTCCATTATTCTTTGGTAATAATAGTTCTCCTTTCTACTATTGTAACTGATGGAGTATTATACTATATTCTGTCCAGTTACATGTAGAATTGTTCGAGGTGAAACGTAGCATGTGGAGTGGTTGGAGAAAAAGGAAAAAGAAATATCGAAGATTCGATGGACAGGCGTGTTCTCGGATCCTTCCACGTATCAGGGATCCTTCGACGTTTCATCGCACGGAGGATATTGATCGCGCTGCAGTCGCATCTCCAAGGCATTCGCCGTAAAAGGATTTCAATTTTCCATGGTGCGCTTTCGCGACGTCCATCGGGTTCCGGCGTCCTTTATTTCCACCAGTCTGTTCTATTCTCCTTCGGCCTAGCAACCCTTTCCATGATCGCCTTGTCGCTCGCAGTCCGTCGGAATCCCGCTTGCGGCTCTTCTACTATTTCCCAAGCTTTTTCTTATACCTCTATTCGAGCGGGGATTACTACGGTAAACCGAAAAATCTAGGCTAACTTGAGAGCGCAGATGTTCCTACCCACGAATTCTCACTACAGTTGATGATATCCAAAGTATCTTATGAAACGACACTCAATATTTTATTGACTGATCGAATAAATCCATTTGCTTTGAACCGATGATAGAAATCTTGATCGAATGTTGATTTGAAAATCTTCACTTGATCTCGAAAGAATATAACAAAAGTGAATAGGAATTACTGTTTGATTATCTGTCTTCCGAACAAATCGCATAAAGGAACTGTGGATCGCTTTGAAGAGATTCGCTGGTCTTCACCAAGTAATCGCTGTCAATTTCGTACTTGCACAAAGCGAATTACGAAATGCATCAGACACATTGGAGAACTCTCACTGTCGCAGGAACGCGAGCATTTTCTTTGTCTCTTTGAATCTCGCCTTCAAATCGCAGCTTCACACGAGCGCTAAATTGTACGGACGGTGGGGACGCTTTCCTTGGAAATAAAAGTGCACGACGATAAGAGAGAGAGAAAATCGCCTCGCTATAAAGTTAGAGCGAGCCACAGTCTGGTAAAAAATGTATTTGCCTCCATTTGCCTTCGGGCTTGGAACAAAATGGAACAGCTTGAATACTCTCGTGTTCTACTTAAGCTAGTATCAGTACTGTACCATCCAAAAGTCAACCGTTGGTCGATGGAACTGTTAAGTTAGCTTTACATTCTGCCGATGGCCGGCAAAAAATTTGCGAAAAAATGAATTTTGAACTAGGGCTCTGGAATTTATATCACTTCTTCCTTGATGCAAGAAAACATTCCCTACCAAATTTCGGCCGCGGAAAATGTCGGGAAGTATGGAAAACATAGGAAAAACCCCGAAAATCAATTATTCAAAATTGGTTTTCCATGTGTTTTCGGTACAATTCCGGCATTCCTGCCACTGGTTTCATGTTTTCTTTCCGTTTTGATACTTAAACAATCGAAATATCAAGCGTTCGTCCAAGTCCCAGAACCTTCGAAAAATCGAAAATTTGTGAAGGGGTACATATGGAAAAATTTGCGAAAAAATGAATTTTGAGCTGGGACTCTGGAATTTATATCACTTCTTCCTTGATGCAAGAAAACATTCCCTACAAAATTTCAGCCCCGGAAAAGGTCGAGAAGATTGAAAAACATGGGAAAAACCACGAAACTGAAATTTTCAGGATCGGTTTTCCATGTGTTTTCGGTACAATTCCGGCACTTTGGCCACTAGTTTTATGTTTTATTTTCGTTTTGATACACAAACAATCGAAATATCAAGCATTCGTCCAAGTCCCAGAACCTTCGAAAAATCGAAAATTTGTGAAGGGGTACACCTTCAAAAATTTGCGAAAAAATGAATTTTGAGCTAGGGCTCTGGAATTTATATCACTTCTTCCTTGATGCAAGAAAACATTCCCCACCAAATTTCAGCCCAGGAAAATGTCAGGAAGTATGGAAAACATGGGGAAAACCACGAAAATAAAATATTCAGGATCGGTTTCCCATGTGTTTTCGGTACAATTTCGGCACTTTGACCACTAGTTTTATGTTTTCTATCCGTTTTCATACTTAAACAATCGAAATATCAAGCGTTCATCCAAGTCCCAGAACTTTCAAAAAATCGAAATTTTTTGAAGGGGTACACCTTCAAAAATTTGCGAAAAAATGAATTTTGAGCTAGCGTTCTGGAATGTATATAAAAGGTAAGTCGTTGAAATGACTACCATCACTAACTGACGGGTTTTGGCAATGTAGAGTAAAATGTAGTAATGGAAGTAACAGGAATTACCTGATAATCCGGAGAAGTAGGCTCCACAGGTCGAGCAACGACGAGGCGCACGTGGGTGCCGGACTGACGCAACACCGTAGCGACCTGCTCGCTACCCATTCCTCGGAGGTTGACATCTCCAATCTGGAGTATGTGGTCCCCGCTCTGGAGCCGATTATCCTGTCACAGCCAACACGAACAGGTGTTTAACTGGACCGTCAATTATACCAGCTGCGATAATATAATTGTCCCCCCCAAGCATGTCGAGATGCCTTATTATCAAGAGGAACGTGTGTACATATTCTCTGATTAACACTCTCCTCATCGGATCGATAGAAATTATCGATTCAAAGTCATTCACTCATTGATGAAATATATTTTAAATCGACAATAACGTTTATATATATATAAAAAGTGTAACATATCTAATCTAATTGAACAGTAGAAATGAATTAATCTATGTTAAAAGTAATGAATTAAAAAACACTTACTCGATCGGCAACTCCTCCGGGAAGGATTGTTTTAACAACGACACCGGTGCTGCGTCCGCCGACGATCCCGAATCCAAGACCGCTGCCATCATTAATGAGATTGATCACTTCGACTTGTGACCATTCCGTCCTCAGCTGGAATGGAAAGAAAATGAAAAGGAAATATTAAAAAATCCCTGAATGTCCCTGGTGAATTCTTTTCTTTCTATCTCTCAACATTCCACTCTTCTGCTATTCGAAATGCAGTTGACCCTGTTGAAAAACAAAAAGATAGAGTGAAACGGCATTCAAATGCTGGAGCGGAGAATTTTCCTGGAATTCCGGAGCTCCTCTGGTGGCCATATCGACTCCATTTCGCCGCTTGCAATTCGGGATCGCTATTTCCGTTATCTCGGCTAGACGAAATACGATAGATAGAACGGGTGTGTCGTTGGTATTCAGACGAATACATTGGAGGCTGCTTGGGCGATTATCTTATCACTTTCTTGCTATTCCAAACCTCGAGAAAGTGGAGGAAGAGGTGGGAAAGGGGAAGAGGGAGGGGGAAGCATGTAATCCAGTTGGAGAAGCATCCGACTGCCACTCCGAGTTAATCCTGCAGAGATCCTCGGTTGGCATTCGTTTCCACCCGCAATTGCCCGCGCAGAATATCCCACTGAGATATCTCACGGATGCATGGATCCCTGTTGAGATACATCCCGTAATTTTGCGGACATTCCATTCTACGCTATCGTTGCCCGAGTGTGCTTTTTCTGCCAGTTTCGATGCGTCTGTGCAATGACACTTTTCCATTAAAGCGGAATTTCGGCTTACTCTAGCGGTACTCGTGAAATGTCCCACTCTTTTGTTTTATATAACATTCGGCGGAGAAGTGCAGTTTCGTTTTTGTCCGGCGATCTTCCCTCGAAATGCCACAGCCTCCGGGAGTGTCACCATTGTGGTATGCGGTACTACATTTCTACCTGAGAGAAGCTTTTTCATCGGGCGTAACTAATTTAACTTTTACGCTGAGTAATTAATTTTAGAGGAAAATATAATGATTTTTAATCTTTAATGTTGCTAGGATTATTATTTGTTATAGCAGATAACTTTGTATTCGTAGAATGAACATCCACTTTTGTTAATGAATTCTTCATCCAAAAATATGTTGGTCGAAAATAACAGTGTAAAAGTTCATTAGCCCATATTTTTTCGTTCGTTGCTTCTCACTCTTTGGTCGTAAAGACTGGTCATTAGCGGGGTATTTTTCAATTATCACGTAGCGCAGTGGAAAAACAGGCGGGAAAATGAAGGTAAGTACGATGAAGGAAGATGTGGGTCAATCGTTCGGCCAATAAGGAAAACTCGGCAAAGAGTAAGACGAGCTAAAGATGGCAAGGCTCGTTAACTTCCATTCTTTTTACCATATCTCGCAGTTAGTTAGCACTGGCTTTCCGCTTATTACGCAAAACTTCCGACGCATAGCGACAAACTCTTTTAATTATAGCTTTAATGCCGAACGAACTGCCAGCTGCACACAATTATAACAGACTTAGGAGACGACGGAACTCCAGTCGGATGCTGCGAGTGAATAAAATCTCTGGATATATAAGATGATAGGTAGTGAAAGATAAAAGATGAGGCTTGCAAAAGAGGTGTCTCAGCTGCCAGTGGAAGATACTTGGAATAAAAAGAGTGGCAAAAAGTACAGTGTAAACATCCAGAAGAGACACAACGAAACTCGTACAACAGAACCATGCAAAGCAACGAACAAGAGAGAGAAAAAAACCTTACACATACAAAGATATATCGAGGGAAACTCATTCTGCAACATCATCCTATTTCAGGATGCCCTGAGCAACAACAGCACCACTTGTTTCCCTCTTGCAACAAGATTTTGAAATGACAACGCGCACCGTGGTAGGAAAATTCGCTAAGGTCAACCAACAGGAGGAAAAAACAGAATGGCAGAATGGTCCAGTTACGACATGTCACTGCCATTCTCATACCTCCAGCATTCCAGGATGAAAGCAGTGAAAAGCACGAGTGTCAGTGAAAAAGCTTGACATTCGAAAACATTGAAGCACCGAGGCTTCCAACGTACATGACAGTAATATATCACTGACCTTTCCATGGACGTTTTATGCAACTAGACTACGAAATACTAGGGAATTATTTTTCTGCCGAACTATTGTTAAAACGACGATGCTAGACGGTTGGATAACTGAGCCAGAGAATCGTTGTAACAGTCGAACGAGGCATGCAGAAAGAGCGGTTGGAACGAGGGGACTGGGTTACACATTTGGTCTTTCCAATTTAGGTGATGGACATCGTCCCAAATAATGATGGAGAAGCCAGCTGGAATGGCTCGATCAATCTATGCAATCTAGTGCAAGCGCACCAATGGACCGCTCTCTATAATTCAGAGAGCCGTGTACGTTTCCCAGCCGGTCGAGCACACTCGAAATAAATGAAACAAAAATATTTACACAGCGTGATCCGAAAACCCATTTGGAAACTCTACTGGCAACACCGCATGTCTGTGTGTGTGTGTGTGTGTGTGTGTGTGTTTAAATGCAATAATAATAATGAATTGCCTTTTAATCAAGGAGCGATGAACCTCCTCTAAATGAAAAGCTATTCTACACAGATTGGACAATATCCATGCGAGGGACAACTAAAATGGGAAATAACCTCGGGGAAAGTATGGGGGTTTTAAATTTAATTAAATTCCATGGATCCAATCTCACTCGATAGGAACTTAGTTCACGTTCAAGCCTGATAGCCAAGCTCTTCCTATGGAGAATATGTACCTCATATGTTCCGAAAATAAGTGACCTCTCTGAATTCACAATATCATCAGACTTTATATCATCGTGCGCAACCATTACCCGAAAGCAAACGATAGGAATTTCCTCTGCCCTTTTTTTCCCCTCTCGGGATAAATCTCTTTCTCGCGTGTTTTCTGTCGACGTTAATTATAAATCTGTTTGTAGTTCCGAGAAATAAATTAATTTTCTACAAAGGATTCTTATCAGGTAGAAATTCTATGATAAAGAAATATGATTTGAAAGTAGGATTTAGTGAATTGTGAATAAGAAGGCAGCTATAATGATAAATATTCAAGAGGTCAGAGAGGCTTTTTAAAAGAGGCTTTAAATTCTTTAGGAACCATAATAGAACTTCAGAATGATCAGACTAAGAGTTACCGTTGGCGAAGCATTTTCCATTATTTAATCTAGAAAGGCTTGGTTCCTTTAATATAACAAGGAACTTATAACTTATAATACAGGAACCTCTGACGACCATTATTTCCGGCTTAGTAAAGCTATCCAAATTGGCGAAGTCACCATAGTCTAGCATTCCTTCTTAAACTTTAACTACCTCTTCTCAAACGTTAAGTTCAAATATAAAAGGAGTTGAATATACTTCATATCACTTTTACGATACTTTTGAAGGTTCGCCTGCCATAACTTTCCTATGAGACGTAAATAACAGGTACACCGAATATCATTGGCTTGCCTTTTTAAAGAAATTGTATTATCGAGAATCATATTAAATATTATAAAAATAAAGCGAAGAAAAGTCTAACTAAAGAAAAGTTCCAAATTAATTCGAATATTGAAGGAAAGTTCAATGTAAAAATGAAAAGACCAAAATTATCGAGAGCACATTGAAAATAGCAGGACCCGCAGCGAATAATTCTATTTCCATCATAGCTCTACGAAACTTCCCTTGGTCATCCTGTTAGTCCTATATACGTTCTCTAACGAATTCAACACCAACCACTATCCTTTCTCACACGCCCTTCGAGTTTCCCTCATCCATCGTCGAAATTCCATCAAGTGAAAACAACGTTCTAACTAATACCAGCACATCCAACACCCAGTATAATAGCTAGGCAGGCAAAACTCTTGGTAAAAGGCAAGGTAAAATTATCAATCCAGTAAAACGTTATTACGTTAACTCGCTCCTATGTGTATTTGTATGTGTGTGTGTGTGTGTGTGTGTAGATGAGAAGACTTTGAAGCTGCTTGAGTTTCGGCGGCGTTCTACCGTGAGAATGTTAATTTGCGAAGCAGCGTACCCGAAAATTGGCCCGCACAAAGGAGCCAGCAGCTTCGAAGGAGGCGACAAAGAGGAAGAGGTTGGCATAGAAAGGCTATGTACTGATAAATCGTAGGAACAACGAGTTTGTCGTCAATCAAATGAGGCCAATTATATCAGTGATCGATCGAAGGATTCTCTTAGCGCACGAAACCAATGGCACAGCTAAAGCATTTCTTTCTTTCTTTCTCGTTACTCGTCGCTCGAGTAGACACAATTTTCGGTGGCAACATCTCTACCAAGCACAAAGGATCGTTTTGTACCTCCTTTTCATTAGCTTTCGTGAGACGACCTTTTGCCAATCAGGCGAAACTGGCCTACTTATACTCCGTTAAAGGAACGCCCTTCTCGTCGACCACTGATCGCAAATAGTTTCTTCCACCTTCGTGCGAAACGCCCAAGGCATGTCTCTTTGAGACTCTACAAGACCCTCGGCTAACATGAAACAACTTGTAAAGATAGCAATTATTACTGCACTATTCCATGCATAGGAAGATCAACCTTGGTCCGAGTAGTTAGAGTCTTATAAGGAGAATAAGTCTTTCAGAAAGTAGTGGATATAATTATTCGTAAGATTAATGTAGTATTAAAACACGACTGAATATTTTAATTTTAAATAATTAAAATACTATTGCTAAATGAAATGTCAGATTAATTTACTGCACTATTCCATGCATAGGAAAATCAACCTTGGTCCGAGTAGTTAGAGTCTTATAAGGAGAATAAGTCTTTCAGAAAGTAGTGGATATAATTATTCGTAAGATTAATGTAGTATTAAAACACGACTGAATATTTTAATTTTAAATAATTAAAATACTATTGCTAAATGAAATGTCAGATTAATTTGATTAATGAATATCTATTGTATGATTTCTAATGGAATCCTTTTATGACTATAAACAACTTCATATCCTCATATAAGAGGTTCATATCCTCGTATAAGTTTATGGAAATAAGGAGCTACTTCGCAGGGACTTATCACACTTCTGCCAAGCTCGTTGCGGTGATTTCAAATATCTATGTATACACGGTTATGTAGGCCATTTTCGTGTCGGCGGCAGACGAGAAAAAGGAGAAATAGAGAGGAAACTCGGCTGGTAGGATGTAAAAGCGGAATATAAGGGCGAAATTGCTTGGCCTGGACGATCAAAAATTGGCCCGGCTCGGGCACATATAGGATGGGTCCGAGAATTCATGTACCAAGAGAGAACCTTCAATACTAAGGCCACAACACACAGTAGCTTGGTAATAACCAGAGCAGTATGCTAGCACCGAGATTTAGCCAGGAATTTCGCCAATATTCGCAAATAATGTCGTTAAGATATTTACGTCATATGGACAGCTTGCTAATGCGATTGCAAGGCAAAAGCATCGACGTTCGAAACGACGAGGTATTAATCGTCCCTCAGGAGTCGGCATCAGCCGGTGCTTGGAATATCTAAATCGGTATATTAGCGTGTGTACGAGACTTGGACGGAAACAGAATGAGAGAGAGAATGTGTGTGTGTGTGGGTATACTCAGTGAAATTTGATTACACTTGAAATCCTCGGCACCCGCCACTTTAAACTGACCTGATTCACGTGAATTCATTTAAACCGTAAATCGTGCTCGGCTATTAATCCACTGGAAGCAATGTTTCTCCAGAGAATCCTTCCAGAGAAACATACACCTCTAACAAACATTAAATCGTCTGTGTCTGTAATAAAATTGACGAAGAATATTTATATAATATTTATTGTAAGTAATAATTCATTGGGAAATGTCGGATGAGAATAATCTGATTTATTTTGTATTTATATATGTGGTCCAGTTGGATTGGGTTATTTTCGAAAAACCGTAGGGAATTTTGCTTCCTCCAGGTTGGTGCACCACACATTCTCAGCATAGCTCGTATACATACGTATTATTTACACGGATATAAGTCCGCCTCTTTGCGGCAGAGCAGCCTATTACTTGTATTATCCAGCCCCTAGTCGGCAAATCCGTTTACCACCGCCGCAAATCCTATTTTGCCAAACTTGTTCTAGAGAAAGGAGAAAGAGAGAGAGAGAAAGTGCCGAAGGCAGTTGCGGCAACATAGCACGCCGGAAACGAAGAGCCGAGCAAAAAGAGGGGGTGGAAATTCTGTAATTTCTGCTTCACCGAGATGCTTCCGCGGCGCGACACAGTCCCCGATATTTACCCTATTTAGACGCCACCCTTTTCATCTCACTGCTTTACCCCTCCCCGACTTTCTTCGTTTGTTTGCCTTCGCCTAGTTAACTGGTAAAACTTTGCCTGTCAAACGAATTACGCAAAAAAGCACCTAAAAACCTTTTCACTGGTATTAAAGCAAACATCTGCTAAAATACTAGTAAAACATCAGTCCTGAATTACATACAAACAAATTCAAGTAAAAACTTGATACAACTTTGAAAATATTCACAAAAGACTTAAATAAAAATTGAAACATAAAAAGCATCTAAAAACCTTTTCACTGGCACTAAAGCAAACATCTGCTAAAATACTAGTAAAAAATCAGTCCTGAATTATATACAAACAAATTCAAGTAAAAGCTTGATAGAACTTTGAAAATATTCACAAGACTTAAATAAAAATTGAAACATAACAAAGCACCTAAAAACCTTTTCACTGCCATTAAAGCAAACATCTGCTAAAATACTAGTAAAAAATCAGTCCTGAATTACATACAAACAAATTCAAGTAAAAGCTTGATACAACTTTGAAAATATTCACAAAAGACTTAAATAAAAATTGAAACATAACAAAGCACCTAAAAACCTTTTCACTGCCATTAAAGCAAACATCTGGTAAAATACTAGTAACAAATCAGTCCTGAATTATATACAAACAAATTCAAGTAAAAGCTTGATAGAACTTTGAAAATATTCACAAAAGACTTAAATAAATATTGAAACAAGTAATATTTATTATTACTCACCACCATGTCAAAGCCACTTTTGGAGGCGTCGCTGACAGCGGAGGGGCTTCTTTCGACGACGAGGCCTCCAGGCAAGGGTGTGGAAGTCGGCGTGGGTGTCGGGGTTGGTGTCGGGGTCGGTGTTGCTGCGGAGGCAGTGCTAGTCGGCTGACTGGATTTCGGGGTCGGTCCTGGTGTGGCCACCGAGGACACTGACACCGATAACTCCTTGTCCGAGGAACTCGCCTGGTTTTGACTCTGACCCTGGCTGCCAACGGCACCGACCACGATCGACGCACCTGCACCCGCGCCCGCTGTCGAACTCGAACCTCCGGACAGCTCATCCGTCGGCAAAGAGCTCCCAACGTCTACGTTTACATCCACGCACCAACCAATACAGTTCACTCTCTCTCTCTCTCTCTCTCTCTCTCTCTCTTTCTCTCTCTTTCGTTCAATAACTATCACTCAACCTTCTTATTCTAACCGATGCACTCGAGACTGTTCTACTTGAGACTCGTTTAATGATAAGCAAACGAGCACCTGCCACCCTTCACTGCCATAATAAAGCCACGAACCGATGATGATCATTCTTACGAATTTTAGGAGATTCATCAAATTTTATTGATTATATATTTTTAGATATTATTGTTGTAATAATAATTCTCGTATATGAGAATCTCTCATTAAGGATGGAATGGTAAAGGTTGATATATTTAATATGTAAATTATATTAATTACAATTAATTTCGATCTGGTACTGCTCGCCGATTGAGCTTTGAAAAAGCAAGGATATCGATGGAACCAATTATTCGAAGTATAATCATATTAAAATTCCTCATGTTTGTGTGCTTGAAGAGAAAATATGTCGAGTGGCACTCGGCGTGTGAGTCGCTGCGAGGAGAGTAGAATCTGAAGAAGTGTACTGAACGAAGTGTATGTACGTGAGATTAAAAAATCGATGATGAAAGATTGCTTATTGTTAGTGTATCGACAGTGTGTAACGATTACTGGTTTTGTTAAGGGTAACGTTAGTGATGTGTGCTGAAGAGAAGCCTGTGTGGAGAAGAGTAGCTCGTCCCTATTTCACTCATCCTCTGCAAAAAGTAGAAAGATCGTTTACTCCCATTTCTGATACCCGATTCTATATGTATATGTGTCTGTTTGTGTGTGTGTGTGTGTGTGCTGGCGTGCGTCGGTGGTAGTGGTATGTGCGTGTAGAGCCTGGTGCGGTGTAATTGCGACTCTCGTTGGATAATTCACAGAGGCGAGGGTATCATTCGTGATTCGCTAACAATTGGAATCCGATGAAGCGCGCTATTGCGGACTCCAACTCTCCGATGGATGCTGCAATTCTGTGCTCAGTGATTGTATTTTCAAATCTCTGTGT
This sequence comes from Ectemnius lituratus, assembly GCA_910593735.2. NCBI lineage: Eukaryota > Metazoa > Arthropoda > Insecta > Hymenoptera > Crabronidae > Ectemnius > Ectemnius lituratus. The sequence goes on along the minus strand of OU343037.1, from coordinate 17,180,486 downwards.
ATATACTGTTGGAGAATGTAGAATTCTTTTCTTGAGACTGGTTAAAGTGGTGCGATGAGAATTTTTGATTATTATAGAGAAAGTATTATGACGATTCTAGATTTTATACTGTCAATGCTTGGAAAAAGAGAAAGCTATTATGATTGGTGATCTTGATAAGTGAACTGGTTCACGGAATATTAACTGGAGGAAATTAAGTGGCAGTCCATAGGGATGTGGAAATAATGGCACGCTCGACGGAGTCCCGAGTGTATCATCGTTCGGCTCGTAGCTCCGTGATCGTAGACTTAGCAAAGACGACGCCTGGCATAGTCAATTGGCTAGGATTCGACCAACCAGATCACGTGAAATCGAATGGTACAGCTGGCTGATCATCGCGGTAAATCGTAAAGGAAGACGCTGGTTTATTCTGGCAGGGGGGGTGACAGGATAAATATAGGCAGGGTCTCCCAAAACTTCTCTGCGAGATTCCAATATCAGATGGAACATTTAATACAGATTGATTCGTCACATGCAATCGACATATTTCGAATTCTTTTTATTTTAAACATCGAATCAACTGTTCTATCCAAACTATACTGTTCGAAACGATGTCTTTTGACAGAGAGTGATTGTCAGTGAATTTATAACAGTCTCTACCTAATCCCACTAGAAAATGGAAAATCGAAGCCACGGTGTTCGGAGAGTACGGGAAAACTTAATAGGAATTCCAATCCCAACGGAATATCGCAGAGTACCGATACATTTTTGGGTCACCCTCTATACGGTAGAGAGGGTGGGCTGGCAAAAAAAAAGAAAAAGAAAAAGAAAAAGAAAGAAAGAAAAAGTGCAATTACCTTGGGCGCTTCTTGCTACGACTAACTCGACGAGACCACGTGCCTTCTGGAGAATCGAGATTGCCTGCTCATGAGAGATGTTCGAGTCTAGTGGCTGCCCATCTATCGCCAATATCTGATCCCCCTCTACCAATCGACCGTCACTGAAACAGAGCAAAAAAAAACGCCAAGGTTCAACAAAACATTTCTCTTTGAAAGATCCTCGCTCTCTCCCCTGTGGCTCTCTCTCTCTCTCTCTCTCTCTCGTGGGAAAAAACTGGACGAAGAAAAAGCATCGAATACAGGTGAACAGCTCAATTCATCTCAACTGATCATTGCTTTCACTCGATCACCAATCATCCACCATTCTCGAATTCACTAGGCCCTTTTTTTTTTCACTCCAATCAGTTCCACAGCTTTTTCCACGCAAGCAAATCCTGTTCAATTGCTGGATTGTCAATGGAGAAAATAATCTATTGAAAACATATGGGGAAATATATGTTCAATTGAAATTATTACTTTAGAAGTCTGACATAAATTTTCATTGATATTCGATAGCTTTTTAGGAAGGTTCGTATTGGTAAATGTCAATATTATCTGTGTCGTTATTCAACGTGGATATACAGAGATTTGTGATACGATGGCAACAAAATTCAAAGTGTAATAGATTGCGTAGATTCTGTGATATCGTGTTGACTCGACAAATTTCGTAAAGTAGAGCAATGTACTGGACGATGTTCAGGGTAATTTGATAGTGGATCGAAAGTTCAATGGCTATGGAGGAAAGGGCGAACATTCTAGTGCTAATTATGCAATGGGACAAAGCCGAGCGGCCGGAACCTCGGTAAGAGCCATCTCTAAATTAACCAGAATCAAATCGAAGCGATCCACTAGACTACACCGATTCACGGTCCATTCCATTAAGTGTACTAATTAAGATCAGCATGATTGAACCCGATCATGTATGATGAATGATCTCTCTAACAACATTAAATAAACTGATTATTGACTATTAACTATTATGAATTATAAACCTATCTCCAATGAAATTTCTAAACACAATAAAAAATACAGAATCAAGATTTTCTTTATAAACAGTATTTATTTTATTCCTGTATTACTTAATAAATTCTGCCAGTCTACTGGAAACAATCTAATTGTACTCTATTAAAGCTCGATAAGATTGGAAATGAATGATTCCAGGACTGTTTATACGATCGGCTTCCGACAGGCCGTAATAAAAGTAGGGCGCAATTTAATGCACCGCTAATTATGCCGGTGCTAATTGGAGTATTCCCAGTATACATACAATATCGGGCCGGCTGAGCGTAATAGAGTAAATTCATTGTCGATTGGAATCGCGGCGCGCGACGAACAATTCAAAATATATATATTATATATATATATATATATATATATATATATATATATATATATATATATATATACGTAAACACGTGGCGATATCCACCTACAATTTAACTGGGTTTGCGTGCGAAACAGGACAACACTTGAACATGAAGCGCGGTTGACCGATCGGCACTTTATGGATTAATGGATGGCAAACCCGACACTTATTGCTTTATCTACCGCATCTCCTCGAAATCATCGCACAATAACAGAATAAATCAAACGTTAAACAATAGAATATTCATCAGACTATTACTTCGAAACTTTTGAAAAACCAATGAGCCGAGTTGTCCTCTTTGAACGATCCGACGCATTCACAAGATTAATACCTTCTTAAACTTCATGGAAACTTTTCATAGTTAATGTAATGAGTTAAAGTTAAGTTCATTCGATGATCATTTCACATAGACATAGTTAGTTTATTCAATTTTCCACAAAGTGAAATAGAAATTGTGGCCAATGTAACATAATGTTCGATATCACCAATTTGGTTGGGTGGAAGCATTGGCTAACGGTAACAGGATGTTGTACGAAAGTAATGTCTATATTAGCCAGTAATCGACATTCGAACTGCATACCGGTTAGATTACCCGTACTAATTGGTAAACGCGCGTTCCGCATAATCGAATTCCTCGGACGACTGTCTCTCCAATGTAAACTATCATCCTCCCACTATTCTCCTGGGATGTATTTATGATTAAAGGAATATCAGCATAAAGCAATTTTATGCTACTTTTCCTTTTACTATGTTTAAAGATCAATAACTTTTATGTGTGTGTGTGTGTGTGTGTGTGTGTGTGGGCGTCGCTTTAACCGTAGTTCGACAGCTTTCACCGATAAAAGCTTGAATGGTCTTCATCCCTCTTAATGACCGGAAACCGGTCCGCATCATTTGTAGTCTGTCATGCGACGCAAAGACTATCTCGACGTGGGAATTGTCGGGAAGGTGATCTCCCTTTTTCTATCCGCCGTGCTTTGAATCGTTGCCAACGCTCGCGGCTGGCACGTTCGCCAATGAATTCGGTAATACCTTCTCCCACCGAGATACGAGTACTTCCGGGTTACACCTGACTGCGTCCTTGAACAGTACAAGATCCTGCTTGGCAAAAGCATTCAACTTCATCCGATGAATAGTCACTCGCATTTCTTATAATTAGGAAAATAATAATATTTCAACATTAAAATGAAATAAAACTTGCGATGAGAATAATTATAATTGAATAAAATATGGACTACGATAATATTAATTTTCATTAACACAGAAACCGGATATTCCCAAGCAAAGCTAATACCAGAGAAACATCGACTAATCATCGATTATACAGGTTCAATCATGAAAATCGTGAGGTTTAGTATTACCAAACGGTAGAAGTATAATTGGATGTGTGTGTGTGTGTGTGTGTGTGTGTGCTTGGACATCGATTCCCAAGGGAAGAGACGCTCGTTCTGTACTAGAACACGCAGGGCTGACTCAACGCTGGTGGGTTATGGCTGCAATCGCTTTTCCCTTGGACGTTTAGTAGCCCGATAGCGGTCGTCCCACCTAATTCCCAGCGAAGCGAATTCCAGCCCAACGTTAATGACACCACCAAGCACACACTAGCTTTGCTAGCTGAATCTATGCCTTGAATTTTCATGGATCAAAGCCGCACTATTCACGATACACATCTTGGAATCTCTGCGGCTTCTATCGTACAGTGAAAACTAGCAAAGCCCTTTTCGACCCTTTTCACGCTCTCTCCGCAAATATTTCGAGAACATTCTCTATCTACACGCAAAGCCATCAGGCTTCTCCTCTTCTACTGTGTCGGCTGAATTAACGTAATGTGTCGGCAGCCAGATTAACACTGGCTAGTCAGCCCTTTGAAAGCTAATCCCAACGATGGCGTGGCTTTCATCACATAGGGAACAGGATAGATTTCTAGAAAACACTAGTTCTCATTGTTCGACTAATTGGAACCTATAAACTCTTGAAAAAGTGAAGAGAGAAACTCGTGGAAGTTTAATTGTTTTTGATCAAAGTTTGCAAAAAGTAAAGTAGAAGTAATGAAACTTTTTCTTAAGAAACTTTAAATAATTCGATTATTTAAATATTTGTATTTATGAACTATATTATATTTTATTCTATAAAAAAGAGAGGAAGATGTATAAGAGAAAATGATTGCCATGGCGAAAGGTAGTAGAGGAGAATTTGCGGTGCTTCGGTGGAGTCATTGAGTAGACTGAACCAGTCAAGCTCTGCTAGGGGGGAAGCTTTTCGGATAAAGCGTCAATAAGTCCGCTGATAGCACACTTGAGAGCGCTCGACGATGGATAGGCTTCGTAGCTGGCTCGTTAGAGTACCTTGTTAATAGAATTTCGACTTGTACTCCTCATTATGGTAGAAGCAAGCCACTCCAATTCCATTCAGTTTCGAGCGCACACTACTAATGAAGTTCAAGCTAGCCAGAATTTCGAGCGATCTCTCCATCGTTCTATTCTACGCTTACACCTCAACGCCGATATCTCATTGGTGAAAGAGAAAGAGAGAGAGAGAGAGAGAGAGAAAAAAGGGCAAAAGTTAGAGTGGTCCATTTTCAAGAGAGGAACGTGACGTACGAATTAGATTCGCTCTATAAATTGCCTGTCCAGCGACAATTAATCTTCACCCGGCTCTCGTATCTGGCACGGATCCGGTCTGGCTATGTCCGACGTTAACCACTGATTCATTAACCCGACTAATATGGCTGCACTCTCTAGGACAATGCGATGGCATTTTACGCTAAATTAAAAGCTTATCTCTTTGGTCACGTATGCTCGCTCGAATGGAGCCTTTTCATTCTCCACTGAGCAGAATTAATATCCCAGATAGAAACTCTCTAGAGGATCTATTTGCTCGGCATTAATCGGACGGGCAGAAGCGCGATTAGAGGAGAACATTGACAGCTGAAAATCAGCCAGTTTGCCGAATACCTCAGCCGCAAGGGAAAGCACACGATGCGATACAATTGGCAGCCGTCATGTATGATGTATCCATCAATATCTCCAACAATTCCTCAGTGAGCGTTACTAGATAGAAACATATAACATTCAGACAGATTGTAATTTCTCATTCTCTATTTATCACTCCAGTAAAAAGAAAGTGATTATTATCGAATAATATTCCATAATTTTACACAGTGAAAATTAACCAATTTACAACAGAAGTTACCAGATTTAATGTAAGTGAACACCAGTTTTTTTTTTGGGGGGGGGGGTGTCGAAGTGATATTAACGTTAATGGGGTTTGCGATAGTCGGCATTTTGCCAGTTGCAACCCATTCCATAGAAAGCAGCTGTTGCTCTTAGAAGAGCTTACATCCAGCTGGCGTCTTTCATAAAATAGAGGAGAGAAACACGACAATGAGAATGTGCAAAAGATAGACAGAGATGGTCCCATACGATTTATCATGCTAGCCATTGCGGACACTGCTTTCATAGTGAGAAGACGGAAGTAGCAAGGTTTCACGGCCTCCCCTAAGGCAAGTCCGTTAAATTATGGAAGCGAAGAATATTGCAAGCCTTTACGTGAACCTTACAAGCTACTTCCAGATTACTTGCACGGCTCGACTCTGGCTGATACCGCGTGAAAGGACGCCAGCCACTAAGAAAAGCCACTGGGACTGAGGATGTTTGCTCTCCCGTATACTGATGGCACACAGCTTCCCTCTCGAACTCAACCTTAACCTTTCATGACTCGCCAGCCAATTGACCCCCCACACCTTGTTTTCTACCGAAACAAGAACATTTCAAAGCTTCATTTCTTCTAAGAAATAATCTCTGAAAGCTCTTACTTTTATTTTTAATTTTAACATCAAGATTTATATTATAAATTATATGTTATATCAGCGTGATTATTTTATACTTCGTTGAAGTAATAATAGAAGTTACGATTTAATAATAAGAATGAATGGTGTTGAATTCAAGAGAGATGTTATCTAAGAAAGTGAAAGATAAGGTAGTCTGAGCGCAGAGCTACGTCTGGTTTGAAGCATACGTGTGTCCTAAAGGAAATATCTGGCTGTTTTCTACCGAAACAAGAACATTTCAAAGCTTCAATTCTTCTAAGAAATAATCTGTGAAAGCTCTTACTTTTATTTTCAATTTTAACATCAAGATTTATATTATAAATTATATGTTATATCAGCGTGAATATTTTATACTTCGTTGAAGTAATAATAGAAGTTACGATTTAATAATAAGAATGAATGGTGTTAAATTCAAGAGAGATGTTATCTAAGAAAGTGAAAGATAAGGTAGTCTGGGCGCAGAGGTACGTCTGGTTTGAAGCATACGCGTGTCCTAAAGGAAATATCTGGCTGTGGAGGTATCAAGTAACCTCATACTTAAACCATAGCTTTTACGAGGAAGGACAGGTCAGGAAAGGTCCCGCGTCTATTGTTTCGGGGCAGTGAGGCCAAACCTGAAAGCATATCCACGGAGCCAGCTGCCTCTACTACGGACAGCTTACTGAAAGTTTCAGGAAATATCAAAGCAGAAACTCGGTTATCTTCGCCCGAGGGCGAAGAACTGACGGCTACAAAAGGAAAGTCCACCAGTTCTCTCTGGCCGATGAGAAAAAAACTGTGAGAGAGAGAATGAAAAATGGGATGAAAGCCTGCTCTCTCTCTCTCTCTCTCTCTCTCTCTCTCTCTCTCTCTCTCTCTCGAAATCAGACTAGCGGAAAGCTTTACAGTGCCAGTGGACTCCTCTCTTCGTTGCTTAGTGGCCGACCAACAGCAACAATTGTATCTCTCAAGTAGTCTTTGTTATCTCTGATATTCTCAGAGAATAAAATGCCAACTGCTAACTGTAACTTGAAATTTTACTCGAATTGAATGACGCATTCGTTTCCTGCCAATTTGCCCACTGACGGTAAAAGTAATGAAAATAATTGTAGAATCAAAATATAGAATAAATAGAATTTCAGTCGTAGCTTTTTTTTTCAAAAGGCTCGTCTCAATTGCCCTAAAGGAAAACACGTCAAGATCGACAGGAACTAATCTGAAAGGGAGAAGCGTACCGAGGAAACTCTATCCCTTTATAATACCGGCCTCGCTGATCGCCTCTTTCCGTCAGAAACTTCCGATACCTCTGAAAGCCTCGGAGACAGGCCAGACGAGAGTTTCGAGACTTTCCAACGCCTCCAGAGGGATTGCGATCCAATGATTAACGACTATGAATGCACGATTAAGTGAAGCTAAATTGAAGTATCGAACTCTCGAAAATCAAGGAGTTGAGAAAACTGAGCTGAAACGTCATTTAGAATTACTCAATATCGAATGAACTCCTCCAATCTCCGTTTAACTTACTCCATAAAGTACTTTTATTTCATACAATTTTTAACAACATTTTACGTATTTCTTTTGTTCCTCATATTTCTCCGATAATTATACTTAAATATTACGTAGGAAATGAAAAAGAATCCTCCAGAAATTATTCTTTCTACAGCGCAAGGAACTCAGTACGGGCTGACTATACATCGACCGTAACTACTGACACATCGAACTTGGGAGTTGATACAATATTTAGAGCTTACTTGATGTAACGCAAAGTTAGCGGTATCGAAGAAAACTTAGATAGGGACAAAAGCCCTTCAATTATGCAATTGTAATCTGGGCTACGAGGAAGGGTATGTAATGTGGTGAGAAACTTGTCTATAGATAGGTCAAGGATAAACCAGTAGGAAACTGGAACTACTTACTCGTTCTAGTCAGATAAGACAATGGCTGATAGTTAACTACTCGGTGCTCCGGCTAGCTAATCCCAATGCCAGCCAGAAGACTATTAATTCTCGAAATTCGTTTAATCGAACCGCCACCAGAAGCCGAGGAGCTTCGACGTTTGATTTATAACCCAACGACGAACTTTTCGACAAAAACTATGACATACAAGATTAATGTTCCTACGTCGACGTTACTGCATACCTGAAAGTTAATTAAAAAATTGTCTAGCTGTGTGCTTGCAGTCTCAAGAGAAAGACGTGTTCAAGCGGAAATCTTTGAAGATATGAGACTGCAGGGACCAATTGGAGCGTGCGAAATCGATGGAATGAGATACTTATCGAATAGTATTTCAGGCATACAGTCATTTAGATAGATGATAGATATGTCGAAGAAAAGTAGGGAAGATTTACAAGAAAGTAGAGAAATCTCTGGTATTATTATCACTGGGAGATAGTAAATTTCAAGTATCGATGCTAGCCAATGATAAATCGGCGTGTGCCATATTCGAGGAATTTCGCGGCCAATTTTTCTGGATCTTCCAAGCCCCGCTGTTTCTGGTAATCGCTCGGTGAAATATGAGAGCTCCATCTGGGAGCAGGGGCAAGAAGTAGAAAGTCGCTGTGAATTATGTACACCAGCCGGGCCACCCCTGGCGCCCCGACGCTCGCCTCCAGGGCAAACCGACTACGAAGTTCGATATTTCCAGGCCGAGCGATCCATCATCGTCCACGATTTAATGTGACAACATAATGTTCGGCTGCTTTTATCGCCGACATCGGACCGCGCAAACCTTAATGCCATCGGAACTTAATACTTCTTCTTTCCTAGCCAGCTATCAAGCATACCTTATTTTTACCTAGCTTTTGCTAAACGCCGCAGTCAGTCTTTCTTTCAATTCAACCGTTAGATTAATCCACCAAACTATTATGCTCACATTGCCTTTGTTACGCTAATTCCAACTGGCATATCATAGAGGCAATTTTCCAAACTCACCGAAAGTTAAATGCTGACATAGAATTTTTGTTTCTTTACGTAACTGAATAGTTCCATGAATGATAACCAAAGGATTTAATGGAAGTATTTGTGGAATCAAGAATTGTTATATGTCAGCTGGGGATATCTAAATAAAACTGTTGAAATGACTGTTTGTTCATTTGTTTGTGAGGGTAGGGCGTCGGGCAAATACCATTATTACTTCTGCTATTTTTGTTTCGCGGGGACCGGGAGTGCGCCGAGACAGGAAAGTGGAAACACGCTTTCATCGTATTGGGTTATTAAATTCAACCGCCGAACGCTCTCAAGCGGCCGAGCTGCCAATCGTTTGCAGAGAGTGGTTGGTTGGTGCCGTTATGCGCCAGAAAGAGAGAGAAAAGAGTGGGGGAAATGGAAAGAGAAGTGCAGGTGTTCATTTATTTTATTGCCTTCAACAATATTTCGACGCGCACCGTTGTGGAAATTACGATGAATCGATTCGAATGCTGGGAGAGTTTGGCCGTCAGTTTCCTCTCACACCGATGAAATATGCGAGAGGCAAATATTTTCCCACCCCCGTCCCCGTCCTCCAATTCCCACCACCCTTGATTAATTGTTCTGCGAGCGTGATAGACAAACTCTTGATAAATCAGCTTGGAATTTCCGTTGTGACAAAACTTAACATTAAAACCATACAACCCTTACTATATAACCTTCTTTCCCTTATAAATGCAACCCCCTTCCAATTAACTAAATTGCTATTACTTCTGCTTGGCGTTGCCATTAAAAACTGGGTCGAGCTAGAAAATTAGGGAAATCCCCCAAAATTTCCCTCGTTGGATTTCCAAGCATCGCAAAAGGGGGTAACTTAGCAATTGGTAATAAAAGGATGCTAGACAACATTGACTGAAACAAGAGGAGTTTAATTCTAGATTAATCGCTCATCCTCCATTAAAAAGAGCCGACTAACCGTACAGCCTCAACAAGTGTGTGTCTCCGGAGAGTTTTACTACTCTTAAATTTATTATTATTATTATTATTATTATTATTATATATTATATATATAAACTTTCCCTCGTTGGATTTCCAAGCATCGCAAAAGGGGGTAACTTAGCAATTGGTAATAAAAGGATGCTAGACAACATTGACTCAAACAAGAGGAGTTTAATTCTAGATTAATCGCTCATCCTCCATTAAAAAGAGCCGACTAACCGTACAGCCTCAACAAGTGTGCGTCTCCGGAGAGTTTTACTACTCTTAAATTTATTATTATTATTATTATTATTATTATATATTATATATATAAACTTTCCCTCGTTGGATTTCCAAGCATCGCAAAATGGGGTAACTTAGCAATTGGTAATAAAAGGATGCTAGACAACATTGACTCAAACAAGAGGAGTTTAATTCTAGATTAATCGCTCATCCTCCATTAAAAAGAGCCGACTAACCGTACAGCCTCAACAAGTGTGCGTCTCCGGAGAGTCTTACTACTCTTCTTCATCGGCGTCGCTGTCCTCGTCAGAGGTGAAGGGTCGAGGAAGAGACGACGATCTGGCAAAGAGAGCGCGGTGGCGTTATTTCAAACGATCCATCATCGTTGCGAGCAAGGCCGAGCAAGTCGGTTGGCCCAAGTAGCCTCTTCATATCGTACTTATAGCAGAGAATCAAGCAGCCACACTTGACTCGATCTGAAAAGCCACGTACCAGTTGTACATATATATATATATATATATATATATCCTTTTTCATCCTGTATTGCCTCGACCAATTGCGTCTCCCGCGTTTCCAACAACTCTTCCAACCCAACGCAAACCTTTTGACCCACTCATACCGGGGCTGGCAGTCCTGCCACTACGAATGCCGCAGAGCCTGTCTTGGCACCACTCTAACCGCCCCTCGGCGTGTCTGCCTCATTCATACCAGTCTAGTATTTCATATCTCTGTCTGTGTGTATGTGTGCCATGTGCAAATTGTACACACACACACACACACACACACACACACACATATACACACATGGTTGGAAAGCGTAGAAGTCTCGCCAGAGGAATATGGCACGCCCGATGAAACCCCGGCGACTTTTCACCGATGGCACATTCACCCTGTGAAAAAGAGCCGCTTTCCCTTCGTCCTCTTCTATCTTCTTCTCTCCTTCGTCGTTCTCCATCTTTCTCTCTCTCTCTCTTTCTCTCGTCTACTGGGACGCGCGCGCCCGATTACTCCCGCACGGAAATGCACCGGTAAATGGGCATGGATTTGCGATAAGTTCTCTGCCTGCTGCTGCTGTGTGTGTGCTTCCTCCTTGCTCCTTCAACTGACACCGCTCGTAGTGCCGGAAAATTGTGTCGCCTACATCTCTGTGTGCGTCTCACACACACACACACACACTTACCAAGCGAGCGTCGTTGCTCTCCGGAATATCGGGACGTCGATGTTTGCTACGCGCGCTCTGCATCGATCTCACATCTCTCTTTAGTTTATATATGTATATGGAAATGTGCGTGTGTGTGTGCACGTGTGTGTGTGTGTGTGTGTGGGTGGGAAGCTAGTTTCTCGGAAACGTACAGCCTTCGGCCGGGAGCGTTATCAAGCGCGAGATTCTCCCGTGAAATTCTCCACGAATAGCGCACGGGTGTCATATTCAGGTGTCGGGGTCGGCTTCATTTTGCCAACGCTTGCCACCAAGATTTCAGAGACTTTTCCCGTCTCATACACGGGGGAAAAGTGTGAGAAGGGTTGGTGAATATTGCGAGAATATTTTATTCCACTTATCCAGTAACTGAGATGGAATTAGTTTCAATTGGAAATGAATAGGTTTTTCGTTGTGGAATATTTTCTAATACGAGGATACTAATTGTATAAATATATCAATTTTAAATTGTATTGGATTCTGTTTTTTGTGATTTATTGAAATGTTTGTTTAGTTCTGTAAAGCAAGGGAATAGTATTTCCTGTTTGTAGAGGAAATCGGATGATTTCCTTGGAACGATGCTATTGTGAGAATATATCTGAGATACTTGTAGAATTTTTTATTCCACTTATCCAGTAACTGAGATGGAATTAGTTTCAATTGGAAATGAATAGGTTTTTCGTTGTGGAATATTTTCTAACACGAGGATACTAATTGTATAAATATATCAATTTTAAATTGTATTGGATTCTGTTTTTTGTGATTTATTGAAATGTTTGTTTAGTTCTGTAAAGCAAGGGAATAGTATTTCCTGTTTGTAGAGGAAATCGGATGATTTCCTTGGAACGATGCTATTGTGAGAATATATCTGAGATACTTGTAGAATTTTTTATTCCACTTATCCAGTAACTGAGATGGAATTAGTTTCAATTGGAAATGAATAGGTTTTTCGTTGTGGAATATTTTCTAACACGAGGATACTAATTGTATAAATATATCAATTTTAAATTGTATTGGATTCTGTTTTTTGTGATTTATTGAAATGTTTGTTTAGTTCTGTAAAGCAAGGGAATAGTATTTCCTGTTTGTAGAGGAAATCGGATGATTTCCTTGGAACGATGCTATTGTGAGAATATATCTGAGATACTTGTAGAATTTTTTATTCCACTTATCCAGTAACTGAGATGGAATTAGTTTCAATTGGAAATGAATAGGTTTTTCGTTGTGGAATATTTTCTAACACGAGGATACTAATTGTATAAATATATCAATTTTAAATTGTATTGGATTCCGTTTTTTGTGATTTATTGAATTGTTTGTTTACTTCTGTAAAGCAAGGGAATAGTATTTCCTGTTTGTAGAGGAAATCGGATGATTTCCTTGGAACGATGCTATTGTGAGAATATATCTGAGATACTTGCTGTTGAATACTGTAGCGGCTGCATTCGGTGAAAATGTATTTGATTGCTTATCTGAATGTATTTGAATTTAGAATGAAATATTTTTTGGTGTTGGTATTATAGCTTTGTTCATTGTTATTGTAACATTTAATATTACAAGTGGATGGAATTCGTTTTGGTAGAAATGGTAGGAAATCGAGCGCATTCCTCGTTTAATTTAATTGATGAAGTGTGGTAATCGGAGCGGTATCAGATACGTAACCATCCTCCGCAAGTGCTTCTCCCATTAATCGCCACCCGTTCATTACGAATCACGGCCGTGATTGATTGCGAAACATTCAGCAGCTACGGTAATCACGCGTAATTCGCCGCTCGGGAAACGCTTGCTGCAAAGACAGCAGGATTTCTCTCGCGACGCCAGCTGTGTTAATTAGCAATTAGAACATCGTATGTTTCCCATTGCACAAATAATTCTATCTGATCAAAATAATACAATATATTTCTATTATATTATATATTTACAAAATTCCTAATTGAAACTTTAAAGAATGAAGAAAATAATTTATTAATACTTCCAATATGTTTCATTTGTATTGAATTGTTTTGTTCTCTCTGAGAAAGATATCACAGTTTCAAGCAATCGTTCAAAGGAGAGGAACATCGGGCCGATGAAACTTTCAATAATCATCGATTATACGAGATCAATTGTGAAGGCGGGAGTCGGCCGAAGCGTGGCCAATAAATATTATTCGAGGCTCGGTGTGTCAGTGAACATCGATTTGCCAGAGGGTGGAAGGCACGGCTCTCATTCGGCGAGCTTTTCTATCTGGCGACCGCAGCAATTACTTGCGTCACGCGATACTGTCCGCTGCACGCTTTTCAGGTGAAGCTCTTTTCAGATCGTTAATCGAAATTAACGATCGCCTGCCACTCGCTACTGCCAGTTATCGTAACTCACAGTAACGCCAGCCAACTGGCTTTTCTCATCGAGTGCCAAAACAGTGTATGAAAATCTTGACTTTTAGACTACGAAACAAAAAGTTATTTATTCGGTTTACATAAGAAAAGTTCCATTGTCGTAACTCGAACTTTGTTAAAGTAAGTTGGTAGGTTTTTTTTTTTAAAGTAACATGTTTTCTTTGTAAAAGTTGATTTTAAGGAAAATTTGAATTAATTGGCACAGGTGTGAAATCCTTTTCTTCCAACTATAATACAATCATGATGCTTTCAATAAACAGACTAGGTCGATCAATATTAATGGCCAGCCGATTGCATTTTCATGAATCGGCCGATAGGGACGAGACTGGAAAGAATACGCGCGTTACACGCGGTACAATTTGCATAGAATATCAAGTCGATTTGGCACCGCCAGAATAAACGATCATTCTCATCTTTCTGGCTGATTGTACCGCGCATGCGGCACGAAACAAACGGCCGTAATTAAATCGGCTTTTGCAGAATAATTCTTTCAAAAGTCATTCGGGGATTAACGAGCGCTCGCTTGCTGACTGTCGTTGCGAGCTGAATTGCGATATTTCTGGCAATAAATGCATTTCGCCCGAAATCGAGTAAAGCCACTCGACAAAAACTTGTGCTTTTAAATGAATAAATAATTTCCACCGCGGAAATTGAATCAGTTTCATATACCGCTGAAACTGACAAACGACAAATATTTTATAAATAATATAAAAACATCCTCGTGTCGAACCTTAATTGTATGAAACCGTTAATTATTGTATAATTGATCATCAATGTTTGATCAATTCAAACCATCCAACGAGAACATAAATCTTACATTAAAGAAACATAAAAAATATAATTGGCACTCTTCCCAGCGTACTTAAACCCTAACTAGAACCCTTGTAACAACATCCAAGGCAGCCTCTTTACACTTCTTTACTGCTGCTGGCGTGATTGGATCAATGATAGATTCCACAAGAGCGCTACTTTTACGCTACCTTTTATACAAGAAAGTCAACCCTTTATTCAAAGCAACGAGCCTCTACTTCTCAGGCTTTTGTTTTCCAAGTCTGGAGGACGTATTGTCCTCGCGCAGCACTCTAAAACCGGACAATCCTTCTACCATTTCGCAGGACTTTTGTGACTAATCATTAATTTACCAAAGGAGAAAATGGCACCGCGTCTTTTATTAATAACGAGTTGTCAGATACTCGTAGCAATGTTGCCAGAGGAAACCGGAAACGTCCACGAAATCTTTCTCTCACTTCATCATATTAATAATTCCCTGGGTAAGATATATAAAGCTGTCAAGATGAGAAGCTATTGTGAGTAAAAGCGCAGAGAAGAAAGCACGAATAAGCTGAACACGACAGTTTATATTTCATCACAATTTAATGACACACTGTTTCCGCAGAGGAAATACCTTCATATTCCCTTCCTGTTTCAGTAATTTAAACAATTCTAGTGTATATTATATACGTATACACAGAGTGTCCCATGTACGAGTATAAATAACTTAGGGGTTGATACGAGACCTTGTGAGGGTAAGGTCAACTCAAATCACCCTTTCTATTATACATTATATTTTATTTTGACTTGTACTACGATGACCTTGCTGCTATTATACTTATTAACCCTCAACAAAAACCATTTTACACACAGGACGAATAACCCATAATTGACTTAATATTTATTAAACCTGACTTGTAAACTTAAAAATATAAAGAACAAGAAAAACACAACAAATGACCAAAGGTGTGATTTCACTTCTAAAAAGCCTGCCAATAAAAATTCATTTGGAATCATAATTCAAGGAACATGGGCGTGACTAGCAACAGGCTGGGACAAGTGAGATCACTTCGGCAGTCAACGATAATCGAGGCGGCTAATTAACAAACCGAGCGGTGAGAATCCCTCATTCAGCGGTCAGATCGGCGATACGTGTGCACGTGAGAGGGATTAATAGCTTGCGGTAAGTGTCCCTCTTTTGTGAAGGTAGAAGCCCTCACAAAAGGTGTGCCGTGTGCAATAGGAGAGAACCCTTAATCCGGCTGGCAGAGCGCGCGAGGGTCTGTGTTTTTGCGTATGCCTGTTTCAGTCTTTCTACCTCTCCCACTTTCTCTCTCTCTCTCTCTCTCTCTCTCTCTCTCTCTCTCTCTCTCTTCACCCTGTCGCTCTCAGCAACGTGTACATTGACGACATACTCTGGGAGCGACGACTGTACCCCCAAGCTGTGTCGAGTTCGAATCAATAACGATTCCGTGTCTCTCTTGCACCGACCCGGCCTGGTTCTCGCACCCTTGTCCTCTCACTCACTCGGCCCTGCCCCCCCTCGCCGGGGAGAGGGGACTGCTCCCGCTCGACTCTCTGTCTCACTCGCACTCGCTAGTGGCGAGTCCGCTCACCCAACCCCGGCCTCCTTCACCTTCTCTTACTGTTTCTCTTTCTCCGCCACCCATCCACCCACCAACCCACCCCCACCCCCAACGAAACTCCACGGAAAAAAGGACCAAGAGGCACAGGAAAAAATAAGAGCCTCGTAGCAAAAGGTTGAGAGTAGAACGCGATAGGATGAATTGAACGAACAAGGCACCGATCGTAAATGGGACAATGCTCTTGTAAAAAAAAAACGATATGATTTACATCCCTGTGTTTTCTTATGGGTAAGGATTTTATATTCTGGCTTGTAAGTAAAATGGGGACAGTGGATTCGATAATTAAAGGAAAGGATGATTGGTTTAATAAACGAGAGGTTTCTTTAGAAGTACACTTCTAGGATTGAAAGTTTTTGTGAATGTCATTTATCGGTGTTACTGTATGCAAGGAAATTGTATTCTTGGATTAGAGGAGTTAAAACAATGAATGCTTGTTATAGCTTGTGTTCCGACTGATTTGTTAAAGTTTTGATTAGCCTATCGGTAATTAGCTGGCTGCATAATTAAAGTTCCTTGGAGAATACTGGTATATATATATATATATATATATATATATATATAACGCCAGCAGAATTAAAGCGGAAAGCTAACATTTAAAAAAGCAAATATGCTCGAAATACTGAATGGAGAATCGAGTTTGATTCGACTAGCAATACGCTTCATCCACTCGCTTGCAAAACCGTCCTTTCGTATACCACCGTTAGCACAGCAGGATTTCAATGACGTCGAACACAATCAATAATCAGTCGCCAAACACCAAAGAGTATTACAGATTATAGTTGATCCCGCATTATCCTCCGATGCCGGAGAGAATTGGGTGGCTGAATTTGTGTCCCAAACGCGCGCTTGAATCATTTAAGAGCAGGCACATCGAAACGCTCCGGATACTGCTTAAATACGAATATCATTGCTATTGAACAGTAACTCGTATCCTCCAAAAGCTATGAATCTACTCTAACAATAAACACATAGATACAATCGGAAAACAGAAATACAAAATACTCAACGGAAGTTCATGAAATACTCTGGCATATTATACTTAATGCAAAACCATTGGAAGTACGCTGAATTAAAGCAGGCTGCATTTGATCAAATATGATGTCAAAATGCAGCAATTAATGTTGAAAAGGAGGTCAACGAGGTCGAAGTGAAATTCGTGGAAAGGGAGCCCTGCTAAATGGAAGAGTTATACCTGTATCCGAGACGGCCGGAGACTTTCGTCAAAAGTTCGTAGTACTTCAGTCGATCATTAGTACCGTTGCAATATCAGAAGGGAGTGAAAATGTCTCTCGGTTTCCAAAAACCGAAGAATCCACTGGAAAAACTTGACGGCAACCTATCAGAGAAGATCGATCCCTGCTGAGAAAGGTTTTCAATACATGAAAAGGGAGCTGCTGTTTCCAAGCGCATAATAAGAAGATATAATGTACCAAGCAGGCGAAGACACATTCGCTCGTACACGTACACGCTGGGCTTTAGCTTTGAGCCAAGGCTAAAGAAGGAAGCAAGAAATAACAGGCGACTTTGTCACCAGGACCTTGCAAAAGCTTTCAGAAATAGGGCAGAGCGACTGAACAAGATCGCGTGGCTTCGTCATCCTACTGTGTCATGTTAAGCTTTTCATATAAGATTGTGAATACAGAAACTGCGAAGAATGTACTAGAAGAAAAAAAAAAGCAACATTTAAAGCCAATTTAATGGGCGACCTAAAAATTGCAGTCAACAGTCATTTATGAAACTCAACGTGGAAACTCGTCTCTTGTCGAGGAAACAGAAGAGAGAGAGAATCCTTCCAGAGATTTCTTCCACATCACAGAGTACAATTGCAGTAGTATTGAAATGGAGAGAATTCTTTTTTGAAGTGTATCTCTCGCCGACAACAGGCAGCTGCTGGTTCTCGCTTCTCACAGACAAGCCAGTAGCTTCCTTTCTCCTGGAATTGGCTGCTATACGGAAAGTACGGCTCGTGCCGCTGTAAATTTATCAGCTTGCCGAAGGCAGCCGCCGCCGCCGCCGCCGCCGCCGTCGCTTTTCCCCATGCGGCTCGTATAACTCTTTAATGCTCTCCAAGCAGCCGTTTGCCCTGCTGCTGGCCCCTTTCTCGCTTCGGCAGCGTACAAGCGAAGAGAGAGAGAGAGAGAGTGGAACTCAAGAGAAGGAAGAAGAAGCCTTCAGCTTTATTACTAGAACGCGATTTCGTCAGACAGTCGGCGTTACCGTTGCCGCCTGGGATTTTAATTTCACGTTGGGAACCCAAGCTAACAGGATTTTCGCCAACCCTACCATGTCCCTTGGCGCGGATAAAATAAGCGAACCGTATATAACATTGTTTCGCCAATCACTTTAGCCTTTGCTCCAATTTTTTTTTCTCTCTCTCTCTCTTGCCGTGCCACACGCCCTGAATTCTCGCATGTCTGTTGACTAGTATTCAAGCGCAGGGTTCGCGTTGTATACCATGTCGAGCCGTATTCAGTAGTGGAGGGAAAAAAACGCTGGAGTTACGCACGTGCTGCGTGTGAAAAGCGCGTGAAGCGTGAGAGAGCGAGTCGATTGTCATTAAAATTGGACCACTCGGTTGCGTGAAGGGTCGGAGGAAGAAAAATGAGAGAAAGACAAAAGGAAGAATGAACGTGGAATACGAAAAATCTAGTCAATACAACCGTATGAATGTGTTATACACACCTACGATATATCATTGTTTTTCAGTACCAACCCTTTTTGTGTTAGGAAAAGAACAGTTTGAATACCCAATTTTAACCCTTTCATACTACTTTTTATAAATACTATAAAATAGAATAATTCTATATAAAGAAAAGAAGGGAACACTTTCTATTCTGTATCGAATAACTATTGTATTTACAATTTAAAGCTCACTTAATCCTATTCCAGAACAAATATATATATTTAAACAATCAACAGGAGCATATGTTGAAATGGAAGTTTTGAAAACTCCATTTGAATGGGATATAAGCGTCTTTCAAAAGGCTGAAAAGGTTAATGCGGAACTGGCAAACATTTCCCGGACATTTTCAGCGTGATGTATTGTCCGATAGAAGAAAACATTCATATTGTGAAAACACATTGGCCCGTTAACCGGACCGGTCGTTCCCACCGGGAATCGATGGGAGCATGTGCAAGTGTTTGGGGGACGTCCATTCCCGAGCTATTATTAATCGGTCGAATGCGTCAGCACTCTGGTCCAGAGGCTAGCAAAGCCCACGAGGAAGCGATATTCTCGCATTTGCATCTCTTGTGGGTGCTGCTCGTAAATCGGATCACAGCGGAGATTGATTCCCCGGCAAATCGTCGTCGTCGCCGTCGCCGTCGTCGTCGTCGTCGATATTACCGGCGCCGCGTTACCATTCTTCGTATAAATCGGCATCGTCGAAAACCTCCGATGCCTTTCCAAACACGCTTCCACCTAGAATCGCCTTTCCTACTAGCTCTATTTTCATTTGCAACGAATATACATTCAGCCACTATTCGTTCTTGAATCAACCTATTGCATCGATCCTTTTTCGACAGCCAACAGATTTCACGCGTTTACTATCGAAAGAAATACAACCACTTCAATCTGCTGCTTTTATACTTTGATGATACTCAAACGGTTTGATATTGTTGTAATTAATTCTCAAAGAAGTTGACAAGAAATATTAAAGATTCAAAGAAATTGTGCTTATTTATAGATTTTAGAAGATAAAATAGTAAATCAATATTACATGTTCACTCAATAATCATAAATACTGAGAGAAGCACATGGCGACAATTCTCCATGTGGCTTTTTGCGCATTGGTGCAAGAGCGCCCACAACCATCAACCATCTGCCAGTTCCGGCGAAAATTGCTGTAGCATTCGGCTGCCGGAAGCGAATACGAATTTAATCGTAGCATTTATCGGCTGCACCGAACACACTACCAACGATTCCATAAATCGGACGACGAGCAACGCACCGTCCTTTTTAATTTCAGCCACTAAATTCTTTGCAGCCATACAATAGCGTCGCCGGAATCGACGTCGCTTAATACATTTTTCATGGGGCTTCGATATAAAGGCCGATGGCAGCTGTCGAAGTCAATAGTAATCGACGGCAAGGGAAGCGCATTCAGAAAAAATCCTTATAATACCCATTTAATCCGAACAACGATCGCGTATAATAAATAATAGAAGAAGAAAAAACCGCATATAAATAGAACGTTGACACAATCGGCACGTATTGTTTTAGTAATCTGTATATAACATATTTCTTATAATTTGTATGTCTGTTGTGAAAAATCAATTGTACCTGTGTCGGACATTACATGAAAGTCTGCGATACAACGGAAACACGTAGAAGTTTCGTGTGTACACGTAGAAGCGATTACTGTTTAGATCCCAAGACTTTCCTCAGGTAGAAACTCCGGAGTTACTAGCTGCTGCTCGTCGTAAAATAAGCAGCACTCGGTTACAGTGCTCGGAGCCGCGGTTATGACTTAATGCAAGCCGGCCTATTGTTGCGTGGCTCTGCGCAATCGTAAATTACATTTCACTGCCAGAGAAAGCAACTGATCCGAGCGCTCGAAGGACCCTAGAAATGCTGCTCATTTTCCCCCGAGGATTCGTATTGTTCGCGCAGTCATTATTTCGTTACGCGAAACAATTCCCTTTCCTGCAAAATTCGTACAAAGGTACTCTCATCGCAATTGTATAATTTGTGAAAGCTATTCACTGATAATTCGTTAAATATATCGATGATATCATTAATAATTATGAGTTATTGAAAATAAAGAAATTTAATATGAATTTCTTGTATATTCATCTGTCAACACTTGAACGGAATTTCATAAGTTTCTTTAATAAGATTGTAAAATTCAATAGCAACGCATAAGATGAAAAGAGTAAAAAATAAGTTCGCTGAGCTGTGTGTTTTTACGAGTCAATGTGACACCAGCAGCAGTAAGAGCGGTGTCGTGGACGCTCGAGATGCACTCGTAAATAAAGTTCCCTGGGGTAAATAAGTCCTCGCCAGCTGAGCTCCGTCGGAGTGCAGTTTAATCGTTGGCGCTGATTTGATGCCTTCGATTGAGAAATGGCCGAGGTAGGCAGCTTACAGTTACGAATTTATCGAAGCTCTCCGGAGACCCGTAAGTCGCCGGAACTCGCATGTTATTAAGTAACTAACAGAATTTTACTCATGCATGGGAATGTTTACTATTAGATAATAATGTGATTAATAAGTTTGGTTCTTATACTTATGAATTTGAAAAATCGTGGATCTATTTTTTGTATTTTGAAGTAAACGAAATATTTTAGTAGGATAATTGTTTAAGAGAAACGAGACCTAATGTCTTAAGGGATGAAAGGTCTATGTCGTCAGTTCAAAATCGCATCAGTCAGAAGAAATTTTGCGCTGGACTCCCGGGTCAAGGAGCGAGGACAAATTTGTACTAAACTCACGTGCAGCTTCCTCGAAGAGTGGCGACTTGTCGCGCTTTACACTTCCCTCGACTTTCCTCGATGTCGGCGGCAATTTTTTTGCCTCGCGCAGAG
Organism: Ectemnius lituratus; assembly: GCA_910593735.2. NCBI lineage: Eukaryota > Metazoa > Arthropoda > Insecta > Hymenoptera > Crabronidae > Ectemnius > Ectemnius lituratus. Next base: position 17,158,811 of record OU343037.1, on the reverse strand, counting down.
GTCTTCATTAAAACATTCAGCTCAAGCTGCGAGGAGAGAAATCCTCGACGAGATACCACGCTGTAACGCCTCTGGTTGGCGCTTGCGATTTTGGTATGCTTTAAACCTTTGTGCAGTGCGTCAACTCAGCCGACGCCCTCTTTTGTCGCACGAATTATTTTAAGGGCGGCGGGAATATAAAAATACAGAATGCGCGTTGAATTAAGGTAGTTGTATCAATCTGTCCCCTTCAAAAATTTGTGAAAAAATTAATTTTGAGCTGGGGCTCTGGAATTTATATCACTTCTTCCTTGACGCAATAAAACATTCCCTACCAAATTTCAGCCCCGGAAAATGTCGGGAAGTATGAAAAACATGGTAAAAACCACGAAAGTGAAATATTCAGGATCGGTTTTCCATGTGTTTTCGGTACAATTCCGGCACTTTGACCACTAGTTTTATGTTTTCTATCCGTTTTCATACTTAAACAATCGAAATATCAAGCGTTCGTCCAAGTCCCAGAACCTTCGAAAAATCGAAAATTTGTGAAGGGGTACATATGCAAAAATTTGCGAAAAAATGAATTTTGAGCTAGGGCTCTGGAATTTATATCACTTCTTTCTTGATGCAAGAAAACATTCCCTACCAAATTTCAGCCCCGGAAAAGGTCGGGAAGATTGAAAAACATGGGGAAAACCACGAAAGCTAATTATTCAGGATCGGTTTTCCATGTGTTTTCGGTACAATTCCGGCATTTCTGCCACTGGTTTCATGTTTTCTTTCCGTTTTGATACTCAAAGAATCGAAATATCAAGCGTTCGTCCAAGTCCCAGAACCTTCGAAAAATCGAAAATTTGTGAAGGGGTACATATGCAAAAATTTGCGAAAAAATGAATTTTGAGCTAGGGGTCTGGAATTTATATCACTTCTTCCTTTATGCAAGAAAACATTCCCCACCAAATTTCAGCCCCGGAAAATGTCGGGAAGTATGAAAAACATGGGAAAAACCTCGAAAATGAATTATTCAGGATCGGTCTTCCATGTGTTTTCGGTACAATTCCGGCATTTCTGCCACTGGTTTCATGTTTTCTTTCCGTTTTGATACTCAAACAATCGAAATATCAAGCGTTCGTCCAAGTCCCAGAACCTTCGAAAAATCGAAAATTTGTGAAGGGGTACATATGGAAAAATTTGCGAAAAAATGAATTTTGAGCTGGGGCTCTGGAATTTATATCACTTCTTTCTTGATGCAAGAAAACATTCCCTACCAAATTTCAGCCCCGGAAAAGGTCGGGAAGATCGAAAAACATAGAAGAAATCGTCCAAATTAGACGAGATCAACTATTCCAGAGGGCCTTTCCGCCTGTTTTCGATACAATTCCGGTTTTTCTGCCACTGGTTTCATGTTTTCTATCCATTTTGATACTCGAACAATCGATTTATCAAGCGTTCGCCAAAGTCCCCGAACCTTCAGACTATTTGTTGATGCAACTACCTTAAGAACATCAAGGTTTTAATTTTAATACACCGGGAACGAAAAAGGGAAACCTGGGTATTAATATTGATCGTATTAAACAAGGTAAATATTAATGAATTTTTGATTGGACGCACGGTTATGAAATAATCAGGAAATTAAAATTAAAATAGGTGAGTGAGATCCCTTTTAAAAGCAGTATTAATTCTTTAATAAAAATTCTATACTCTTTTATAATTTGACTTTCCGAGACTGACTTCGCTTTTCCCGGCTGGGATTTGTTTGATAAATACTTCGAAGCGTACATAAGCATTCGTGCATTTTTATATTCAATAAACACCGTTATAAAATCACCGTTTACAACTTGCTAGATTTACTGCCAGTCTGTCGATACAAACAACTCCCACATCGATAACTACACAGTACTTTATACGAAAGTACAGAATTGCCTGTGAGAATGGCATCCGACGTTACGCGACCAACTAGAAGGTCGAACTTCTACTTTATTCCTACCTCTTCTCAGACGATGTCACATGTTACGAAGGGAATGTGCAATAAAGAGATGGAGAACAATGCACCAGGACTGAACGCTGAAGCAGGATGGAATCTGCCATAAAGCTACTTGTTGGTGAACGAAAGTCAAGAGAATTCACTATCTTACAAGATAGCTTAAACCTTTTACCCCGATTCGCAATCTTCCACATTCCTCTAAAAGATATTTACAATCAATCAAACAACTAATTTCAAAACATACAACATTTTACAAATGAACCATAATCAATACAAATCATCAGTTAAATTTAAAACCAAACGAAATAATAATTCTACTAAAAACAGCTTATTCAAAGTATGCTATTGCGCTTGTGTCTCGCATGTCCAAGGGAAATATGAGCGACATAAAGAAAACGTAACAGCGCACATTTATTTAAGCACAGCACTATCGCGTATATGTCAGGCATTATTCACGCACGAGTGACACGGCTCTTCGGTGCATGGAGCTTGGAATGCTATTAACATTATTAAATGTCACTTCCAAGCGAGAAAGTTTAATTGTTAAAGCGAGCAAGTGTGAAGTAAAGGTATCTTTCGAAATGTGATGCGGTTTTGGGATGAACTCTCTTTCTCTCTCTCTCTCTCTTTCACTATGCCAAGCGAACTCCTCCGCAGTGAGGCAAGCAAGCCTACATCCTCGCAATTACACTACATATTCGTATGAATATGAAGCTGCTAGTGGAAGCTTTCGAGTGGCGAAACACATGCCAGCTAGCTAGCGAGTCAAGCAGGTTACCAACTACATGCACATATACATATGCGAGGCCACGAAAAGGGATGGAAGAGGTCACGAATGAATGAGCTTCTGATGTTAATGACAAGACAACAAATCCACCTAGTATAATTAGACTCAACCCCAATTTCTATGACAAGTGAAAAGGCGTTGTATTAAAATTATGATTCATAACCTGTCTGATAAGGATTTCCATGAATTATATATTCGATATTATCAATAGGAATTGATTATAATTCAATCCTCTGCTTTCAGAGAAACCACAATTTCAAACGGCTTTATCCATGAAATCCTACAGAGATGGATTTACGTAGCTTAAACATCAAAGAAGACCTTTAGTAAGGTTAAATCGTAAAGGATTTCGATAATTCAAGTATAAAAAATTCAATATGTAATTTCCCGTTTGAAGATCTAATAAATACAGTTTGAGTTTCTTGACAGTGACATAAAAGAGAACTGAAAGAACTGAAAGAACTATGAACCTTTCCGGGAATGATTTCTATTCTTCTTGAGGAATGTTCCATCCCCTTAAATATCCGACGCACGTATGTTAACTCCGGCAACAGAGCCGGTTCGTTCGTTGAAAGAGTCCGTTGTGAGAGGGCTTTGAAAACAGACTGAGCGGAAGGAAGAAGGACGAAAGAGGAAGGCGAGGGGCGGAAGAGGGTGGAACGCGACGGGTTCTCGGTAAAAGGGAAGTTCGAAAACATGTCACGCGAAGAGGGCGAAAAGAAGCAAGGACGGTGGTCGTTGTGAACGAAACGAGCCGCTCGAACAAGTAGACGATGTATCAGATACTATACGACACTGATACGACGACGAAACTGCTCCCCCACACTTGACGCCATCGTCAAACTCGACTTACTGATAGTTTCGTAAGTCATCTTTGATAGGAACATCTTCCAACCGAAATCCTCCCACTTTTTTCCACTCGACTTCTTTATTCGAGCATATCTCTAGAAAAAAGAGTTTAAAAAGATCGACTTACACTTTTGACATTATCAAACTTCCATTCATCATTCTTATCAGGTTTATTTTCAATTCTATTATATAAATCATCAGGTATTATTATCGCAACTTACTAAATCGTTCGATCGATTCATTAGTTACCACTTTACACAGTGCAAGTAATAATTGGTAATTCTATATATTGGAATAACAATAGCAGAATGCATTGGAACGTACTATAATTGAATGGAATTAAGCCGAGTGTGCGGAATCAGTGTCCTCTTGGCTATAGTTTGGCTCCCAGGTGGCTAAAACGAGCATTCCTTTCAATAAAGCGGCCAAGCCGCAATATTATTCGGAAGCAGCACAACTCCCCGATGAATTGCTTCACCGTTGGTCAGTGAATTTTATGAGCGGACGATATGTGCCATGAGCGATAAACAGAAAGCTCAGCAGGAAGCCAGAATAGAATCGAGGATCGAAAAGAAGGGTGTTAGAAAGAAAATTATAGTCAGAGCATAAATGGAAAGTGGAAAACAGCGGACGAAGCAGATTTAAAGAATTAGTCGGGACTTTTATTGAGTTTGCTCGAGACACGGAATATTTCTCAGAGGGTGGCAAAAGTGGGGGGAGAAAAAGGGGGGTGGGAAAGTGAAGAGGGGGTTGATGGTGCAAACGAACCGAGAGCTAGATTTCTCGCGCAACTGCAAACACGAGCCGAGTCACTCGAGGATTAGCGCAAATTGAGTAAATGTCTTTTGGCAAGGAGAAACTGAGGAAGCCAATTAGACAAGAACGGTACGCCAATCCCAAGCATTTCCACTCTACTGACACAAGAGTCAAAGGTCGAATCTCATATTCCAGAATACTATTTCATCGACTTTTGTAAAACAAAAGAATTTCAATTCAACGTATATGTCTTTATTCTTATATTCCAACCGGAAATATTAAATGTAATTGTTGGAATCTCAATGTGAAGAATCACCGTCTCGGAAAAAAGCTTTATCAAATTACGTGCATCCAGTTGTACATATATGCTTTTTGCATCATATAAAGTTCCTTTTGCGCTTTAAACGAAAGGAATATCTCAAAGCATATGCGCTTCCGTAGCGCAGAGGAAATGAAACTCCAGCGAATGGGATAGTAGCTCCCACTGAGAGAACGTACACATTCTTACACTCGCGCTACTTTTGACGACTGGACTAGCCAGGATGCTTTTTTTTCTCTCTCTCTCTCTCTCTCTCTCTCTCTCTCTCTTCTCTTTTTTTTCAAACCGCGTCTCCCTTTCAAGCTAAATAGTCTGGCTCATTCATTTAGAACTGAATGTTAACAAGCTGCCGCTCGAATTAATCCTCAACGAACCAATGCTTCCCACTGGTCCATTCAATCCAGTGGTCTGATGAACCTTGCATGAGAAATAAACGATCCATAAAACTAATATCAAATTTTCAATAACCACAAAATACAAATTTTTCCTTAAAAATCCTTTTTACATTTACAATTCTATTAAAAAAAAAAAAAAAACCTTACCACATATGGTTACTGGAAAAGAGAAATGTTATAGGTAAATGAAAGTGGTGGTCTCTTCCCGCATGCATCGCTCGGAAGCATGATACACTCGGTTCACAGAAAGACGTTGCAAAGCTGAGAGGGAAGTTGGAGAAGAGCGGTAGTCGAAAACCCGTTCAGGCGATGGGATCCGCGTGGACAAGTGGTTGCTCGCATGGCGCGCTTCAATGTGTGTGTGTGTGTCCGTGGAGCTCGAAGGAGTGCGAAGAGAGCAAAGCAGAGAGAAAAGGAGAGAGTAGGAGAAGTTGCTCGTAGCGTTGCCCTGGTGAGGCGTGGTGTGTATATCGATCTTGGCCGCCGCAAGAGCACGGAAAATTATATTTGCAATGCCAAGCCGTACAGAGTGAGAGAGAGAGAGAGAGAGGGAAAGGGGAGGGCAGCAACCCCATACAGCAACTGCTATCTCAACGCAACGATCTGCATATGGACAATGAACTCGCACGATTCTAAATTCTAATGCATGAAAATAGCATGAACTTCTACTCGTTCTACGCAAAGCCTAATGAAATTGTCGAATAACTAATAAATTCATTTATGTACTCTTAATATTAAGAATAGTACGAAATATTCAATTGTACTATGTAATTAATTTTGGATATACATAGTAAAAAAATAATACGTTCTATTGTTGGAATTCAATATTATTTAAAGTGTGATCTACTAATGAAGTATAATTTGATGAGTAACTTACTTCTCTGAGCTAATAGTATAATGAAAGTATAATTCAGAAATTCTCTTCGTTCTCAGTTCTCGACGTATTTCGAGAGTCCACCTTTCTTTGACACGAAACTCACTCGTCAGGCAATTGGAAGGAATAGCATTAGGCAGGTGAGTTGGGAAATTCATCATCCGAGCATTCGCTGGCTCAGAATTGCTCCAATAAAGCTTTCATGCTTCCATGAACGTGTTTGCGGGCTATCGTTGCAAATTTCATTTTCAGATTGCCAGCAGTGCGTAACGTTGGACTAATTCGATGGAATATGGTATTTGAAACGATGACGATTATAAGAATTAAAAAAGTTGGTTTTGCTAAAGCAATATCATAGCAATTCTGGTATCGTTGTTCCTTTAGAGGGCAGAGACTTCGAGTTCAAGCAATATCGGACGACTCTATGAATCCACAATCAGGAATGTAATTCGATCTGCAAGGCAGAAACTAGTATTCCATATTGCTCGACATCCCATCAACCCTATCCCGATATACAATCTTCGTTCCTTTAGAGTATTAACCAGACTAATTAAAATCATACACAAGAAATACTTGTATTATTTCTAATGAATTATTAATTAATTCTATAATGAAATTTGTTCACTTCTGAGTTATATAATATAATATAAATGTAACAGATTTCATTCCTATTGAAAGTGACAGAGCTATGTCAAGATGAATATTCAAATGTTAAACATATTAAACACGCCAAGCAATTTATCTTGCGCCAGAGAGTCACATGTATCTCAATGGAGAATTAATCATTCGTAATCCGGCGGAAGTACCTCTGCATTCCTAGAAATGCTAACCACCTCTCTTCCTTTCCTTCATCTCGAGATGAATGAAACTGGCTATATATTATAACTCGCAGCTGGATTCCTAGTACTTTTGTCGTATAGTTATTCTAATGACACAATTCATTTAAACAGAAGCCAACCAACTGTGCGTGTCATTACTTTTAGTTACCATGAATTTGAATCAGCATTAACAAGCTCTGACAAGGAATAAAATTACAATTTGTTGCTTTTCAAGTAAAGAAAATGGAAATACTTTTTGAATAACAACTACAGGAATATTATAAAATAGTTAATGTAGCAAAGATATTTGTGATATTACTGGAAACGCGAAGGTATTTCTGCCTAATTAGAGATGATTAATTCCCGACTGTAATACATGTGACTTCGAAGCTCAAGATAGATTGCATGGCTCGTTTAATATGTGTCTTCAAGGTACACCGTAGAATCTCAGCAGACACACGACACTATATTTGACCAGGTGTTACGAAATTAATGCAGCGACACAGCCTCGGAGGAATACAGTTACTATTCTCTACGGAATACCTGCGTGTAATTAAATGCTTCGAAACTAGACAAAGCTAGTCAGTACTTCAAGCAACTGAAGTCATTCTAGCATATAAATTAGCTAAAATTTTCTTACAATTAACAAAAATTGTACTATTGAAGAAAATAATACTTAACTCACAAACTTTGATAATCAAATTGACATGACATTGACAAACAAGTAGATATATCTTATGCAATTGACGAGCTATTACATGTCAAGCTGACTATGTAAACCAGCGTATAAGGACATGTTTGGCAGCCTTAATCATCGTGCCTGGGCTGCATGCATGGAGATTTGCGATGGTGGGCACGTTGAAGAGCAAACAAGGGGTCGAATCTCGTGCCTAGGCACGATGACACACAACGCACCGATAAATCAGAGGGTGAGTGTTGCGCAATCCTTGTCCTGCGTGCATGGAACCGAGGACACGGTGGATTGCGCAACCAACGACTAGTAAGCACACTCACCTTATGCAATCATCGTGGCATCCTCGAAAGGATGACGTTACAACACGTATCGATAATTACGCAATAAAAGACACTCTTAACACGATGCTAGGCAGAGCGAACAACTCCCAACTGGCCTAATTCCGCGTGTTGTTCACTCCTGAAGTATGTGCTCGACCACCCCTTTCAACCGCCCCTATTTCAAACCCCCCACCGCCACATGCTCGACCCTCTAATCGCCACTCTGGCCGGTCAAGTTTTTTAATTAATCGCGCGTCACGTATCCATGGAATTTATCCGATTATGATAACACTGAAAATATCCGCTCGCTGAATTCGATAGATTTAGAACTTGTGGTATAATTCATTTTCTTATTTATTGTTGTATATTAAATATTCTTGGGTTAATGATTGTTGTGTTAGTAGAATATATTAAGTAAGATACGTTGGTAATAATTCGTATTAGTTTTGTTTCTTTTATCTTAAGTTATGTGTATGTAGAAAAAATCGTAAAGTATCAAGAAATGATATATCTTGCCTACTCGGTGAAGAGACGAGGCAGGCTGGAATACGAAATTCCGATGGTTCGCCGCCCGAAAGTCTGGTATTAAAGTCGTGCCACTGAGATTTCCATGTTTAAGATACCACTGAAAAGCGAGCGCACCACTTTTCGAGATTTTGGACTCATAGTTATGCAGTCTTGGCTCCATCGGAATGCAATGAAAAAACGATGGTATACTTAAAACCAGGAAGTGCTTTAAATCTCTGAAATATCACAGCATTCATATTACCATTGTGTTTCCATTCAAAGACAGTTTCCTCGCTGTAACGAGCAGTATAATATTTAGAGAACATCTGCTTTAAAACAGTTTTGCATTCACAAATAAAAAAAAGCCCCAGTTTGTATCTTCTTAATGAAATTCTAACAATTGTCTGTTACAAGGAATTCCTGCAAGTGTAACATTGCATAAAAAAAAAGAAACTAGTTCATATCTACTGAATGAAATTCTAACAATTTTCAGTTACAAAGGATTCCTGAGAGTGCAGCAAGCCACACTAGTTGCTCGTGCCGGAGGGATCATTGTACGGGAAAGATTGATTGCGGAAGCTCCTCGCCACAAGAAGGCAATCGACAACGTTTTCGGGGTGAAAGAGCGATAATAGTGGAAGCTCTCTCGTACGACTTCACTGTAAGAAGCGTTTCCTAGTGGATTTTCAAATACTCGTACTAATTCACTGATCTATCTCGTTTTCAAAGAACCTTTTTTAATTCAATCCATTCACTACCTTTTCCCTCTTCTTAATTCTTGCGATCTGCCATCTGGCTGATTCACCTGGTAAACGAAAGAAAAAAAAAAAAGAAAAAGTTACGCAGCACTGTCGCCGCAGGCTGCTGAATTCAATCGTATAAGTTCCAGCCGCAATATCCGAAATTCACCAGCTGGAGAGCAATTCCCTTGCGGATGGAAATTCTACCGATCGCACACGTTCCCATAGTTCTCCAACAGTAACACGGTTCGGTGGTTGCCGAAAATTGGAGTGAAAAATATAAGCTGATAAATTGAAGCTTTCGAGTAAGTTGAATTTCTATTCGAAAGAATTCAACTTATAAGAACTATAGTCTGTGATTTTCCAATCACACTTCTTGTAAGGTTTTCTTTGTCTGTTTTAATTTTACAAGAAATGTTATTAAATAAGACAAAGAGATTCTTGGTAAAAGAATGCAATGACTATCTTAATGGTAAGGAAATAGATTTACAAAGTTCAAGCTCGCTTTGTTGAAGCACTTCGGGAAACTTCGAAAGAAGTGAACCTCGCCACCATAAATGAGTTTCTAGATCACTCGCTTAATAAATAATTAAGTGTTACTTAACTCAACGCTTGAAAATTCTTTCTACGAAGAGGATTAATAGACTTGCTTCGCTGTATCGTGTTGCATCGATTCTAAGATAGAAAGGCGACGTCTATCAAGTTTATACTCACTTTCCACTCTACCCTCTGTTTCAAGCTACCCCGCATCATGAAAGTTTCTACTCTTAGGCCATTGTAACACAAGATTTTCATAAAACTTCTTGCGAGCTCTCGAAGATATAATATCGGCGAGTGGCTGAGGCTTGTTCAAGGTCTTCGGAGAATTAATGGCTGTCTTCCAAAGGCCATATTTCACACAAACACCCTCTCAAACAACCCCCAAGCGTGAGAAAAAAGCACGAGGGAAACGATAATACCAAAACGAAAAGGGAAAGCATTATGGAAATCCGCACGATTTCAACAATTTAATCGTGAGTCATTAAAAAAGAGCAGCCACGTGTACGTACAAATAAACTACCAGGAAATCCAATACGAAAGGGGATGATATTTACACATAGATTAAACATATGAGTCAGATATAATAAAAATATTTCAAAAATACAATACAATCATTATTGTAACGAAGTAAATTATCAATACGAGTAATTATAATAACTATTAAACAAGAGTTATACTAAAAGCTATACTAAAATTTATAGCACACATGAACATTGAAATTCAGCATATAGTACGTGCTATAGAAGACTTTATAGACTACTATCACTTTCCACACCGAACAAACATAATTCCATGAATCCAACGACATTCGAGCATAGAGTGCTCGTGTTAGCTCATCAGTTGCCGTTTGAATGTTTGACGAGAGTGAATTCCGGCTGCTTTTCCCTTGAGTACACTTACGTTCTCGGTTTCATCGGCTCATGCTTGTAATACTTGCTCAAGTATATCATGAATATGTTAAGATAGTAATTCCAATATGAAGGAAATGGCGCGAAAGTCACGGAAATGGATAAATGCACAATCGGTGCATTAGCACAATTATTCCCTCCAAGTTTGCCTACATTTTTTATACTCTCCCAAGTCGAAGAGAGCGTCGGTTGCTCCTCTCTCGCACTCCGACGTTGGTCTAATGCAATTTTAACGAGTTTCAAACTCGGTCACGTCCTGGCTTGACGTGTGTGTGTGCGGCGGCAACGGCACCGTTCTCTAGGTTTCAGGCTTGCCAGCCTATTCCGTTACACACATAGTGCAAGTATGTGCCAGAGAGGCGGGCAAGCGTGCTTTGAAGAAACGCCGACATCTGCGGGATCGATATATAGCATACTTCATCGCCCTGCTTGTACGTTCAACACTGATCGATCCGTCGGTGTTCCTCTAATGCGAAACATCCCCCTGGCTCACCCGTTTCATAGCAGGTCGAGGCCCCGAAACAAAGGGTAAACGAGTATTCAACCTTTTGTATCACCTTTCAACGTTTATAACGATTTTATCATGATTAATAAGTGATTTTATATGATAAATATAGAACGAATTTCAAAAGTAAATTTTTGAATATTGGAAATCATTTTTAGGGTAGTTTTGTTACTTTAAAGAAGACGAATAAGTCTTGGGTATCTCTTCTTTCACGAAGTACACAAAAGAAAGTTAAACCTTGGAAGTTCGTCATATAGCGCGAGTTGAAACTTCCGACTTACGAGGACTCCGCTAATTAAAGGAAGTTTCGGCTAACCAGCTGCCTTTTTAACCGTAACGAGAACTCCTGATTTTAGTATTAGTAACGAAATTGTACGCGTATCATTTTCGTTATTTCACAGTTGGTGGCGCTTTTTTTTTTTCGTGAAACGAGATGGTTAAAGTGGAGCAGAGAAGACAATCCTATTGCAGGTGATGTTACATGGCATCATTTAACCCGATCGAAAGGAAGAACGGATCCCTCTGGCTCATTAAGAAAATACTGCGACACTGTACGCCCTCGATGAAACAAGGCGCCGAGGTATCGCGCGATGCACACTGGGAATACGGTACGAGGAGATACCATTATCGGTGTCAGACATTGTTCAACCCAGTACTTACATCGCCTTCTATATGAATCCCTTACAAGAGCTATTAGTATTTTTCTTCTTTCGTATGATAACTTTCAGTGAACATAAAGTAAGTGATTTATGGTTCTGTGAGTCACACTTGTATTTATATAGAAACATATTTTTATCATTTATAATTTTTTTTTAATATACGAGGAACTTCAAACTTTCTCAAGTTCATTATTTTATAGATGGTGTAAGTTCCAGGTTGTTAATATCTTTGGTATAATAAGTGAACTTTGAAGATAATGATTGAATGTGAAAGTGGAGTACTGGAATAAAGGGGATGTAACATAAAACTAATTTTATATGGCAGTAATAAATAATTATAAGCAGTCTGATATTCTCGCGAATGTTATTCCAAGATGGAATCTAGGCCGCCAGAGCTTCGTCAGGAAAGCTTCCTTTGGAGAAAGATGGATGACTACATCCCCTTTTTCTAGACACGTTGCACGTCATTCAAGCTCAGCAGTTTTTCTTCATAAATTTGTATTCGGACGACTCGCACTTGAATCTCTTTTCTCGCAAGCTAATATAGCACGAAGTTATTTCGAAAAATATGATGAACGTAGAAGTGACGATAATGAAATAAAACATAAAGAAAAAGGAATGATCAATGATCTCATATATGTTTAAATGAACATCACACAAATTACTCAAGGCAACTTTAATCAACGAGAAAATCATAAATTATACACTCCAACTGACGAGAAATATTTCTCTCTCGACTTTCTTTGGCACACAGTTATTATGTTCCGGCTATTTTTTGCCCGAGCATTTCTCATACAAAGGCACTATGCTAATTACACGCTACTTTGAAACTTATTCTAGCAGAGCGGCTGAGTAACTCAGGGTGAATTAAGTTTCACATCACGCAAAAGCCACATTCGAAAATATATACATATATATCTCCCTCCCCCCCATTCCAACATGCTTTGCCAGGTGAGTTAAGTTATCTGACATTATCTTGTACGTCCATGGTGCAAAATTTCCAAGCGCAAATTTCTCCGGACGCCGCGCCGGTTTGATTAACGACGTTGGCTTCCCTGCCTGTGCGCAAACCTTCCCCTTCAGGGGATTATCTCTCGTCCAGACTGGATTGAACTCAGTCCAGGAAAATATAGTTCCTCGAATTAAATATCTCTCTCATTGCTAGGAAGAATCCTTTAAACATACAGCATTTCTTGCCGAGTACTTTTTTCTTTCTTCCAAGTATTACTATGGTTTTCGAAGTATTGTAAAAGTTTAGAGTCCAACATTTCGAATGCTTCCAGTGAGAAAACATTCTGGATGAGTAAGAAGAAGATACTCGTGAATATTTCATCGGATGCCAGTCGAACTTCACATATTCCACTGATCCGTGCATGAAACTAAAATCGACAGATCCTATCCACCTGAATACTTCGTGGACTTCGAAAATAAGGGGAATAAACAGGATAATAAAGAACAGAGATATACACACGGGAAACACACAAAAGCGAACTCGAGTCTAGAACTACATACTTGGTCATCTGTACAATACAAGTACTCTTCGGAACATGGAAGTTATTAGGAAAGAGAAATATAGAAGAAGATGGTAGGAAAAGCTTGTGGTTCGTACTTTATCTGACTATCGATTTGCCCCTGTTTCACTGGCGCGTGAATGCTCTATAATACACAGGATTCCGTATATTTTACTGTCGAATATATTATCCTACTGTCTATAATAAATTCAATACTAAAATTGAAATAGACAATAACTATTAATTTCAATTATCACTGAAACATCTCAATTTCAATATTTCAAATATTTAATATCTATCAGAATATATAAACAGCAGATATTGTGAAATATTTGAGAGAATAAGAAAAGTCGAAGACAGATATTGGATCTGCCAAGTAGAATATTCATTAAGTATCATTGGGATCCATTTGATGGATAGAAAAAGGACTGAATAAAAAAGTGGTGGATGAATTCGTTGGCAACAAACAGGGCAAAAAAAAAAAGAGGCGGCCAAGGAATTGATGCCCACTTGACTGCTGTTCGATAAATCAAATCGATCCTGGTATCTCGTTGAATATCGTAACGCGGATAATCCTTCTTCAACGGAATGACGCACATCTCTTCAAAAGGAAAAGAGAGAGACGATTTTCAGGGCGGATGAGAAAAAAAAATGCGGCGGACAAATACGTATCGGTGTGAAACCTATTGCTAGGATAATCCGGATCCCGTAAATCCACGAATTTGCATATAGCATCGAACTAGAATTCCAGGCCCACTATCATTCATAAGTATTAGGCCACCCACTCTATTTCCCTGGAAATCGAAGGGTTCACTCGGCTTATACAGTAGAATCCACTTTATCTAGTTTCCTGTTACGATGATTGTACAACTGGATGCACTCGGTTTCTAATCATAACTGTTATTTATTTTACTATATTTTATATATTATATAAAACATGGTAATGCAAATTTTAAGAAAATGTAGCAATTCTTATTAACATTTCTTTATAATTAGTTTCCATTGTTACCTTTCGTTTTGCAAGGCAAAATATTGTAAAATATACAGGAAACTTTGCTGTATACATATATTAATCATCATATGTTAGTGAGAAATCTAATATAAGATGCTATAACCCAAATCCGTGAAGGATTCGATGCGTGTCCGTTACACGCACACTTCCGATTAGGAGGATGGGAAGATCGATCGTGCAACAAGTGAGCAGAACAAAGGGAACAGAGGGGGTAACAAGTCATACGTGTCATCCGAGGTGAACGATGGCTTTCTCTGCACCCTCTTCCACTAGGTTAACTGTCATCCGAAAAGAAAAGCTCGATCGTAAGCTCAGTCAAGAAATACTCGAAACTTTATCGAAGCTTGAAAGAACTTTCAATTGCAGAACACATCGGATTAGATAAGATAAAATTATATTAAATGCATATTACATTATAGTTCAAATTTATTCGAACAAAACAGTAGACCTCGAAAGTCAAATCATCTGGGTCAAAGACCCAACCATTTCCTCCTTAAACCTCAGATCACAGTCTGAGGTTTAAGGTCAAGAACGTACACTGTTAGTTTACACAGTCCAGTGTTCAGATTTCGACACGAGTCCATTTTTAAAGTGACTTTCCTCAAAATTATAAAAGAAATTCTAACATCATCGGTATTGCACCATGACAAGTTCAATACAAGCTACTAAGTCAAGCTCTTTGATATGATATTTTCGACCTAGGATGATGCAAAAGCTCGCATCAGTGACTAAGGAGAATTTTAATTTCCACGCTGGCCCTTGCTCTCAAAGCTCGTTAAAAGCATCGCAAGAAGAGGACAGCGGAGATGGGAAATAGCGTCGAATTCCCTCTCCCACAGGGAACGAACGGAGTGCACAAAAGCGTGGGTGGATTAACGACAATAGCATTTACCGGTTTAATGCGGCAGTTCCACGAGCAAAAGAAAAGCTAGCCGCGATAGTACGCTGCAAAGAAGGAAGAGTCTCTGGGATATTTTTTCTTTTCAAAGCATTTCTTCTTCTTCTTTTTTTTTTCAAGAGCCTCTCACTATTGAAAGAGATATCGTGTATTGATCGACATTGGCTAAGACTTAACTGTACTGCTTTTGTCATGGTACACACAGAACGCACGCTGATTTAAGGGTTAATCAATTCTCCAAGGTACGTCGACCGAGGGTTGTGTCTGTTGCCTAGTGTGTCCCAGACACGTCGGAAACGCGACATTAGCCGACGCAATAACTCTCCGAGGACACGTGCTCCGAGCGACTAAATGTCGAGGAAACAACCGCGCCCGAGACAATATACTGCTCTCCAATCCCGGACGGAATTACACGTTAAACAGATTTCCCTCTGATTGAAACTGCAGTAACGCCGCCTGTCTTTATTACCTTCCTTTCGACTGTGATTGTACCATCAAAAATGACTTTACCATTTTCAAATTCCCACAAATAAAGGCAGTATTTTGAAAAAAACATATAAAATGTATGTCTTAAATATAGAATCTCGAATTTATTATTATTCTAGTAACTTTGATAGAACTTATATATTTCGATTTATTGGTCGGAAGAGAAAATCTGCACAATAGCGAGATAAATCTTCAAGCTAGTTAATAGTTAGAAACTAGTGGGAGAATATCTACGGAGAAGGCGGTACTTTGCATCGAATTTCGCTGGTGCATCCCTGGGAAGATAAAGTCCGGGCAATTTATGGGGTGCAACTCGTGCTATTGATCCCGATTGATGACGCGCGCTGCGACTGAATGAGGCGTAAATGCCCGCCAGGGCAAATGGAATCCCAAGTGTCCCGCTGCCGCGCCCCGTTCAACCAGGGATTATCGTTCGTTGCTCAGCGAAAGATTCTTCGTGACGAGTCGAATGACGGATTCACTAGCACTTCCTAGCTTGGCTCAGCAACTTTTCTCATGATAGATTCGTTTCTTTTTACCCAGGGATTTGAAACTTGTTAAAGTCACTGACATTTGCTCGACAAACCTTGCAATTTATATCGAAAAAGAAATAAGTCTAATTTAAAACAGTAAATAAATTTATATTAATATACAGTTTGTCGACCTGACAAACCTCAACATATATAAGGTCGATGACCTGAATATTATTATCACGAATACTTGTCGCAAGTCAAACAAATGAGGTGCGAAACGATAAATCGAAGGGTGAGTGAAAAAAAGGGTACACATCAGGTTGACCTTAATGAGGGCAAACCATCGAAGATAGGAATTTCAACTGTAGCTATTTAGCTAGTACTACTTAGTCGGCTAACATGTCGTCGATGCAAACCTTGCAATTTATATCAAAAAAGAAATAAGTCTAATTTAAAACAGTAAATAAATTTATATTAATATACAGTTTGTCGACCTGACAAACCTCAACATACATAAGGTCGTTGACCTGAATATTATTATCACGAATACTTGTTTGTCACAAGTCAAACAAATGATATGCGAAAGGATAAATCGAAGGGTGAGTGAAAAAAAGGGTACATATCAGGTTGACCTTAATAAGGGCAAACCATCGAAGATAGAAATTTCAACTGTAGCTATTTAGCTAGTACTACTTAGTCGGCTAACATGTCGTCGCATCGTGCCTACCCTTCCGGTAGACAGTTGCTCGTGTTCCTCTGCGTCCTTTAACAAGCGAAGCGTGAAACGAACGAGCAAATAGCCTAATCATTTGAACCGCGACACGACGACCCACAGTTCTGCTTGCTGCCAAGTGCTCCTGGAGGATCAGCAGAGCGAACCGTACTTCCTTATGAAGCGAAGCATTCGTCTGGAAACGGCCCACATCGGCTCTAAACTCATCCAATGAGACAGCTTCTCGGACATACCAGTCCTAAATCCAGCCTTACCCGCCCACCCTTTAACCCTTTCAACCCGTGACAAGAAATTAATCGTCCGTACTTTCCTATAGGAATAAATTTCTACCCTTAAAATTAAATTTAGGTAAATTTAGATTAATTTTTTGGAACTAATCATTTTATTTAATATTAAAGTCGTTTATTTTGATAAGTTTGCTGTCTTGTATTATCTGATTGGCAAGTCGCTCCGTAAAAAGCAGCACCGCATTGATCTGTGATTTACTTATAGCTGGCCCGATATTTACTGAGCGCGGTTCAAAGAGAGCGATGGGGTCGGAGAAAGCCGATCATTAAAGTAAAAATACTTAGTCCAAGAACGATGAAAGCCATTACTTGAGAATCGTAGAAGTTCAAGTGTAGATGAGAATCCCAATGTCTTTTATTATGCTCTAATCATAATTGGTAGGACTTGGATAGAGCTGTGATTTAGGTTAGAAAAGCGAATGCGATTTCTTAACGGGGGGGAAGATGGAACACTCGATCGCTAGTAACGCCGGGTACACCTACATGGGGAAATAATAGCCGAGGGAAGCGGACTGTTTAATTTACAGGCGTCAACCGGGTGACATTGTTCAGGCGGACCGCGAGCAGCCTCCCAGCACATGAATAATCCAGAGAACGGAATAATTTCGCCGTTGAATTCGAATCTCCGATCGATGACGTGTCTACTCCTGTCGGCGATCTAACCCAGTTTCCATCTTCGGCGGCGCGCCTTCCGTGCCCGCCTGTTTTCCTCTCCCTATCGAATTCCAACTCGGCACGACAACAGAGAAACCGAGGAAAGAGGGAGGGAGAGAGAATAAAAGCGCGAGTTTCTCAAGTGAATAATTAAATTTTATAGTCCTCCCTAAATGTCGACGAGAATTATGAATCCCTTGTCGTCGTGAACAGGAAATCCTATCTAATTTTGTATAATTAAGATGAGAATTTCATCAAATATTTCCTAAATTGTCATATTAAGTTAAAAAGATATTTTATTTTATTCATTTATATATTTATTTATTTTCTTTTAATTCATTTATATCATTTCTAGTATCATTCGTACTAACCGTTCCATCGTGATATCATCCTATTAGTACAGTCCCCATTCCGATCTGCTTTATTGCACGGTGATACTTCAAGAAGGATCGCGGTGAGGCAGAAAAATCGGCCTCATGATTTTCCACCGGAAACAATGAGATCATGTTACCAACGGCGAAGAAAGATGTGTCTTATTGCACGAATTACTCTGACCAGTGTGCGCTAGAATCCGGTATTTCTCGGTTAGAAGAAAAAAGGTAGAGTAATGTTACTGGTATTGTACATTTCTTCTTGTCTCAGTGCAAAGCTAGGTCGATTGCATTGGTCTTTTTCAAATACAAAGACACAGCTTGACGATCAACTTGTTCATCAGGAATGAAAGAGAAAAAAAGTCTAGCGCGCACGAGAAAACTGGCTGTAGAACATATATACAAATATACATGTGTGTGAAAGAAGAATTGTGAAGAATTAAAAAAAAAAATGTAGATAAAAACATCGACTGCAATGTGTTGTTGTTGTTTTTTCTCTTCCTCGAACCTTTGAAAGCGCATTGCACCACTTAGGATCATCAGAAGATGGCATTCTCTTTCTGTCCGCTTGCTATTTGTTTATACGACGATCTCAAATGCCCGAGAAAACAGGTCACGTAACGAAAACCCTCTTTTCCAGGTGAACTGGATCCACCGCTGGAGAATTTTCAACTAATGGATATTATAATATTTAATTTGGAAAAGCAACCTGCGGAAACTTGAAGCATTCAACTCTCTTTCTGCGGAAAGTGCCTGTGTGCTATCGTGATCCGTTTAAATTAGAAGATTAACATACCACAAATAGTCGACAACTGATAAAGTTGTTAGTTCAATATTATTTTAGTACATTCCATCAGTCACGAATACCAGAGTAATCAATGTCGAGCACGTTTTGCCGCATGGTAATGCGTGCCACGCGTGTTTCGCAGAACTCGCATAAATCCTGCCGTCTGTTTGACATAAGTCGTCGTTTTCCGCCTATGGCGCGCATACAACGTGCAGGTTCGCTTGGTTTCTTTAAACGACTCGCACGCTATTTTTGACTTTTAGCTAATGAAATTTTATTATAGAAAAGCCACACTATTCACTTTCAGTAAACATATTTTCAATATGTCTATAAAAGTAGAGTCACACTTTACAGAAATATATACTAAAATAGTATATATTTCTTGGAAATCTAATTTTAATTGAGCAGAATTTAAAAGAGCAACACATGCGAAAAGTTAAGAGGATTTTTGCAAAATCTATCAAATGCCGTAATGACTTTGCGGCTGACAATTACTGGGGCAGAGGCGTACTACAATGTGTCTAGCAGCGGGACGTTAGGGGCAAGAAAGAGTGGCACGTACCACCTGAAGATTTCGTTCAAGAACGCCGAGGCGATCGAACTTTATTGCGACATCGTGTCTCATTCTCGTTCCACTCACCTCGTTCACAGAGCAATAATCGTTGTCGTGCGCGCCGGTGAGAGAAGCCTATCCGCCAAGGGCGGCAAAAGTAAAATCGCCGAGGTCCAACACGAAACCCTTTCGTACTCGACAAGTGTCTCCGAGAATAATCACGGAGGCACCGAACAAAACAACTCCCGGCATTTAAAATGAAAGAAAAATTACACCGGCCACTTTAGTCGTTCGTGAGAGTTGCAGTGTAAAATACAAAAAAACAAGTAACTGCGCGCGATTCAAAGTGTCCTCGACAAATATGGGTTAAGAAAAAGAATGACAAAAGTCACGCTCACGATCTGTGCAAGACAGAGAGAAAGCCGGTCGATTTGCGGTGCGAAAGAGAGTATATATATATATGTGTGTGTGTGTGTGTGTATGGTTCGAGGCCTCGTATCGTTCCGCGCACACAGATGAAACGTGTACGATTGGACCGACGCGCATGAGTACAGCAGCCGGGAACCTTCCTCGACGAAGGTCCGTCGAAGACTGCTTGCCTCTCGGAGGGTGGGTGGCTCTTTTTCGAAAGCACCGTTTTCTCGACGGTGGCGAACCTTCTCGATGAAGGTAACGGGCATGCGTGTGACGAACTACCCGCTGAATGCATAGGGTGTACCGAGAGGATCGGGATTCCATGCTGGCCCAATATTTCATTGGCTCTCTCGTTTCTATGATACCCGCCTTTCATTCATACAACCAACGAAAAACTTCCTACACCGCACCACTTAATATCCTGGCTAATCTCTTATGCGCCGAGATTATAGAAACAATGAGCACATGAATATTAAGAATTACGGAATATAATAGCTTTATAAAGCGAATAGGTAGATATTTAAACGCGACCTTTTATTTTCCCACTCCTGAGCGAAGATAGCGCGGGAATTTAGGAAGAACGAGTCACATTGTATATCTTCTAGCGATATTGCTTTCCCTCTGTTACCCCTACCCCTTTAAACCCGTTATCACCGTCCAATCTTCTCTCGGACACTATCACCATCAAATGTCTTTCGACAGCTGGCGAGAGTCGGTCGACCGTACTCGAAAGCATAGCTATCTACCTGATATATAATATACTAGAAATAAATCACCTTATCTCGCCTCCTTAAGTACTCTTTCTCATTTACTAATATTGATGTAGTTCCGTTAGACGCATTAGGAACTCATACAATTTGTATGTTTCCTTGATAGTTTTTATCAGGGAAATTTGTCACACATGCTATATTAATGCATACGATTTCTCTATGAAATAAATGCTTCCACTCACCAGCCTGCTATGCCGTTTGCTTGTATTTCCTGCAAGAAGATGCCGAGGTCGCCCTTGTGCTTACTGCGAAGACCCACCACACTGAATCCCAGACTGGTGCCTTCTGGTTTGTATAACTGTAACAAAAACATTTTCCATTATGTTAATTATAATAATACTCGTGAAATTAGACTTTCGAATAATAAAAACTGTTACTATTTACCTGAACTGTAAATATCTGTCGTCCCCGCGCAGCGGCCTCGATCACTTTCTTGAATTCCTTGGCGTAGGTAGGCGTAGTTATAGGCGGCATTCCCATCACTTCTGATGTCAAACTAGGACTAGTTAACTGCAACAAAACAAATGTGTCTTAATTATATTATCATAGATATATCTGATGAATTTTATAAAATTGAAAGAACCAATACCTGTGCACTTGTGTCTTCGCTACTGCTACGAACCAAAGGGGCAACCGGTACTCTTTGGTCTTCCAATTCACTGCTGTCTTGATAAAGATCTTGATACATATTCTGTCCTAATGGTTGGACCGGCGTGGTAGGTACAGAAAGCTCCAATTGTCCGCTGATGTTGATGTCAAAGTCTCCAGGTAGAATGGACGGATGTTGGCCCAGCTGCAAATTCAACTCGATCAAAGAGTCCTGGATAGTAACGATACTGCGGAACACTGGATCTTCCAATAGGCAGGTCAAAGACTTTAAGTCTTGGGTAGTATGCATTTGGAGTTTGGGATCGTCGCAGTCCTCCAAACGCTCCTGCACATGCTCCAGCAGGTGAAGTGCAGTGGACATATCTGTTGAGAGAATAAAATAGAATGAGATTAATAAAGATTCTAATATAGATCAATTATTATTGAATGAAAAGTAATAATATTTAGAATGAAAAGAATTAAAGCTAGAATATATTTACCTGCAGCAAGAGGCATCTTGACTCTTAGTTTCTCTTGCCCTTCAGTTTATGGCAATCGCAAACCCACTACTGAAAGAGGAAGATCGATTGAATAAAACCGCACTCCGAACCAACCGAAACTGACCTATCGTAAACAATCGATCAGATCGAAAGTGTTTGAGACAGTGTTAACCTAATGCACGAATCATGCTCTAAAATCGACTGATCGTCACGCGTCTACTACTTCCGGAGTACCAAGTGAAAAAGGTCTCGAGCGATATTCCCGACATTGGAAATGCCAATGTTAATTTTATCGTCGTAGTAAGAAAGTATCGCAAATCGATAGGCGACCAAGGAAAATTAAAGTTCGTTTGATGGTAACACGGATTCGTTGGAGTAATTTCTCACCAGAATGTTCACTGAGCCTGGATGACTGGAGAACTATTCGACGTTGACGAGACACTCCCGAAGAACTCGATGATTAAACACGGAATTCAAGCCCGATGTCGTTAAAGATCACGGGAGGTATCTAATTGCATTTTGACATCAGCTGACTGGAGCCAAGCTACCCACGGTATCGAGCACTTGACAGTTCTTGCCCATGGACACGACCTCTCTAGACGATATAGTCGACCTCCATGCGCGCGAGCACCTGTCCTCGACTCCAGAGCTCCGGGAGTGGCGCCAATTTTCAAACGCTATCGCGGCAAATTATCAATAACCACTGTATTTTATTATTCTGTTATAGTTTCATTAATTTGACATTTCTTGAATTTATTATTTAAAGTAATGAACCATATTGTGTATTAATATTACAATTTAGACCTACTAATCTTAGTTGCAAATACGAGTTTAAATAAATAAATAGAACTGTGTGTAATTGAATAATTTCATGCAGTCTTGGTACCCAAAATGCATAAGGTTTTCATAAAACACGCTGACACACAAATCTGCTAATGTAATAGACAAACGTAGCTGGAAATACTGAATGCGTGATAAAACAGACTTTACAGCCGCAGTTACATTTCATTCTCAAGTCTTAAGTAATGCAGTGCTGCACGCGAGGCGCAGTTTCCCTCATGCACCGTTAAAATGAATAATACAATGACTGGAATTCGGAAAAGATGTAAACTTATATCTTAGAATGAAATCAAATAGCAGCAAGCTAAGTAAAACAAAAATGATACAAGTAAAACAATAAAGAAAGATTTGTTTATCCAATCGTCTTCGTTCAGCAGAAGGGAAACTCAGTATGGAAATTCAAATGAGACTCTGTAACCGGCGAGCAACAATACTGTTCCAGCATGTATCCAATCACTTATGAATGAAATATGCTAGACTACCATGAAATATGCTCGTCACTCACCCAGTGAAATAACGTGTGCTCCGCAATTCGACCGCAGGGCGAAATTGGAAAAACGTTATGTATTGATCAGTCGTGACAGGAAATACTTTTCCATTGATACGTGACCCTGCCCAACAAATCACAGTATCGAATACCAAGAAACATTGTCGGCCCTTCGATATTACAACAATAATATCGGATACAATAGATTAAGTTTATTGAAGAGAATACTTTCGAAGCGAAATACGACCGAAAGCCAATCTGAGATGCATTAACATAAAATCCTTTTCAAAGACGTAGCCATCTATTCATCCCCTTATATTATCACTATTGTTACGAAATACCATTGAATACGAACAATCACTTATATATACATACATACATAATAACTTTCTATGATTTATAAGTTCATATTTCTTGCATTAAAACTTTTTCTCACAATCCCACTTACTACTTTCTATATTAACAATTCTATAATTATACTCTCAAGAATCAACGAAGCAAAACATCAAGTATAACAACAGAATAATCATTATCATGAAGGACCCTTTTTCTCATGATTCCAGTGCATTGTTGCATTCTATTGAAGTAGTACCCTGTGGGGCTTGGAATATAATGTCTATAAAACTGTGATGGTGGTGGTGGTAGGTTCGAAGCGTTGAGTACGAGCATTTTGTTCGTCCTGGTTGACCTCAGCTAGGAATCTCTAATCCATGATTCCGCCAGGAATGAGCGAGGGAGAAGTAATGATTGTCGATAGGGACGATGAGTCCCAGGTGGTGATGGTAGTTAAGGTTATGGTGGTGGTAGAGGACCCATCGAGCGAGCACTGAGCCCAGCATTCGTGTTTTTCCCGGATGGCCCCACGGAAACCGGACACAATGGACCGACTTCCGGTGAGTACAAGGCCAGAACTCGGACATGGGGACCCCACCGCACCTGCTGTTACACCGGTGATACAGCGTTATCTCGCCTCACTTTTCTCTTGCCCCCCAACAGCGCCATCGACGATTCTGGCACTAGCATTCATCGGGCACAGCCTCGAACCAAACACACATTACTTCCAAGCTTCACAACGATTTTTCAACCTCAGTCTCATTGGAGGTGCCAATCGCGCTGGAACACTCGTGACCACTTGGACACACTAGTTTTCACATTGGAAAACATATCTGAACAGAGCATAGTTGGCTTGGAAAGTCAACAACCGAAGGGCTGCGCTTACTATCTTGAAGAGAAGGATTGATCTACTTGCTACGGAATCTCAGAGTAAGCCAACAACTTTCTTCAAGTCACACTTGAGCACGTAGTTCGACGATTTGTTGATGAGATAATTATCACTGAAGATTTCATTGCATATGGGTGTTTAATTAGTATTGAAAGAATAGTAATGATTATTAAATATTGGTATTAATTGACATAGACTTTCTTCCTGCACAAATTAAGTAGAAGTAATAAATTAATTATTGCATTGACATAAAAAATAAAAATTGCGGATCCTAGTTAGTGTAGTGTTTGTTTAACAAGGATTAGTTATCCTTGCAAAAAAATTATGACCAATTCGGTATCATCCTGTACCAAAGTCATGAGCACAGATTGAGATCACGAATTTTTTATATGTCTGGGAAGCGTTCGCGTGATCAAATAGATTGGCAATCATCTTATGTAAGATGAAATAAGATGCACGCTGAACGATATGAGGAAAGATGAAGTCACTGTATTAATCAAACGTCTTCCCATACGAGTTTCCGGAACTTCCTGCGAACGTCAGCTTAATGCTTCTCGTTATAAGATGAAACCTTCGAAGACTTGTAACTACTTCGAACGATCACGTAATTTCGTCAAAATTTCGAATTCCAAAGTGGTATCGCTCGGCAGATTGTGTGCGTGATTAGCAAAGGATCCATGCATATTCATAGGCGCAATTCCAATCCGATTATTCCACGATGGGTGATCATTAGTCTCTATTCGGCTGACCCGTAAATTTCAAAGGGTTTATCTGAAATTACGTTGACCATTGTTAATTCTGAATGTAATGTTAATAATCTTACACTGATTAAAATGAGCTTTAATAGCAATGAGTTGGAATCAAGGATCATCTTGCGATAAAAGAATATAATGTTGTTTATTATGTATTATTGTAGACTTTGCTGAAAATGTTTATTAGTATTATTTGCGTTGAAATAAATATGTATGTGGATGGAAATGCGCGTATCAGTCGAATTTCGATAACATGACAGTCAAAGTGACAAATGAAAGCAACTGAGCTACAAACATATGCGAAAATCACTATGGAATTACTGTCAGTATCGATAGACAATCAATTTAACGCACCTTTAATCCAAACAGATCACACACGCGATGTAATTATCCTGTAAATTGATTGCCTGTTACTGCGGAGTACTCGATTATGCATCGACTTTCTATTATAGGGAATTTGGATTCATCTGCTTCGAAATTGAAACTTGCAATCATTCACGTAGATATTAAAGAGCTTTCAAAAGTTTTCAATGAAAACTGATAGGATTTTCAGGAAACACGTAATATTAATAAAAAGTTCTTCATTGTTTTACATGTAACAATTAATGTACATGCAAAAGCCTTTTCTATTTCGTAATCAAAGTAAAAAAAAGTTCACTGGTGCATGGATTTAAATAGAAAGGAAATTTCATTTAAGAATTCTGGAACGAATTATCTTGCTAACGATTTTTATATAACTTTTTTTTACCTCAATCAATACCCCAGTAAATTTACTTGCAGGAACGGCTTATTGTATTTCGTAGTCGAATTAGATATTCCACAGCGTTCGCATTTAAATAGAAGAGAGACGCCATTTAACGACGCTCGGACTAATTATCTGCGCGACGGGAAAACGAATTTGGCGGCGGAATTATAGTCCGCTCGCATAATAATTCCTGGTGTTGCGTGCGAGCGTGCCATTAACGTGGACATACAACAATGATCGAACTCGGCGGGCCGGTTCGACGCGAGTAAACACGCAACAATGCCACTCTAGCGAGTTCAGAGCGCCGCAACAATAGCGTCGCTTTGAAGTTGACAATGAAATGTCCGCGCTTGAAAAAAAGGCAAGCTTCTCGCGAGCACTACATTTCATAATGAAAGCATCATTCCTCGATAAAGCTGGTAACGATTTTCCATGTATTGAAAACTCGTTGGTACTTTAATACTATTTCATTGTTACTCTGAAATAAATAAGAACTTTAAAGTTATCTTATTATTATAGTGCAATAGATAAACATTGCTAATGAAACAATTTCTATCGGAGTTATTTCGTGCAAACCAACAGTTTGAAAATAAATTAGAATCGTATACGAGTAATTAGGCAATTGAGATTATCGAAAACTGGGGAATAAGCGCTGACCAACACTTTAAATCAAATTGCAATCAATCAAGCGAGTGGTGGCTCAAATTTCATGACCACCGGCTAGCTAGCAAAGCCACCACCGAGTCAATGTAGCTTTCGGGGTTGCGTAATATTCGGGAAATGCTAGCGGGCCACTCTATAATTTCCGCCCATCACCCGGCGACTCTGACATTAACCCGTGAATAAGCTTTTACGCCACATCCACGCGGCAGCCATAATTACCGAGGCGATAAACCGTAACGTAATTAATAAGCAACGCTCTCCGCATTACGAGCGCCACTGAACGAACGCGCCACTGACGTTTTCGACTACAATAGCCGCTTTTCCTGCTGATTAGAGGGATGACGTGAACTCTGCGTCGGCCAAGTTTGCTTTGTTAGTTCAACTGAATTAACAAAATTTCCAAATGTCAGTGAAAATAATACATTGATCTTAAATCCAGTTTATCGTGTTTCGAATAATATTAATGTAAATGTACTAAAATGTTCCTTCATTGAGAATAATTAGATAAATCTTAAATTTAAACCCCTTCAAAAATGTGCGAAAAAATGAATTTTGAGCTGGGGCTCTGAAATTTATATCACTTCTTCCTTGATGCAAGAAAACATTCTCCACCAAATTTCAGCCCCGGAAAATGTCGGGAAGATTGAAAAACATGGGAAAAACCACGAAAATGAAATTTTCAGGATCGGTTTCCCATGTGTTTTCGGTACAATTCCGGCATTTCTGCCACTGGTTTCATGTTTTCTTTTCGTTTTGATACTCAAACAATCGAAATATCAAGCGTTCGTCCAAGTCCCAGAACCTTCGAAAAATCGAAAATTTGTGAAGGGGTACATATGCAAAAATTTGCGAAAAAATGAATTTTGAGCTGGGGCTCTGGAATTTATATCACTTCCTCCTTGATGCAAGAAAACATTCTCCACCAAATTTCAGCCCCGGAAAATGTCGGGAAGATTGAAAAACATGGGAAAAACCACGAAAATGAAATTTTCAGGATCGGTTTTCCATGTGTTTTCGGTACAATTCCGGCACTTTGGCCACTAGTTTTATGTTTTCTTTTCGTTTTGATACACAAACAATCGAAATATCAAGCATTCGTCCAAGTCCGAGAACCTTCGAAAAATCGAAAATTTGTGAAGGGGTACATATGCAAAAATTTGCGAAAAAATGAATTTTGAGCTAGGGCTCTGGAATTTATATCACTTCTTCCCTGATACAAGAAAACATTTCCCACCAAATTTCAGCCCCGGAAAATGTCGGGAAGATTGAAAAACATGGGAAAAACCACGAAAATGAATTATTCAAGATCGGTTTTCCATGTGTTTTCGGTACAATTCCGGCATTTCTGCCACTGGTTTTATGTTTTCTATCCGTTTTGATACTAAGACAATCGATTTATCAAGCATTCGCCAAAGTCCGAGAACTTTCGAAAAATCGAAAATTTTTAAAGGATTAAATGGACTTTCTATCCAACTAACTCACCTAAATCTATATATATTTCGATCTCTGCAACAAAACTACAGAGATTCAAAAGCGAAATAGTTGTCGAATGGCGCAGAAGAGCTAACGTTCTGGCTGGTGGACATCGGCACGTAGGCATCGCGCACAGATCACAGTTTCCATACACGCAGGGTTCTACTGGATTCCAAGCGGGCGGTCACCCTGAACGCAACTCCACATGTCCATCCACATACACTCACACATTGGCATCCCTCTTGCATGATTCTGTACATATCCAACACTAGCACACACCCGTAAAGCCAACGGAGCGTGCTTCCAACTTTCAGGCATTACATTATTAGAGCGACCATTATCTCCTCGGCTATCGTGGCTGACGTGTGACCCCCCTCGACACCCAACTCACCCAAAGAGACGTGGCCGATCGAGCATCCTAATCCCCGTCGATCCTTCCTGATTGATTTATCCGGCGACCGCGCAGGATTACCTTAGGAACGCACGCCAACCCTTTGAAGGATCAGCCAAAGATGCCCACCATTCATACCATTAATCATCTCGAACTTGCTTCGTCATATTATACGCTGCAAATGCTGGGACAAAGAATAGATTCCACTAGATGGTATTCATGGTTAGTCGGAGCTGAGAACTTTCGAAAGTTTTAAGGGTAGTAGTTTGTTCGCGTCACTTCGAAAATTGCAGTACCAGCTATAAGGCGAAATGACTGATCCATTATAGATGAAAATGTACAATGCACTTGCCTTTCAATGAGCGTTGAAACCACACTTTTTATCTCGCATGTATTATTTATAAAATGAAGGATATAGAAAAGTTTTTAGAAATATTCTTGTATAATGAAAATAAATATTATATCAACTCTGAAATAATACATTTATTCTAAATGATTATAAAAGTTTAACATCTCTCAAACTTATAGAATATCCATCCCGATGTTGTGACGATTCCATAAAGAAGGATACTTGGTAGAATCAAAATGCGGAAGACACACAACATCTCGAATATCCTGCAAGCCATCACTGTCCTAACTACATTGAAAGTGGTTGTTAATGGTAAGTTACACACCACAAACTAGAATTGCTATCGAATTCCAGTAGAAATGACATCGAACGATAGAACAAGCGAGTTCGTTCATGGGAAAAGTGATTTGGATGGTGGACCGTTTCGTTCCTCGAAATGGGAACGTACGAATGACAGGATGCCATTTGCGCGCGAGCGAGCGAGCGAGCGAGCGAATGATGTCAGAGGCGCTTGCGAAATTACGCTTGTAGCTATTGTGTGGTCGTCCGTGCCACTTATGAGGCGAAAATATAGTAACAAGGGTCCGATAAAATCGAAATAGCATTCCCGTTCACTCGATGCATAGTTCGCCGAGCTTGTTCCTATTTACTCCTGTCAGAGGAAGTAGCCTGATTTTCGTTGGAGGTGCTACGGAAATAATAACCCTGCCAGGGTAATGGAAGAGTGAATGCCTCCGGGCAAATGCACGGATAACGAGAAAATCGTTCGACTGGCTTTTTTCCTCTTTTCCTTTTTTCTCTCTCTCTCTCTCTCTCTCTCTCTCTCTTTCTCTCTGCTTTTCCTCTTCTTTTGTAGCCGTCCACTCGAATACAAGCTCGTCCTCTCTATTTCAGGACAAACGACGTGCAACGGTGGACTAGGCAGGGTCGTTTACGAGAGACTTCCGGACCAACAGCTCCAGGGCTTCGACGACGATGTGGTACAAAACGCCCCCCTGAAATATTTACGCACTAGAAACCCCCACTCTAAACCGTTTTCTTTTTCACGGTGAAACGTTCTTAGAGTACTTGACCATGCTTCTTCGACTCGTCTTAAAAGCTCGCTCATATGTACCTGCTATTTAACACCGAATGATCCTTTAAATATTTCAGTACTTGTACAAACAGAAGTTATACAAAATAGATTCTATAGGAATTTTTATAAGACACTAAATGATTACTTTCATCTAAAAAGAATTTAATTTTTTTATAAGCAATTGTATTAAAGTTGAACTTTTATAATGACAGGTGAGAGATTCAGCTCCTCCGTTCAGGGTGCTGGAGAAATGTCAGGAACTATGCCTGCGCGACAGGACAGCGACTAACAACCTGGTGCGCGCGTGTACGAGCTTCGATTTTCAACCTGGTGGTAGAATCTCGTCTTTCAGCGGTGCCGCTGAATATGAAGAGAGCACTTGCTACTTGACGCGGGAACAGGCGCAGCCGGAAGGCATCGGGAATCTCATGCTAGTACCAAACAGTGTGCACTTCACCGAAGTCTGCCTGGGATGTGAGCATCTTTCCATTATCATGAAAACTTACTGGCAAGAGAACGAAATTTCTCTGCCTATCTTCTTCCTCTTTTATTTCTATCTTCACAGTTTCCCTTAAGATGCAAATATATGCTCATTTAACTGAATTTCACAGCTGATCGAATCGAACGAGAATGTCCAAACCGCCGCTACGTGTTCGAAAGACATCCGAGAAAAAAGTTGAAGTTACCATTAACTGATATTAAAGAAGTTAGCGCGGCTAATCGAACCGATTGCGAAGATAGGTATTATACGATTTAACAATAATTCACTGATTATTCATTGTAAATTTAAGATTGGAGATTTAAGTTATAATTAATTATCTTTTTACTCAGATGCTTGAATGAGTTCAGCTTTATTTGTCGGTCAGCAACATACGATACAGCATTGAGAAGTTGTTCTCTAAGTCGATTTACTAGGAGAACACATCCTGAACTTCTCGAGGATGACCCCAATTCTGATTATCTCGAAAACACATGTCTCAATGGTATGAATTACAACTCTAATTCATTACTAATTAATCCAGTTATATTAAATATAGTTCGTCTAGTTTAAAATTTAACACGAACAAATATATTTATTTCTCATTAGCTGAGCGTCGTTGCGATGGATTAACAGTCTTCGTTAAAGAAGAGAACAAGCGTTTAGCTGGTCCTTTCGAGGTCGACATTTACACAAATCTAACACTCGACGAATGTCAAGCTCTCTGTTTGAGAGCAGAGAAATATTTCTGCCGAAGCGTCGAATTTGACGAGCGGACTCGTCAGTGTGTCATTTCAGAAGAAGATTCAATCTCGCAAAAGGACGATATTATAATCAGCAGCAGTCCCACTGATCATTTCTATGATTTAGTTTGTTTGGATAATCGTAAGTATAATTTATAAATGATCCATTTCTCGATTCACTGTACTATATCGCAAACATACTGTACATATTAATATTCATAATGAGAAGCAATAAATTAAATCGACGTTGAAATAATCAGAGAACTAATAAATCATATTATTAACTCTGAAACTAATATTCTTCGGCATACATTTTATAGTATATATTTTATCGAACATACAATATTATGACCTCATGGTTATTTATAATATAGTGTGCAATAATGTACAGCGGTGGTAGGTGTACAGGATGATGCAGATGCATATGAATTAGCTATGCCAATAATTAGCCTCTGGAGAACCCATTTTCGGTATTTCCCAATGATTAATTCACTACGTTTATTACTTGTATTAAAAAAATGCTAATAAATTTGAATAATCTTTTATGTTGAAACTAACATTGATAAAATTAATTCATACGAATCTGGATCATATTGCACGTATGGAAGGATCGGTTTGCTCCTTGCAAGACCATATCAATGCCCACTTACCAAGCGTAGATCCATCCATAGCACGTGGCTCGGAATATCCTGACAGCAGCTCGACATCCCATCTGTTCTCCGATGGTCGGCGTCCGGACACTGCCTTCCAACGTTATCGAAACTCAAGGCTAAGCGGAGAATTTCACTCGGAGATAACCGGACGCAGCCTTACCGAATGCCTGGACGAATGTCTGCGCCAAACGAGTTTCCAGTGTCGGAGTGCCGTTTATTCCGAATCCTATCATACCTGCCAATTGAGCCGATTTAATCAACGTGATGGACATAGAATTATTTATGATGATGCTTATGATTACTATGAAAACCTTATGCGTAAGTGCTTTGTATATAAATACAAAGAATTTGTATTAATTATTGAAATAATATTAGATTCAAATAATATTGATAATATGTTGAACAAGATGAGAATGATGATCAGTGATGTGGCAAGATTTGTTTGCAAGTCGCTCAAGGCAAGATTACAGGAGGATATAAAGTTAAAGCTCTGTTAACAGATCAATATCTCGACGGAGACAGAGACGGGCCTGGATACAGACCGGATCCCTTGGGCCAAGACACAAACTTTGGTCGACCGTCCCTTGGCAGACCAGGTTAGACCTAATTTAGCGTGTTACTGTCTACACCGATCCCTAAGTTAAGCAGTAACGAGCGAACGATCTCGTTATTGAACAACTACTTCAAATTGTTCCACCAAGTAACTCCAGCACTTGCAATATTCATTAGACAACAGACTAATTAAATTCAGTATACTAAACTCTACTGAAATCTGTTGACATTGTATAATCAAATGAGAATATACTATCTCTTACAGGTTACCCGGATGACTATGATAAAGGATACACTGGTAACGTGAAACCGGATCGTTTCCCTGACAGACATCCAGAAAATTTCCCCAATCGATTTCCTGACCGATATCCTGATAAGTATCCTGCTCGATATCCTGACAAGTATCCCGACAAGTATCCAGATAAATATCCTGATAAGTATCCTGACAAATATCCTGATCGTTATCCTGACAAATATCCAGACCGCTTTCCTGATCGTCATCCTGATCGATATCCAGATCGATATCCAAATCCAGCTGATAGATATCCAGATAATAGATATCCAACAGTCAATCAATATCCTGCAGACTATCCTGGATCATTTGATCGATTTCCTATGGGTGATCGTTTCCCTGCAGGAGATCGTTATCCTGGAAACGATCGTTATCCTGCAGGAGATCGTTATCCTGGGAATGATCGTTATCCCACAGGAGATCGTTATCCTCAAGTAGACAGATATCCTATAAGCGATCGTTATCCAATGGTAGATCGATATCCTGGAGCAGACAGATATCCTGTCTCCGATCGTTTTCCGGTGAGAGGTGGCGATCGACATCCAGTTCAAGCTGACAGATATCCTGTGCCTGAAAATGGACCGACAGACAGATTCCCCATAAGCGGAAGCCGTTATCCTACAGGACATGGATCACGTTATCCCGGATCATCAACTCGATATCCTGGTGATATCGATCGTTATCCTAACAGCATTGACAGATATCCTATCCCAGACGATCCCTTGGAACGGTATCCCTCAGGCGCTGGAGCCGCACGACCACCCATCGATCGTTATCCCATCAGCGAAAGATATCCTGACAAGGATCCTTACGCTAATAGGTAAATCGAGATACTCAAATTAATTACACCCTGCAGAAAGATCATTAAACTATCTTCAGATTAATAAATATTATTCTTATAAAGTTATACTCCAGAATTTTATTCTGAAATAGACAGAGATTTTAAGAGAATAAAACTATATTAGATTCTATGAAAGATGCGAGGAATAAAATGGTCCAATCGATGCTCAGATTTCCACCATCGTCTCATGGGATCTACAGTCATGGATTCATCGACGACGTACGGAATCCTCAAGCCCATGGAGCCGAGCGTCCACACTTTAATGGGGCTGGTGGTGGTCCATACGGTCCATCGCGTCCAGTGAATTATGGTGGTTACTCGAACGACGGGGTCGGTGGTAGCGGCGTCGGTGGCAGCGGCTTAGTCGGCGGTGGTTACGTCGGCGAGGGTGGCGTCTTCCACTCGAGACCATTTGGAACGAGCGGAGGTCCTATAATTGGCCGACCTCCGTTGATCTCTCGATGCGAGGAACAGGACAATTTCCGTCAGGTCGGACCTCACACCAGAGTGCGAAAACCTTTCGTCAGACGTTACACAACTGCTGCTTCTCTCGCGCAATGCGAAAGGGAATGCGCTGATGCAAGGGACTTTGTCTGCCGGTCCTTCAACTATCGGCCCTATGCTGCCCCTTATGGTGCCGAAAGGGACAATTGCGAGCTGAGCGACCGGGACTCTCGGGACATGGACATGGGGAATCCAGTCTACTATGACAGCGGCTCTGATTACGACTTCTACGAGAGGAACAACGGTCGGCAGGGTGTTGACTCCGAGTGTCTCGACGGTAAGCGCCGTAATCGACCGTGGACGCCAGCCGTATGGATGCTGGGTGGTTACTGATCTTCCGGGAATCCTGCACGCTCTCACACCCCTTAACAACACCCTCGCCCCAATTACCGTCGCAGATCTGTAATCTCCAATACCATTGTCAGAATCCAGCTTGCAGAAATAAATCGTCTCTTCTGACACAGAGATTTTTTTTATCCTTATTCGCACAGACCAGCACCACCCGAAAACATTTCATTCTCATGCGGTATAATTCAGATAGAAGTTTCTTAAATCAAACTAAAACTGGGCGGGATTTAATGCGGATTGAAAAGAACGAAATTTTCTAGAAATAGATTATTAATGAAAGGACTCGGTTCGCGTGAAAGCAGGGAATTTATATTGGAGCATTGTCTTTTAACTTTTAGTGAGTCAAGTCTGTAGCGAGGACGGGATGGAATTTACACTAAGAACACCGGAGGGATTCATCGGGCGAATTTACACTTACGGATACTACGATCGCTGCTTCTTCCGGGGGAATGGTGGCACGGTGAACGTGCTACGAATCAGCGGGCCCCAAGGGTATCCTGAATGCGGAACACAAAGAGTAAGGAAGACCAGTGGTGACGTGATCCTATCAAATTTCGTTAATATTTATGATGCGCATCGCTCGTAATTCATCTGCATTTCTCGGAGAATACAAAATTTCTCTCTTCTTAAGACGACCTGTCTTTGAATTATTACAGTACGGCGATACTATGACGAATATTGTAGTGGTACAATTCTCGGACTACGTACAAACCGGCAGAGATAAGCGGTTCAACCTTACCTGTCTGTTTCGGGGACCTGGTGAAGCTGTCGTCACATCCGGCTACATCGGTGCCGGGTATGCCAGGTCATATCGATCGAGAGGCCGTGCCTTGCACCGGATTATCATGATCCTACCCGAGCACGTATCAGTAAATCATGACACTTCATCATTCATGGATCCCGGTGATCCGGTGCAAGCGCGATCGATATTCTTTTTAATACATTATAAAACACACTGTCAAGATCTGAAATTTTCATATTAAATTTCAAGATCATTAAATGTTAATAGAGAAATTTCAAGATTAATGATTAATGTTGTAAAAGATAACAAACTTTCAAACTTTCTTTCGATGCTTTTGTAAATTCTAGGATACAAATCTCTAATCTCGCTAATGGAATCTATACTTATGCTGCACAGATCGGGATCCCCGATCCCAATTGAGTACCTCCCGGCGGAAAACACCCTGAGTTCCCGAGTCCGCTTGCTGATTCTCTATCAAGGTAGACCCACCACGACCATCGCTGTCGGCGATCCGCTTACCTTCAGGCTCGAGGCTCAAGAAGGGTATGAGTAGAGTTCTATTGACATCTGGATTTTCAATCAGACGTTCCTTCAATTTATCAAATCTCTTTCCTTGTCACTCGCTCAACCGACTATCCTCGATGAAAATGTGTAATTCAATTTCCCCAGGTACAATTATGTCACCGATATCTTCGCTACGAATGTTATCGCCAGAGATCCTTATTCGGGCAGAAGTGTTCAGCTCATAGACAGATATGGGTAAGAATAATGAAAAGTATTATTATTTAAAAAAAAATGTCAAATATTAATATTATTATGATACTGTAATTATTGCATGTACATTGATTCTAATATAGATGCCCAGTGGACAATTACGTCTTCCCAGGACTTGACAGGCTACGCGAAGGTGACAGCCTCGAAGCACGTTTCAACGCCTTCAAGATACCGGAATCGAACTTCCTGGTGTTCGAAGCGACAGTGAGAACCTGTCGAGACGGCTGTCAACCGGCGTATTGCTCCGGCGGAACTGGCAGAAGTGAGCCTTCCTTTGGTAGGAGGCGACGAGACGTCAGTAATAATACCGTCGCTGACGCAAACGAAATCACAACGATAACGATCGTACAGAATGATCTGAACACTACCAACCTTGTTGCAAACTCAACCAATACTGAGGATGATGATACTGAAAGTGATGAGGAAGAAGAACACGTTCGAGAGATGATTGAAGTACATCGAACTTTATTAAAAAGATTTGATTGATTTTCTTAAATATCAATTTATATCAATTATTTTTATTAATAGGTACTAGATTCAAGAATGGATATGGAAGAAGAATCAGTAGTGGTTGAAAGACAGACAACTGTTTTGGAAGAAGTCTGTATAACTCCGAACGAATATTACGGTCTTGTTACAGCAGTAGTAGTTCTTGTAGTGCTTCTTGCTTCAGTGGTTTTATTATCCATGTTGGTTTACAGGTAAACCTTTAAATTATTTATTAATAATAATTACGAACGTTTGGAATTTCAAAAACGAATTTAATTTCTTTTCCCAGGAAATACGCGTACGCAGTGATGATGAAAAATCGTCGAGCCGACAAGGCGTGTAATAGGAGCAGTCACTCGGACGAAGCTTACAGTAGTAGGGCTAACAATTTCTCTTTCCTACGAAGCGGACTTCAGAAACCTTTCCAATCCACGTATGTAATTCTGCGAACTATTATACAGATGCTATTCTATGTAGCAACGAATCTCCATGCGATAGGAGCAACCTCGTATATTGTCTGACTACTGACGAACTTTACTACTTCGGCGCTCCAGTCGTACGGTTGTACTACTGACGTCCTATGTCAAACGCCAAAGGCTTCAGATAGAAGATTAATTAGTAAAATGACGTGTTAAATAATATAATGTGAACAAGAGTAGGACTATGAAAGAACAACTATGCTTTAGGGAATTCTTAATTAATCTCTGTTCTCCTTTTAGTTCCATTTCTCGGTCAATGAGCAATGTGATTAATCAGCGTGTAAGCTCGTCGTCCTCGTCTGCTTTGGAGGGTGCAGTGGGACTATCAAGCAGCAGAAGGCCCGGCTTCGATCCCAGCGAACCCATCTATACGGACCCTTCGTTATTCGAAGTAGCACGTTGCTCGACTAGTGTTGCAAAGCCCGCGTTAAACGAGAACTTTCATTTGATGTGAGAAAGCACGAAAAGAAACCACCGGCGGGAAAACGAGCGCATTAGTCGCGTTCATCAGCCACAAGGATTTCCAAGCACCATCGAGCGACAAAGAGAGTTTCGCACTACGAGAGAATCGCGGGCGCGCGTAATTTAATAAGGCAATATCACCGTGTTCCCCGATGTCATATTACAGCCGATATTGCCGAAGTTTCGCCGAGGATTTCGCATGCTTCTGGCCCGCGGGAGAGAGAGAGGGAGGGATCTAACGATCTTGGCAGCAATTAAAACTTCGCCGATACTTCGTGCAGCCAGTATTAGCAAACATTATTATGCCGCTCCGATCTCTCCTAGTCAGGACCTACCGTTCACTGCCGCGATGCGACTGCCATCTTAGAAACCTCACACTCAACTGCACTTTAAAGACTTTAAACTTCGACCAAGTTACCCTGTTACAGAAAGACAGCACTTAGTTTCCTTCCTTTTCATTGTTTTCTACTCCCATACGATCAATTAGTTCCTTCTCTCGATATTGTTTTATGAGTTCAAAAGGGACGCTAATGAAATAATGAACGGGATATTACCGCTAGATAAGTAACTACGAAGAAAACGCGTTTCCATTTGTACTTTTTTGTATATTATAGTATTAGCTACTAATTGCTTAAATGATATCCCAATTGTACGCACTACTTTCGTCCACCAGATATCGCAAAGCGATCGTAGAAAGTACAACTCGTATTGTCAGGGCATAGAAGACTTGACACTGTATTTATTACGATTGTATCTCGAGTGCATTTATTAAGAAATAAACAGTCACGACAAACACTAACTGAACCTTACGGCAGTGGATTTCTTAAACTAACTTGTTATACTGACTTAAGAGAAATGTTACACGGACACGCGACACGAACATAAAAACGAGAACACTGAGAATCCTTTGTGCAACAGCCTTTTTCTTGTGAGAGCGTCGAATAGTTTTTACATTCTGGAATCGTGTTCCTTTATCCTATCGAGTTTGTGTGTAAAGAAGAGCATCCGCAATCGCGCCTCTTCCTTGCGGTAGTGGGCTTCTTCTAATTTGATTCTTGCCTCTTCCTTTAACATCGCCGCGAGGTCGACTTTTATTTGCGCTTCCGAGAGAGCGAGCACGTGCAACTCCTCGCCTCTGTTGATCAGTCTTTTGCTCCTCCCGCTTGGCTCCCTCACAGCCAGAGGTGAAATTGATGTCTGCGTAGTGTTGGATCGGTAAATCAAGCGGTCCTTGTCCGAGCACTCCTCGTCCGAGCGATCGATGAACGACGTCGAGTCGAGATCGTCGGCAAACTTGTCGACACTGTCCTCCCTCTTCTCTATGTTAGACTCAATCTTACTCTCCCTCGAGTCTGCAGGAAGAACGCATTGTCACCGCAATCTATATAAATAAGAGTTAATACTGCGTACTCGTTGCTGTCACTTCAACTAATTCATTAAATGATAAGAAGTTTACAATTTTAGTGGAATTATATACGACAGCGATGTTAGCTTTTAATAAAAAGGTCTAATCCGACAGCTGTAAAAGAAATCTAGAAGCAACGCCTTTTCAGCCAATACCAGCGGAGCGTGCGTGTACTGTAGCGATGTGGTAGGAGTGTAGAATTGCACCTGGGTCTGCGTTACAGCTGTCCTTTTTTAAGTTCAACTTCAGGGGCTTTAGAGTGCAAACGCTTTGCAGTGTGAAAGGTTCGGAATCCTTTGGCTCGAACATCACATTCGGGGGAAGCCCTGTTGATACTGGTGGCTCATGACTCATAGTGTGACCTCGAGTTCTGATTTCCCGCATTTTTTAAACATAAATCATTATTATTGCTGAAGCGTCAGAAATCTTCTCACTTAAAAGTACTCAATTCCGAGTGCTGTTGTATTAACGCAAATAAATTAAAACTTGGCATTTAGTAAAGATTAAGTGATCGGGTTTTATTAATATTAGGTTGATCACATTACCGTAACTTCTTTTGTTCACGATTTCGCTTGCAAGCTTTCATGTTTTCCCAACATCGCCTTAGCTGAACAGCCGAGCGGGTGCTTTGAGGACCAACCATCGAGTTGTACTCGTCTGCCAATTGCGACCAGGCAGACTTCCGTTTGCACATAGCTACAGGATCGGAACGCTTGTCCTCGATTTCCCCATACTTGTTGATCAGGGTTATCAAGATCTCCCGCTCTTCGAAACTATACGTTTTCCTTGTACCCTTCAACGACGGTGCGGCCATTTCGCAAGTTCACGAATAAAACACTACTCTTGCCGATTTTCGGATATTTTCATATAATAAGCTGCTCCTCACACACACATAAGAGTTGTCGGTAATTATCGGTAATACCGACAGTTGCGTAATTGTCTTGTTAGCCGTAGTACGTCGCCTGTGTCGTGTGTCACTCGAGCATTACCGATAATCGACGACCGACACATTACCGACAATTCGATGGTAAAAAACTGATTCCAAATCTAGTGCGACATGCTACGGGTGTAACAGATACAATGGGACCAGCTTTTTACCATTGATTTATCGGTAATACCGACATTGCGTAATTGTTTTGGCAGCCGTGTAATGTCACTTGTGTCGTGTGTCGCTGAGCACACGACACAAGTGACAAAAAAATTTGCGAAAAAATGAATTTTGAGCTAGGGCTCTGGAATTTATATGACTTCTTCCTTGATGCAAGAAAACATTCTCTACCAAATTTCAGCCCCGGAAAATGTCGGGAAGTATGAAAAACATGGGAAAAACGTCAAAACTGAAATTTTCAGGATCGGTTTTCCATATGTTTTGGGTACAATTCCGGCATTTCTCCCACTGGTTTCATGTTTTCTTTTCGTTTTGATACACAAACAATCGAAAAATCAAGCGTTCGTCAAAGTCCGAGAACCTTCGAAAAATCGAAAATTTGTGAAGGGGTACATATGCAAAAATTTGCGAAAAAATGAATTTTGAGCTAGGGCTCTGGAATTTATATCACTTCTTCCTTTATGCAAGAAAACATTCCCCACCAAATTTCAGCCCCGGAAAATGTCGGGAAGACTTGAAAACATGGTAAAAACCACGAAAACGAATTATTCGGGATCGGTTTTCTATATGTTTTCGGTACAATTCCGGCATTTCTGCCACTGGTTTCATATTTTCTATCCGTTTTGATACTCAAACAATCGATTCATGAAGTTTCGTCAAAATCCAAGAACCTTCGAAAAATCGAAAATTTGTGAAGGGGTACATATGGAAAAATTTGCGAAAAAATGAATTTTGAGCTAGGGCTCTGGAATTTATATCACTTCTTCCTTTATGCAAGAAAACATTCCCCACCAAATTTCAATCCCTGAAAAGATCGGAAAGATTGCAAAACGTGGAAGAAACCGTCTGTCGTGATTCACTTCGTGTAAGTTCACGTGACACACGACACAAGTGACATTACACGGCTAACAAAACAATTACTTAATGTCGGTATTACCGATAATTCGATGGTAAAAAGCTGGTTCCATTCTATCTGTTACACCCGTACTACATACTTCTCATCCTTCTCGCGATAGGTTGCGCCAACGACCAGCTGGCTTTTGCAAGCAGTGCCAAAACAAAACTAACCGAGTGTCACCACTTTTCAAAATACACACAAACGAAATCAAGGCGCCGTCGAGAACCGCGTGAACCATATACCGTCGAGTAAAAGTGACGCTGTAGGATCCGTGGTCCAACAAACTGGAAAATGAAACGGCATGTTTCATCTGACGCGAATTCTTAGCGCACTGCTCTTCCTGCTATTGGCAACGACACTGGGCGATGGGGCCGATTACACCTACGAGATCGACTGTAATAACCTACGAATGGGACAATACATCTGTCCACATCCAGATTATGATTTCATAGACCCGAAGACACAGCAACCGCGTGGCTGCACTAAGGAAAATAAGGCAAAAGGTACACCTTCGTCTCGTGTATGAAAAATTCAATCTGTGCTGATGACAAAACCATTTCTCGTGTGGCCTTCAACCTTGTTTACACTATTTTCCTGAAGATTCTTACTGTATAAACTGTAGCCTATTATTTCATTTGTCAATATGTTGATCTTCTATCGATGAATTACTTTCTTACATATTTATTTAGTAGTTTACATTTCTGTAAGTTTTACAGCATGCCAGAAATTGTTTTATCATTTAATGAATGCATTCATGAGAAAATACAGCAGTAGAGAAATTGCCATACATATTATACAAATATTATTTATTTACCAGTGCTGTGTCAAGCCGCAGATGGCCTCAATTGTACAGAAACAAAGAATAATACATTTAAGAAGGACATCCCTTGCAAATGGACGTAAGTATCTGTACGATTCAATATTTTCTTAAACTAGAAAAGAGTTCTTTTTACGTATGGGAATGTTTGTTACAGAAATGGATACTCCTTTGAGACATCACTTTTATTGTCAATATTTCTCGGCATGTTCGGGGCAGACCGATTTTACCTCGGATACCCAGCGCTTGGTTTATTGAAGTTGAGCACCCTGGGCTTCCTCTTTATGGGGCAATTCTTAGACGTGATATTGATAGCGACACAGAGAGTAGGACCAGCGGATGGTTCTCATTATGTTATGCCATATTATGGTGCCGGGATAAACATTGTAACGAGTAATAACTTTACGTACAGAGTGCCACAGTACGATTGTTGATAGGCGACGAAGTGTGAAGAGAATGATTGACTGTTATTGGAAGAAGTGTGTATAGCCCCTGCTTTTGTCACGAGCAACGATGTACACTGTCCTAGAATTGAGTCCTATTCCAATACACTCGAATCACAAAATAATCCGCATACTATTTTAATGAGAGCGAATATTCTCTTGTAGATATATATTTCAATGAAGTGTTGTATATATATTAAATATTTGTTAAAGAGCTGCTTCCCATTAACATAGTGAAATAATAAACAATTGTTTTTATTCATTTTATACTTTCATTTGACCTTGGCACCATTGGAAATGAAACATTTCTTCAATTTCTGTGTAATAACATATTACGATTTATTTAATACGACGTATCGACGAATACGTCGTAACGCACTTTCATCATGAATTAATTGCTGAAAGTAACGAGGCAAGCACGCACGTTGTCATCTTAAGAATGAAAGATTCTGACGTTGTATGTCGCGATGAAAATCAATTCGCATCATTGTGTATACTTCCGAGCACGTACTCGATATCTACGGGTATATCATGGTACCTGCTGCGAAAATTGCGTATCATTTCAATTTAGGAAGTGCAACGAAAAGTATCAAAGTGAACTGCAGTGTAATCCAATTCTAGAAAATAGCGTATCTACTCGAAAGCAATCAATGATGGACGCAAAAAGGAAGTTCATCTACGTTTCATTTCTACTTCTCTTTAAAGCTATCCAAGCTTTAGAGACTACAAATGTAAGTTTCAAAATATAATTCTATATAAAAAACCCTGCTTCAAATTATTATCTAAATTTTGAAAAAAATTACTTATCTCTAGGGATTCTACAATACAAAAATCATTGAAGGCAGATATCGAAGGGCAATTAATTCTGCCACTCCAAAATGCAGAATTTCCCAATACTTCGATAAAGAAGAAGGCCGTTGCCTAGGAGTGCCAGGGGGTGGCAGAGTAGTCAGTATAAATTATGACCAATCTTGTGGGACACATTCATTAAAACCACATTGTTCCAACACCCAATACTATTACGTGTGCCAAGGAAGTTACACCATCCTGGCTCAATGTGCGAGAGGTCAACAATTTGAAAATCGTTTGCAAAAATGCGTGTCTTCTAGGAGAAGAAATTCGAAACCACTGTTTATTCATCCCGAAGATGAACAACTAGTTCATATACAACCACCCCCCTGTAAACAGCACGGTCGATTCCCAATCGAGGGACACTGTAATCTATTTTATACGTGTGATTCCAATGGACATTACTTCCACCAGGATATTTATAAGTGTCCACAAAATGGAATATACAATGCAGAACAAGGAATGTGTATTTTCAGTTCAACAGCTGAATCATGTTTAACAAATATTCCTCAAACATGTGTTCCACTTGCAACTACAACTCCACCATCAACAGAATCTAATGAATCAATCAGCACGCAGCCTACTGACGAACAAACAGAACAAAGTGTAGATTTGTCTACCACAAAGGAATATCCCTTAGAAGAATGGATCACTACAACACTAGGATACGAAGAAGTAACTGACACAGCTACTGAACAGTCGGTTCTAGAAGAAAGTGAAACTACAACTAGTGCAGATGATTTAGATTTAGAAGATTCAAGAAATTATCCTGAAACCACAGTGTGGACGACGACTAATAATGAAGATACTTCCACCCCAGCATTTTCAGACTCTGACATGTCTCAAACAACGGAGATGAGTTTAGAAGTCACAGCT
This sequence comes from Ectemnius lituratus, assembly GCA_910593735.2. NCBI lineage: Eukaryota > Metazoa > Arthropoda > Insecta > Hymenoptera > Crabronidae > Ectemnius > Ectemnius lituratus. Next base: position 17,115,390 of record OU343037.1, on the reverse strand, counting down.
CAAACTGAATCAGACGGTGATGAAGATATAAGTTCAACGACAGTGCAAAATTTGGAAGATAACGTGACGCCGTCACAAACGGAATCGGATGTTTATAGTACGACTACGAACACAATGACAGAGGCTGTAACAGAAGAATCCGTAACAGATATACCAGATATGTATTCCGAAAGTACTACTAATGACTTTCCTACGACAACTGACGTGAGTACTACGGACGATTTTCTTATCACAACTGAGATGAGCACTACATCTATTGACATAGACGTTGATGAACCTATCGATGAAAGTGAAGAAATAACAACTAGTCCTTCGTTTACCCCAAGTATAAAAATAGAAACTACGTCAGAGGATACAACTAAGTATTATACAGACGAAACTTCCACGCCAAGCTCAATTAGTGATGAATTAAATATGGATTACTCGACACCTTCGAATCAATATCCAGATTTAGAAGTAACGTCTCAGATTCCAAACAACGAAACTTCTACTGATTACGAAGAATCCGAATTAAAATCAGAAGATTCAGTAACTGAATATCCAAATAGTTCTACGGTTGAACCAGAACATTATAATAACACAGACGAGAAATCAGAATCGACTTTACCATCAGCAGAAATTAATGAATCACAGACAAGTCCTTCGTCAACTGAAAGACATCCTGAAAACCTTATTTCACTGCTGAATCCATCAATCGCCAATAACCCACCTGCTATCGAGAACGTAAAACAATCGGAAAGGATATCAGCGACAAATGAAAACAATCACCCACAAACTTTCGTGACTAAAGGGAAGCACCTGACCACTCAAGCAACTGGATCCGCACGAACTCGATTACCTATAACGTCAGCAATAACCAATCTCACTGGCGTCCTTGAACATAGCATAACGAAACTTTTTCATGGTTTTAGTAGGCGCTTAATGGAGTAGATAAATTACTTTTCAATTTTTACAATTTATATTTTATATTATTATAACTTATATTTTCATACACGATATTGTCATGTATATTTATTTCCACATCATGAGGTAGCTTTGATATATAACATTTACAGTTCTGGTACTTTATACAGAGAGCGCTGTAATAATAGTGTGACTTTGTACTTAGAAATCGCAGTATTCAAGTATTCCCTGAACCTTGTATACTTTCATTATGAGTGAATCATAAAAATGATTCATGAGCCCAGCTCAAATTCCTCATATGTCCAAAATAAGTATTTGTACTAACTAAAATTCTACTACTATCATACATTTTCTTTCTCCTGCTCGTTCACGAGGGTATAATATACACCCTTTTTCTTTATCAATTCTGAATGGGTACCCATCTAGGAAAAAAAGATTCATTTACTTTTGCTATTAAATGAGAAATGCTTGTTTCTATTTACCTCCGCAATAACACCGCGTTGCAGTACTACTATCATATCAGCTCCCTTAATTGTACTTAATCTGTGAGCGATTACGAGTACTGTTCTACCCTGGGTAACATTTTCTAATGCTTTCTGAACGATCCTTTCACTTTCGTAGTCCAGTGCGCTATTACAAGATTAGAGTTAAAAATATATCTCAATAGAAACCAAAATTGTGCCTTACCTGGTAGCTTCATCGAGAATTAGTATAGAAGGACTCTTGAGCAATGCTCTGGCAATGGCAATACGTTGTTTCTGCCCTCCTGAAAGTTGAGTTCCTCGCTCACCAACTTGCGTCTCATAGCCACTAGGAAACTTGGTAATAAAGTCATGGGCGTTTGCTTCTCTGGCAGCTTTCATTACTTCCTCATTGGTAGCATCTTGCTTTCCATATCTAATGTTTTCCATAATGCTCGTGGCAAATAAAATAGGCTCCTGATCTATATATCCTAAGACATTGCCTCGGAGGTAACTCGAATTTAGAGACTTAATATCTTTGCCGTCAATGGAAATTGAGCCTTCATTCACGTCATAAAATCTGAAATATTGAAACAGTTATTAGAACGAGGTATCTGAAAAGATTTCAAAATTGGACACATCAATTCACCTTTCTAACAATGCGGCGACTGTCGATTTACCATTTCCGCTAGCACCAACTATCGCCACTGTTTTCCCAGCAGGAATATTTAAGTTAAAGTCGTCCAAAATAACGTGATCAGGTCTAGTTGGATAACTGAATTTCACGTTCTTGAAACTAATATTACCAGCTAGAGATTGATCAGTAATTATCTGCCCACCAACCATCATAGGTGATGGTGGCATATCTAAATACTAGAAAAATGGGGAGAAAATGAATGTTGTCAATTGTAATTATAAATAATGTGAATAATAGAGTATCTAGCAATAAAATTACGCTACCTCAAATACCCTTGCGCCAGCGCTAATACCTCTGATATACGTCCCAAATAACACAGATAATTGCGAGAGCGATCTTTGAATCGTTTGTGTGGCCATCAAAAAAGCCATTAGATCTCCTGGTGTTAATTGCCCAGTAGATAGTAAATGTCCACCGAAATACAATGTGGATAATAATATCCCATTCAGAAAGAGATTTGTTCCTGCTTGGAACACACCAATGCCAAATCCTAATCTTTCGTATAAAGCAGACCCATATTCTACTTCTTTAGAAAATATTTCTGCTTCTTTCTCCTCTGCTGCGAATGCTCTGACCTGAATAAAAACAACATGATAACAGTATTATTTAAATTTGCCAATCCATACCATTTAATCATGCTATTTACCGTTTTAATATTCTGAATGGCTTCCTCACAAACAGCAGTTGAAATTGCAATTTGATTCTGTGCTTCCGATGACAGTTTCCTCAAACCCTTTCCAATTAGGGTTCCAATAAGAATTATTGTTGGTAATGATAAGACCATGGCAGTAGTGAGTTGTGGTGAAATCAACACCACAGACACTACACAACCTACTATCTGTGTAAAACTTCTTAAGCCTTGTGAAATACAAATTTTAAAAGTACTTTTGAAGTCTTGTATGTCACTAGTCAACCTGCTCACAATTTCTCCTGTTCTGTTTTTATCGAAAAATGCAACATCTTGCATAATTATTGATTTAAACAGGTCCTGTCTTAAATGATTCGCTACCCTTTCACCCACATGAGAAAGTGTATAAATATATGTAAAGGTAAAAATTGCCTAAAACAAGAACCATTTTATTTTATTCTGAATTAATGAATGAATTAGTATGAAATTACTTACTTGTGCCACATACATACGTGCCAAAGCAAAGGCAGGTTCACTAAGTTGCTGAAGTATTTGAGTTGTGCTGTCATCTCCTTTATTTTGGCAAATCTTTGTAAGTACGTTTATAACTCCACCAACGTTCTGTGGTATCCAAATGTTTAACAAAGCCACAATCAATGCGCTCTAAATATAAACACAGATATTATACAACATTTATATAATCCTATGATAATACAATAAATCATATCACTTACTGTCAATGCTAATAGGAGGTGCCATACATGTGGATACAAATATTGTAAAAATTTGGCCCATTTAAAGGGTAATTCTTTTGTATTATTGTTTAAATCTTTGAGTCTCAGCTCTTTGCATTGTAATTTCGAAGTTTTGGCTTTATAAGCGCATACAGCTGCAATTCCAATTCCTCCACAACCCAATCTTATAATACAATCAATGGGTTTTAATTTAACTGGAGTCTCGGATACCGAGTGTTGTAAATTCTCGCTAAATTTCCTTCTCACTGACTTGTATATTTCCTGCCGTCCTTTCAGTGCGATTTTCAAGAGAGAATCCCTGTAATCGTCAATAATGACATGCAGTAGTTATTATTCGTAATAGCGCGGCAAAGTAGTATGACCTTTGGCTATAAATAACTGCAATGTCACTACTGGCACGTGCGATCGGCACGTTATATGTCAAATTCTTAATACAATAATTCCATTATCCATTGTAATTACCTTGATATTGTTGCACTGTTCGCGTGACACTTAAACAAGACAGCCCGCAGCATTGACATGTTGCCGTGGCAATGATTTACTTATCAAATGACAATATGATGCACGCGTATTTGCATGTGGAATTAACCTTCGTCTAATTAAATACACACTAGAAATAAAGCTTTACAAGGTTGAATTACGCATTTTGAAAGTAGTAAGAATTTTTAAGCCGATTGTTATCCTGAATTTAGGGAAATATTAGGGAAAATTCAAACAGGGTTAACTAATAATACTGTACCAAGGGCAGCGCCATGATTACAAATTTCGAAGGTACAGTGAGTCCATTATTCGTCAATAGATAGCTCTGAGTGTATCATCCTCAGTTCGAACAGTGAATCTGTGTCCATACAGTTCGGAACGCGCAAATTTCACCTTTTTCGGATAAAAGCAACTTGAATTTCGTAATTCGATGAAGTTCTATTCGTATTCTACAAATATCGGACTGAAACAAGTAGTGCTACGTGTAATAGTATTGAAGAAGTTTAAGGAACACTTAATCGACAAATTGTTAGAACTTCGAGAATCTGTACCCAATTACATACAAACGATTTTTTAACCTAGTATTCGATTTAACACGACATCGATCATTCGGGAAGACATATTAAACGTAAATGTGCCAAAAATCTGATTATCCAATTGAAAGTCAGGCATAATTAACTTATACCATCTAGAAAACATTAAAATCGACAATAAACGCGTTATGTGTTACGGTGATAAGTGATCCATGCAACAATTGGTTCTTCACGGATAACCCATCAAAGATTCCTAGAATCTCGGCCACAAAGCTGACAAGCTGTCTAGCGGTTCCTGCGAGGAGGGAGCAAGGAGTCGCGAGGCTGGATGAGCGATCATCATTCCGGTGATTATCACGGTCATCGATCGGGTAAGTCAAGTAAAAGTAGAGGAGGAAAGAGAGGCAGGGCTTTGTGGCGCGCAGCAGTTAAGTTCAACAAAGCTGTGCTGGTCCTCGTTCGCGGCATGGGAATACAAGTTGACAAAAGAGCAATTACGATCGCAAAGCGGTTCATTCTAACATTTATATCTACTTGCTGACTCTTACTCTGTGTGCGTATCTGACTCTGTGTGAGCAAAGCGAGCGAGTAAGAGGGTCAGAAAGGGAAAGAGAGAGCGAGAGAGAGAGAGATTGAGAATGAAACACAGAGAGAAGGCAGCGATTACATGCATTGTGCAGATACACAGGAGCTGGCTGGTTGTGCAACGTCAAGTTACCGCGTGTCATTGCCAGACTCTTGGAGTACTTGACGAAGTACTTAATACTCTACCCACCCTCGCGCAAGCATTCAAGGCGAGGGCGAGCGAGCGAGCGAGCGAGCGAGCAAGCAAGCGAGCGGTCGCTCGTGTATTTCAGAAGCGGAGGTAATAGCCGCGCACGGGCAATTAAACGTGGCAAATACATAAATACACGTTATTAACTTGCCTCCGCTCAAAGAGGCTTCCAGGCGATTAGGCCTTTCAGCAACCTCAAAACCGTTCACCCTAAACCTTCTTTCTCCCTCTCGCTTTCTCTGGTGCTGAGCCACACCGCCGCCACGACCGACGAGCGGCAATTTCAGAGCTTTTTTATTTCGCCCGATATATTACCTTCCTGATCAAAGCCGCCGTTTCCTAAGTAAAGCACCAAGCCACTTCCTTTCTTCGCCGTCCCTCGGCAATGCCGGCCGTGTAATGGCGTGTCGCATATTCCGCATTGCCCGGCCATGTTTTAACGGCAGGAAGTAGGACTTTGATTTAAATGCCTTGTTATCGCCATCGAGGAGCGAGCACCCGTAATTCACACTTAATAACGATGTATACATTTTGCGATTATTCAACGATAAGCAATTATACGAATTAATTATTATAAACGTACTTGATATCGAAGAGTGTTTAGTGAATTATAAAGATTGACACAATCTTTACACGGAAATACAAGCAATATGTGTGAGTGAAAATAAGTTCATTTCAACGAAGCATTGGATGAAATTCGACACAAGAATTCCATTTGTGAGTGGAACAGCTTAGCCCAGCAGTGGTGTCGAAGTTTATACTACGTGTTACCAAGTCCGCAGAATCCGATGCCTGATACTTAATCCGTCGGACCAACTTACCAGTTTTAACTGTTTTCATGCTGCAGTAAGCAAGGTATTAATTTTCCAGCGAGATATATACATAGACAAGTAAAACGTGTACATCCGCAGATTGGAGCGGTGGCTCCAAACGACAAAAGCCATCGAGTCTCGAGGGCACTCTCTTAACCCAGATTCCCGGAAGCCAAGGCGACGACGACGACGACGACGACGACTACGACGACAGGGCCGCTCAGGATACGCCGGCGGCATTACTTACCTATCAAGCCCGTGGCAATGAAAGGGAATCGCTTGGAATCCCGGCGCTTCGCTTAATCGCAAAAGCATATACAGAGCGGATTCAAGAAAGGGAGCCGCCGCTTTCTAGGAAGCATTGGAAGAGTAGTACGATCCGCCAAGAGAAGCAAAAGAAAAAGAGAAGTAGCAAGAGAGTATAACCATGATAACTACAGCAACCGCTCGTATTCGCTCTCTCTCTCTCTCTCTCTCTCTCTCTCTCTCTCTCTCTCTCTCTCTCTCTCTCTCTCTCTCTCTCTCTACTCCTGTGTATGACCGGGGATAGAAGAATGGTCCAAATGAAGCCTCCTAAATTTCAACACCCTCTTTGCCGGCATTCCTGTAGCCCCCAATCCTCTCTTCAACTGGAACTTCTTGTACGCTTTCTCTTTCTGTTCCTTCATCTCTCATTCTGTTCTCTCCCTCTCTCCTTGAAGCAACCATTCCCTACTACATACATACCATCTCTCTCTCTCCCTCAGTTTCTCTGTCGGGCAAAGGTGGCCCAACGATGATCGTACGGAGTCGTGACGGACACAGGTTCTCCCTTATCCATGAAACACGCGGCTACTGCTGCTGCTGCAGGTGCCGGGGTGGCGATGACGCAAAGTCAGCGTGGGCCAATGGACTCGCTGGCACAGGGGTGGCGTTCGGTGGGCCACGATTGGGCGTGGCTCCCACCCTGAAGGGGTGCCTACGTTCCCGGCAAGAGGAATCAGAGGGAGAGAGCGATGCCGAGGCCACCGCCACGGTGGGGAGAGTACGCCGAAGTGTGCCCCGGGGTGTAATATCATACCGCTAGGTGGATAAATAGACCCACGAAACTAGTAGGGTGGCGAGGAAGAGGAGACGAGCGAATGTACCAGGAGCAATCGCCGGAGAGAGAGAGAGAGAGAGAGAGAGAGAGAGAGAGAGAGAGAGAATCAGACAGAGAGCTCTGACAGGTCCACAGAGAGAGAGAGAAGAGAGAAGAGGATGTAGATACTATGCAAGAGAGTGAACACCATACATAGGACTTACCTAGTGAAAGAGAGAAGAGGAATACCGAGAAGGCGAGGGGGTTGCTCCAGGGGGGTTAGACGGAAAGATAGAGAGAGGAGCTTGTGCTTCCTCGGGGACAGAGGGGATGCAGAGAGGGAGGTGGCTGGCAGCAGCTCGTGTATATCGAAGCGCGGAGTAGAGACTCGTAGCTGAGGGAATGAGAGAGAGAGAGAGAGAGAGGGAGGGAATTGGATGGCTGTGTGCAATGGTCGGGGAGACTAGAACAAATAATGGTTGTAGTCAGCCTCAGCTTCTGAGGTATTTTCCACTCGTGCGAGTTATACGCATTCGGGCTGGGCTTGGTCTCCCATCTCTCTCTCTCTCTCTCTCTCTCTTCCTCTCTTCCTCTCTTCGTCCTACCCTTTTCCTCTCTCTATCTCTCACTCGCTCGTTCCCTCGCCACCGTGTCCGTTCACAGTGGACGATGGACGTTTGTATGCACAGGCCGTGTCGTGGCTTTTGCCGGACGATGCTGGCCCTCCGCCACTATGGAGCGCATGCCGGATCCTGCACACTTCCGGCACAAATGCCGCAATATATCGCGCGCCCGGACACAGTCGTGACCCTCCGCTCTTCCAATAGAGTCAGAGAGAGAGAGAGAGAGAGAGAAAGAAAGGACCTAGCTCTGACCAATCAGCAACTCGATATGGATATAGCATACCATGGTTTATGTGAACGTACATACTCGATGTAACCGCACTACCACCAGCTAGCTTTCGCTGTACTATCATCCACTGTCGAAGGAATTCCAGCCGACCGTTTTGCTGAGCCACGTAACTCTATCACTGCGAACCGGAGACCAGCACGTTTTTGCAGACATCAGTTTGCGTTTATCGCTGACACGCGCCTACGGCCTCTAAAATCGATCTCTCTTCATAAGGACGTGTCTGTTCCAATGCCTGCTAAAAAATATCATGCACTCCATTCTTGTTGCCATTGTAATATCTCCTCTGGAATACAACAAACGAATATATTTGGAAAACTTTTCAATTTTTAAATACATAAATATAATTAATCTTAATTAAAATCATAAACTTTTTATCTCAATTTTATATTACTTGTTTAAATCTCTAATTCATTCAATTATTATTAGAAAATTGTACGAGTTGCCTTAGGTGACGAAATGTGGGAAAAATTCTCTAATATGTACTTGGAAGAGGTGGGAATCTCTGGGATTTGGGTATGAAAAGCGGAATAATCTGTTAGCCTGGTAGGAAAGGATATTGGCAGGAATGGCGTTGGCTAGCGCGCGAGGGGTTTGAGATAACCCGAGTCATCATCGGATGAAGTTGGCTATCATCTCGCATGCGATTTTGCAGAATGCTGAGCCTAGTAGTGTGTTGGGGGTTGCGGGGGAACAGGATGTTGTCAGCTGAAATTAAATTTCCCTCGTAGAGCGGCTGCCGAGTGTAGCAAACCCAGCAAGCCGATGTTGTGGGCGTTAAACTACACGCACACACACACACACACACAACTACGATGAAGGCAGGCGATGCTATTGTGAAATGTTCGACGACACTCACTTTACATACTAGCAACTCTGCCTCGTCCACGGTATAAAGCACTAAAGAAGGATAATATTATTTAGTGCGCTCTGAAAGGACTTTGCGCTGCTTCCTTCGGCTTTCCTACTGTGCTGCTTCGCTATCCTAAGGATCTTGATACTCCTCTTTGCTCCATTTATATAACATCGTTGTACTGTTAAGTCTTTCGAAAAAACTATGTGGAGAAAAAGTTTCTTCATTTTTAAATAGTACAGAACAGACATTTATTTATTTATTCATTTAACAGATCATTTATTCATTTTTTCAATTAGAACAACAATACGAAGACAATCTCAACAGTTATGTAACATGTTAACACCATCTTCACTGAAAGGGAAGCAGTGCCATTTTCTTCGACCTGTGTTCTCAGTGCTCTTCGGCTACTCCTTTGTCCATTCTCCCAACTTTAACTCTCAACAGTTCTTTCGTCCTTTCCCCTGATACAATCAAGTTGAAGGGTGCACTGTGAGGAAACGAGCTGGTCATTTATCCGCTACCCCACGAGTAACCAAGCATGGAAAGACCAAGAGTCTTCTCCCACCGACGCCAACCGACGTCCAACGACGTCCCGTCACTCTCGTTTGCAGAAACGAATTCTCACACTAAAAATTTTCCATGAGATTTTCTGCTTCTTACAAATTAAATCAGCGTTTCTGCTCTATGCAACAATCCACTCTTATTATCATATATGAATTAATAGTTACTAACTATATTTAAGTATTTAATCAATAAAATTTCATTCTTATGGGAAGAATTAGGAGTTGTTTACGCAACATCGATGACACAACGGTACCCTCGATCATTATCGTTATTAGTGCGGGATTAAGGTTAATACCAGCAGTGAGGCCAAGATATTTCGTAAACATTGATGCTGGTATACCACGTGAGCCTGCATATTATACTCTTGAATGCCGGTATTATTCGATATTCGGTGAAATGATCGTGGAGCGTTTGCGGTGGCTTAGCGTTTGACCTATCGCAGTTGGGGTAAGGTCGACTATTTTTCCTCACGGATTCGACAGAATGACATGGCCTTAACGACGAGGCTTTCGGCATGCTAAATGTATGGAGACAGCCTTTCCACAACCATAAATTATAAGAAGTATTAGATCGTAAACGGTAGGGCGCGAACGTCGATTTATTTGGGGCCACACGCCTTTTGTCCTCGGATTCCCCTAATATTCACGGTGATTCAGTAACTCCACCAACTAACTCTCTTTCACTCTTACTTCACCCTTCTTCAACTCTCTTTCCCTATTGAAGTTATGAGCATGCCTTTGCCGCAATGGCCATTAGATATCGACTGGATTCCAATCTCGAAATACAATTCGACACCAGCCGGTAAGAAGTAAAGTGTATTATCGATTTTCTTGATTGTTCTTTTACTGCCAGTGTACTTTGCATTATCGAACCATTCAACACAGAAATACTATTAACATTTATTAATTGATACAATAATAAATTACTTTCTGATATTTCCATATAGAAATATAAATACAATTAAATACAAATATTTCAATAAAAAATCTAAATGATTATTAGTAATATTTTATTCATTCACTAGTCTAATACTCGTAAGAATTAGCCTTTGAAAGGGAGTTGTCACGAAGTTCATGAGGAAGTGTACTTTGCATTATCGAACCATTCAACACAGAAATACTATTAACATTTATTAATTGATACAATAATAAATTACTTTCTGATATTTCCATATAGAAATATAAATACAATTAAATACAAATATTTCAATAGAAAATCTAAATGATTATTAGTAATATTTTATTCATTCACTAGTCTAATACTCGTAAGAATTAGCCTTTGAAAGGGAGTTGTCACGAAGTTCATGAGGATCGGGGCGACCAATGATTAACTGGTGGACCCTAAAACGCACGTGCAGCAAGCGTATGAGATGCGTGTCAAGGAATACATTATAAAAAGTAATAAAGTGCCTGATGCTCTTTGGAAACCATGACAGGTTGACTTTGAAATAGGTGTTGGATTGGTGCGTGTGTCACTTTTTTTCTATAAAGGCATCATAATCTGCTATGCGGTAAAGAAGCATCTGTCTCTTGGACGCGCGCAGGCAAGTGAGAGCAGGTGCTGCAATTCGATTCGCGCCCTCGCAAATGGATTATGGGGGTTGCTGCCTTTTTCGGCCAGGGGAAGCTGTGTCACGTGTTCCAGGCAGTCAAAATAAATCTGTTTCTCTGTAATCGGATTGCGACTGGGCCTTACACGATAAACTCGGCCTGGCCGCTTATGAAATCTAAACTTAAATAGCATTCACAGTGATACGTGACATTGACAGTCAGCCGTGAATTCGTATTAATTATAATTCATTAAACTTTCGAATCTTGTGTATTCTAAATTGAATATTTTTATATATAAATAAGCTAAATAGTGAAAGGATTCACTAAATCATTTATTCTATATTTAAATAAATAAACACCTCAAATTTAAATGATGTTTTTCATACTATTTTCGCTTCGTATTCCTGTCTGCTTCATCAGGCTTTATTGAGCAAAAGTCATCGAGCGGTAAATCGAGCGAAAGAGTAGTTGCCCGAGTTGGCGCACAGTTTGTGACATTTTCCGTGCTCATTAGCCGTTTTTAATCTTGAATGAGCGGCTGTAATTAGGGAAAGAAGGAGAAAAAAAAAGTGGGACATACATCCCCGTTCCTCTCCCTTTTGTTCTCGGCGCGGAGCATTGTGTTTTCGAGACGCGAGCGTGTGCCAGAAGAAATCGTGGTCTGCCTGGTTGCATGCATGTGCATGTATAACATCCTCGGCTTCCAAGGCTCTCTCGCCCGTTGTGTTGATCAACAAGCTTCGCGGAAATGCTCCAACATTTTTTTTAGAAATGATAAAACACAGAAGACACTTTCATACACGTTTGCCGCTTATGAGAAACGACTCTGCCAAGAATTTAATATCATCTCTCAATGATATTATTTAATTACTACAATACTTGGAATATAGCAAATCATAAATGAAAATGTCACATGAAAGTAACACTTGAAAAATCTAACACCTCTGCAAGCCAACATCTGATTCATTTCTGACTATTAAAATGACAATGAGACTGTCTTTCCTCTAATCTCGCCTTCCTCTTAATTTGTCCACAAGTCAAATACAAGAATACTGAATGAAAGCGAGGACGAGCATGTACTTTTAACTGGAGACAGCTCAGGTGGACGGAACTTTAGAAAAATGTTATGAGGAGTTTAATTAGCCGACATTTAATTACCCCCACCAGTTGGTGCTCCCCCACTTTGTTACGTTGGGAAGAGGGAAAGAGAAGTGGGTTTATAGGAAGAGAGAAAGAGAGGGAAGAGAGGGCTCTAATTGCGAAGTTTTCCACTTCGATTTTCCGAGAGGCTGCATGGCTCTTCTCCGCGCTCTCTCTCTCTCTCTCTCTCTCTCTCTCTCTCTCTCTCTCTCTCTCTCTCTCTCTCTTTCTCTTTCTCTCTCTGCCCGGCGTGTCGCTGTGTTGTTCGAATTAAACGCGATGCAGTTTTAAACTGGCAGAGAGTGCCCCCAAGCAGACCAAGTGTTTTCTGCCGAATTAAACGCGACAAGCGAAAGGTGCCGAGAGAGAGAGAGAGAGAGAGAGAGAGAGAGAGAGAGAGAGAGAGAGAGAGAGAGAAAGAGAGAGAGAGAGAGAGAGAGAGAGAGAACCAACGCTATGGGATCAATAAATATATATTGCTATACTATATACAGCTTCTCCAGTAAAAGCTCTGTTTTAATTCTCCGCTTTTGAAATCCTGTAGAAATTCTCCGCCTTTATTGCCCACTCGTCATATTCCTCTGTTCTATCGAAGCGAATGGATTTTTACTTTATTGTGTGTTAGTACGAATGAATCTAAAATCCGAGTAATTACGCCGAAAATCCGTGACTCGGCGGCAACGGCGATGATAATTTCATTTAATTTCATTGAATCTTACGTTATTTTATTTAGAGGGAAGATACCTTCGGATTCATTAAGCGCTTGAATGAACGACGGGTTTCGTTAAGCAGTTGACCGTTCCGTTATTACTTTATTTTATCAGCATTCGGACTTCTTCTTTTTTTTCTTCTTTCAATGCTCATCGTGAATTTCGTTTGATAGTTGAATAGATGAATGTAAGATTGAAAATGTTTTATTCCTTTTATAATAAATGATTACTCGAAGTCTTAAAGAATCGAAGAAATGAGGAAAATTGTAAAGGAAAAGACTTGTAAATTCTACAACTTTGTAACAATGATGATTATTAAAAATGGCTGGATTGGTCATTCAAACGAATGTAACATACCGTGTACAAACTCGAGGACTTGCAAGTGAAAAGCTGAGAGCCACGGGCGTCCGACGGCCGAGAGTTCGGTCGACTCGTCGAAACTCCCTCACGAATCGGGGTATTCGGGCTTACTTCTACTGAATCAGACATCCTCCAATGTGTGTAGGACATATGTCGGATCCTTTTCGAGCGAGCAATCGAATACACGGTAAACCGCCCTTTTCCCGTAGAAATGCATTCCTCGCATTGCACTCGAAAAACGCCCAAGCATTTTAACGTCGAAACCCCCGTCGGTTCGCGCCACAGTTTTTCCTTCTGCCCTCTGCCATTCTAAACTAAGAATATAAACGTAAAATCAATATCACCAGCAAAAAAAAAAAAAGGCAAATTTCCACCACAATCATAAATCCATAAATGACATTCAACCGAACCAACCTATCAACATTTCATTTCATTGATTAAAACAATGATTTATCAATCAATAGTGTCATTTGTAATTTCGCAGGGATGCCATTGACAGAGTAACATAGTTCGTTCAGTATCTATTAATAGGTAGAGCGCGTAGAGTGCGTTGGGTTGCAGTTGGATTTGGAAGCTATTGGGCAAAGGGCGAAGAACAGCGGTGAAAGCGAGGCTTGCTATCGCATCGCTTGGATTCGAGGAATGAAACTAGAGGGTTGCAGAGGGGATTGACGAGGCGCGGCGTGGCGCGGCGCGGCGAGGCGAGGCGAAGCGCAGAGGTTGCGCACGGTGGGATCGGTTCGAGGGGTGCTCGGTCGAGTGAACGTCGACGCAGCCCTAATTGTTTTACTCCCGGTAGCCCCGGCGTCCTCTCAATCTATTTCATCCGTATCCCCGGCAGCCACTCGCTCCCGTTTCATCCTGACGCCACCCGCAGCGCCTATCATGCGCCGCTAATGCCCTAACAGGTTAACGTCTCGCATGATTATTCTATTGCTCCTCGCATCCACTACCGCCTCGCTCACCCTACCGCTAATTCAAAACGCCCTCTTTCTCTTTCTCTTTCTCTCATCGTTGCCAGAATTGCCAGTACGAGGAGGAGAATATTTTTCATTGAGCCTCTGTCATCCTCCTATCTGGAATCTACCTCCCCTTTTTGTTAACCTTTCAGGCGTGATGCGACCACCTCTCTCAACGCTACTACACCCAATCGCTTCTCTCTGTAGTCCGGCCCTTCGTGTCAGATAAACGATTCTCGAATACCCAAAGGGTTTCAGGTACTCTCCGAGCAAAATTCTTCAGGAAAACTGAGATATTTGTTGTCGAGTTTACGAATCTCTGTATTGATAGTAAAGAATTTAAAGAGAGTTAATGATTTAAGTATTATTTTTAATGGGAGATGTTTAACAGTTTCAGTTTTGCATGTATGAACGCAACTTGTTTGAATAATAGAGATTTATTTAATAATATTAATAAGGGTTTCAGGTACTCTCCGAGCAAAATTCTTCAGGAAAACTGAGATATTTGTTGTCGAGTTTACGAATCTCTGTATTGATAGTAAAGAATTTAAAGAGAGTTAATGATTTAAGTATTATTTTTAATGGGAGATGTTTAACAGTTTCAGTTCTGCATGTATGAACGCAACTTGTTTGAATAATAGAGATTTATTTAATAATATTAATAAGGGTTTCAGGTACTCTCCCAGCAAAATTCCTCAGGAAACCTGAGATATTTGTTGTCGAGTTTACAAATCTCTGCATTGATAGTAAAGCATTTAAAGAGAGTTAATGATTTAAGTATTATTTTTAATGGGAGATGTTTAAAAGTTTCAGTTTTGCATGTATGAAGGCAACTTGTTTGAATAATAGAGATTTATTTAATATTATTTAATAATATTAATAAGGATTTCAGGTACTCTCCCAGCAAAATTCCTCAGGAAACCTGAGATATTTGTTGTCGAGTTTACAAATCTCTGCATTGATAGTAAAGAATTTAAAGAGAATTAATGATTTAAGTATTATTTTTAATGGTAGATATTTAAAAGTTTCAGTTTTGCATGTATGAACGCACCTTGTTTGAATAATAGAGATTTATTTAATATTATTTAATATTTTATGCTCTACTTGTAATACCTCCATCGAATTCTTTCTTTGATCATTAGCGATATATTAATGTATCGTAAAAAGCAATTACGAAGGTAGTAAAAACAGGTTAACCGTAATCAGACTTGCCACGAATTCCAGTACGAATTCCAGGAAGAGTTGTACACTGATATTTCTCGTGGGCAGTTAAATCGACAAATAAAATAGTGAATAATTACTATTCACTGAGCGAAAATGAATATCCTGTGATATCATAAACGTGTTAATAGCGAGGGTGGTAATTAGTGCTGGGTGCCGGTTCGATCAATCGGACGAAATATTTGACGTGTTATCGAGTTATGATTCTGATAAGTATACACGTGGAGAGCGAAGCGTGTCACCAATTTCGAATACTGTGAAAAGCTTTAACGCGATTGGCAGACCAGCTGCTCTTGGTAGATACATTCTGTCAGTCGTGTAATAATGATTATAATGTTTTCCACCCTCGCGTTAATTTCCAACCGCGATATTAAATTATTAATAGTGCGATCATCAATCGAAAATGTATCGAATTCAATACATTTCTCTTATTCAGTATTAACATTGTTCATCATCCACGTGTACACTCTATATCTAATTTATTACATGAAATTGTAGTTTCATTCAAGTAAAACTACAAATGTATAATGAAACACATACATCAGACACAGAAAATAACAATTTCATCTCCACAAACAAATGACATACTATTTTATGACTTTGTATTGTAAAATAAAAATTGATATGCGAGACAGAGGTTAGTTTGTTAAAGCAGCTAGTGAACAATGTGTCAAAAGAGCTAGTAGTTCAACAAGGAGTTAGCATTCTAGCAATTAACAGGAAAGCCAGGTGAAATTCGTAGGCGAGTGTAATAGCAGTTGCGACGGAGAGGGCGCAATTTCATTAGAGGTCCATCGACGAGAGTGTGGCGCGGATGATGCCCTCGCCATAGAACTTCCCTCGCTTGTGTAATAACGATACCATACTTTCGCGCCGTCCATTAAATTGCGTGTGTGGGCGCGGAAAATCGAAAAGGTTGCCGGGCCAATTATCCCTGGGAATAAAATTCCCTCCGGAGAACTGCTGCTACACAGCTCACAAACAGAGATGGGGACGAGCTCTCGTCGGCGTAAATAGCGCGGCGCGCGAACTGTGTACGCCCGTAAAAAATACCTTTTGTGAAGGAACGCCCGCTTTTTATCATCGCAGCCATCATCCAGTGACATCGGCTGCGATCCATGTATGGTGGTAGAACGCCCACGCTAATTGCAGCGCTAAATTTTCTTCCATTCTATCCAATCTGCTGTTTGACGCACCCTTTGCGCTCTCTCTCTCTCACTCTCTCTCTCTCTCTTTCTCTTTCTCTTTCTCTTTCTCTTTCGTCACCCATCAATGTTTTATGAAATTCGCATTGCAAATAATCCCAGCGCACACCAACACTTACCAACTCCCCTTCGTCCGGCCTTGTTTATACAGGAGTAATTACGAGCGTGCCAGCCAATCGAAATGAATGCTGAATTGCCAGGCAATACTTTTTGTTGCGCCCGCAGTTTTTCAATCGGTCGCCAAGGCAACGGCTGGTCAACGAGCGCCTGGAATTTTCCACACAACCCCGCCAAATCTCTGGCTTGTGCAATCGTTTGCATCCCAGTAATGCATTACAGTAAGAGTGACTCAATAATATTTCGTCAATTACAATTGTACCACAGAACAAAATAGAAATGACAATTTTAATACATCGATAATATTCGATGCAGTATCAAAACTTAATCCACTCTAATAATTACAAATAATAGCTTATTCCACTTAATACTTTAACACCTCTGCCAATGTATACAAAAGTAATCCTAACACACATTGTTTCAATCGACACTGAACAAAGAGATAGTAAAACACTGACGAACTAGTAGTAGTGTCATCGATGTCAGCCAGGTAAACAGGGAGTCGTCGTAGAAGGGAATAAATAATATCAATAACATTCAATACAGTATGAAAACTTAATCCACTCTAATAATTACAAATCATAGCTTACTTTACTTAATACTTTAACTCCTCTGCCAATGTATACAAAAGTAATCCTAACACACATTGTTTCAATCGACACTGAACAAAGAGATAGTAAAACACTGACGAACTAGTAGTAGTGTCATCGATGTCAGCCAGGTAAACAGGGAGTCGTCGTAGAAGGGAATAAATAATATCAATAACATTCAATAGAGTATCAAAACTTAATCCACTCTAATAATCACAAATAATTTACTATCCCCATCCAAATAATAGCTTACTTCACTTAATACTTTAACACCTCTGCCAATGTATACAAAAGTAATCCTAACACACATTGTTTCAATCGACACTGAACAAAGAGATAGTAAAACACTGACGAACTAGTAGTAGTGTCATCGATGTCAGCCAGGTAAACAGGGAGTCGTCGTAGAAGGGAATAAATAATATCAATAACATTCAATACAGTATGAAAACTTAATCCACTCTAATAATTACAAATAATAGCTTACTTCACTTAATACTTTAACACCTCTGCGAATGTATACAAAAGTAATCCCAACACACATTGTTTCAATCGACACTGAACAAATAGATAGTAGAACACTGACGAGCTAGTAGTAGTGTCATCGATGTCAGCCAGGTAAACAGGGAGTCGTCGTAGAAGGGAATAAATAAGAGAGAGAGTGGTTGTCCCTGCGAAAATCCTCGTGGGAATAGACACTTGCCTCCTCGTTTAAGGACTACATGGGGCACAGAGACACAGTCAGAAAGGACGAAAGAGCGCGTGTCTATGTGGGGGGGGGAGACGCGTGCAAGGATATAGGCGGTTTGCCGGGTGCAGTTTAATGCACTGTTTGCTGTTTGCACTAGGTACTAATGGTCGAGCTTAGCGAGATTTAAATTTGTCGCTTGGTGGTCGTTGGGGCTTGGAACGAGGAAGGGAGGGGGGGGGAGGATAAAGAGAAGGAGGACATCGTCCTTACGCTCAGGACGATTTAAACTTTGCCCCTCGCAATAATTCGACCGAGTTACACAGCCTGCGGCGACAGTTCGTCGTCCCTGTCTCTTGCGCTACGAATTTTCTCCTCCAACGCCTCCCTTAGCTATAACACTCTTCCTTTCTTTCTCTCGTTAAATCCTCTTCCATAGCATCTTTCTTTCTTGCTCTTTCTCTCTTTCTTTCTCTCTTTCTTTCATGGATAAGAGAAAGTCTCGCTTAACTTGGCTCGCCTTTTCACTCGTGGCAGCCGAAGTGCAACGTCTTACTTAGTTTTCGAGCTCGACTCGGAATTTTAATAGGTACATTAACGTCGACGGCTGCTTCGGGGGCTCCTTGGTTGGCTGGCTTGCTACGTCGTCGCTCCCTGGATACCATCCGGCGACCACCAACGCTTTCTAACCACTACTTCTCTCCTTCTGATTTCATCTTCGCTTCTGCTTTCTCATGATATACTTTCTTTCTCTCTTTCTCTCTTTCTCTTTCGTAAAGCGTCGAGAAGTAAATTGTTGCAATTACACCAGCAGCCCCTCTTCTTATTTTACTCCTGCTGTGTTCTTCCTCGGGCTCCCACGCATTAAATGGTCAAGACGCCACAGTGTGCCGATTACTTTTACCCAACGACACTCTCGGCACTTGGGGGTGGAAAATACGCGCGCGCGCGCGCGCTCTTTAGTTCGCCGATTACGAAATTAAGTGGAGATTCCTACACCGTCCTTCGGCATTGACGAGGAATTTCTCATCTTTTGTCTTCTGTTAAGGTTAAAGTGTAAATGTTTTAAACACGAATTATTGGAATTTGTAGAACAGTTATAATTCATTAAAGAAGTATTTAATGCTTCTCTATTTCGAAGATAGTAATTTATAAGTACTGTGTTTTCGAAATATAGTCTCGCAAGTTTCTCTTAAGGAATTTTGCAGAACTTTAGCGGGTAATTTCTATTTAGCGTTCTAGGTGGTCTGCTTCCGAGAAAAGCAAGCATTTCCAATTAACGCTGAGTTATTTAAGTTGAGCAACTTAATGGGAAATACAGGACACAAGCATTTCTCATTCTATAGTTCACCGACTCGTATTCCTACTTTATATGTATACATATCCGAATACACTTATTCCTCTCTTCGAAACCACTTTGCCGTTTCGGGCGCGCAGGAGAGCAACGAGACGGCGAGAAAAGCGTTGGAGAAAAGGTGAGGCGACGAGCGCGCAAAAGTTTTGAGACACATGCCCGAACCTTCCCAAGAAACCTATACATTATAAATGTAGTACTCTCTCTCACAGCCAGC